>OY754890.1:5682500-6932500 GCA_963576445.1 Lithosia quadra | reverse complement strand
TCGGAAATTGAGAAGGGTCTGTGCAAAAGTAACAAGGGTTAATGTACGATACCATATGTTTCCAATACAGTGGATTACTATAAAAGTTCAAAAGATATTTGTGAGCTCGCCTTTGAGTCCCAAGGCGATATGGCACGGTCATAACATGTTTTAAGATGGCGTTGACTTGACCGCCGCATTGTACCGCATCGACACTTCTAGGTAATGCAACATTTTTATGACTGCAAAATGTTTGGATTTTGTACTACTCACGGCCGATTTCACATTTTCTTAGTCAATCTGGGGCTCGATTCAGAATTACCCGTTTTCAAAACGCGTCATGCGTCAGTTGGATAAACAAGAATAATCTAAAAAAAATTGCCATTCAGTAGGTAGGTAGGTATGACAAAAAAGTCTACGTTTTCATTTAGCTACATACAAAACTTACGTCGGGATATCAGGAATAAATGATCGTTTGATTTGTTTTGTTTATTATGTGTAAGATTTTTAAATACACAATTTAAAACCTATTCGTAAGATTTAAAATCGTACGTTTTAAAAACGCATCTTTTTGAATCGGGCCCATGTAGGCTTTAGATAACAATATCCATTGCTGGCTGAAATGTTATCTGCCAAATGGCTACTTCTATATTTGGATTTGTTATTTGTATTAGATTTAATATTAAATTCAAACGAAATAATATTAAGATTGATGTCCAAAATGTAACTCATTCTATGCTTAATATTCTGAAAACGTAGATAAGTTTATTTCTTAAATCTTTGTTGGTCATCTAACAATCGAGAGATTGTAGGGTCAACTCTATATTTTATAACCCAAGGCCGTTATTTACATAGCATAAATGCATAGAGAGAACATTGTTTAAGGTTTAACAGCTCATTTAAACTTTAAACAATGTGGAACACTAACTGTCCCCCGCGGCTTCGCCCGTAATATACTTCGTCCTCATGGCACCTATAACAATAATAATAATGTATGAAAACTTGCTCGATTTGGTGAGAAATATAACTACTGCTCCGCTCCCTTAGGTAGTGGAGTGATGATATATAGACTATAACGTTCCTCGATAAATAGACTATTAAGCAAATAAAGAGTTTGATAAATCGAACCTCTAATTCTTGAGATTAGCGCGTTCAATCACCAAATAGACAAACAAACCAAAACCTCTTCAGCATTATAATAATACTATTCTAACTAAGCAAAAAGAAAGGGTACACACAACTTGTAGAAATCTCAAACAACGTGCAGTTCACCCGACACACAAATGCGATTCAACTAGCATTTTATTTTACGGCAATTTACTTCGTATCGCGTATAGCTTAGGAATTGCATTACGCAAACTGCCATCTAGCTAATTCAATGTCACTGTTGGAACGAATACTTATTTCTGGATGAATTTTGCACACCTCATAGTGAGGAATATGTACCTATGTGCTTATCTAGAATAGATTCTAAGTTGTTTATCGATATTATTATCCGGTACTAAAATATTTTGTATAAAGTATACTTATAATAATGATTAAAAAAAAACAACATCATTAGGGCCGGCAGCGCGATTGTGACGCCCCTGGTGTTGCACACGTCCATAGGCCACGGTGACCGCTTCCCATCAGGTGGGTCGTGCGCTTGTCTGCTATCTAAGTGTTATTAAAAAAATCAATAAAATTAGAAATGAAAGTCTATTTTATACTATGTGAAAACGATATAAAAATTGATAGCCTATTCAGCGTAAACCTGCTTAATGCCTCAATGATATCTCAATATTACATTAGCATTATGCCAATATCAAACAGAAACTAATTAAAATATGAATAATCATATTACCTTTGTACAATGTAATTTTATTTACAAGATGAAAGCAGCGATACAGTAAGTAATAATCTCTCTTGTTTGTAGTATTGCGCGTTTAATTAATATAGCAAAGTGGATTAATTGAAACTGATGATTACCACAAACATGGAGAACCACGAACGAAATAAATCTATAGGTAGGTACTATCATAAAATTGTAAATAAGCTGTGTCTGTATATTAGAGATATAAGTTATTTATTATTGTTGTATAACACACATAGGAGATATAATACTTATAGGGATAACGATTTTTTTTTGGAAATCTTGGATGATTTTTGAATGGATTTTGATGCGGTTATTTGTTTAAAAGGTCTTGGCATGACTTAAAAATTTACACATGTTTGATCACAATTGGTTGAGAAGAACCGGAGATATAGCCAAAAAATGTGAAAATTTGAGAGCTGCGGGCATAGGCAAGTATTATATAGGTAATGTTAAGGTGATGTTCGATGAATTTCTTTTGGGAGATACTTGCACCTGGTCCACTGTTGTAATACCTAAATTTGCAGATAACATTTGATTAAGCGGTGGGAAATTCTGCCTGTCTTCTAAAGCGGCTATGAGTGCAAAGTCTAAAATTTGCCTTTCCCAGCTTCATGCAATTTAATGCCGATGCGTTTACAAAGATTGACAGGTCGATTGTCAAGATATTTTTGAACCCACACTAAGATTATCGAAACTCAAGTCAATCTCACTACCAAGCTGGTAGAAACACTATGATTGACGAACCGGCGCGCTGACACAGCCTTAGCTTAAGAGGATTTAAGTCTTATAAACCAAACCAAACGAAGGAGAAAGAGGAAATAGACAAGGCGCTCTGAGGTGAAATTCTCGGCTGCAACTGAGAATAAAGCCAATCTGATGATGGCAGGTAGATGGGAAGGTCTCTCCGTAATTCCATTCGTTTTAACTCTTACAAATGCTTATAGAAATGGAGGTAATGAAGAAGCGGAGCGAAGATGCTGAAATTTTTATACCTGGAATAAGTTCTCATGGGTAGGTAGCTAGTCTCTTCGATGCTCTCGTGCACACTAAAATGAATAATGTAAGTATGTATAAACAGATTTACATTTTAATGTCTTTGCGGGTTCAATTTGTACTGCAGACATTTGAAACGTTTCAATATAGACGGCGAGTGCACCCTCTACGTAATTTATTGTCAGCATTATAGAAGATTGAAATTCTATGAGGATTAGGTATTCAAGTGTGGCGTGTTGTGGTTATATGCCTTCATACACTTATATAATGGAAGGTCAAGATTCATTTGGGTATATATACGATAAATCAACACTTACAAAACGTCAAAAAATAAGACTATGTAATGTTTATGCGGACAGTTGATCAACTAAGAACACGGCTAGTCTAAGTACTTCAATTTGTCTTCGCTAGATGGTGCAAGGTGTACCTAAATGTTATCACCGATAATCGTCATACATTATTAAGTTTGAATAATCAAATTTTTGATGAGCGGCTTGCTACGCTCTCGTCAATAATTGTTTTTGAATGTGTTGTACTTTAACATCTAAATTGTATAAGGTAGCTATTGAAAAAGTATAATGAAACAAAGTAAATTTAATACAAGTGAAAATCTTTTCATCATAAAAGAAGCATACTATAAGTAGTGAAGCAAGATTGCTTATTTAAAACAGTATTATAACTTTTTCTTCATACTTTGTATCATAGTAGATTCCTATTCGTAGGGAAGCTGGGAGTCAACGTACTAGTATTGATGTCACTGAAAAGTTTGCTTATTCGTGTCCATGAGAGAATATTGCATAAACACAGCAAGTATAGATAAAAGTTGATGAACATCAACAAATTTACAAAGTATCGTTGCATTTAATTAATCTGTCTTTACAAGTAATACGTAGTTATAAGAAATTGCGTCATCATTATTTTCTTTGAGAGGTTGGCACGTATCATTCTGTCTTTTCTCTCCATCTATCTCTATCTACTATTCTATCTATTTTTATTCGCACAGTACATAAATCTGTAATCGTATTTAGTACGTGTCCATTATATATAATGCCCTATATCTTTACCTACCTTCTCCTTCCGATTAAGTCTCTTAACTTGCTGAATCATATTTATTACACATTTTGGATTAACGACTACGATACTTAAGACTATAAAGGTTTTGTTACAATATAAAACAGTTTTCTGTAACAAAAAACGAATATTCGTCGTCGTATTGTATAAACGGGTAAACGTTTTCCTTTCAATCTACATATATGCGATCTAAAAAATCCATTACCGCGCGTCATTCGGCGAGTAAATGGATACACAAACATGCAGAGCGGTCGCATAGTAGGAAGATTTCTTAGCGCATTCAGTGAGACGGCAAAACGGTACGCGCTGTAAGTGGCTGCTTTGTCGCGTGTGCGCGAGTCGCGAAATCCCTCATACGATGCGGCATTACCGAGACCGCCATATCCATTGTACGGTCCTTTGCAATCCTACAGCTATACCGCACAACTTTGACTCGGCGCTGTAAGAAAATTGGGCTGCATTGTTGGATTATCTAGACAGTCGTAAGCAGATGTGGAGAACGTCAGCTGAGTAATGGGTGTTGGCAACCGTTGCTTGTTCGTTGGCTTTAAATTCAACTATGCACTAAACTTTTATACATATACGTATGCATACGCTTCAGTGAACATTTTTTCAATTAGCTTTATTCATTCGGTCACAAATACTTTTTGATACGTTTTTACGGATAATATCTTGGACTATGTAAATAAAATCGATAATAATGATTGATAACAAATTTCGTTAGCCGTAATCCAAAACCCTATTATAAATTGAAAGCAGGACCGAGTAGGGTGGCCTGATTTTTTATTCCAACATTTTTGATATCGAGTGACTTCGTTTATGCGAGAGCTGACTAAATTGGATGATAATCTCGTAAAGTGAGCTGCGATCTGGGTAAAGAGGGACACCGGGGAGTACCAAATTAAATGGTAACGAGCGGTGACCAACAAATTAACCGACGCAGTGGGGCCGCTGCGCTTAATGCAATTCTGTCTCGGGGGCGATCGCTGCTATGTTCAGATGGACTTTTTAGGTGGAATGAATATTAAAGGTATAGTTAATTCTATAACTTGAATTTGGACTTAAATGCTGGTGTATTTTTAAACATAAAACGGTCTTCGTATTCGTAATGATTCAGTCAAGAAGAATGTTTGTCAAATAATGCGCCAAGAAACAAATATTCATCATTCATATTAAGAAGATGGCATTTTAGAAAAAAATCCAGATGAATGGCAGGCATGAGACTCAAGAATAGAGCCACCGATTTGTGACGATGAAATATACGCAACATAACGTTTAGAAGGTAAATATTCCAGAAGTAAAAATGTCTGAAAAAATATAAGTAATAATGTAAACATAACATGGTGACACTGATAAGCTACATAAGTTAGCCTGTTGACACAAATAAATCATGGCTCCGCATTGTTTTGGTTTTTGCAATGCGTGCATTCACGCCAAATACATACACCACACCACGTTTGTTGCTATGTTTAAATCAAATGAAGGTGTTTCCATACCACTGTCATTATCAATTACAATTTATTTTAGCTCTTCAACTTTTCAGAAGACATGAAATGTATTTCTTTTGTGTTCTGGGAATTTTTAGCTACTTATTGGGCTATGTCGTATTCATTCCACGAAATCTCATCCCATTTTGAAATGTTTTAACTCATTCAAAGTTTAATATTTTTGTGCTAAGCAACTTTTGTTGGTGACTGTACGTAAGTCATTAAATAGTTTGTAATCACCGTCTCACACCCTATCCTTATCACATGTGTGTATTGTATTTGTTGTATTATTGAATTGGTGCTTCTGCAAGTGAATGGCGGCACGGCAATGGGAATATCCAGCCTATTTTTTTTAGTTTTCAACTTACAACACTTTTTTTCTTTCGTGAAAAAATCACCACGTATACCACCCCCGCGGTCGATGAGCGTGGTTATGTCAGACTGGAATAAAACCGAGCGCCGCCGTCTCAGGTCGAAAAGGCATTTCCCTCGCACACCGGAACATCCAACACCTAATGATGGATTATGCTGATAATACTATGTACTTCTAAGCCAACTACGTTTATGAGCACACTAGAAATATTAATTCTGTATTGTATGCCTCTGCCGTATTTGACGTCAAAATATGAGATAGTGTTTAAAATAAAGATTAATCTAAAAGCCGTTAAAAGGTTTTAAAACTTTAAAATAAAAAAAAAAATCAACGGAACACGTAAAATGAGATCTTCCTTCGTTTTTGAATGAATTATTTTAAGATTAAATTTAATGTAAACTGAACTATTTTAAAGTAAATGGATTAGGACAATGATATATTATGTTCGTGTGCTTTTTCATGAAATAAATCAAATCATGTCTGACTTTACTTAAAAATATAGCACATTTTCAGGAAAATCGGATTACTGAAACGTACAAGTTAAAAGATGTCTAGAACGCGTGCAAGCCGGCATGTAAACAAGTGTGGAATAGCCAAAGAGTTTAAAAGCCCTACGGTGCGCTTAATTTTTAACACTTTTATAAGAACGGTCTTTGAAGAATTGTTGGAAGCTTTCTATTTGTGATAGTTAAGCACAGTCCTGGGACTTTTTAAATGACACATAAAACGTTTAATTATTTTAAGTTTAAATTTAATGCAGAGTGAATCTTTTGCTGAAAAAGATAATCTGATTTGGCCAAAGCTAAGATAGAAAAGTGTCTATCTTAGTTTCGTCCAAATTTGATTTGTTGGCTCCGAGAGAGAGTGACTGCTATATTTTGCTTCCTAGTATCCAGAGGAAAAGCTGTGCTAGGCTAGAGCCTCATCCGTTGACTCCACCCCGAAGGTGTTGGTTGGACCCCGTACCCGCTAAGTTTAAATTATAACAGTGAATAAATTTTTAGCTAGCATAATATATCTACTACAATCCAACAGAAAGAGTATGATTCTGTAGAAAAATGATTCTTGTTTTCTGAAAACTCAAAAGATAGATAATATTTTTACAACAATAGTCAAAACTTTAACTATTTCATTATTTTAGTTTAGAATTTTATTTCAATAAATACATAATTTCATTTATTTATTGAAAAAAAAAATGTTCATTGCTAACAACTACACGTTCATCATTATCTCCCTGCCTTGTCCCAATTATTTGGGGTTAGCGCAACATGTCATTTTCTTTCATACAGTCCTGAAACTACATGCTGTCTGCTTTAATATTATTTATTGCAATGCTTACTCAACTTTAGTGGCTTAGTGGTTAAGAGGTCATAAAGATCGAGAGAGGTCCGGGTTCGAATTCAGCCGTAACACTACTGACGTGAACTCTCTCCTAACACAAGCAATTTTATTGTCGATCCTAACATAGAAAACTGAGATCCACGTAGGCGGAGCCGCGGGCATCGGCTAGTAGTTAATACAATCTTTTACGATATTTAGGTATACTTTGCTCGTTATTGTACCTAGTGGTATTACGCTAAAACGTCCAAGTTCGATATTAAAACCTTTTAGTACTTTGGTAACTCTAATTGCATAATGCAGATGGATTTGACAAGTTGTTAAGCGCTTAATAGCATTTTGGTCCAAAAGTTTTAGTTCTTAGTTGTTTGCCATATTTAGTTAATGTTTCTATTCAGTAAGTAATAACTAACGTTTAGTACATCTTGATTATACTAACGAGATGGATTATTATATACTTTATGCGTGAAAGGGTAAGCAGAGATCTAATAACATCCCCAAATCATCAATTGATTTTGGACTCACCTAATATGACGCGAGCTTATTACCGCGAATCAAGCACTTTTTTGTACTCAGGGCCCGTAGACAAGTGTCACATGTCTAAATCGCTAAGAAATAGAATAGATTAGGTCGACCAATCACACTCCAGCGCGTGATCCCGCCGCGGTGCGCGCATCGTACGCCGGCAACGAGCTTGGATGTGATTGGTCAACCTAATCTATTCGATTCCTTAGTGATTTACGCTGTTACACTTGTCTACGGGGGCTGATCCGCTACGATTGCTATCAATAAATAATTATCGTAAAAGTCACATTCTTTATCGCATTGTTAATATTCTATTATATCTGGAACCTGGCAGTCTTCAAGTCTATTGATAACTTCTAGGCAACCGTGCTCCACTGTCAATCACATTTCACTAACCAACAGTTGAGATTGTGGTCAAACGCAAGCCTATTACCTTACCAATAAAAAAAACTGAATATGAAATTGATTACTTACACAAATAGCGTTGAAGAGCTTATTTCTAAGATATATTCTGTCACCTAACGTTATATTTAACCGTACGGTAATATAAAGAAGATATATCTAATATTATTTAAAGTCAGGCACATCGCGACTAAGCTTTTCAAATTGTCGGTGAAATACGTGACTTAAGTACCTGCCCACTAACATAAGAGTCTTACGTTGGGCTTTGACCACCTGCCTTTAAATTTCAATTCCCCGCGCAGACGTAATCAGATTTACTACGACTTTTATACTCAAATGGACACATATATAAGTTTATAGTCATATAATCATTTTGTCCTACTTTCTGCGTCTACATATCCTACTAATAGTATAAACTAGCTGATGCCTGCAGCTCAAATTTTATCCCTTGATTAGGTTTGGGTTGGGAAAAAAGCATACTGATTGTTTTAGAATTTAATTAATTTAGAGAATCTAAAAACAATGTTTAAAAATTATTGTAACATCATACATTGCTTCCGTAGATAGCTCTAACGGCGCCCTTAGCCGTAAAATATTTGGGAGAATTTCGAATATTTCGGACATATCCTAGTAACGCAAGTCAGAGTATTCCTCCCATAAAGGTCGCGGGTTTAATGACGCTGGATGTTCTTTTTCCGATTTAAATCATTCATAGATACTATGACAGCTAATAATTATTTTATAAACATTACATTCTAGGGTTTGTTCTTCTACTCTATCTCTTCTACATCCATAGTTTATTGGATTTGCCTTGCTTTTTACGGCAGCGACTGTCGTCGGACCTCCTAATGACAACTGGAAAATCTGCGCAAGAGCCTTGTCTATTAATCAACAGTGGGCTCCTTGCACCTCTTCATGGGTTTTATAAACTTTAAAGTGTTTTTGATTAATATAATCTTATGTTGCATAACAGGATTTCCCATCCAAATTTGGAGCTGTCCGAGCAGCCTTTGCTTAGTAAATTTGTTGAAATTTGAACCTTTCAGTTTTATATACAATTGTTTGGTTGCGACATTTTACAACGGTCATAAAAAGCCTTCTGTACTTCATTTATGATGATGGAATTGGAATATAATCAGACTGTTACAGTTGTATTTCTTACTTCTTTACAGAGTGATCGTTTCGTAAGTCAAATTTGCAAATATTCGGTTTTTTACATCATCTATTGTCTGCTTCACCTACTATTGCGTACAGCTAAGGAATGGAAACTGGAACTGGAATTTTCAATTCTTGAATGTGAATAGGTTCCTTCTAAACAAACGTGATTCATCGTAGATCACATTGTCACTTACCGCAGGGTGGGATAATCAAACGTGAGCCTATTATGAAAAAAATTTATTTAAAATTGGCGTGGTGTAGTCATTGGAAATAAGTTTTTCTTCATTCACAAGATAATATAAAAAAACATGACATATATAAACTTGTGATTTGGGTATTATTTATGTAAACTACTTAAACATTGAATTGTTAGGTAATATATGTATTTCAATGCAAAAAAGAATGGTGAACACTTTCACTTGTCTTTTAGCACTTTTGACATTGACCGATCTCCACCAACAAGTATTATTAATTAAGTAAAGTCTGTTTGAACAAATACATTGAGGCTCAGCATTTAAAATATTAATTTTACAGGTTGAACCCAATCTAGTGCTTTACAGACCAAACACTGACGCGAACCATTCCTAACACGAGCAATTTAGTTTAATTGGCGTGGTTAGCGAGAAAACTAGTAACATCCAACTAACGTGATACTAAAAATCTTTAAAGGAAATTGAACGTGGCACACATTTATTGTAAACTAACTGTTTCCGTGGCTTTACCCCCGTGAAATACTGATTCTGTTGCTGCAACTCACAAGAATCTATTTCGAGACAAAAGTCTTACATTTTACAAACTCATTGTACATAAGATATTTCACAAACAAAAAATAGTAGTAAACTACATATAGATAGATAAGAAAAAGATAAGATAAGAAAAAGACAACACGCAAAGACTTTACTATTAGCTAAATAATCCATTTGGTACATCAAATGGATTATTTAACTAATAGTAAAGTCTTTGCGTGTTGTCTTTTTCTTTTCTATGTAACTAATGTGTATCCTACCTTTTCCGGATATACAGATGTATCTACAAAAATAATTGGGTATTGAACAAGGTATTGTGTGATCATTATTTACTACTTTTGGCATTGGATAAAAATAGTATAATAACACGCTTTTTCAGGTGTGGTTCAACTCTATAAGCCAGCCTCCTAATCTATTATAGTATAATGATAGTTTTATATTTAAAAATATGTAAGTACTTGAGTGAACAATAATACTTATGCTAAAATATCTTATTTTTGGTATTTTTGTCTGTTTGTTAAAAAGTACTGAGCGGATTTTGATGTGGTTTCTCTACCATAATATTTTATTGTAATTGGTTAAGTAGAACCGGAGATATCAGCATCAGTATACAATAACCATTCAAAATGATAAAGATTGAACATATTTCGAAACCTAATGTGCCAATTACCCAGAACTCTAGCTTAGCGCACACAGACAGTCTTCCTGACTAGAACATAAGGGTAATCGTGACTGGACTGCACAAATGGCAACGCGACGATATTCATATTTCAGTCCGTATCGTAGAGATCCTACGTGAATACAACTGCAGACTCGAATCTAGGCGTAGATAGTGCAACCACGATAACTCACTCAATTACTTAACAGAAAAGCGACCTACTGCGTATTTGAATAAAGTTGGATTTTGACTATTTGTCGATGTCGTTGAAAGGTAGTTGGTCGCCTAGTATAAGTATGCAATAAAGACGTCAATCTATAACGACAGATGCACCCATTATACAGTGGATGCGTTGAGTGCTTTACTGTGTATTCTTGACTGGAATAAAGATGAGAACAAAACCGTATTTATATTTGTAAAATTGCTGGTATGAAGACATTATTAAGCGGCATTTCTGTCTAACTATACTATTATGAAATTGTAAATTAGTTATGTGTGTACACATTGGAGATACAGATTTTTTTTGAATTTTTGTGTCTGAATTTTATCACATATGAAATAGCAGTAAGTAATTAAAACCAATCATTTAATCATATATGATTATGATTTAAGAATAGCAGTCATTGCCAGACCTAGTCGCTCCGCACATTATATTATACTTCCGAATAATTTATGATTAATAGAAAATATTAATAAATACCTTCCAATACATAAAAGACTTAAGAAAATATCGCAATCATCATCACAACAAAACTAAATCACTTTCTCAAAATTGCTTTACCACTAAAATTTTTGCATAACATGTACTTTAATCAGATTTAATATAACGTACGTAACCACAATTCCTGGGATGTAATTTGTTAGCTGCACAAAACAAATATTCGCGTTGACTTTAGCTCTGGCAACCATTTGCGGATCCTTCCACATCCTGTATGTAAACCTACTTACTTACATTCCTGCGCTCGTGTGAATCCATACAACGCAGAACATCATGTGGCCGCAATACGGAATATGTGATAGTAGCTACAAAGATCTATGGGCCGACTGGATGCTGCCTTTTTCTGCGGTGGCACTGTTCTAGATGTGGTCGAGGCGTTCCTAGATTGTGGGCCTTCTGTTTTGTTGATCGTTTTGGACAATGTTGTGGTATGACTTTTTAGTTCATAATATGTTTAGCTAGTTGTAGTATCAAATTTTATTATGTTTATCTATGTCCTAAATTAAATTTAACTTATAAGTAGAATGTATGTTTTTATAAATATTGAGGTAATTCGAAGTATCGCCTAATGTCACCATTGGGTTGTGAAGGTCAGATGGCAGTTGCTTCACGGAAAATATCGAGGTCCAGCCAAACCGCAGTTAAGACTGGTAAAGCGGACCCCATACTACGAGGTGAAAGCTTTGGATGCGACTGGGGTTAACGCTAGGTTGAAGAAGATTAAAATAGATTATTAGTATTCACGTTAACACTAACAGCTAAACTAAATTACTTGTGTTAGGAATGGATTATAGTAGTAGGTACTAGTGATAAAGTTAAGGAAGAGGTCATACTAATGCCCTGCTGTTTGTTTAAAATACGTACAAAAATTGTCAGAATCTTATCAGTCAGAATAAGTCGTGTACTATTTTTTAACTCAAAACATTTCACTCCATCTCAACGAGATTTAAATTAAAAAAAATATATATTCCTTCATCTAATTATGACGGTATGACCCCAAATTTTGTGGTCACCCTCCGTCATGGTTTATTATTCATATACCTTAAAGTGATTAGACAGGATCAACGTACTTTGATATGGGTAAGTAATAAAGCAAAGTGCGCTTTTTGCGCTACGTTAACCAAGTCATCAAATTTTACGCGAATTCATCCAATTTTGAGGTAATGTGAGACTAGCCGCTGCAGCCATAGAAAGGCTTTTATGATATTTTTATTTCATTTCGCTTACCTAATAATAAGTTTCATAAAATGTCTTCGTGGTATTTTAGTACAAATTTTATGTAAACGAGAATTGAATTATAACTTCGTGGCAATTCATTTTCTTTATTACTTTCAAGGCAATAACATTTTGAAGCAGTTAGTATGCTAACTGTTCCTATGGACTTGGATTAGAAAAAGAGAAAATCCAGGACGGGACTTGAAACCGTGACGAGTCCCTTACAGGAGGAATACTCTGACCAACTGAGCTACCTGGGTCTCAATTTTGTTAAAACAAGCCACTGTCATGCCGCTGATACTTCAAAAAAATCCATTTAACTTTGGACTTTACTGTTATCAGTTTAAAGTCTAAAATTAAATGATATTTTGTGGACCAAGTGAAAAAGGTTAATGAATTCTTTTCATTTGACTTTAGACTTTAACTTTATAACAGTAAAGTCTACAATTAAATAGCAATTTTTAGAGTGTCAGTGGCATGACAGTAGTTTGCCGTTACCAAAATCGAGGCCCTGGATACGTCCTAGATATTCCAATCTCCTAAACATTTTCAATCTACAGGACGAGACTTGAACCCGTAACCAGTGCCTTACAGGGGGAATGCTCTGACCAACTGAGCTACCTGGACTCATCCTAGATGCTCGAAATTTTCCAATAATAATATATTCTAGGGCTTAGAGCGCCGTTGGAGCCATCTACCGTAATTCTACTACGGAAACAATGAACAATATTGCAACTGTTTTTAAATATTATTTTAAAACTCTCCGCCCGATTTATTGAATGAAATTTTTAAGCAATTGCATGCTGTACATGCTAACTATTCCCAATGATTTTCTGATCGGAAAACATGATCACATTGATCACTCAGGACGGGACTTTAATTATTTTTTCATTGGGAATAGTTAGCATGCGATTGTTTAAAAATTTCATTCAATTTGTTACATAGGTAGAATAAGACACATCATATAGCTAACTGCCGAAGAATAACAAAACAAACTTCAAGCTTCTATACACACAGTAGGTATCATTCTGGGGTCTAGTAATTTTATTGTTTGTTTGAATGTGTAGACGTGTACCAAAGCAATGCTGTCATCGGGTATCGGTTCGAATCCATCAATTAATAGAATATATGCAGGAATTTCACAGTCACTGCTGAAGGAATAACTGATTTATCATTTGATGTGTAAGAGGTCATCATTCATCGTTCCAGCGATGTTTTCAGTTCCCGTCAAAGATTTCACCTTGGAGACCGGGGTCTGCTTTCTCTTTATTCTTTTTATTTCATTTTATACATCATTTTTGGCAGTCTTCTGTCTGACTTCCCAACCTCGAGAGAAAAGCCTATATCGTTTTTTAGGTGAGGTTGGTTCGGGTCAGTAGGTCATGGTAGGGTTAGAGGTCAACCACCTCAGTGAGCTTTTTGCAATTAAACAAACTAGATGAAAAAATAGATGACTTAAGTAAACTGATTGGTAATTAACCGATGGTGGCGATATGACAATATAGTAGAGTAAATACATCTATTTTAAATAATATGGCCACATCTGGTAGTCATTCATTTAACTTTTAACATCTTTGACGAAACTTTTAATCTTGTTTAGTTGAAATAAAACTCTCATTCTATTCTAAACCTTCTCAACTCTATACAAAGTCGTATTTACATTAGGAAGGCATTAAAATAAATATAATTTAAGTTGGAATACAACAAGAGAATGGTTTTTAGCACCGTGTCGCGTGTTAAACAAATTCAAGTATTCATCTCCATGTAATCTAGAAACATTTATGACGGGTTTATTTACTGAGGTTACCTATTGTTCTGCTATTTTAAAATGTGGGGGTTTTTTTATATATTGGTCACGTCAATATGACTTCACCTCGCCTGATGTAAAGCTAAAGGTAAAGGTAAAGGTTGGAGGTATATGATTATTGTACCAGATTTACATATAGCTAATGAAATAAGTATACCTCTTTATATTCACTATGGTTTTATCGGTGTCTGTAATGATGACCCCCATTCCTAAAACTTTATCTTTAGTTTACCATCAGGCGTGGTGAAGTCATATTATGACCAATATAAAAAATACCTACACACATATCCCATTTTTTTCGCTTCGAAGTAGGCAAAGACAACAGTGGACGGAATTTCAAATTGTAGACGGACTGTAAAGTTATTTGGTTAATTTAGGAAAGTAGTCGAAAAAAAACTTAAAAATTATTTTTAGACTTGAGATTTTTCTCTCTTCATTTTAATCTCACAGAAAAAGATCTACCTGAAGGTACTAATACAATTTTACTGCACGTCCCGTGTGTAAACTAAGTGGGGACGCATTTTCCCCGTGTTAACTATGAGAAAGGTGTAAAGGCGTTCCATTATCCGCCCGCTACGTTATAAACGGGTGAAACAAGCATTGTCGTGCCCGTTGGTTGTTTTAGTAGCCGTTAAGCAGTTTTTAGAGCTTCCTACATGGGCGAACCTTTTGTAAGATGGGAGTGCGTCTTAAGTTTTAAGTTTAGAACGTAAGACGTAAGGAAGTGGCTGTTTCACTTTGATTTGTTTTTTTAGGGTTAAAAGTTTTTCTTTAATTTAAGGTTTTTGGTAAGAGTAAGGATGGGTTAAGTAATTTGAGAATGTAAATCAGATCAAGGACGTTTTAAGGTCAAGAACACGTGTAGCAAGTATGAATACAGTTATTAATAGTTAGTTCGGTGAGCCGTTTGTTTTTTTTGTAACGTTATGCACTAATATAGAAATCATTAAATAAAAAAATTCTAAATCATCAGTGTGACAGTTTATCATCTTAGTATAAAGAAGATAGATTAGTTAAATATCTGTTCTCATAATATACTAAACTATCAGAGGGAATGCTTTGAGAATTACAAATAACATAACATAACATAAACTCACGCCTATATCCCCGAAGGGGTAGGCAGAGGTGCTAGCACCCACATTTCGCCAGTTTATGTTTAGGTCCCAATGTAGATAATAGGTGGCGAGCCTATTGCCATTAACCGGGCACTTATGAAACCTGCAATAAATACACACATAACTTCGAAAAGCATCGAAAAGTCATTAGTGTGTGCCATGGTAACCTGGGATCGAACCCGAGACCTCGTCTTAGCAGTCCATTACCCATACCACTAGGCTACCGCGGAATTACAAATACACTATCATAATGTTAAGTTAGCTAAGTCACTACTCATTTACCGACTTGATTACTATCAACGCAAGTTAGAGGCAGGCTGTTTACATTTGACGCTAGAATACGTTTCAGATTTAGTGCTATAAGCGCAGGACTACAAGGAAGGTATATATCAGGCTTCACGGATGGCTGGAAGCGCAGTTTATCTGAGACATTGCTAAATTTCGCGATACCAGGCGAGAATCCTCGCCAGACTAAGTTATGAATTCATCTGTCTTGAGGCATGGGAGTAATAAAGATGATTTCTTGTATTGTCGTCAATGATATTACAAAATTAAATAAGTACCTAATGTTTACAATTCTTTTTCCTTACTACTTAATCTGAATACTGATGAGCTCTAAAATTTTTACTACCATTAAAAATATGAAAGTTAAGACGATTGGATGTTTAAACGTAGAACAGCTGAACCGATCTAAATATAATTTGGCATAAATGTAAATTATAGACTGGAGTAGTATGTAGGCTGTAACAGCGGTAGTCTAGTGGTTTGGGTAATGGACTGCTGAGACGAGGTCTCGGGTTCGATCCCAGGTTCACCATGGCACACACCAATGACTTTTTGATGCTTTTAGAAGTTATGTGTGTATTTATAGCAGGTTTATTAGTGCCTCGGAGAGCACGTTAAGCCGTCGGTCCCGGTTGCCATACAAACATCTATGATAGTCGTTACGGGTAGTTGGAGCCCATAAAAGTCCAACCAGTCTAACTTGGAACTTCGATATCGCCATTGGTCATAATGACTATTCAATTGGTTGTGGAGTTTACACAGTTAGACTGGAAAGCCGACACCAACTGAGTTGGGAAAAAGGTACAGAGAATGATGAGTAGTATGTGGGCTTTTCATCCCGGGTATATCGGGGACAGCAATAATGCATCAGAATTTCAAGTTAGTAGAGCTACAGTCAACAGCTTGAAATAGAATTAACGAATCCACTAAATTTTTACAAAGTGCTATGCCGAGAAAAATGCAACATAGTACAATAGTGTGCATACGAGGTACACTTACTGCCGCACTCAGAGACGTTTAACGGATACTTAAGTTGTTCCTTAGTAAAATTTGAAAAAAGTTACCACTCAGAGTCAGTTAAGGATTCATTAACACCCCTAATGACACTTTAAAGTTAAGTGATACAAAACCCTTACTTAACTTTTAAGGATTGATTTTTACATCTAAAAAAATAGAATTATCGTGAGGAAATCCTCATGGATACCCACCTAGTGGCTAGCCGTGCCCCAATTAGGTCTTTACCTATGAAATTGCCGTTATGTACGAAAAAAATGAAACGATTTTATTTTCATGTATTTTTATTTGTATTAATCGAAGCAGTAATTACCCATACAATCAATGCATCTTTGCCAACGCAGCGGCAGTTTATTGATGCGGTGAGCTTCTAACCCCAGTTCTTGCAACTTGGAGACCGTCTGCTGTGCAGTATAAGGTCGCACATTGTCGTGTAGGAGCAACGGAGACGAGCGATTGAATGCTAGTTGCAGATGTGCTAGTTTCTCCATCATTGTGTTCAGTTCTTCACAGTATACATCTGCAGTAATGCTCACCCCGTTTGGTAAGAAGCTGTAATGAATCACACCGGGCGCTAGACCACCAAACAGTCACCATCACTTTTCTAGGGGTAAGTTTTCGTTTAGGGCATTGTTTAGGTGCTGAACTAGGATCCAACCAACTTTCCGAGCGCTTGCGATTATTAAACAGAATTCATTTTTCATCGCAACTAACAATATCATTTTAAAATTCCTTTATTTCTGTGTCTGTTGAACAATGCACAATAATTTGACGTTGGCTATATTGACATTGGCAGTTGTCAGTGATGCCATAGAATAAAAGAGTCCAGATGTTTTATTATCAGTATATGAAAATAGGTATTTAATTTCATCTATATATAAAAACTAACAGTAAAAGAACGGATTGTAATTTATACTACTATAAATAAAAGTTTAGAATATGTTTAATATTATTTTTCTACTTTTTACTGTTAACGCTTTTTAGGTGTGGTTACACCGACGCCTTATCGATGCCCTATCGATACTGTGATTTTGTCACTGCACCGCTCTACAAAACTTAAAGTTGTGATTAACTAATGTACCCTTAAATTATGACTCTGGGATGTTCCATCAATTAACAGATTTAATGATAATTAGTTAAGTATCATTTAGGACTAATTTAAGGAACCTTTCTGAGTGCGGCAGTTATAATGTAAAGATGGTTAGTGTATGAAGTTGGAGCACTTTGTGGCGCAACTGCTTGAGTTGTCCATAATTCATTTGCCTCTCATCTTTTACCGCTTGGACTGTTGTAAGTTTTCGTTTTCTTTTATAAGTAGAAGGCAAGTTCAGCTACTTACTTTGGAAAGAGTTTAGAATACTAAACATTTATATGTAGTGTAAGCTGTACCATAATCATATTTTAGAATTTAGATAAACATACTATTCTTTTTTTTATGTCGGTCACGTTAATATGACTTCAACTCGCCTGATGGTAAGCTAAAGGTATGTCTGGAATGAGAGTCACCATTATAAACACCGATATTGTTATAATGGAGACCCTCAGATTGATGGCCTCATCAAATGCTTTTTCACGCCGCGCTTAAAGGACCCGGGACTGTAGGAGGAAGGAAACACGTAAGCAGGTAAAGCATTCCTAAAACTCACATTACAAGCAAGTTATAACTACTAACTGTATTAATATCTAGATCTCCTGTCTATTGTACTGTGATCTAGATATCACTATATTATTTTACTAGCTGTTGCCCGCGGCTCCGCCCGCGTGGATGTCGAAATCCGTTTCAAAAACTATCCTATCTCTCAAGTTGGATCGAACTGCACATGGTGTGCGAATTTTATTATAATCGGTTAAGTGGTTTAGGAGTCCATTGAGGACAAACATTGTGATACGAGATTTATATATATTAAGATTATTTTAATGTACCGAAGGGAACTGGCACCAACCTCACCCGACAACTATGTACTCGTAATTACGATCAAATCAATCTAAACAGGGTTATCATGTTCAACATGAATTTCATTAGCGTAATCTGCCCTATACTCTTAGTAGGTACATATTCCGACAAAATAATTCTATCTCTGTACATCTATTTTAAATATTATGGCCACATCTGGTAGTTAGTCATTTAACTTTTAACATCTTTGACGAAACTTTTAATCATTTTTAGTTGTAATAAAACTCTCATTCTATTCTAACCCTCCCCCTATACTCTAAGTACACATTCCAAAAATATAATTCTATCTCTGTACGCGACCTTTTATATTGTTATAATTTTAAGTTGACAATTAAACACAATGTTAACCTGATGGTAATAAGTAAAAATGTTACTTTTGATACCACAGATTGCAATTACTTAGCCATCATAGTTGCAAACGGGTTTAGTTTGCGGCGAGCATGGATGCTTTACGAACCTATAGTTTCGAACGAACCTATTGTTTGATTCACTGTGAAGGATTTGTTCTTGTTCTAATTATATTCAACCTCGCCTGAGTATGTAAGTGGATGCTCTCATGTTTAAGGACAAGGGGTAAACCGAAAGCTTTAGACCGGATTCTTGAGAGGTGTACCTTCAAAAGCTAATAAGGTCTATTTCTTATACAAGGTCGGTAGTATGTACAGAGTAATTTATAAACTAAGCCACTCGATGTATACGATACTTTAAATAATGAAGGTTGCTTCGACTTCATTATATCGGGTATGGGTCCAATTTGTTTGCTCGGCATTACTTGCGTATAACGAATTATCCTAGATATTTATATGTAACTAGCCTGCTGTACTCACGACTTAAAATTAAATAAAAAAGTAGCCCAAGTTACTCCTATTATATAAGCTATCTGCCAGTGAAAGCCCCGTCCAAATCGGTCCAGTCGTTCCAGAGATTAGCCGGAACAAACAGACAGACAGACAGACAGACAAAAATTTTAAAAATATATTTTGGTATGTGTACCGTATGTTCATATGCATGTAGTAGAAAGCGGTTATTTTTTTTATTACAAACAGACACTCCAATTTTATTTATTTGTAGTATAGATAACTAGACTAGATACATATAATATTATATAAAATAGATAAAATGTGAAAATGATACTAAGTTAAAACCAGCTACCGCGCGTGGTTCTAGAATCTAGAAGCTCTTTGTCAGGGTTAATTACTAATTTCTAAAACAAAAAATATTATATGATTTTGTTTTAGATTATAAACTATTACTATTGTTTTGAAAAAATCTGTTGTATGATATATGACCGTATAAGTTTAGTGTGTATTGGGCCTTATTAAAACCCACGATGCCAAGCCAAAATCACTTGCAAGGCTTTTACCCAAGGGTTTTACCTTTGAGGTGAAACCCTTAGATGCAACCTAGTGCAATGCTATTTTGATAATGATGACAGTATCCAAAATTAACCTTTAGGGTTCTATATTTTTTACAATCTTAAACATTTCATTTCTATTACACTTAATACTACTTATCTTAATACGCTACGAAAAAATCCACAATTATTTTTTTCAGTGATGTCAACCAATACTCAATTCTTACAAATCTCCGCAATTCAAAAACTGGTTCAGAGGTCAGTTGAGTAGGTTTGGGGACTAATTGAACCCTTACCTAATGCTCAATTCAAGTATTATAAGTGACGGTACTGACGTTAAGTAAGTTAAGTACTTAGCCGGTACGGTCAGCCAGGACGGGCACGAGAGTTTGTCGAGTAAATAGTTTCTGACTGATTGGAAGCTTTCATTCACTGTTTGTCGACTACTTGCCTCCCAGAATGGTATTAATTGAAAGTTTGCTCACTTAAAATCAACCCGATTTGATAAATTAATCGTTAATCTTTTTCGTGATGTTAATCTTTCTTTTTTTATATATTACGTAGGAGGCAAACAAGCACACGGCCCACCTGATGAGAAGCGGTCACCGTGGCCTATGGACGTGTGCAACACACGCAATACCTACCTTGAAGGGAAGGGGGGAGGTCTGGGAAGGGGTGGGGAGGCTAGGAAGGGGTGTGAGGGAGGAAGGGTACAGTGAACACAACACGATGGTTATTATCGCCGCGGTCTTCTGTAGGGCGGAGGTACTACTCGTACCCCAGTCGGACAGCTCATTTCGGACGGCTGATACCGTCGCGCGCCGTGTCCAGCCTCCTATGAATTTTTTTGTTTGTCCTATGAAGTTTTAAAGAGTTTTTCTCTTTCGTACTACAAAGGATGTAAATTAAAACATGATTGGTGTGATAATAAGCGATTACCGGTACATATGTAGGTACGCTCACAATAGACGGCAATCACTTCCGTAAAAGCCAAGATAAGGTAAATTTTGACACATGCATACATACGCCTGTTTCTTTCGGGTGTAGGCAGAGACAAGAGCCCACCATCTGCATCTGTCCTTACATAATTCACGCGCTTCCTCTTCAATCATTAAACCTTTCATGCTAGCCCGCTGGAAGAAAAATAAGTATTGTAATTTTTTTAAACAAAAATGTTTTGTATTATCAGCTATTAAATTACAAAAAATTATCTTGAGACAGATCACAAATTAAGAAAAAGAAATTTCATCAAGTTGAGTTGCTATATTAAATTAACCTTGTACGAATCCATTATATACTTCTAAACACACTATTATTATTGTAACGAATTAGCTGAAATATTATTTATCGATGTCACAACCGAATCCCCCACAGTTTATGCGTGTCACGATTCGAGAAATAAAATTAATTCGTTATACAAAAGTCATTGAGGCGTGTTATTGATTCCATCTATGAGGGGTTGGTGCGAGTGAGTTCACTTAAACACGAACGTTTTTGTAATATTCAGCTTCAAGTCCCGCGACGTCAACAAGTTATTATTAATAAGCATTCAGTTCATTACGGCGTCCCGTCGTACTCGCTGTCTCCACGCGCCATGATTTATAGGGCATTTAACTTTTATGGTAGTGCTAAGTGGCCGGCCGACTTTCATAAGAGAACCGAGGAAACTCATCTTGGCTAATGTAAGCTGAAAAGTTAAACAAATTGTCCTCCTCGTGACCTTATAGCGGCACTTCAACTGAACCGAAATTAGACAAAAAATACCGTTTCGTTAGAACGTCTATTTTAAGTTGATAGTCAAAATGTTAAAATGTTTTATTTTTTATCAAAAAATTATAAACAATGAGTTTAGGGTTAACAATGTCAGTAATAAATAAGTACTAGGGCTATACCTCTTGAGGTTAATGGGGTATTTCCCTCGTAATAGGTAATCGAGAATGCACACAATGTGGTTTTTGTAGGTTCGATTCTAACATAGTTAACTCACCACTGGTCTCGATTTCAGGTATTACACACGTCACAAAGGAGTATACCTCATAGTTTATGAACATAATAGTAACAAACCTCTTTATAATTCGAAAAATTCTGGGCTATTTTATCAACGTGAAAACAATAAAAAAAAGCAATTTACACTGTTCAAGTACCTATAGTGGAGTCAATTTAATAGGCCACATTTGACAATTCATCAAAATTCAACATCGTAACCTTTTACGCGACGCGCCGCGGTGGGCATCAAATTATATATTTTTCGTTTTGTGAGAACTGCACAATTGCTTAACTTTTTTATAATACATGCACATATATTTATTGTAATAATGACAGATACAAGTAATTTTACGTTTTGCTTTCACCAATAAACCATTCTAAACATAATAAACAATTTCTGATCTAAAGAACTGAACGTCATTACCTTGTCATTACAATGTTTTGTCAGTTAATCCTTTTTCTTTTTAAATATTAGGCATGTCACTCTAAAAATCGAAAGCTGATAAGTAGAATCGAATGCAATGATTACTTGTGAAGAAATATTGTCATAAAATTAATAACCACGTTGTGACAAAAAAATTACTGATTGCATTTTTTGCATTAGTATCGATCACCAATCATCCCCCAATAGTTATTTTGTAAATATATTTAATGAACAGAATTGACCTCTCTACAGTTTTATTATAAGTATATATCATGTACTTGTCTTATTTTGCTCCTTAAATTTACGAAAGAAAAAATAATAATGAGACAGGGATTCACGTGGATTCACCTGAGGATTTTAAAAATTCACATTATCTTTCAAGTCCGTATCGATTCATTCGTTTTAATCGACCTTTTTTAACAGGTCACCTCATTATGAATATAAAACTGACAAACGTCAAATGTGGCCTATTAAATTGACTCAACTATAGATTGAAAGACAGTACAGACGGGAGAATAGATAGGAATTACAGTATACTATTATTTACCAGTATTTTAAAAAACATTACCTATTATACTTCTAATGTTTAATGTTTAACATTTGCAAAATATATCAGCAAAGTATCCGTTTTAGGATTATTTTGTGTAGAATATTAGTCAATTTAAACAGTACGTAGACGACTATGACAAAGGCATATGTTGCAGTCAATAAAGACCACATAAGCTGCTGCCGGATATGTGTTCGTAGAATCAATGACGTGCATCTCCTTAACGAATCACAAAGCTTTGTATCAGGGCTTCGATAGTTTTAAGAGCTAACGTGCTAAGTACACAGTCAAGACCATACGGTCTCGAACTTAGCGGTTCGGTGCTTCCTTTCTGTGTCGCACAATTAAAAACTGGAATGCACTTCTTGCACACGTGTTTCCTTCTTCCTACAATCCCGGGTTCTTTAAGCGGGGCGTGAAAAGGCAATTCTGTCTAGGCCGTCAACAGACGAATGGTGTCTGGAATGGCGGCCCGTACTCTCTGGACTTTACCCTAGCTTCTTACGATCCAGCGGGGTTAAGTCAATTGACGGACTGAATAATATATAAAAAAAAGTAAAATGCAGTCAATTATAAGCTGGAGCTGAATTGGCTTTACTTTGTTGCTAGTGATGTGGATTTGTATTGCTTTGTGAGTCTATTTTAGTTTCACGACACAAACAATTGGGACACTAAATCCGCTCGCAGACTTTGAATTCAATTACCATTATACATTTGCACCGTGGTTTTATCACCAAACAAGCTTAAGTGTCTCCGGTACGACGTGATAAAGAGCAATATAGGTATTTAAACTATCATGATAGCTATAGTTATCATTAGAGTTCACTGGATATTTACTGTGCTTTGTGCTTTAAGTGTACTTCAGATCCTCTGTCATCATGGCGACCACACAAAATGCTGAAACATCGGACACTCAAAACAATATAGCATAATATATAATATAATATAATGATATATACAGGGTGAATTTTTCAAAAGGGATTGGATGACCAAATCCGAAACTATAAGGAATAGCGAAAAATGCTCAAAGGAATCACGAGCCCGATTTTGATGAAACTTAAAACCTCATCATTAGATTTTTGAAAAACCAATAATCCTAGCTAGGAATCGAACCTGTTGATTTTGAAAAAAAAAAACACACCCTATATTATTACACCATACGATAGTGTTGCTATTAAGGATCATACTCTGGGAAGTAATGACATACCGCAAACTAAAGGAAATAACTCATCTTTAACAAAATACATTTTATTTTCCTTACATTAACTGATTAATTGTTCAAAATGTACTTAGACCATTGTTTTCAATACATAGGTGGATTTGAGACTTCAAGGATCGTACTGCATTCAATATTACAATGTTATTGATTCCGTTTAGAATATTCTCCAAAGAACGTTTCAAGTCATCAAATGTGTCTTTATAAATTTAGTTTTTGACACTCTCTCTCCCTCCCTTAGATCACTTTCTCTGGGGTTAACCAGAGAAAGTGATCTAAGGGAGTAAGATCAAGGCACAGGACCATGCCTTGCAATAAATTGTCGTCAAACTGCTGAATCCAAATCCCTTTTATTAGCTATTATGGGCTGGAGCTCCATCTTATTTAAAAAAAACATCAATCATCATAATCATTCTGAGTATAATTTAAAACACGGAATAGTTACAATCTTTTCTGGGATTTCGAACGAAACAAATAGGTAGATGAAATATGAATTTTATTAAATTCCATTATTTCCTTAAATTTGCCGTATATCATTACTTCGCAGAATTTGATCCTTAACAGCGACACTATCGTATGGTGTAATAATAAAGGGTGTGTTTTTTTTTTCAAAATCAACGGGTTCGATTCTCAGCTAGGTTAATTGATTTTTCAAAAATCTAATGATGAGGTTTTAAGTTTCATCAAAATCGGGCTCGTGACTCCTTTGACCATTTTTCGCTATTCCTTATAGTTTCGGATTTGGCCATCCAATCCCTTTTGAAAAATTCACCCTGTATAATATAATGATACATGGCAAAACAATAATTTATTAATTACATAATGCTACCAAGATAATGTCAAATTATTAGATTTGTTTAATGTTGTTTTTTATTCAAGTGTTTTAAATAATATTTACAGTAAGTACGGTAAGGTAAATTAATTTTGTAATGAAATACATATTTACGTGGTACTGGCCACTTAAAATTTCATAAGTCTTTTTAAGAGCCATTATAACTTAAAATTAAATAGGTATCTACTTTCGTTAAGTACGTCATTATGGATTATTTTATTTATTATTTTATATATTTCAATTTAATATATTCCTTTTTACATGTTCTTTGTTAGCATTAAAAATTCAATTACTTTGACCTTTACCATTAGTTCATATGTACGTAATATATACTGTACTATATTTTTCTTAACATGAAGTTTGGCGTTAATTTTCATAAATCATGTTCACAAATCGTAGGTATATTGTGGATCTAAACACCCTAGCAATTTTCTCAGGCTTTACAGCTTAGCTCTCAGAGGATATACGACATTCCGTAACGACGATCTAAATGATAGTTTTATATTTTTACTATAACCGATAACTGAAAAGTCACAGTAGGTATATACTTCGTTAGGTTATATTAACCACTCCGATAGGTTTCATACTGATTTAGAATGTTTAAATTTAGTATATGTATTCTAGACTCTGCTCATGTAACCGTGAAAATCCCAGTCATAATAACAGCGGTATGTCCCAATTGCATCCAAGGCCTTCACCTCGGAGTCTAAGGTCTGACTTTGATGAAGACACGAAACCCTTAGGTGATAAGCAAACGGACGCGCGGGGCGGTCAAAATGTCCGCGACGCACTCTTATTCTTACTACCATTAGATCGCATTTAGCCCCCGTGTGTTGACAAGTGACATGAGCTATTGCGCGAACAAATGCAATGTTATGATCGTACAAAATAAGAGTGCGTCGCGGACATTTTGACCGCCCCGCCCCGCCGTCTGCTTATCGCCTTATTTCACGTTATTTAAACCAGGTATTTAGATAAACATACTACTGAAGTTTATAATTATAAGCAAAACTCACTTACCTTTTACGATTTTACATAAAACATTTATAGCGCAAATAATGACTGCAGCAGCGACTCAATATTTTCGTAGCTCGAATTACATTGCACTCCAATGAAAGTTGGGTTCAGAATGCAAAGCGCTCACCTGGAAGGCATGCTACGAATACGCGTCTAACATTTCAAAAGTCAACACATCACAGTGCTTTGAAGGCGAGCTTTGACGAAAGGAGCATTTGCTCGCTATGCGCGAGGTGTTATCTTAATCAGAGCGCCAAGACGCTCGAGTGCGTACCTATTGTGCGATCTCTTCCACTTGGCTGGCGAGTGTGTTGGGGACGCTCAGACGAAGGTAATATTTCTGCCCCTTTCATTAATCTCGGCTCGTTTAAAAATCTTTCAAAGACTGGGTTGTGTAACAAGCTATGTCATATACATTAGTATCATATGCCGTTTCGTAGTTTACTTTTAAAATAGAGGATCTTTAAATCTGAGTTTGCAGTCAGTTCAGTAATCATATGTATGATAGTAATCAGATGTGGTTGACAATGGAGCATTCCATTGTCAACCACATACCATCGGGTGATATAGTACCTAGTCAAATCTGGAACTATAAATTTGAGGTGTGTAGCTTTAGCATATAATTTAAAAATCAGAATATAAATGTATAAAATGCACAAACATTTACGAAGCTAGTTCATTACATATCAGCGCTTTAATTACAAAGTAGCGTCCGAAGTGTTATCGCCGCGCCGTAACAATCAGCGTAGTGTCAAATATTTGTATAACAAAACTACAAGCAATGCTGCTGGAACAAACAGTGTACGTAGCGACGAGTTGAAAAGGTAAATGAGATGCGCTGCGACGCTGTCATTGTTTTAAGTCATACTATGAAAACGGTCTAAAGTACACTTTTAATTTCAGTATGAGTGTCGTGTTAGATATAGTTTGTAGTGTTAACGAAATGCGAAGTTAGTTTTCCAGCCTATGTTTATTTTATTGTATAGATCTTACAATTTTTTTTATCTAATTCGTTAGTGCATTTATAAGAGAGTGGTGTAGTTCGTTCATCAGTATACTTTCTGAGGCCTGCGGATCTGACCGTGTAGAGGTCGGTTATGGTAGCCGATTCTACTTAAACAATAGCAATCGAACATACGGCAGATTTTAAGTCTAAGATGTTTCTAATAGAAGAAATCAAATCAAATCCGTTAAGTAGTTTTGGCGTCCACCACGAACAGACGAGAATTTCGAAAAAATACTTATTTTTGTGTTCAAAATCGTTCATTGTGTCAGCACTACTTCAATGTATAAACACTTCTAATTTCAGTATAGAATTGTATTAAGTGTGTAGGTATTATTTAAAACTTAAGACTAACTGTTTAACTGATACGACATATACAAAATTATTCCTTGAAACTGACGAATTCTCAAACATAGTTTGTTTGAAATACAAGGCCTTGGTCGATAAGCCAAAGTTCAGAACTCCAACCCGTATCGAACTTAGCACAACGGACTATAGATAAGCCCGCATTCTACAGACATCTTATCATCATTATTCATAGGCCAACCTATTGTGCAAGCTGTGGAAGGCTTCCTTGACTTTTGAACAACTAGATACTTATGGATCGTTGGAGACCTATTTATGCAGATGTATTGTATCAATTGGCAACAAAATAACTCGAGTCCTTACTTTTTGATGAGGGCGGTATGTGGTTCCATGGTGCTGACAATTGTCATATGGCCTGCCCGTATGGCATGGTATGGTATGGAAGGGTATAATCAAGAAAATCACCCAGGCTAAGGCTATAATAATATTCACCGTTAATGACATATAGTGAAGTAATTTTTGCTTGTAGACCAAGGGGTCTAAAAGTAAAGATCTTATGAGTTGCCAAGGTTTAATAAATAGTCAGACGTGGTCAGTTACTGAATCATCTCTAAGACCTCGATCGAGGATAACGAAACTCAGTGGTTTTCTGGGCCAAATAGCTGGTCATATGTTGGAGTATGACACTCTATTCCAGCATGTGACTTGCGAGGCAGTGATGGGTTGCACTCCGGTTGACGACAACAGGAATACATGTGGGGTTGTAGACAGTGCACTTCACAGTAATGGACCCAGCTTCCATTATTTTGTTCGAATGTATTCCATAAGGGTGAGTATATCGTGAAAACATAAATTGTGCTAATAATTGTTTAATCAATTTGGTGGAACGATCACCAAAAACATTGTAACAGTAAAACAATAGGTTTAAAATTAAGTGTTCAGTTTTTGTGGAACATTTCTATTGTTCCAACATTTTAGAAGTAACCGCTACCTGGTTGAACAGGATTTACACAAAATCTTTATCATTAACGGCAGCGTGGGTTACAAAGCGTTTTAATTTGTTCGAGTAATTTCTTCTCGTGTCATAAAATTTTGCAGTGGAGCCGAGACACCAACAAAAGAATGAATAATGACTTTATAAAACAAAGTTGAAATTTGGGGAAACTTCCGCGGTTACACTACAAGGCGACTGTTATCTTGTGATTTGTGTTTTTGCTTTCCGTTGCCTTAATGCCGGTATCTGCTTACAGCCAGACTATGGGTTTTTAAGATAACCCATGCCACGGCATTATCGCGGGAGGTTCTCAAACGTTAATACAAATAACAAAGTACATTAAATTTAGACTCAGAAAAATGTCTGAGATACATATAAAAATTATTCTACGTAAGTCACAAGGATACAAGGCAATAAAAACTGCAATCATCACTAAAATAAATATTATGATTTTATTTTGTAAAATTGATTTTAGTCATGATTTTAGTTTTATACTTTATTTAATTAAAGTAGGAATATAAACATAATTGTACGTAAAATCCTTAGTATCCCTAATATGAGGCAAAGTTGCAAGAAATAAATAATGATTATTATACTGTAGATTTACATATATTTAGGTAGGGTAGGAGGGCAGAAAAGAAAATTTATAAGTTGTACGAACATAATTATTTAACTTAATCAATATGACCACTGAAATATTTTCATTTACTCTTTACCTAGTTACGAGTAGATTAACTAGCGAAATGAAATGTTAGCTTTTAAACTGCCCACTAGCATGGTGTTCATTTGTTTAACATAAATCTACTTTGTACCGTATGCCCTACAGACCTGACTTAAATAAGGTCCAACTTATTTTGGTTAAATATGTTTATTCTGTCCTTAAAAGTAACAAAGCCATGACTAATGAAGGTAGTTTAACAAGGAGAGACTTCAGAAAGCCTTATTATACTTTTAGAAGACTGCAAACAGTGGAATTTTAAGTCGACACTTAATTTACCAAATCTCTGTGTTGAGGTCGCACTGGAGGGTATTTTTGTATGAGATTAACAGAGACACTTTTCACTTATGATATTTCTGTAATGTTGTAATTATTTTAATTTAGTCGGTCAGTCTATTATCGCAGAGATAATTACGTAGTTAATTTAATCAGTATGATCTTTTTTGAGTTAATATTACTTTATGAAATAGAATCTGCCTTATTAAAAAAGTTTTAAAGTATGAAAGTATGACGCACAAAAATTTTAAACCATATTTCATAAATTATAAATAAACTATTTTAGGACACATAAAAGTATGTAGGTACTAATGTGCGGTTTTGGCCCATACTCGTTACTCGAGAACTGTTCTTTGTACGTTATAAGTAAAATTGTTGCTTTCATGGAAGCAAAATGAAATAATTTAGTAAACGTAAATTTATAAAGTCCAAATTGGAGTAGATATTAAGCAGATTATTATGTAAAACTTTAACATTAATTAAATTAATATGGCAGGTACACTTGCCAAACAAACTTTGAACTTCTAAGGTTTTTATTTCCAAAATTATAACACTGGTTAATTTATTCTCGAAATTTGTCTCATCGTGAAAAATTTGCCGTCACAATTGCTAACAAAAGAATGAGTAATAGCTTTATGAAACAAAGTTACACGAACGCAAACTTTAAAAGCTTTCAAGGGTGTGAATTATTATCTTACAAAGTTCTTTTTGCGATTAGTTGAGTTAGAACATTTTATTCTGTTTTAGGCTTACTAATTGGTATTGAAGAGTAATTTATTACTTGGTTGATTCTATTTATCTGTCATCTGAAGCTGTGTCACAGTCGACCATTAAAGTAAAGAAAATCGATTCTTCGCTCTTTACCAACGCTTATACTCCCCTAAATATTTTGGAGTTAGCTGATATGTTTGTATTAATTGTGTAGCCATAGTAATTACATACTTCTGCTTGCTTCGACCTTGTTCATTTGAAGAAGTTCTCTACATATAAAACATGAGACCTTACTAAGAAGTAAATGTGAAAGATATGAATATATACCAAATGAATTAAAACGGAATCATAATACTCGCAACATACCTAAATATCGATACGAATAATACGTAGTAAGTGGCGGTTATGAATTTAGACGTAACGACTGTTGGTATATGTTTATCTAACGAAGACACTCTGTCCCTTATAGCCAATTTTCACATTCGAATTACGAATTCTTAAGAAACTAGGTATACAGTTTATTTTCAGTGCTGCAATATAGTAACGTTTAAAATTAAGATATTGAAATGATTTTAAGTGGACCTCAATGTACAGAGACATAAACCACGTGCACTTTAGTCAAATACAAAATTATTAATTAAGTTTTCATTTAGTGCTTGAATATTATGGATTAAATCTACTAAAACATGGCATATGATATATGAAAAAGTAATGTTCTGTCTATCTATACCTGTACCTAATCATTAATTTTAGTTGGATATTAATCAAATATAAATTTTTAAATATCCTACTTCTGTACCGTTATTTTTGCGACTATTCTGTTTGCAAATACAATTTCTGTATTTTCAGTAAACATCAAAGGCATTGCGAGTGAAAATAGCAAGTCACTATTTACAGAAATGTGAACAAATTGTGGTTCTAACTTTAGGGATAAGCCTGTGTCAATTACGTATTGAGAAGGGTACTCTTGGTTACGACAAATTGAATGGCCTAAGAAGCACCAGCCGTTCAACTGACTGGCATTTTTTACTTCAAGGGCCGGATTATCTGTTTATATGATACTATATTTTTTAATAACGTGCGATGTGTGATGTTTATATTCAATAGGTATCAATTTAGCTAAATGTAAGTTGTTCATTGCTGTTTGCGAGTTTTATAAGACTGTGTATCCTCTAAAGCTGGGTGGTGGTTAAATAAATGAATAGGCTAGGCTTACTCCCTATTACATGTGAGTATAAGATTTAGCTGGAGCGATGGTTAACGGCCTAAAAAAATAAAAGCCAAATTTAAAGGAGGAGAAGAAGTAAGGCTTTGATATGAAAGCCTTAGATGCAATTAGGAATCACGTTGAGAAAGTCATAACGACATGTTCAAATTTTAATTTGCCCGTTTTTAGATAGTCAGTAGATTTTTGTTGGCAAAAAATTAAAAAAAGAACTGAGCTAAGCGTTCAAAACGTTCAAAGTAAATATAAATAAATATATTACGACATTCTACACAGCGCTCCCTAGACCCAAAGTAGGCTTAGTTTAACTAGCTTGTGTTATGGGTTCTAGAATGCTGATAAACATACTTATATACTTTTCTTCTGTAAATATATACTTAGGTATATATAGAAACACCCAGACCAATCCAAATAGACATATTCATGCATACAAATATTTGTACTGAGCGGGAATCGAACCCGCGCCTCCTGCGTAGCAGTCGCATGCACTACCGCTACGCCACAGAGGCCGTCAAAGTGTACTGAAAAGTGAATATTTAGGTCTCTGATAAATTATTTACTAAGATACATGTGTTATGTCATGAATTTTACAAGCCGACAGAGTGAGTGAATAAGTTAACGGAGTATCATGTATCTACATTGTACGATAAAATAAAAATATGATATGACTTGGTAATAGAATATATCTGTATAAATGTGTGAATGTCGAACGGCTAATCAATACAACTAATATTGTTATAAGTTTGAGTGGGTATCGCTTACACTGCTGTAATTTATAGACGGATGTACATTACTATTACCTATTGATACATACGTCATTATTTACCTACCTATATATTCAAGACTGTATATAGCTGATGTGGGAGGGTTCTTTTTACATATAGGACACGTCAATTTGACTTCATCTCGCCTGATGGTAAGCTGAAGGTAAAGTCTCAGGAAAGAGGGTCACCATTACATACACGTACCATGTTAACAATGGTGGTACTCAGCTTGACGGCCTCATCAAAAGAGGATTGTCGTCGCAGCACCGCGTGACACCCACCGGTCCCACTAGTGCTGCGACCACAATCCCCCCTGCCCGGCTATGAACTTGCTGACCCCTGAACGCAATCCAACCGAGATTGGATTACTATGGAGGGTTTTTCGCAATCGTGCACGGTGGTACCTACCCGGCCAAATTTTGTGACAAAATTTGTGCCATCAAATTGCTACCACCATATTCTTACTACATAATTATGTAGTAGGAATATGTACCAACATCAGCTCTCGCGAAATATATTTACCGGTCGCATCTAATAACATACGAGCATAATATCGTTCAGCGAATAGTTTTCCATGGGTTGTTTGTTTTCTGTCGGATGGGAAACAACGCTATTCCTTTGTCACCTTGGGGTTACTTAGAATCAGGGGGAAAAGGCACGAGCAATTTTATTTTAAAATTAAAACGAAGTGCAATGAGGCTTTAAAATAACACGATTGAATATAATTAAGTGTTCGTATTTGCCACAATATAATGTTTGTATATAGCATGTAGCTTTGCAAAATGATGTTGATTTTCATGTCACATAATATCAGAAACAGTTATTAAGTTGAATTAATGAGAGTACGCACTAACTTTGGGAAAAGAAGTTTATTGTTTGAGGGAGTTATAATGTTCTTATGAGAATACATTCTTTAAACCCAAACCCATTTTAGTATTTTACTCTCTTAAAAATCATATATAAACTCATGCCTATATCCCCGAAGGGGTAGGCAGAGGTGCTAGCACCCACATTTCGCCAGATTATGTTTAGGTCCCAATGTAATAGGTGGCGAGCCTATTGCCATTAACCGGGCACTTATAAACCTGCGATAAATACACATATAACTTCGAAAAGCATCGAAAAGTCGAACCCGAGACCTCGTCTCAGCAGTCCATTACCCAGACCACTAGGCTACCGCGGTCTTACTGTAGTAGATTACTGTCTCAAAAAATCAAAGTTGCCAAACATTGTTTTTCATTGACATCTGAGTAACAAAAGTTCTGTATAAAAAAGACAATCAGGTGAAGAAATCGTTGGCGAGCATTTTAAATTGCAAAGTTCTTTTTGAAATGGGTTCTATTGGACCTAAACAGCGGCTTAATAATGACATTTACGGTCTTCAATTACTTTTTGTTTAGACATTGCTTTAACTGTTAATACCACAGAACTGTTTTGCGAAGTAACTCTCTCTACTTTATTCTTCAAACATTAAGTTTCAGCTTAAAACTCAATGTAATCTGATCATGATTTTCGGCTTAGGTTTGTTTTATTAGTCAGATTAGATAGTGAATTCAGATTAATATTTTGAAGTGGTTAAATTCATCTCAATTAAGTAACAAAAGAAAGCAGTTTATTACATAACTTTATAATCTGCGGTGAAATTCGACTGATGTTGTAATTTTATACATAAGTTAACAAATTAGCAAACAGAATTCTGAAATGAGTAATATTGAATTGTAGGTATACAGGGTGAATTTTTCAAAAGGGATTGGATGGCCAAATCCGAAACTATTAGGAATAGCGAAAAATGGTCAAAGGAGTTACGAGCCCGATTTTGATGAAACTTAAAACCTCATCATTAGATTTTTGAAAAACCAATAAACCTAGCTGAGAATCGAACCCGTTGATTTTGAAAAAAAAAACACACCCTTTATTATTACACCATATGATAGTGTCGCTGTTAAGGATCAAATGCTGCGAAGTAATGATATACGGGAAATTTAAGGAAAATTGGGAATTTAATAAAATTCATATTTCATGTAGGTACCTATTTGTTTCGTTTGAAATACCAGAAAAGATCGTAACTATTCCGTGGTTTAAACTATACTCAGAATGATTATAATGATTGATGTTTTTTTTAAACAAGATGGAGCTCCAGCCCATAATAGCCGTAAAAGAGATTTTGATTCAGCAGTTTGACGACAATTTTATTGCGAGGCACAGGGCCATGCCTGTGCCTTGGCCAGCGAGATCCCTGGATCTTACTCCCTTACATTACTTTCTCTGAGGGTATATCAAAAACGAAATTTACAAAGACACATTGATACAGAGATACGGTTGATGACTTGAAATGAAACGTTCTTTGGAAGATATTCTAAATGGAATCAATAACATTGTAATATTGAATGCAGTACGATCCTTGAGGTCTCAAATCCAGCTTTGTATTGAAAACAATGGTCTGAATTTTGAACAATGAATCAGTTAATGTAAGAAAAATAAAACGTATTTTGTTAAAGATGAGCTCTTTCCTTTAGTTCACGGTATGTCATTACTTCCCAGAATTTGATCCTTAATAGCAACACTATCGTATGGTGTAATAATATAGGGTGTGTTTTTTTTTCAAAATCAACAGGTCCGATTCCTAGCTAGGATTATTGGTTTTTTAAAAGTCTAATGATGAGGTTTTAAGTTTCATCAAAATCGGGCTCGTAACTCCTTTGACCATTTTTCGCTATTCGTAATAGTTTCGGATTTGGCCATCCAATCCCTTTTGAAAAATTCACCCTGTATATTATTGTAAAAGCTGCTAAAACGTTATAAATCGAATTAGTATTCAAATTTAAGTTTCTAAATTTTATATCTAGTGATGCGTTTAATGAAATTAAGCAAGTTATTTAATTAAAACATTCAGTATCTATATAACTATACCTACAAGATCATTTATATATTAGGTATTATAGCTGACAATGCTCCCGGTAACCCTTCAGTTTATTGACCCGGCGGCATTATCGCATTTCTTTATCAAAATTATTATTAACACGAGGATACTCGTGCTAATAGTAATTTTGATCTTCAATGTGAAACCGCTAGCATTAGAAATAGGTTCCAGTCTGATCGTGTATTGGTTTGTCGCTAGGGTAATTGGAAGGGGTGGAAACCGCGATTGCGAAGCACGTGCCTTGGCCACTACACTACTAGGTACTTACCGAAACCTATAAATATTACCCAACATCTAAACTTAATTTAGCGGAATTATGTATATTGTAAAAGTCTTATACATATAAAACATATAAAACGTACTATATTATTATTATAATAAGCGTGATGTAAGTTAGTTGGCACAGTACAATGTGTTTAAAATCGCAGTGAGTTGTGGGTTGTGGAGCGGCCGCGACTGTAAATTAACCCGCAAACGCTGGCTAAACTTTATCTCGTTTCCAACCGAGTTGCGATCCGTAACCCTTTGGTTGCTTCGATTAGCTCTCGTTGTAACACTCGGGTTGTGTAGTCGTGTTATATAGTTAATCATGTCTTTATTACCCGACTTCAAAACTATACAATGAGCATTAACTGTGATTATTTGCGCATAGATATGGAGTGAAAAAACACTACACAACATTTGTTAGTGATTGAAGTAAATAAATAAGGTAAAAAAATTAAGCATAGTTTACAGTTGGTTTGATGGTTAATGTGTAAAGTCTAGCGCTAGCCGAATAGGGCCTGATTCAGTATCTGGTAGACAGCTATCTAGCAACCGAGACCCTTTTTAAAGTATTCAATCAGGATGCAAATCAGAAAAAGAAATAAAATACTATATTAAGTTATATACGAGTAAGTACATATTCAGTCCATGACATCGCAAAGCCGAGAAGAACCAGTTTACTGTGATAGAGATGATCTTAAATGCACAGAAAACAATATAACTCATTTTAGAAATCTTAAAAATAAATATGTTAAGCTATTTTAAGACCGGCGTCGTGCCTTGGAGAGCACGTTAAGCCGTCGGTCCCGGTTGCCATACAAACATCTATGGCAGTCGTTACGGGTAGTTGGAGCCCTAAAAAGTCCAACAACAACGGTCTGGCTGCAATGCTACGATATCGCCTAATGTCACCATTGTTGTGAAGGTCAGATAGCAGTCGCTTCACGGAAAATATCGCCAAATCCGCAGTTAAGACTGGTAAAGCGGACCCCAGACTCCGAGGTGAAAGCTTTGGTTACCACTGGGATTAACGCTAGGTTGAATAAGAAGATTTTAATACCGGCGAGTAAAATTTCATTGAAAAAGGCAATCCATATTAATACACTGTGTATAAGTTTTACCATGCATTTTTGGATGGATTATCTATTTTTTATCTTTTTTCGAACTTAAATTTATTTTATTTTTATAAATACTTTAATGGTACTATGTATTTTGTTAAAGTTCTTACCTATGTTGTTATATAGGACAATTTAAGTGCAGTAAGTTAAACATATTAAACTTCATTTTATTAATATATATATTATAAATAGTATAAGTATACACTTTGCTCAAGTTATATTCGTAATTTAATTTCACATCCAAATAAAATTCGAGGTTTTCATCTTTTCTCCCTATAATTTTTAAAATATTGCGTAATTTGGTATAAATTAACTGATAACTTACTTAAAGCCTTCCAGTATCAATAACACAATTAGCTTTTATTTTATGAAGATATAAGCGTATTAATAATTTTTTTGCCTAATATTAATTCCGTAAACCCTCAGTTGAGAAACAACATGGCCGCCTGACACAGCCTTGTTACAACGTAATGACTAATAACTGGATTAAATATTGTTAAAACCTTTTTACTTAGTTTAATTCGGACTTTTTGAGGATTAACCTAATTATGTCGGGTTTTTGTTACGTGCAAGTGCTGGGCACCGTTCTAATAATTCAGTGTTAAGAACATTGTATTCATTACGCTGGAGGAAAGTTTCTGGTCGGTTTAGAGTATAGCTTAATTTTTAAATTATCTTTAAAGCTGTTTATTTTGTATGAGCTAAAATCTTAGTATCATTGAAATTGAGATTGACAGATATTGATACTTGCCGAGTATTGGGTGTTTCTGGGCCCCCTCAGATGTTCGTAGCATAATCCAACCTCACCTGAAAGCTATCTGGCGGATATACGGATGACTATAAGCTACCTCTATTTCAAATTTCATCCAGATCCCTTCAGCTATTCCGACGTGATTGACTATGTAGAGCCTCAATCTACCTGAGTCTGTATTTCCGGAAAGCTACAGCCTGTGAGTCTTCAAGTCAAGAGTGAATAGGTTACTTTTAGGCAGGCGTGCTCCACCGTCGACCACATCATCACTTACCAACAGGTTAGATCATGGTCAAACGCGAGCCTATTACCAATAAAAAAAAAAACAATTGATTGAAACCCGTTTTGACTCCGAGCTTGGTTTATTTAATTAAAAGAATTACATTCGTGTTGAACGTGCGAAGGTGATTCGAGAATGACACTTGTAGGTAGATCATGCACTCATTGAAATTAGCACGCCTATGCATTTTAGAAGGCAGCAACAATATATTTCGTTGTGATTAATTCCTGTAGCAAGCGCTTGAGGCTGAACAGTGACAAACATCCATTCATTCGACAAAACCTTTGCATTTTTATTCACACCATTCAAATGTATAACACCCTGTGATTAAAATAACGTACACGAATCAGGCTTGCTATGGCGGTATCAGCGTTTATCCGAGCGAACATCTCGGGAAGTATTTTATGTAAGCCAAATGAACGTTTTTCCGCTTAGCTGCCAGTGAGAAAGCCTTCCTCCCGTTATGTTACCTCATATTCATTTATTATCATTTTAGATTAGGTCTTCATTGTTGCAACAAATAACATAAGCAACAATTTGGTCCCGTAACAAGTTGTTTTGTGGTCCTCATGATACATATAAATAACAAGAAAGAAATACGCAATTATTCGATATCGTTTTTGTGACCTATTTGCTGCTCTACATGAAGAAAAATGAATATCACGCATGACTTCCGAACGACTGTACCAAATTGGATAAATCTATTTTTTTGTGTTCGTTATTACCAGGACAAAGATTGTACGAACAAAACGGGATTAGAATTCCACGCGAGCAAAATCATGGGCTATGGCTAGTATGAGATGTTTTATGGAAATAACCAATAGGGATATAAAAAACTGTCTTGATGCGGTAGCATTTGCGGCTACTATGCGTGAGGTTTGGGTTCTGTTTTTGGGTTAGACAAGATCATGAGGTTTCTCTCACAAAAGGAGGAGTGTAATAGGCTCATCGAATAATACGTGAGCATGAATACAGCAAAATATTACTGACAACACACCAATGATTATATTTTCGGTGGTATACAGATTAATAAAAGAGAGAGAGAGAGCGACGGACTATTTAATAAAAGAATAACAAAAACTGAGTTTAAAACATGCTTGAAAGAAAATAAGAAAGGTTCGGTTTCGAAATCCTGACGCAATGCAGCTTTTGGAATCCGATATATTTTATTACCGTTCCGGTATTAACCTCAGGTACATCTTATTCGGATATATACTGTTCTTTGGATGGGTATCAGCAGCGTAGTAAAGTATTTCTTGCTATTGGCAGCACGAATTGGCTGATTCATCATTCTGGCAAGTATTAACTGTTCATAAAATTTCAATGCACATAAAAGAGTTGATGCATTCAAGATCATCAGAATGCAGAATACAGAGATACATATTTTGATTTCATTATTATCAATATTTAATTTAATTCAGATGCAAAGAAATACAAATAGAAGTTCTTATGACCATATACCGTCTCCATCTTCAAACACTGGATATAGTATCAGAGTACTTGTCAGGCAAAAGACTTAACCTAAACTCGACCGGTTTATCCTGTATAGTTTAGAAGTTCCTATGGACACCTTCCGATTTCATTATCAGACTAGCTTCACAGTACCATATTATTCGTGTTTTCACTCAAGATACGCAAGTATACCAAATTGAGTAAGACCAAATCTTTCCTGTCAGGAAGTGATTCTAATTAGACTTCCAAGATTTGTCTCACATTAACAAACAAACAATAGAGTTAGTTAAATAAATAAAAGCTTATGTTAAATAAAGCACTTACAACCTTGTACCGGTATATCAGAGGGAACTTTTGTACCTAATCTTAATATATATAAATCTCGTGTCACAATGTTTGTCCTCAATGGACTCCTAAACCACTTAACCGATTATAATAAAATTCGCACACCATGTGCAGTTCGATCCAACTTGAGAGATAGGATAGTTTTTGAAACGGATTTCGACATCCACGCAGGCGGAGCCGCGGGCAACAGCTAGTACTATTATATACCTAACCTTCATGTAAGCTATAAGTAGACGTTTAATCGTAATTTGATAAATAGTATGACACCGTATAAAATACGAACTAACAAACATCTAATTTTACCTATCTGTTGTTTAAATCAAACATAAAATTAGCATCAAGTGGCCAATATTTTGGTTTTCATAGAAACAATCTATTATTTCTCATTATTATCTCCAGGTCGAGATCGATACGCACCTTTCGATGTAACCGCAGTTTATTCGCCAGTGCGGGTTAATGATCGCTTCCCGCCTGAAGCGTTCTACGAATACCCATTTTATTTTTATCACAATTGTTAGAGCGCCTTATAGTCCTCACGGCATGTCTATAAAGCGGTTGATCTCGCCAATTATTTCTGAAGTAATGATTACGTATACTTACAGTAAAAATCTTCACGATCAAAAAGTATTTTATAACTTTTGGTGGATTTTTTAGGTTTATGGTTATCAGGTGTGTTTACGCAGTTGTGATATCAAGTTTCAAGATTGTTTAGCGAGCATCTATACTATTATGAGCTGTATAAATGAAAAATATTGAGACATGTTATATTGAACGATTCTGTACGTAAATTATTATCAGGTGAGATTGTGGTCAAACGCGAGCCTATTAGCGATAAAAAAAAATCTCTTATATTTGCCGGATTATTCGCGATGAATAAAAACGAACAGATTTTAATAAGCTTTTATTAGAAAGGTTTTTATCAGACTTAAAATATGCAATTTTTATTGCAATTGGTTGAGTAGAACTGGAGATATGATATGATATGATATGATAAAAAGTCGCGATAACCGATAACCGGTATCAGCCAGCGAATACATAATATATGTATACACCACTGTTATTTAAGGCAGAAGTAATTAAAAACGTATTTTTGACTAATTTCTGTATTCACTACATACAGTTAGCATATTGATAAATACACCTTTTATTTTATTGGCGCCTTTTATTGACCAGCCGCTGAGGCCGATTCTGAATTATATATATAATATCAGATATAGAACAGCTCTATCGGTTTGCACTCATCCACTGCAGCTGGCAAACCTTTGGGAAAGATTTTTGCCGGGCTTAAAATTTTCCGTCAGTTCAGGTATATATGTACTACTATTTATTCCAAATTTTAATGATGACTGTCCAGTTTTTTAAATCATTTTATTCGGTACAAGTCGCATTAAAAATACAACGATAGCCTAAAAAACACATTTATTGCGATAAAAAATTACCCATGGAATAATGTAATGTAATTGAGGTGTTTCAAAACATAATACCTACTCGAGGCGCCATTTTGGCATCGCTTCAACATAAACTGTTGTAGGTATTTCGCGGCATGAAATTTAAGTTGATCAATAACGGAAGCAGGGGAGATTAGCTCGGGCACGAATTCGCCGTGAACGTTTTAGGCCATCGATAAGAGGGCAGAGCGGGCCATCACCATATTTGTGAAGCTATTCGTTTTAATAAAACCATTCATGTTAGGTCAATTAAGTTTAATATTTAGGTCACCAGGTAACGCCTGCAATAATTTATTAGTTGCTATTACCAAGTAGGCCTTTTTAATACTAGGGTGGTAAATACGTGCAGGCAGTCAGATACTGTTTATCCACGCTGTTGGACAATGTCACCTGCAGAGATAAAGGCATAAGGAAAAGAAATGAAAATAGGGAAAGAAAGTATAGTCATAGATATTTCAACAATATAATATTCTACAAATAATAAATAAATATTACTTAAAATATTTTTATTATTATATATTAAAGAAAGTATAGCACTTTCACCTGCAAAGGGGGGTATGTGTGTAAGTGAGAGTATAATATATATTTGTATGTGCATAAGGAAGTGTGTGACAGTATGTGTCAGGCTGTGCGTGAGGATGTGTGTATATGAGTGTGTGTGTGAGAGTATGTATGAGGGTGGTTATGACTGTATTAGAATTGCTCTGTTTTCAATTATCCTCTAAGATGAGACGAGACTTACTGCCATTAGTAGGTTATTAAATATTATGTTAGGTCTTATTGTACCACCTTATTTCATGAATTTTTCTAAAAATCAATTCAAACACACTGAATAGTTTAAAATAAGGCAATCTTATTTCAAACCGTTTAGTATGTTTAGTACGAAATTTCCTACTGCAATAAACTGATCACCACCGTAATGGTGTAAACTCGATTTGGGACAAGCGTATTCGGTTCTCACAGTTCTCGAATAGACCGCCCGCGGTAGAAGTGCTTACGTCTTGCCGGCGGCCATCTTATTTAATGTTCTAAGATATAATAACCGCGCTACAGTACATTTCACTATCAACTTCTAATTTGATTATGTATAGATTTTGGTACTTATTGCAGCAATATTAAATAAATAAGTTGTAAATGACTATAAACTGACCAATTTCATTTGATTTATATTTTATTAACTTGTTGGGTTATCCGTAGAGGTTCGTAGCTGTCCACTACAGCGCGGCGTAGCTACGTCTACGCGCTACGTAAATTCAGAATATGAATTTTTGATTTGCATATTATTATTAGTAGTTTTTTTAAAAATAACAACGTTCACAGGTATGTATTGAGGACAAAAATATATCTATCTCTTTGTCAAAAAATAAATGTTTAGAGGATGAATGTAAAATGTACAAGTATAATATATAAATGAGAGTATAAATATTAAACAAGTAAAAATTTTGAGAATACGTAATCATGTTACATTATAAATATTGTACTTCATACGATAACACAATATATTTTACTCTTTTATGCGTGTAAGAAGTTTACATTTTGATAGATTTCAGCCTGCATCACTGAGCAGAAAATGTTCAGTTGCTCTTCTGGCGTTACTTATCACATTTATTCGCTTCAGTGAACCCTAAAATGTAATAATTCAGTTTTCAAAGCGATGTATCTGGTGTGGTTTTTCGTAGACATTAGATTACATGACCGCTTTTCTAACCAAAATCATAGAGAGAAGAGAGTATTCTCATCTCTTGGATATGAGTGTTTAGATAGAGAGTAATCAGTGTTTGACTTTGAAGGGGATTAGGTTTGGGTTCAAGTCCTGTACTGGATGTTGACATTTTCCGTTTTTAATTTAGTAAAATCTACACTCACCTACAAAAGTCGTTGGAGTAAATTTCAAAAGCCAATATATCTACTGTTGGACAGACAAGGTTCTAGTGCAGGCTTACCTCTCGTAGTTGGGAGGATCAGAAGACAGTCACTTACACAAGAATCAAGATTAGTCAAATCAAGAGAAGGAGTACAAGAGTGGACCTGGGTTCTAAAGTATAAGCTTGAGTGTAGGTGAAACTAACGCTATGATGATGATTATGATCATCATTCTAATAAAGGAATTCAGAATACGCGTATCTATAATTTCGGCTCCAATGCTCCGACATTATTTTTATATAAATAAAGGGAGCGTATCGTTACTATCGGATTATTCTGAATAGCCTATAAAGGGAATAGAACGTAGTGCTTATTGCGGATAATAATACTACAAGTAATGTGGTAGGCATTTGAACCTTAGATAATACGATAAAAGGTTGGGATTTGCTTGTTGCTAGTTTAGTTTATTACCTGCCGTTTCTTTGTTGTAATTTAACTATATATAAGATATTAATGGTATAGCCGCCGTAAAGTTTTTACCAATAGCATATTGAATTAGACATAACATTGCGAAATTTCACAGTAAAAATATTTAAAGAGGCAAGAAAACAAAATCTCGGTTTCTCAGTCTTCATGAGGCAACGACCGAGGATAAATCTCAGCATCTGGAATGGCTTTTACTTTTGAATTTCCTTCCAGTTTACCATCAGGCGGATACTGCTGTTTGTTATCATTATCATCCTAGTGATTCCCCAGTTACGTCTAAAGTTTGCAATTATGAGCCTGGAACCCGCTTTGCGTTCGATTATGTATGCTTTTCCGGGAGCAACTGCCGTTTGGCCGCCCAATTCCGATAGGAAAATCTCCGCCAGAGTTTCGTCCGTTATTACTAGCAGACCTGTAATGATAGTAATATGAGAAAAAGATAAATAAATGAACAAAAATGAAGTTGGCTTGGGCTCTAAATGTATTGCGTAAAGGTACCAAATCGATAATCCAAGGGTACTGATGTTGTATTTTTGTATCTAATATAAATGTAAATCACCCAGGAAAACAAAGTCTCAAGTCCCAATATTTACATTGTACACATTTTAGGCAACAAAAACTCGACAATTGATTGTCCGATATCCCATTCACTGGTCTTCCGGGAGGTATTCATCAATTGTGTTCGAAATTAATGAGGAACAATGGGAGATTTAAAAAAAAAATATTCAATTAAAATTTGTAATAGAGAACCGTACTGCAGGTACAAGTAGATTAGTAGGTATCTTAAATTTTATTCATGTACTTTATTTATGTATTATCTGCATTTCAGACCCATAACACAAGCTAGTTAAGCTTTGCTTACTCTGGTACTTTGTGAGAAATGTCGTAACAAATAAAATAAATATTCTATATTGGTAAAATAAAGTAAATGAATAAAACACAAATCTAAACATTTTGAGAACGAAGACAGACGAAGTGAAAAGAAGATTTGGGAGTAACTTTAACCCTCTACGCTTTCTTCCTCAAATGTGGGTAGGATAGGGTAAATACAGTCTGATCCTCATTTACTTCGAGAGGATAAACCTGAACCAGAGCTTCGTCCTTTAATTAGTAGGTGAGGTTACATAATGGTACATTGCTTGACTCCCCTACATGCGTAACTTCTTCATACACTACCTTTTACTTCTTTCTCAATAACAAGAAGTAACAGAGACAAAAATAAATATTGTAGTCAAAAACACAAGGCATTGTTCATGGCTAGAGTGAGAGGGTAATTATCTATATCATCTAATTAATGGCCTAGAAAATGCGAATCTAACAAAGACAAACTGTTGGCCTTAAGACATTTGGCTCTCTAATTTTACCCGTTTGTGAAACCGGTTGGAAGGAAAATATTGAACTGTTTCATTACTTAGATAAGTAAAAAAAGTTATTTCTTCATTTGTAAAAGTAAATACCGTCGGTGATAGCTATTACTAACAATGAGTTTCTTAGTAGTAAGACAGATGTATTATCTCAATACTGCAGAGAAACCCTATGCCATTAAGTTCACCTGTGTACATTATACAATGTGTGCATGAATATAGAATATAAAGAAATATTTTAAACCCTGACAATTCAAATTATTGTGACTATTTCTCAGTGCGAGAAACGATATAATTCCCCCGAGCAGATTGATATTGTTAAAACGTAAAGCCATTAGTCTCTAGCCGCTTCTAAAAAAGCGCCGGGCATTTGACAGTAATCCTCCATGATATCGACTTAAACTAATCCCTTATTTCATTCTCTTAAAGCTCAGTAAGTTGGTTTCCAGTGAAAAGTTGGAATCTAAGTGTTGTTTTGCACAATAATCTATCCGCTTGGAATATTCTGAAGCAATAAAATTATTATCATTTTACTTTGAACACTTAAATTAAGCTCGCTTCTAGGTTTGCTTACTTAAAGTTACTATTAAAATATAAAACTTGGCACACTGCAGGTACGATATTAATAAAATGAATTTTATTTATGAAGTTATTTGTAAGATTTGTGTTAGAGCTAATTATTACTATCAACTGGTAGTGAAAAGCATCTTATTTTCTCATATTTTAATGGCATATGTGGCATTGTGTTTTAAAAATTCACTTCTTCAAACAACTGCATCTGTAAGATAATTCTTTGTGAAATTTACTGGAATATTTCTTTGACAAGTTCAATTAGTATGGAATGGACTGTACTGTTATTCGTGTATACCTACTACTACTGATTTTGTGTACAAATATATTATTTTAGTACGAGACCTGTTCTAAAAATGGGTTTACTAATTTTTGGTCGCGTGCACCTACAATACGCCAACAGTCTTAACGATAATGTTAATTACCCAGTCCTAGTCTGCTACCTAAGTGGTTTGAAAAGTACTACTCAAAATTTTAAAAAAAATTACCCTAATAACTCTTAATTCTACTGGATTAAAAATAAGTATTCATTAATAATTGCACGGATGTCACATGGTCTAAGCGGTCATCTCACCAACTGCTGCCACCTCGGCCGGGCAAAGACTATTTGTCTAATTCATAGACAGCAGTTGTGCAGAGTCAGCGTATATTTTGTGTCTCTCACTTTTATTTCTTATATTCCTATATATTTATTATAATATGGTTAACCTTATACTATGGTAGCTAATAAAAAAAGTGATTTTGCATCTCTAAATGCAAATGCCATCAAAAAATTATCACTTCACCAGTACTAAGTAGGTAGAACTCTAAAGTATTAGAGCAGTCCAATTATGTCTCAAAAAAGTGTCCATCATTGTATATTTTGTAATTTTCCAACTCATTTTATAAAGGACGTCTTCCGAGCGTGAAATGTTCTTTCATTTTAAATTAGTTTAGCTGCTCCAAAAATGGCCGTCGAGCTTCATAATCTCATAATACTACGTAATCATTCCAATTCTGCTGTTTATTTCTTATAAACAAATATAATAATGCTGCTTTTCAGTTAGAAAGTGCATTAGTTGATTTCATTTGTGTCCAAATTGTTTTCGGCAAAACTCTTAATACTACGCAATCATTTTAATTGTGCTGTTTAATTCTTACAAACAATAATGCTACTTTTTAGTTAGAAGGTGTATTAGTTGAATTTATTTGTGTCCAAATATTTTAGGTTATACAATGAATAGGGTTTTGTTTTGTTGAACCGAACAGAATCCGGAAGGCGGTCCAACAGAGTCTAAAAATGTTTGTAAATCTATACTAATATTATAAAGAAGTAAAGTTTGTGTGTTTGTATATTTGTTAAATTGTAAGGGGTAATCTCGGGATCTACTGAACCGATTTTAAAAATTCTTTCACCAATAGAAAGCCACATTATCCGTGAATGTCATAGGCTGAATATCATCACGCTACTGCGCAAGGGAGCGGAGCAATAATCATAAATGTGAACGAATCCGGTAGATTCCCATACATTTTAGGAAAATTAATAAATTATGAGCATATTATGTGACTTAAAAAGGGTGCATCGGGGTACGAAATACGCCACGGGCGAACCCAGGGTGGGTCAGCTATTGTTAAAATATAGAATATGAGCGACTAAATTGTCAGGACACTTTGTTGTCCGGTTAGGTCAAGATGAGAGTGTTCTGTACCGAGACTTTTCATCGCCTGTCTGCCTTCCAACTGAATGAGCGACTTGATTAGATGCAGCAGTCCGTACAGTAAACATCACTTTAGTTGCTATACATCTAATAAGGAATAAAATAACAAACACGAGTATGGAATTCAGATCAGAACAAAATTATCAACTAGGTTACGGTCATAAACTTCGGTATATATCTTCACGCTATTATAGGTCTGATAGGAGCATCACAGCAAAACCGATCTAAGTTACTATAATTTTGTTGTTACAAAGCAGATATTTACGAATATTGGCAGTTCGGTAGAATACTGATGTGACCAACATGCTTGTTTGCGACTTTTGTAGTATTAAAATAGCCGTTAGAGACATGATATTCAAGGTATTAAACTTATATTAATGACATGACCATTCGAACCGTTAAACGTTCCTTTAGGCGTTCCTTTATTTAGTGAACCCTTGACTTGCTACGTGAGACACTAAGCCTCTCGTAGAGTAAATTGTCGAAAGCGTTATCTAAGTAGCTACATAAGTTTTTACAGTGTTCCTATTATGTGCGCCGTTTGCTTGTCTGCCACCTGTGTGATATAAAAATAATTCAATTCTGATGGAAGTATCAAGTAAGTATTTTTAGCAATCTTTTCTTGAATTCAAATACTTATTTACAAATATTTTGTGTACTTCAAGTTCTATTTGCTAATATTTAGTTGGTTCTATTATGAGGAGAAACGATCACTAGACAAGAAGATTACAGCGAAAGAAATACACTGAGGCGTGTAATTTGTTAGTATACTGCTTTATCTATTTATGTCCCTTCTAAGTCGGATCCAATAAATCTAATTAGACCAAGAACAGACTTTTTTAAGATACTCTTCTTGTCTGAAGATAATCATAAGCTGCTTAGGGTATCCATTTCGCAAAATAATGCGAAGCTCTTATACAAATTTAATAATAAATCGTGGATAACTTTATTATTAACAGCCTCTACGGCGATAGTGTATTCGACTGCTACGACTGGAGGCATGGGTTCGATTCGCGCTCACTGCAAATTTTTGTATGCATGTATGAATATAACTATTTATATTGCTTGTTTCTATATATAGGTATATTTATAAAAGAATGTATATAAGTATGTTTATCCGTATTCTAGTACCCATAACATAAGCTAGTTAAACTATTCTTACTTGGGGTCTAGAAACCGGTGTGTAGAATGTCGTCGAGAATATTTATTATTATTATTATTTATGTCGATTTAGTTCGAATCATTTTGTCTTTACAGTGTTCAAATTTTAATGAAAAAAGAAAATGAAATACTTGAAAAAATATTCAATGCTATTTATATACCACTACACTTCATGTAAGTATTATGTAATTTCTTTTTACATAGTAGTCTATACTATAATATATTATAAATCCGATCCATCGAATAGGCTCCGAAACTACTGGACCAATTTCAATAATTCTTTTACCTATAGAAAGCTACAATATCTGGGAGTAACATAGGCTATAATATATTTTCAAAAAATTAAGGAATTCGAAATCCACGCGGGCGGAGCCGCGGGCAACAGCTAGTTTATTATAAACAAAATACCAGCAGAAAACAAAAATGAAGCTATAATGATTTTATTAATTGACGAAATAAATTGAAAATACTCGTAAACGTAACGTTAAATTGCGATTTTTCCGTCAAAGCGTTTTGACAAGGCTCTAACGAGAAGTTTTGTACGGTCAATGCGCTAATTTGGATCCAGTAATTAATATGTACCTACGTAGCGAGCAACTGAAACAGGCTACTTGCAGCCACTATTGAAAGGGTGTTATGGATATGGCAATACGAATGACTCGATTATGAACCATCGATCTTCTTTCCCAACTCAGTTGGGGTCAGCTTTGTAGTCTAGCTTCGAAGCAGTTGGACTTCGATATTTTCTTTGAAACGATATTGAAGTTCTGTGGCTAAACAAGAGGTATAGCCACAGAACTTCAATATCGTTTCACTTTCATTAACTTCAATAACTTTTTAGAGCTTCAACTACTTGTAACCACTGCCGTAGATGTAGGTAACAGTTGTTATTGTCTCAGTATTGTATATTGTTTCACCTTATAATGTAATATCTACAAACTAATTCGTCTATGTACAAATGAAAAAGTGAGCAAAACATGCTACAGTATTATCTCCATTTATATTTAAAGACGAGGTCTAGGATGTGTAAGGTTTTTATTATACGTAACTCAATAATAATATTATAAAAAAAGAAGCAAATAGGTATTATTTATAAAACATTAATTTTAAATAAAATTTGAGCATTTCTAAAAAGAATAAGCTAAAAAATATCTAAACTGAATTGAAATTTTATGTCCTTAAACAAACACTGCAGACTTGACACAAATGCTCGGTTCAACAATGTGATTTGTCACTTGCTGCGGGCAAAAAAGCATTTGGAAACTCATCCATTCAATCAGAGTTTCATGTCGAGAGAGCTTACCTGTCGGGTGCGGGCGAGGGCGGCCGAGGCGCGCCGAACTTTAGACTCAAGGTGGGCATAACGCAGCGACGCGTCGGGGACGCCAACCCGCCAGTAGACCGCGCTACGCGCGTCGCGATACACGTGCACACAATTGCGTCAAACGCATGCCAACCTCACGTAACAAACCTAACCAAACTTTGACGATACCCCCCAATGTGTTTAATGACTTTTTTTTCCGTGCTTGTGTATAGACTGAAGTGAAAAAGGCCGTAATGCGGATATTATTTACGTCAGAACTCTTTACTGAAATATATTAGTATGATGTATAATGAAAATGACAAGTAAGGGTCGTTGTTAACAGAACTTTGCGGGTCTAATTCCAAACTGTCACTAGTTTTGATTGAATTGAGGCAGAATAAACAATGAGATACGTTGACGGTTGTCAGCTGTTTCAGGGTAGGTATATTGATGTACTTTTTTTATTGTAATGTATTTATGTATGCGAAAAATCAGTGATTACATACTATTTGGTTTGTTTCATAAATATCAAATGACGCTAAAAGGTTTGTGTTAAATCAGTAATGTGATAAAATATGCATGCAATATTCTGTGGTTAGTCAAATGAACGATGAACATAATATACTAATTACTACATTGAATATGGTATTAATATACATACTAATTTGTATTGTCAAGTGTAGGTACATACATAGTGTACGTGAAAAGTCAATAATTTTTTGAAATGAAAATCTCTATTTCTATAATATCAGAGAGATTTTATAGTGTACTATTTCATATAGGTATGTAAAGGGTACACTACGCTATTTTATTTTACGACGTATGAGAATAAATGAAGGTAGGTAATAGAAAAAGGAACATGTAAATATTGTTGTTTGCTGTTATGATATAAGTGTCATATATTTGTGTAATTTTTATTTTACAACTAAACTTGGGTGTATGAAGTTATATTTAACACCTTTGGAGCTCAAGAAACCCCCTCCTGCTAGGTGGTATCACACCTGCTGATCATCGGACGAGGCCATGACGCGGCCTTTGGTCCCGGGGTTAGGAGGTCAGACCGTAGACGCTCCTGTAAATAAAATAAAAAGCATTTCCCGGGTTCCGATAGTATAGATTGTAATTTATTAACAAAAATCCTTTATTACCAAATGGTGAGTAGAATGTTTTACTTTAATTTTAATTAAACTTTAAGGTTTCAAGGATAGTAGGTACGTAAAATATCTAATTGAACTATTATTCAATTAAACTAAATTTATAGTCATTGATTTAATAATGATGAAATAAGTTTCTGTACTACTTTGGTAAAATTGGATTTAATTTTGCTAAAATTAAATCCCTGGGAGGAGGAGATTAAAGAAATTAAAGATGAACTGTACCTATTCGCAGAGACCATGGGAATGTTTATTTATTGTATATGTATATCGATGGTGATGAAGTTGAATGCAAGTGAAAAATGAACTCTACTAATAATTATCATCTAAAAGCGATGCGCAAAAATATGACAATCCTACTAATATTATAAAATATGTGAAAGTTTGTGAAGATGTTTGGACGTTTGTTACTCAATTATGCTCTAAAGGCAGAACGGAGTGAACGGGTCTGGTTGAAATTTAATACATAGATAGATTATTTATAGTCTGGGACAACACACTTTATCCCTGGAATAGGTCAACATGGGTAGCGGGAATAGGATCAGAATGGAAGGTCTGTCTGTTTGTCTGTCTATATGTGTACACATGGATCAAAAACTACTGGAGGGATTTTGATCAGACTTGGTACGGTTATAGTTCATACCCTTGGGCAACACATAGGCTACTTTTTATACAAGCTGATACTCATGGCTCCGTCTTCGATTCGTTTTTAGGTCGGTGATTATTTTTTGGTCATATATCCGGTTCTACTTAACCAATTACAACCAAACATACGGTTACGGTCTAAGCAAGACTTTTAAAAACTAAGCTTATCGCGATGGACGTAAAATCTTCTGAACGGATTTTGATGCAGTTTTTTTTATTTGAAAGGTTTTGGTTAGACGAGTGGAGTGGAGTGGAGAGTGGTATGGAGAGCGGAGGGGAGAGTGGAGTTGATTTGAGTGGAGAGTGGAGAATGGAGAATGGAGTGGAGAATGGAGTGGAGAGTGGAGTTGAGAGGGGAGTGGAGAGTGAAGTGGAGAGTGGAGTGAAGAGTGGAGTGGAGATTGGAGTGGAGAGTGGAGTGGAGAGTGAAGTGGAGATTGGCGAGTGGAGTGTAGAGTGGAGTGGAGAGTCGTTTTATTAAAATAGACTTGGTGGCCGATCTCCACGTGGGTGAAGCCGCGGGCAGAAGCTAGTGTGAAATGTCTAATTTTCATATTAATCAATATCAAAGGGATTCAAAGTCTGTTGTGATGTACCACTTAGAAGCCAGATCTACCAAAAATTGATGGTCTATATAGAACCCTGTTTGCTAACACATTTTGCTACGACATGGTGTTGAAAATCACTGGCGTTCATTAATCCTTTCACAGTAGACTGCATCACAGTAAAACGGCTATACGGGATGTAAAGTCTACTTTTTAAATTAATAATCAAGATGAATTTATCATTAACAAAATCTACCCGTATTTGTGGGGGATAATCTCTAAAACGGCATGACTAATTTTGATAGGATCTTTAAAATTCAAAGCTCATTATGCAGAAAGGTTTATGCCATAAATTTGTTGCCGTACTCAGCAGAAGCGGGTTGTTAGTTTATTATAAAAGGTGTGTTCATATATAATGGAAGAATTCGTGCTATTTCTGGAACAAGCTTAAAGGTAGAGTTTTATGATAATCGTCAAGGTTTTTGATATAATAAATCATGTAGACACTTAAGTTCCTCACAGTTTTAATTCATCAAAATTGTATGGAATGTAATATTGAATGTTTTCAAGTTTTTAACTAAGTTTTTATTGTGCTCCATTATTAAACATGTCTTAGCAGAAGCACTATTAAAATACCTATGGTAGTATATTTTTGAAGTTCGTTGTCGTTACGCAGGTGTGGCGCAGTGCCAACTACGTAAGTTAAGGTAGATATTGTTCGAATTTGAATAGATGGGTCCTTGTTTACAAAATGGCACATTGAACTCTACCTCATAAAGCAAATTTTGCCGGTTTGGTTATCACGAATAACTGTGATATCGGGCGCGGCAAAATGGACACGATTAAACAAAGTCCTACTACTTAACACCCTTAGTGTTGCACACGTTCATAGGTCACGGTGACCGCTTCCCATCAAAAAAATAAAAAAAAATTCTATAGGTGTACATAGTAATTTGCACTGTGTGTGGTAGGTACTATAAAAATGCACTTATAATATACTTTGTGTTCCAAGATCCCAGGACCACCGGACGTTACGTATTTACTGACCAACGAAATATAGACGATTGAGTAGTGTTAACAAAATAAATCATATCACGTAAAGGGTAGTTTTCTATTTCTATATAATTATGTTGACCAGACAGGTATTTTAAAACTTATTATTTATTTAAAACTTTATGCACAAAATTATGTACAAAGGCGGACTTAATGCTAAAAGCATTATCTACCAGTCTACCTTAGGGTGATGCAGAGATAATTGAAGTAGGTACTTGATATAAAGTTAGCAAAATGGTACAACAACTTTAGGTACTATACACTAATAATACATAATGTTATAAACATACATATAATAGGCAAATACAATACATACATACATACATATATATATATATAATATATATTACTTATTTAAGTAAGTAACTTAAGTAGGTACTCGTAATTTTAATCAATATAGTAGAAATTACTTGAAATATTCGATCTCGGTAGTCTAAGAGTTGGAGTTTTCCAACTCTTAGACTACCGAGATCACTTGTTTGAAACCATTTAAAACGCAAAAGTAATAGCTCTCGCAGCAGCTGTTACAGGTTTCCTGCGAATTAACAATGACTTTTCGGGGCCACGAGGAACAGAACGATTTGACGCCAACAGAGACTACCATTCTAGAAATAAAAAAATCTAGACAATTGATCTTTAGTTCTTGAAAATATATTTTATATTTAGAAGCTATAAGATCTATAATATATGATTGTTCTATTACTGGTAAGTAAACTGTTAACCGTGTAACTTCATGTTAGTGCTCATATACATTGTAGCAATCTATACTTCTATAATATCTATCTGTACTAATATTATGAAGAGAAAATATTTTTAGGTTGTAATTAAAAAATCTTAAACTAATGAACCGTTTTCAAAATTCTTTCGCCATTACACTGCTACAATACCCCAGAGTAACATAGTGTATTTGTTTCCCGATATTCTAATAGAATCCGGACTAAAACGGGTAAATAATATCCATTTAGTTCAAATAATTAGCACGCATGTAAGACGAACTGGCAAATGTCTGAAACCCCTCCACTTATCTTTACTACATAGTTTATTTATATAATGCTTTATTGCACACATAGACAAACAATAACAATGCACTTAATGGCTATAGAAACATCACAATGGGCGGCGTTATCGCTTAGAGCGATTTCTACCATGAAACCTTTTTGTGTTTACTTATTGATCAGAACTTGAATTACAACCATCCATTATAAAAAAAATATGTTAACCAACTGGATCCCTATCACAAAATGCATTTAGTTTCATGATACATACCTTCCCTTCCCTTCAGGGTAGCCAGCGCATGTGTGTCACCCTTAGTGTTGCACACGTCCATAGGCCACGGTGACCGCTTCCCATCAGGTAGGCCATGTGCTTGTCTGCCACCTACGTAGTATAAAAAAATACATAACATAGTTTTTTTTTTAAATTTTCCGCCTTCAGGACTACGTCTGTGAAACCTTGGTCGGATTTTTAACCCTTCCTTGTATGTAACTCCAAAAATTAAATAACTATTGCTATCACCGAATGTAATTTTGGTAAATATCTATCACGATCTCACAGATCTTTTTTTTCCATTACCGACTCGTCCACATGCCAAACGGTAATTTTTTTCTCATGGGAAAATAGCGGTGGTGGTTATATCGGATTCGAATCGACTAAAACCGCACATCGTCTCGCGTCTGAATTGCCGGGGTGTAAGGTTACCCAAAAGGGATTTCCCTCGCGCTCCAGCTGACCTCGGACCATCTACGGTTTTAAGATGGCCCCTTGAACTCCCAAAAAGAGGATGGGGTCTCGCAAAAAAAGGGTCCCTGAGTACCAACTTGCGTCACAATAAAACTTTTCTATAGCTAAAGGTTAACTGACTCTCAATTGATTACATTATTACTATACAAAAGAAACCTAAATGTAGAGGAGGTAGACAGGATGTAATCAGATTTTTTGATAGAATTTGACACATCCGACTAGAAAAGCACTTTTGTGAACAACCTATTTTATCCGAAATGTTACAGATACTTAATAGTTTTGTCAGAATCTTGCAGTATTTTAATTCCCTCTGGGTTAAGTCATTAACACACCGTTAACACGTGAGGGACACCTGTGGTTATACAAGTATTTAATAACACCGCTAGCCCATTTATCAGACAGATTATGTGCTTGTTTTTGTCCTAAAAGTAATGAAGTGATATTTCAAAATTAATGGAAATGATATATTTATTAATAGATAAATTTATGATGGGTCATTAACAATTCCGGGACTTGGCTGTTCATTTTAAGGTTATCTTTTTACAGCTATCAGGGTATTTTAGGTTAATTAGGGTACGTATTTCGAATACGTATGGAGAATTTTTTCCGTGCGGAAGTCCTCACGGATACCACCCCTGCTGCCAACGGGGGTATTTATGTTGGATTTGAACCGACTGAAATCGCACGCCGTCTCGGGTCTTCAAATGCCAGGGCCCAAGTTAACGCAATAGGCATTTCATCATATTGATTAAGTCAGTCATCTATAAAAGATAAATGTAAAAAAATTCAGGCGATTCAAAAGTGTAATTGTACCTAATACAATGAGCACGGTAACCCCTTATACTCGTAAATAATGTAATTTTAGTTGTCCTCAAAATAATAGATGATCTATCTGTATCTTCTTTGCTTAGCGATCAATATTACATTATCATGCATTATATTCTAAGTAAACATGAGATAATTTATTAAAACCGACTTAAGTAGGTCAGAGAAAAAATAACACTCTTCCTCGGCGGTGTTTGCAACAAAAGTAAAATGTTTTTATAATCTTTAACTAAACAGCCTCACCCTATGTGTGGAGTTCATGCTGTCAGACAGCTTAGCATCTTAAGTAAATGTTCATATGGCGAAAATATGTTATAAACAAGGCTTTTAGGCAATTTCCTTCATAAAGATCAAACAATTTCCTTTTAGAGCCATGTACGAAATCAAAGCTCGCGAATACGGAATATAAAGAAAAATATGAGGAATGTTGCCGAGAGCAAGCCCAATAAAATATGGTTATGAGTGGGTACCTATTTTTTATAAACAGAAAACCAGAATGTAGGTCAACTAAGCGAGGATTTTTCCAAGCGCCTGGTAGGAAACTTTTAGACTATGTGTTTAAGCTGAAACTAAGATACTCGATAATGATGTGAAGTTTTGTACAATATGTGTAAAAGTTTTGAGACGAGATCAAGATAGTTTGTTTCGTAATATTATTATGTTTTAATATGTTTTTACATTTTTATGTAAAAATCACTTATATAAGAATCAATTTGTACATTTGAAAACGTGAAAATCACTACAGTACAAAGTGTGTATTGATATTGATTTATTGATGTAAAACTTCTATTGGCAAGTAAAGAATAAAAACAATTGAGTTTCGTGGTGGTAAACGATATGACACTCTCTTGGATAGTAAAAGTGTTGCTTAGCTGCCAGCCGTACTACGCCACTTTTTTCACTAATATTACTAATATTTTTGCTAGCCCTTCCCACCAATCTAAGTTTTAATCTAATTTATTGGAGTGGGTAATATGTAGGAGTGGTGTCAATAATCTAAGAGGTGTGGTTCGAACCCGCAATCTCCTGATTGTTGCCTTAAACGTGACTCTACCGTCACAAAAATATTTCCTACCAGCAACCCGCCGCTGTTTCGATTCATTGCATAATTATGAGTTAAATCGTAATATATAGCCCTTAATTTACACATAATATATAGCTTATATTCATCGTGAATAATGTACTTCTTAAATGGTGAAAGATTTTTTCCAATAAGTGCAGTGGTTCCGATATTTACCCTTTTTTTCGTGCAGAAATTCCTGTTTATACCACCCCCGTTACCACGGGCAAAATCCATCCACATCTTTAAAAAATTGGTGAAAGATCACTACCTGTCATCGTATCCTCATTAAATGAGATTAGATTGTATCTTACAATTTTATTATTTGTTTATTTATTTTATTTAAATACATTTTTTCTTTCTTTCTCTGAATCTGACTTAATTTGTATTATTCATTTATTTATTTTTCACGTCGTTAACTTTCTTCTTTTCTTTTTTATCATATATTATTTACTAACTACACCAAAATACTGCTTTCGTCACATTACTGTCCATCCCAAGGTTGCCTGGAAGAAATTGCATTTAGCGATAAGGCCGCCTATTGTACAATCTACTGTTACATACTACCTGTTTGTTTTCCCTGTAAACTTCTGGTGTACAATAAAGAGTTATCTATCTATCTATCTATCTATCTATCTATCTATCTACCCCGTTGACCATTGAATGTGGTTATGTCGGATTCGAACTGAATAAAACCGCATACCATCTCGGGCCTTCAGACGACGGGGTATAAGGGGACCCAACAGGCATTTCCCTCGCATCCCAGCTAACCCAGGGTCAATCTCCGCTGCTTCTGTTCTGTTTTTTTCTTCTTTTTCTTCTTCTATCCCAAACATAAACTCACAAAATTCCTCCTCTCACTTGAGTGGGATAGATCGTATATTAGATGAATTATGGAACGTTAAATTAGTCAGGGGTCATTGTGCTGCATATAATTACGGAAGTAGGCTTAAAGTTTGAGAAAATCTGCTCTTAAATATTATGTAGATAGCAGTAGTAAGTTACTAGGCGGTAAGTTCGCTCTGACGGGTAGGAAATAGGGGCACGTTGTCTTCTAAACTATATTAGCGCTTCAGCACTGCGCTACGGGTCGTTTAGTCGCCTTTGATGACAGATTTTACTCCTTGAAAGCTTTTGTTAAATTTTTCTTTGAGATTTACTAAAGAACAATATCAGCACAGTGAAGCGTACCATAAATAGCACTGAATAACAGTTTATTGTCTACTAACTCGACATCGCCCGCGTGTAATTCTGTTTCCATTCCCGCTTTCCATGGGAATCAATAAGGTACAGGGATAAAAAGTTGGTAGTGTATTATGTAATACCGGACCAAATTTGCCTAATCCCTAAAATCTATCCCTGTACAAAATTGCAGCCAAATACAAACATCCAAACATCTAAACATTCAAACATCTTCAGAAACTTTCACATTTATTATATTAGTAAGAGGTAAGATAAGACTAAGTATAGTACGAGTACTTACATTTCATAGTATAGTCATTTACTGCCTTAATTTTGAGAGTAAGTCGAAAAATTAAAATTGATATGCAAAGAACACAGAACAAAGAAAAATCCTTAGGTAATGTTCTGTGGGTAGAACTCTTCAAAGTAGTAGGTGCAATCAAAAGCATGCTACCAATTTCAAGATTCGCTAGGATACCTAGTACCTAGAAATTATATATTTATTTGGAGACCTTATTCATTATTTTACGGACAACAGCACTTTATCATTCGGGCACTATAACAAGCAACGATCATTTCTACTATAACTAAAAACATAGTTCTAGCTATTTATTATTTATAAGTGAAAACGTTTCATTGGCCGGCACATTTACATGTACTTAGGATATTTTAAATTAGCTGTAAGTTTTCTGAACTATTTCAATTCAATATCAATATTCAATTCAATTTAAAGTAAACTAGCTTTTGATAAAATTCAACTCTTACACTATCTAATATAAAAAATAGTGGGTTATTTTTTATATTTTTTCAATTAGATAGTGTGAGAATTGAATTTTGTTTTCTAAACTGTAAAAAAAATAATACTAAATGCATTTTTGTAGCTGTAGTAGTCCATTTTGTGATACTAAACCTAATGATAAATGAATATTGGTATTAGTTAGAAAACTATTCTATATCTGAATATAAATCAAATAGAGACTCATAAATTTCCTTCCAACTTGCTAAACGAGATATCTAAATATAGTTGTGTTTAAACATAAATGAGGGACTATGTACTTTGTTGCAGGTGGTCTATCTGTCCTCGAGTGTGCACCGCCGCTAAAAGAGTCCTGAATAATTCATCGCAATATTTAACCGCGTCCCGAAACCCGGTCGTGCGTGACGCTGTACTACATATGACTCTACTTAATGTCGAAAAGATTACTCAGATCGTTTATACATAACGAGAACACGCACTATCAAAAGGAAGCAATGGAACTATACAATTCAATATCGTCACCGGTTATCGGTTTACAGATTGATATTGGAGCGTAGAAGAATAATAATTTTGAAAATGTGTTTGAAATTGTCAGATTATTTCCAGTGAATTGTTATTTGACAATTGAAGTTTTAGATCAATTGACACAAGCAATGTACAGCAATTTAATAAAAATTTGGTAGTGTAATTAATATTTGTTATGTAAATCAATTAAAATACTTGAAGATAAAGTTCAAATGTTGCCAAAATAAATTAAGAGTAGTTAAGAGTAATGTGTTGGAAAAGTGCTTCGGTAATGGGGTCAGTGATTGTTCGTGCGGTTTTGGCGACCATGTTGGCTGTGCTGGTCGTAGGGACTGGAGAATGGAGTGAAGATGCTGAAGATCTTGGTAAGTTATTATTTTATATATTCTCTGATTTTCTCGTTGATTTGCTAGTCTTATAAGACTAAAGGCCGTATCAAGAAGTAAACGTCAATTAACCGATTCGTCGCATTTTCATACTCATAAAATTACTATCCTAAGATTGTTACATCACAACAAAAAAACAGTGCGCTTGCGCAAGTAAAGTCGCCACCTATATAAGCAAGTCCTACAATGTAAAAATAAACAGCTTCTAAATCGAAAATCGCAATGCAACAAATTACTGCAGCTAACCAAATCGTGGAGCGCTACTGGAATTGTCTGATTGTTCAAATACTTGTCTAGCATTCGAAAAGCACAAATTCCACAGAACAGGAAACCGCAGGCGAGTTGAACAAATTTACATTTTTATTTCGGAAGCTGCTATCGTTTCGAACAACAAAACTTTACATTGTCCTCGTTTTAAAACAGAGCAATCTTTGATCGGCTCGGTTCCTTCTATCTTCATGCCTGCGCTGGAGACTCCGTGGGGAGCTGGCGTCACGCCAAACAATTTCTTTGTCTTTGTCAAAACCTCTTCAAGTATTATCGATGCAGATATTTCTATTATTGCAAGACTTGTGCAGTTTTTCCGTTTCTTTTCACAGTTTATTACTTTTATTCCGTGTGTTTGTGGCGTCGTCGGATCTCATAAAACTGAGTCTGTTTTATATTTTCTATTGTTATGTTCCATGAGCATAATGGATAGTAACTTTGATTGTTGGGTGCGCTGCGACTAATATAGGTGTGTGCCGGAGCGGGTAATGGAAAGAAAGTTGATAGCTTTTAAAAATGTAATTAGTTTAATGATTGTAGTGTAATTAATCAGAATATGTTCATTTTACTTGCGGTTATTATAAACAAATTGTCATTTTTTTCTTTACCAGTATGTGTTTGATAGTTTTTAAATTGTAAAAAATTTCACTAGTTGTAATTTAAATAAACTTCCTAAAAAACCAATGCGACTAATAGACGTAAAATTATATATATAAGTTATATAATAAATCAATTTTTAAACAAATTATGGCAGGTACTTAGTTATTGCATGTGATGAAGTTTAAAATAAATATGATTTGACGCAAAATAAACTATGGTACCTACTAGAAAGTTCCTCATGAATAACATGGGGGAGAATTTGCTAATTGTTTCCCTGTTAGACTACACGTGAGGTTCGTTTGATAGGTAGAGGGCGCCACGGACAGCCTTTGAAATGGAACCCAAATTGCTTTCAACAACAAGTGCTGTTTGCTATAGAGACACCCGAACGATTGTCAAAAGGGAATACCAGAAGATCAAAAAGAGGGACAGAGATATTATCCGAGGTGACACGCACTCGAGTGGACTCGAAGCGTTTTTATTATAACAGTATCGCTAATTGCAAGGGTAGGCAGGGGATGTTTTGCTAAGAAAGTCTTTTCATTTTGCATTTTGCACACGGTGTGAAGTTGAAGTGAATATTTTAAAAAGTTCTATTTCATAACGTGTTTGTTTTTCATTGCTTATGAATAACGGGGATTTGATGGCTTCTGAGAATTGCGATCAAATTTCTTTATAAGTTCGCAATTTTTTTGATTCTGAAGTGGTCTGAATAAAATTACTTTGCAGATAAATAAATAATCCTACTAATATTATAAACGCGAAAGTTTGTAAGAATGTATGTCTGGATGTATGTTTGTTACTCTGCCACACAAAAACGGCTTGATGGATCTGGCTAAAATTTGGTACAGAGATAGAATATAGTCTGGAATAACATATAGGCTACTTTTTATACAAGCTAATACCGCGGCTCCGCTCGCAAAGTCGATCGGTCGGGATTTTCTAGATATATGTTTGTTACTCTTTCACGTAAAAACGGCTGAATAGATCTGACTGAAATTTGGTAACGAGATAGATTAAAGTGTGGAATAACATATAGGCTACTTTTTATACAAACTGATACCCGCGACTCCGCTCACGGAGTCGATCAGTCGACCCACGGAGTAGATCAGTCGGGATGTCTGTATGTATGTTTGTTACTCTTTCACGCAAAAACGGCTGAATAGATCGGGTTGAAATTTGGTATAGAGATAGATTATAGTCTGAAATAACATATAGGCTACTTTTTATACAAGCTAATACTCGCGGCTCCGCTCGCGAAGTAGATCGATCGGGACGTCCAAATATTATGTTTGTTGCTATTTCACGTAAAAACGGCTGAATGGATCTGGCTGAAATTTGGTACCGAGATAGAGTGTAGTGTGAAATAACATATAGGCTACTTTTTATACAAGCTAATACCCGCGGCTTCGCCCATGGAGTCGATCAGTCGGGATATCTGGATGTATGTTTGTTACTCTTTCACGTAAAAACGGCTGAATAGATTAGGTTGAAATTTGGTACAGAGATAGATTATAGTCTGGAGTAATATATAGGCTACTTTTTATACAAGCTAATACCCGCGGCTCTGCCCGTGGGAGTCGATTGGTTGGTAATCGTTTTTTGGCCATATCCCCGGTTCTACTTAACCAAATGCATCAAACATATGGCAGATTTTATGTAAAACCAAGACCTTTCTAATGAAAAGGGGGCATCAAAATTTGTTTAGCAGTTTTTGCGTCCATCACGAACAAACAGACAAGGATTGCAAAAAATAGATATTTGTGGTCAAGATAACCAAGTCTTTTTTTTTTCAAATATCGATTATTACAACTGAAAGTACTGTTATAAAGGGATATAATGTCCACACTGTCGCCTTAAGTGGAGAGTGGAATGTAGGGTGGAGTCGGGAGAGGAGATTGGACAGTAGAGTGGAGGTGGAGAGTGGAGTGGAGTGTGGAGTGGAGAGTGAAGTGAACAGTGGAGTGGAGTCTGGAGCGGAGAGTGGAGTGAACACCGGAGTGGAAAGTCGAGTGGAGAGTCGTTTCATTCAAATAGACTTGGTGGCAATACCAAATTCCACGCGGGCGAAGCCGCGGGCGGAAGCTAGTAATAAATAAAGAAATATTCTACAACATTCTACAGAGCGGCGCTAGACCCAAAGTATAGTTTAAACAAGTAGTTTTACGTCCATTGTAACTGGCAATGCACGTAAAAATCACTGAACGGATTTTGATGCGGTTTCTTATTAGAAAGGTTTTGGTTAGACTTTAAATAATTATCTATATTTTTGATCACAATCCGCGCCCGCCGTCGTGATGACCCCCTCGGGTTTGGGAACCACGTTGTCCCCGTAGAAATAGAAATTTCGTTTTTTTGGCATATAAAAGCGAGGTGCCATTTAAAAATTCACAGCTATATAAGTATCCTACTTCTAAGGAGTCGGTTGATTCGCCTCTAGCAGAAATATAACACTGTGTACATAGACTGTTTGGGTGAATTTGGCTGTCATATCTAATGAGCGTAGTTAATTTCTCTCCAGACGTGTGTAGCTTTAACGCCAGAACCAAGGATATTATAAAAGAAATTTCTGATGTTCTTGGCCAGAACGCTCCTATATCATCGTGTTAATTTCTTTTTAAAATTTTTTAACTGTCGAATTCCTTCGATTTCGGTATTTAAATTTAAGTTTTGACATTAAGTATCTGTTTGAAAAACAAAAGAACGTGAGGTGACAAGTGACAAGTGACGTAAATGTGACAGATGCTTATCGTGTTGGTGGTCATTAACATCCATCAGAAGCATGTTTGTATTTGACTTTGTGTGTCATTTTGTAAAATTGTTGACCTGAAACGTAGGCACACTAAAAGCATTTCAGTTTTAAGTGGTGTTCGAAATTTGATTGGTTTCTTTGACGTTTATAAGCATACTGGCATCAATAGGTACTCACTAAGTGTTAATGTTTTAGATAACGTTATAATAATATAAAAAAATCGTGTGTTATTCTAGTTTAGTTTGACTTGATGTTGGCTTGCCAGAATATTTTATAGTCATGTGCACAGAAATACATACCTATGCCACAATATTGTAAATTCCCGCAAACATAATCGCATTTCCACTAAATGTTCAGGCGATTATAGCGCACCCAGAACCATAAAATTTTTCGGTCCAACATCCCAGTTTCACAATTTTTTCACGCTTAAATGTAACACACATACCTACTCGTACAATACTAATGGCGTCTATCCCGTAAGCAACTTTCTAGTCTTTACTTTTTTTTTTTACCTAGCTTAGTTTCTAGGTTTTACTTCAAGTGCGCATAAAAACCACAGTGCCACAGAAGTTGAGACAGTTGCTCCCATCATCCGTATACTTTTGTGTATCTTCTGAATTTGATCAGCTCTCATGCTCATGTCCAAAGACTTATTTTGCTTTTAAGTATGTTCATAATGGATGAATGACAATGAACGTGTGACAAAGATTCTATAGGTTGTAAAATGTTATGAGTTATTTTAATTAAGTTTCGAATACCCTGTCAGAGTTTTTACCGTTTAACACTAAAGAAATATATCGTAAGTCTGGTAACACTTTGGAGCCATTAACCGTAGGAGAACTGCTGACGAGACAAAGTAATTGTTTGGCCAGTCGCCAGTTCCGTCTTACGTACGGTATCATACAACGGTTATGGGAACCTGATAGTGACACTACCAGCGAAGAGTTGTACTCCAGATAAAAACGTAGCAGATTTTGAGCACAGGAACGGTTGATGTAGAAGTTTGAAATGATGTTTGTTTAATATAGGTTTTACATTCACATGGTCATTTGAATACATAATTAAAATAAAGATCACGATAAAACTGAACACTTTATATGGTATTTGATTGTGATTACTCCGACCGATTTCAGCCATAGCAACCACTTGGCTGAACTCCTAGTTGGCACGGCGCGGCGCTCGAGTGCCTATACTGAGTTTTTGCGTTTGCCATTTCACACTTGCTAGTGAGCGCGTAAACGCAAAGTATGGAATTTGATTAGTGCCGCCTGGTGGCAAATGTGGGAATCATTTTTCGGTGAGCTAGTTAGCTTCTAACGTGACACTCCGATTCATTTAACTCAGTGACAACTTCTGTCAATTTTTTTTTTATTATATTTGAGGATCGAAGATCCTGGTAGTGAAACTGCGAGAACATTCAGTGCATATATTTTGAGTACACCGTCCACGCAGTTATAGCTTATGGCAGCAGGCTGACGGGCTTTGAGCTCGTCACGCTTAGTAACGAGGTCCGCTTTGCATTGTTCCTCAAACTCGCCTACTCTCATATCCATGAGCCTGCGCCATTTCAGGCGTTGTGCTACCAAACTTTCCCATTGTGCTATTCATAAAATACTTGAAACACAAAACGAAACGTAAACGTGAAATTTTAGCTGATCAACTATTAATACAAACACGTGTATACGTCATTAACAAGTGTTTATAAAGCCCAAAACCTATTCACCCTAAAACTGAGGTTCATTTAACTATATCAACAGACATTTATTACTGCGGACCTTAATTAATCCTTCATAACTTTTTGTTACAATGTCAGTATACCCAAAATAATTATTTTGGACTATTGCATTGAAACTTTCTACGGTTGTTGGGGAAAGTTAGCTACTATAGAGAACAGTGTGAAATCGTTGCCAACACCTACAATATCTGTCTGTTGTAGGTAACTGTTTAATTTGAGGCTTTAGTAAGGACTCAATTAAATTCAAGTTGTCATACGAACATCTAAACTAGTCGTTGCGAATAATTGGAACCCTAAAAAAGTCGAACAACTGGTCTAATTACAGAACTTTGATATTGCCAATGGATTGTAGAGGTCAAATGATAAAATATATCAAAGTAGACCATTTCGTAGTTACACTGAGAAGCTGACCCCAACTGAGTTCGGAAAAGGTTTGGAGAATGATAAGTATGGACTGAATATGCCGATCAAGTACCTATATTTTAGTTCAAGTACTGTTGTTAATCAACAATAGTAGATGTTAAATTACGCATTCTCCCTACATTGTTTAGTATAAAAAATATCTACATGACACAAAGAAAATTAATAATACAAAAAAATCCCATTTGAATTTGTAGCTACACGACTGGCGAAGTACCTCCCACCCTAATTAATTAGGGGTAATTTAATAAAAAGGTTTTCTTCCTCGCGGCTCCATAAAGTTTTCATTTCTGTTTCTTGCTGGCTTGGTTTAAGTTTAGCAGAGGTTTATGTTACACTCACCGAGTCCACCATGTCGAAATATATTCAAGAATGGATGAATTCTGTTCATGTTTTGATCATGAACAAGAGATGCTTCATTTGCAAAGAGTTCAACAAATTGAAAATTTTCGCAAAAATCCATAATCACCCATATTATTCCTCAATTTATTTTAATTACTATTATCGTTGGATACAATACAAAATCAAATTTAATAATAATACTCGCTTTTATTAAGTATTTTAAGTTTTGTATACCTAAGTACATAATTTTAGTCAAGTATTATATACATTATATATAGAGTTAATTTCAAACTGACATCCAATTTTATTATAACTAATACCTAATCCAAGTACATACATAGCTCACAGAAAAGTTATACAAAAATTAAGTAGTCAATTGTTTGGTGCTTATAACAAACCGATATTCGATACTAGGGTAACTTGCCTATTCGTTTAAGGGGGTGACAGCTGAAAAACGTTGCGGCTGGGAGCCAGTTACCTATGCTTTGTCACCCGTCACCTGCTCCCTTGTAACCCAATAAGCTACTGATATTAATTAATAGCGCCTTTTAATTTATTGCTGCATGGACACGGTTTATCGACCATTTTAGTTACTCGCTTGCTTAATGTTGTATTTTACACTCATCTTCATCTACATTATGTGTATAATGTAACCGAATATTTACAACAGAATTATAATAGGTATTACATAGATACATTTTCTAAATTTGCTTGTTTCTTGTTTTGGATGTCAACCGCGACTCACACAATGCATAACAGAGAGCTATCTAGTAGTTAACAGGTTTTAAAATTTCATCATTAATTTTCAGTTAGATTCTGTACGAAACATATTTATTTTAACATTTACTTGAGCTATGTTTAATTATGTTATGCGAATAGGCTTTCTACTCCTTTTATTTAAAGACCTTTTTTGCTGCCCATATTTAATGAAAACATGCGTCGGGTGGAAACAGGGCCGGCATTAATTAATTAATTAATTATGCGCATTAAACATTTTTTCCGCGCCAAGTGATTAATGCAACCTAAACGAGCGTGTCACTGATAACAATTATGTTATCAACTATTGAATAGATAAGTAGAATTACGAATATTATAAAAGATTTATGTTCTAGAAACAGCCAATTATGATCACCTTAATTTTTTTACCGGCTTAAAACTGAGGTTCATTGAGTTCGACCAGTATGTTTATAATTCCATATTAGTAATGTATGGGCGATATATACTTATACAATATGGGATTCTTCAAGGCATTAGAAGGTTTTTAAAGGGTCAACTCGTCCATCGACTTTGGTGACCGCTTACCAACAGGTGAGCAGTATGTGTATCTACCGCTTAAATGGTATAAAAATATAGGGCTACCTGAAACAAAGAGATAATTATTTATCTTCCCCGTTTTCAGACACGAATTATACAATAACAGATTTAAACAAAAATAAAACATGTTGAGTAATTAATAATAGGTGTGTTTAATTTTATGTTTCGTGAATTTAACCGGGCTGAATTGCGTGCGGTTCAGTTAATTAAACGCGTGTAAGGTACGGTTATTTTTTAATTTTGTGGCGACGACCAATATTTACTTGTACGAAATTAGATTTTATACTGCTGTAATGATGGTAAAAGGCTGTCTAGGTTGTTACTGTATCTATTTGGTTTGTATAATTACTTACAATGTCAAAAGGTGTATAATGTATTATGTTAAACACTGTAAATAGGGATAACATGACACAATTATGATTCATTTTCCAAACCGTTTCCCAACTCAGTTGGGATCGATTTTCAGTCTACGAAAAGTCCGAAATTTCATATTTTCTGTGAAGCGATGCCATCTGAGCTCCGTAAGCCACTAGCGATATCGTAGTTCCGTAGTTAGTCCAGCGACACTTCTTCCAAGGCGCATTGTGCAAAGAGCTGCGAAAGTACTACGCGTGGTACAGAATACATAATAGTACTACTTATGACAATTTCTTGTATACATTGAAGTTCTTTTTAAGAGCAGTCCTGAATATCTGTACTTCTATACTATTATGAGATTGTGAATTTGCTATGTCTATATTATACTGGATAGGTACCTATATTAAAAAAAAGTTGGGTGTATAGCGAGCGATTCTGAATTCTTGTCTGGATATCTGTTTATCTGTTTGATCGCGATGGACGCAAAACTACTAAACGGATTTTGATGCGGTTTTTTATTAGAAAGGTTTTGATCAGTTTTAAAATCTACCGTATGTTAAATTGCTGTTAGTTAAATAGAATTTCTTTATAGGTATAATATCTACTTACTATGTGATCAAAAGACGATAACCAATTTCCGCGCAGGCGAAGCGGTGGTCGTCGGCTAGTCAGCAATAAATACAATCACTAATAATAATTATAAGTCTATATAAAGACAGTACTTTTTGTATAGCCTTAGCCTAGGCGCACACTTGGCGACAGGCATATACACAAAATATATGAAATTGGCGGTCGCAGCCTGTCGTCGCGTCTAAATGCCGAGATGTCGCTGTCGCCTGTCGCCAAGTGTGCGCCTAGGGTTAAAGTTACACACGCTTGGAGAAATACGTTCATTACCTATGATAACAAACTTCACCCAAACAGTACTACGTGCACGAGTACGAGCTGTCGCTGTCGCCTGTCGCCCAGTGTGCGCCTAGGCTTAATGTGTTAAAGGGCTTTGCAACTAACTGAACAAGATAGATGTTAGAAAAATAACAGAACTTATGTAACGATTTTATCCCTAATCATCCCCGAATCCTTCTTCAGCCCGTTTGATTGTTGTTAATCTGTATTATCGCGCAGAACATAGGGGTGTGGGTAGAGCGTTAAGAATAATGTTATTTTTGTAAGCACCTAACGTGTAAATGAATGTGGTGAGCATTACAGGGTAGTTTTTGATTTAAGTAAGAAAATATTGACCTTTAGGCAGTAATAAGTAGTAGCTAATAGTTTTTGTTTTTATCGAGGCAGCCTTAGGTTCTCTATTAAGTACTGTACTCTATTGAGTACTGTGTAGGTACTGTACGTTTTTATATATTTAATCCATCGTATCTTATCATATCAATAACATATTTAATAATAAAATTTGAGAAGATTATTATGATCGTCATCTTAGCTATAAAGTACTATTATATATTCTGTGGTTGTAATGCCGAGGTTCACTTTCTATTTAACTTGCTCTGTTGTTTGTTACTGACCAATCTTGGAAGTCCAACCAAAGGAAATGAATCCCAGCCACGTACTACGTTATACGCCAGGATAAAACTGAAAAGTCTGTATATTCGAACGTGCTAATACTAAGACTTAGCAGTCCGGCTAAGTTCTTCGCACTAGATACCCCGGTATTGAGAGTAGGAAAGTTATTATAAACCTACATAGTAAAACTTTTCACGACTTATATTGCACTAGCTGTACACTGTCCCCCGCGGCAATAATGTATGGAAATTTTGCCCAATTTATAGACTTATATGACTACTGTTGCACTCCCCTGGATAGTAGCGTGATGGTATATAGCCTGTTACCTTCCTCAATAAAGAGACTATCCAACACAAAATATTTTTTTAATTTGAACGATTGGTGCCTGAGATTAGCGCGTTTAACCAAACAAACTCTTTAGCTTCATAATATTAGTACATTACTCATAGTACAGTTTCCTTTGGTTCTATAGCAATAGGTACTATTGGTAATCTAAAAAGAACAGCTAGTTATTTATAAAATCAACGCACGTAAATAAGTTATTCAATATTCTGCTGTAGGTAATTGTGTGAACAATTAACCATGTTAACGAATTATAAATTGCGAAGCATTTTAATTTAATTTGACTGTTTCCCACGTTCAACGCGGTTGTACCTAGATGCAGTTATTAAAAATCATTTTCTGCACAATTAAAATTAACGAATAATAAAATATCCAAATTACTCTTTTATTAATAAGCGCTTTTTTATTTTTTACTTTAATAGTACACACATATTAATGATAAAAGAACTTTTTGTATTATTGTATAGTGATCCGACCGATTTCGGCCATGGCGACCACTTCTATGTACTCCGTAGTTTTTTAACTAGTGCGGCGCTCGTGTGTAATGTGTATCACGTCATCATTATTATCATTATCACATCCTAGATCATCATCTTCATAATTACTATTTCCCATTTGTGTCCGAGGTCCACTTACTATTTTTGAGCGTGTTTGAATAGTAATTTATCAATACAAAGTTGTAAACTAGTTGTTTTAATTTACACAGTGCAGATTTAAAAAAAAAATGGGTTAAGTTAAATGAAAGATTCTGAACACATTTTTTTGGTATTCTTGTATAATCTGCTCGCGGTGGACCGAAAAACTACTAAACGGATTTTGATGCGGTTTTTGCTATTAGAAACATCTGGTTACACTTAAAATCCACATCGACCGACCGAAGATGTAATCTAAAAACGATAACTGATCGCTCAAGCAGAGCCGCAGGTGTCAGCTATTATAAAATGTAAGCGACAAGGCGATAACTACATGAAAATTGTACCTAAATAGTTGCTTCAAAATAGTTCGTAAAGTTGTTCAAATCTAAATATATTGAAGGACCGCTATGAATCCTAGAATTATTAGGTATTTACTGTTACTATAAAGATACAATACCAATAAATCATTCATAACATGAGATACAGAAGTAGTACCTATAGAAAAAACTAATATCACATTTTTAAATAGCTACTCTCACGACTACAAAATAAAGTTCAATCTAGCTCACAACCTATACTTACAGAATTAATATTTGCTACGTGCTGCCTATTACAAAAAAAGGTGTTGGACCGCTTCAGAATCGATCAACTCATAGTTATAAACGCAAGTGAACGCGCCGTTTGGCCTATTTTTATTATTTGTTAAGTTACAGAATATTACATAGTACCAGCTTGTAACGTATAAAAAATAAGATGTCTAGTATAAATGGTATAAATGTGTATAAAGGGTGTGATAATAGAATAAGTACGTTACAATGTTAAAGTATGGAAAAAATATAAATAATGCTTCCGGATCAGTCTCTCGGCAGTTTACATTGAACTATTGTTTCAAGGACCTCTTGTGAATAGTACCTGGAAGATATTTATTTACCTTGATGAACCATTGGGGCACCTCAGGAGAGTAAATGAAATTGCGGTTGATAACATTCAAAGAACATTTTATATATTAAAATTTAGTTATACAGGTTGTAAAATATACATAATTAGAGCAATGTCCAGTTCGAAGAAAAGGTTGACATCGAGTCAACTACCACGCGGCACACGCGACACGTTTTGCAATCGTAAGTTCGCGAACACGAGCACTAGATCAATGGCCATTGAAAGAAAGTGGTTGGGTACCTTATTGGATCTAACACACGTCAGATCTCACCACGGTGACACGAAGCAGCTCGATGCTATTCGGCTTGTCGTTTCCACGGCTATCCACAGCGGCTGCAGGTGGACGTTAAGGGCTTGTCCGCTCCTTGGCATCGCTGCATCTGGCCGTCAGAGGCAGCATGGAACACGCCACTGATCCAGCCTACGGAGAAATCCCGTAGACACGAGGTAGCGTTCAAAATATAAGGTGTCGCTGACACGCCAACACTCGCCTTCGGCGTACGTCGCAATCCTTTCTTCTTATTGGACGGGATGGATGAAGTACTCAACGATTCATCGTCTTTGGAGTCTTCATCGGCTTCCAATTACATTTTCTAATATGATTTTTTATGATGAACTCGAAAAGGTTATGTATAATAGGCGACGTCCATATCGGAAGTGCTCAAGTGAATGATTCCATTTCTATTGATGACACTTATTGACATTGACAACTGTCAGCATAGGAACCGAGTCCTTTAAGTTCAATCTTATAAATTACATCGATAAATAACTGTTGTACATAATTATCAATTACGACACCAGGAACGCAACCAGAATCGAAAATAGAATATATTTAAGTATTTAAATGCGATTAAATTAATGTAAACTTAAGCAACGATGAGTTGATTTATATTTGCTAACAAAATGCGTCCCTACAGTTATTATAAAAGCAATTATCTATTAACCATAGATAAAAAATATTAGTAGTAGCTTTAGACTACTACAAGCTATGTCTGTGGTTTCACCCGCGTAGAATGCTTAACTGGTTTTCACGATGCACATGAACCATTTCGTAGGATACAAATTAGTATCTATGTATCTTATCATATTTTATGGTCAGTCATATTCTTGTTTTGTGCAAAATGTCAGTTACACCCATACCGCTTTTTTGAGTGATTAACAATTAGCAAACAAATAAATAAACTCTCATTTCTCTTGCTTACAGAACTTTTTTTTTTTCAAATAATATAATTATAGTAATATTTTTGCTTTAAGTTTCATTTTTGAGTTTTGGTTCATACAGCGTTATACATTTGCTGTTGAACATTTACATGTTTGTCACCTGTATTTCAGCATGAAATTTTCATATTTCTGTGTGATTTTTAACTTTTCTTTTACTGTATAAATGAAAATGTGAAATTTTTTTCAGAAGTCGTTTTAATTTTCTACATACATACATACATACAAATCACGCCATTTTCCCATTGGGGTAGGCAGAGACAACATTTTTCCACTTGCTACGATCTTGGCATACTCCTTTCGCTTCTTCAACTTTCAATTGTTTTCATACATGCACGCCGGTTCCGGGTACTCTTGACCTGGCCTTTCTCCAATACGTCCTGGATCTGACTAGAATATGTACACCTAGGTCGGCCTTTACCGGGTTGCCCATTCACCCTCGCCTCATATATCTGTTTCGACAATCTTCCTTCATCCATCCTCTCTACATGTTCGAACCATCTAAGCATTTGTGTTAGATTATAGTTTAATTTTCTATCTACCAAAATAATTAGACGCATTTATCAAATCAACGAATGCAGTTTAAATCGTATTAAACACGTCTATACTGTGTGATTTTAAGTTCCTGCAAGCGTATATCATATATTGCGTTTTACCAACTGGTCCGGCATCCATGCGGCCTAAGAGTAATGGACCGTTTACCATAATTATCCATTGGCGAGCACATTCCGGGGATGTGTACACAAAATTATACACTGCACGGAGGCGAGTGCCGACGTCACGTACACAGTTATAAATTTTATCAGGGCTATTTGTGCGTCCGCCCTTTGGGAATTAATTTTTATTCACCACTCGTTTATAACGTTTTGCTATTCCGCCGGTAGTGTACGCGGAGTGCTATTTTATTTTTTATGGCACAGTTTAAATTTTGTGTTAGATTATAGTTTTTTTACCGCAGATGCATTGTTAACTCGTTCTATATTCAACTTTGGTATTGTATGAAATTGATGGAAAGTATTTAAAAGTAGTTATGAATGTGGTTTAATAATTTTCAGTTTTATGTCGGATTAAAGATACAAGTTGTAATGAATTCAAAGTTTTTTTCATAATGAATTATATCTTTCATGGTCTCAATATGTGTATTTCTTAATAATTTGTTATCTATGCAAACTATTACTGCAAGAAACTATTACCTGGCTAAGGAGGTGAAAGTATTTTTGACCATAAATAAAAATTCGTGTCGAAATTATCGATAAGTCGAAGGCAGTAAATATCTAAGTATAAATATCTATCATGTACTATGTTATAACGCTTTATATAGCTAATAATAATATTAATTCAGTAATTAAAAACCCTCCAAAACAAATAAATTCATAGCTAAGAACCATCTCGAATATATCGGCTTTCGAACGAAAAAATCCGTATCTAAATCGCTTCTTCAATTCGGGAGCTTCGATGCCACAGACAGATACCCACAAAGCCACGAAAAACTTATAACAGCCTGGCATTTTTGCGTCGGGGGTTAAAAAGACTTATTCAACCGTAAACATTTGAAATCTCACAAAGCCTTACGCTCCAATCAAGCAAGTCAGTGTGATCTGCGACCCAAATAATATCGCCACCATATTGTACAAACGGTAATTAACCGACCTGCTAAATGAAATTGGAGCTAGATGGTGATTTAAATCAGTGTATCGGCATATATGATGGATCGGTTTGGTATCGTGGGAATTAACTCTTATTAACGATCGAGTGATTAATTGGAATTAATGGACTACTGCGGACGTCTAGTGTTGATAATCGATTTGTAGAACTAATATGTATGTTTTGTATCGTAACATGATTTTCGGGAAATCGACTACACGGAATTCCTTTGTTTTTTACGGATAATAATATTCAGAAATCTCTATTTTATTCTTCAGCCTTTTAATACAAACGTATTTAAAGGACCTGACAAATCTATCAATCCTAGCTTAATCCACCACACCAATTAGGCATAAATACTCCAAAAAATCCTTAACCATTCCACACCAATTTATTTAATCTTAGCTCTGTAGTTAACTCATCAAAAAAGTTTTTTAACAAAAAATGTAAATCTTTAGCGATACTTGTGAAAATGAGGGTTTCCAAATCTTACTATGTAAATTAATTATTAGCTAACTACTAATTATTAAAGCATTTCCTCGAGTTAAAGTAAGTAATTAAGTTCGACAGTCGAATATTGAGTTTTTGTTGTTTTCAAAATGTTTACTTCAGATGAAATACCCAAATAAACCATTATTGTTTGTATACGTATGTAGATATAATACATAAAGTTATCAAAACCTATAAAATATCTTGGCACAACAAAATGTAAACACTTATAAGTTATAACATAAATGTTTCTTAAAATGAACAGTTCAAATACTAGTATTCATATACTAGAATACTTCTAGTATTATTATTATATTCATAGGTAGTATCCGAGGTCTTCCAACGTTACAATAACTATCTAAGTTATTTCAACGTTATTAGTCTAACAGTACTTACCACAAGAAAAACGGCACAGTTGTAGAACAATCGTATTTACATTAAAGGTTTGTGTTCCCACAAATGTGGTTATTATTCTTATTTATCTCCGTTCAAATTTGTCTTCAAAACTGACTTTAGTGGTTACCTTCAAAGCTATAACAATAGTTGATGGAAACTTGAGTAAAACTTTCGTTAAAGTTAATTCTATTCTAACAAATACAGGTGGAGATAGGAGTCGAGCCAGTAGGCCAAAGTTTGATCGTAGTTTTCTAAGTACAAAGTAATATAATTTAGATGATATGCTGTCTGACAAATTGTCTTTGTGTTACTGTGAGTCAGCCGATAATCCTACACATAATGGCGTCTAGACCTCTGTACCCATTGACGTTTCAATAAGCTTACAATTCTTACAAATTATGTTGTTAATTTTAACGAAAAATTTATTTTCAGTTATTTTTTAATGATCTCATTTAAAAATAATGTGATTTCAGATGTGTTTTGATTTTTGATCAGTGTTAATCTGAGTAGTCATCTCATAAATATGTTTCATTCAGTATTATTTGTTATTTTATTCAGTATTATCGACACTAAACCTGATATTATTTAAAAAACAAACATCGATTTACAAAAGAGACTTAGTAACCAATAAAGCTTGGTTGTTCACGAACAAGGATTACACGTAAATAAATATCTGATATTATGATATGGATAAACATTATTATACGACTCAGAAAGTTCTATGATTTCTATTTTTACAAAGTAAAGAGGTTTCTCCAAGAACTTTAGAATTAGTTACGTTTAGATGTGTAACTTGAGAACTAATAATTAAGCCCACCGGAAAATTTGACTATAATAAAAGACTTGACTATTGTTTAAACAGATAGCAAAAACCTTTCAAACTGCTACCAGGAAAGTTGAAACTTCAGAAAGAAGTCATTAGCGAAGTTAAAGCGAACTTTCTTGCCCGGGGGAAAATAAATATTTCCAAAGTCGACGGATAACAATTGCGCTTTTGTTGTCTTTTGACAAAATTGTTTAGCGTACAGACACCTAAGTGGCGCTGATGGGATTTGTTGAGACGAAATTTGAAACACCACTCTCACCGATGGTTATCTGCGTTTACTTAAAAAAAACTTCTTTCAAAATGGCTGGAGAAGAAAAGAAAATAAGGTCACCTCAGCGGTGCTCTTGGCCTAGCTTTAAGATATTTCAACGTGACATTCCAACATTTGTGACATTGTAGGACCTCATAGTAATACCAACGCAAACGCACATCTTGAAAATACGTAGTTAACCTGGTTTTAATAAATGACATATTTGTGAGTTTCTTACTGAATCACGTTTAAACTATTTTTTTTTAAATATGGAGATGGGGTCTCCAATATACAGGCACAGCTTGTTTACAATTTAATAATAGTATAGATGTCTAAAATTCGAAAAAAAAAATCCTTGAGTGATGAATGTAGTTTCGTAAAATAAATCTAATATTGACATCAAAATTGTTTCTTACCCTTACCTGAGAATTTGTATCTGCACTACAAAAGATATAGATACGTCGACTACGAGTCGATTCATATAATAGTATACAACATAATATTCTCGCGCAAACTATCTATAATAAATGGCCTGTCTTTAGTCCCTGCTGTCGGTCAACTGATCATTCACTCAAGTTGTGCAAACAAGAAAGATACGATGTTTCAAACGTAACCGTATAGGGATGCCACTTCGGTGAATTTTATTGTCTTAATTGCAATAAAAACAAAATTTAGAACTATTTGGTAAAAGTCGTACATTGTCAATTAGGAATACAAATCCTACGCGTATTAAGTCTTTCTACTAATTTAAAGAGATAGTTTCTATGCTGACATCGCAGGAGCATTTGATGAGACTTGAGCCTCAAATTGTATGTTGAAATTAAAGTTTCATCGATGGCCTTGAAAGGCAGGCCACTAATTGTTTGAAATGGCAAACAGTATATCTATTGTTCAAACACATAACAGAAATGTACACGAAATTGATTAGTCTTCTTTTAGACACATTATAATCGAAAAGCAATTCAAGAGTTGCTGGTACTTTGCTCCATCTTCGACCACATCATCTTTTACTCCTGTTTACTCATAATGCGAGGCGCGGCCTATCGATTATAAAAATATTAATAAGTATAACATGTCTCATTGTCGAAACTTATAACAGTTAAAGAAGGTACTTGTCTGGGCTGCCAATAATAATACCTATTCTAAACTATATTCGAAAAAGAATCGAACGAATTGTAAGTTACGAAAGTTTTTATACAGGGAGCAGACAAATTGGACCTTCGAATAAGGTTCACTCGATTCCCGACGCACAGTATGAATTTTACGTGCCATAATTTCAGTCTACTAAATGCTCAATAAAAAAAGGAGGGCCATTTCTTGCGGCCCGGGAACTGTAACAGTGAGGAAGGAAGACATTGGAGTGACGTTAGTTTGATATACGAGCGTGCTCTTTTGTGCGTTCGTCGTTAATACGGGAACACAATGCGCTCCCGACAGCTCTCTGGAGTTACGCCCGACTTAAGAAAACCGCTCATCACACCGAAGCAAAAACCTTAGTATTAAAATGAAAAAAAAAAAGGAATGTTTGTAAACATTGCTTTTTATTGTAAACATTTTGACACTTATTAGCAACCATTAGAGGAGAATCCACCCTTTTTTTAACGTGCGGAAATTCCTACGGATACTACTTTCAGTGAGGGCGGGTATATCGGATTCAAACCGACTAAAACCGCACGCCGTCTCAATACAGAAGGTATTATAGTGTGATATGCAATATATGCCACTCAAGAGTTGGTTATCCTCAAAGTATCAGTGTACTTCGTGTAGTGAACTACCGTAGGACATTTCGTTGACCTCTGTATATTTTTACAAAGTGGTTGTAACCAGTATAACGTCAGCAATGCAAACATCTATTAAATTTCGCCGTTTCTGGTCGTTCCGACCTACATTTACAATGACCTACATTTTGTAATATTGCGCAAATAGTTTTTCATTCAAGTTATACAATAATAAAATGAACACTACGTTAGGAAATGGGTTTAATATACCATTTGAGAAATTTTGATATGTGAATGTCAACGTCACCAGTCGAGCAGCTGCCTCATGAGTTATGAGATTTACTTTGGTGTTGTTGTGCTGGCAAACATTACAAACAAAAGATAAGCACGCTTCACGAATTATTATGACAATTCATTTCTAGAGTGAGATCTATAAATAAAATAATATAAATAGTAATATTTCTATTATTTTACGGTAAGTAATCAAGTACACAAATACCTATTGTGTTATTATTATTTTTTGTTAATAAGATTATCGAAATAAGCAAAAGAAGCTATATACAATTTTAGATTACTTTCAGAGATTTTGATGAGAGCAAATTCTTCGCCAAAAACTAAATTAAATCAATGGTTGTCGACGTATGAAGTACGAAATATTTTAATTCTACCAAGAATTAAAGTAATGTACTTTCTATTGCTGGATAATCATTAGAAAATATCACATGATACACATGTTTTAACGAATATGATTGTACAAAATAATGATAAAGCTACTCCAAGTATAGAAGCAAAGTGGTGTTCGCTGGTCGACTCTAAAAAAGCATATGAGGGGTGCAGTTTTAACCGATTTGTATTTTCTGATGGTAAAATCGAAACTAATAGAATTATCATAACAATCAAACATACAAAATGTTGTTCGCTAAATAATGATAGACGGATGACCGAGGCATTCAAGAGTACAGAATACAGGTAATTATAATCCCTGTATATAAAGTCAATCCCACGTAAAAGAAATATTTCAATACCTGCGGAATTACACGGTCTAGTAGGCAAAATTACATGAAGTGAACAATTTAATTGTTCACTTCATGTAATATTTTTCTAAAATATTAGTAACCATTATGTTTGAATTTGTAATTAACTATTTTCTGTTAATTTTTAGTTTCTTGTACTTCAAAAAAATACAAATGTCCTTGAATCGGTCATGTTTTTTGTTTTTTAGTCATGTTTTTAAATTTAGTTAGTTAAAATGTTTTAGACCAAAACAAAATTTGCATTAATATTTCGGTAACAATTTGAAAGCATATAAAAGCGAGCATATTATAAAAGATGTACTTACTAACTAATATCTACATTTTTATGTTGTATTTTTTATATAACTCGGTACGTTCACAGTATATAGCAGAATTAATTAATTACGTTAATTACTAAGACGATGAAAGGAAGGTGATTTAATATATGAGGAAGAATATGTATTTCATTATGAAAACAGGTAGATAATTACAGGTAGAACACGATGGACTTTTTTGTTCAAAAGAGCTGCAGACTAAAGATCACCGCAATCCTATAGAAAACAGCAGGCAAATAATACTGTTGTGTTACTTTAATTACTGAAATTATGTGTATAAGACACCAGAAACATAATGATAAGCTTTCTGTTTGTACCTAGTGGGTAAAACCAAGTATTTATTATTTCTTCACAAGGATTTGATTCCCACATTCTAAAATCCATAACACAAGCAAGTTAAGCTATGCTTACTCTGGGTCTAGATAGCATTAATAAAATTGTAAAGTTATAATATTGTTGTTTTAAAAACTCAACTCATTTCGGTGTAACATGTGGTCACAACACTTACGACCTAAAGAGGCGCAGTGTGAGGGTATAGTTAATTGTGGTCTATGTCAATGTCAAAACCGTTGGGAAGTACCATTGGATACTACACAAAGAAGTTCCACTGTTCTGAGAATATCTGAACTAATACTCATATTACAATTCTCGTCATAACTATAACATGTCACAATATAACAACGATTAACGCTTTTTAGATATGCTAATTTTATTACATTTGTTAATCTCATCGTTTTCCTTAAAGCGATTTCCAATTGCAATTTGAAGTCCAAGGTATACTTATTGTTTTTGATAAGTATGATGACTTCGTCTGGAGCGCACAGACAGAGTGACTTTACAATTTGATAATAATATAGATGGATATATTATTTTCAGATGATCATGTTGAATATATAATAACAGCAACCCATTTATGTCCCACTGCGCTCGGGTCTCCTCTAACGAGAGAGATGAGATTTTGGCCTTATGCGGGTTGGTGGATTCGACATGTCCTTAGAATTTCTTTTAGAACATGGTGGTGGGTCCCTCACTATCAGCAGATGGTAAATCATGTAATTAGTACATAAATATAAATTCCATAAAGTGAAATTCACATTGATACTGTCCAGGCGGATTTGAACTTGATACCTCTGAGTAGAAGCCGCGTCCTTATCCATTCAGCTACCATCGCATCTTGAGTTGAATAATATTATAAAACAAATTTTATTTTGACAAAATACGATTGCTACTGTGATAAAAGTTTGAGTACAGCTCTTATCATGCACGTAAAAAAGTTAAAAATAGAGGGAGAGTCGAGAAGAGATGAATTGCTTGTGTATAAGATCACAACGCAAAAATGGAATTGAATGCGGAGATGTCCCGCATCGTCTTATAGGAAGCTAAAACATATTACACTGACTCTGAGCAGTCGAGACAAGGGGAGGGGAAGATGATATGCCGCATATTAAATATCGATTGTTGCTCATTTTGGTATAGTTATGTCAGTAGACCGATAATATAGGCAACATTTACATTTTTAGTGAATTACAAAACTAAGCTGCTTTTAAACATACTTCCAACATACTAAACCTTTCATATTTTATACCACGTAGATGGTAGATAAGCACAAGGCCCACTTAATGGGAAGCGGTCACCGTGGCCTATGGACGTGTGCATCACTAAAGGTGTTACACACGCGCTGCCTACCCTGAAGGGAAGGGAGGAGGGTTAGAAAGGGGTGGGGGAGAAGAGGTACAGTGAGTTCTGGCTACCCTACTTACCGGCGGGAACACAACACGATCATTGCCGCGGTCTTCTGTAGGGTGGAGGTATTTTCATATAAATCTGCCGGTTTCGAGTGCTATTGCCCTTTTAATACCTCATTAATTTGGTCAGTGTATATTCTGCGAGGTCCACTCCAACTTGCCTGCTCTGCCTGCCTGACTTGCTCAGTATTCATTCGCCCTACGTGCCTAAACCACCTTAGCCATACCCTTTTCTTTATTTTTTGTTGTTTTTTTTCCAATAAAGTTATATCGAGGCCGGTGTTTATCAGTCATTACACGACTTGTAATGTTATGTAAAATGATATGACTACGGTTATAAAACGCAAAGTACTGTACAATCAAATACCACTTTAGTTTCATTTACAAGGCACAGGTATGACCTTGCTCGAATATAAGTCTACAGGCCTGTAATCAATAATATCTTTTCGTTAAAAACATTTTTAAAATCTATACGCGACTGTACAACTAGTAATCTATTTATAAAAAACTACGTAACATAAATTACTTATTAAATGCACGTCTCGTAGCATATTCTACGACGTAGCAGTACAAAAGCTACGAAAATTGCTACGAAAGAGTAAGCTGCGAACAACCGGTTAGAAAATAATTGTATGTACATAATTATTTGTGCAACGCCTGCTTTGTACGGACATCCAAGAACAAAGCAGAGGCGAGATGCGCGAAAAGCTGACTTGATGCTCAGAGCTACAACATTTACAAGAACAGACATGATGTTAAACCGATTTAATAGTTATAAGCGCAGTAAATTATATTACCTTTATTAAGAGTTGATTAAGGCATTCTACTTCAACTAACTTTCTTATAATATAAATTTGAAGTTATTATAAGGATAATATTGTGTTAATGCGAAATGCGTTAAAGGGTGGGCTTACGATTGAAAGGTGACGGGTTCTTATCCTGACTGATGCTACTGAAGTAAATCCACTCGTAGCTCAAGCAATTCAGTTTAGCTGGTCAAAGTTATTTTTTTTATGCAGAAATCGTCATGAATACTACAACCCCGCTAGCCAGCGAGGTTGGTTATGTTGGACTCGAACCAACTAAAACCGCACGTCATCTTAGATTTGTAGACTACGGTTAATAAGTAGTGTCTGTTTTTTTTTAAGAAATATAAAAAAAATAACATCGCATTGTATTTGTATACACATAATTTACGCCACTACTAGGATATTCACGAAATATAAATATGTATATTCTGTTCACTTCAATAGTTCATAAAACACTTTGTTGCCTTTAAATATTAAAGCGTAGCCTCTTAACAGCGCCACATCCAGTCTGGTTGGTAGGGACGATGTAACAGCGAAAACCGCAGGTGTTTCATTATTCTGTTTTAATGGTGTTGGCGTCACGTTACCGCCAGCCCTTACGTGACAAGCACAGAGCCATTCATGGAGTCAACGACATACGCCAGTTTATACACAATTGAAAGTTTTGACTATATTTTTTTAAGTTCCTTTAGTTTTAACACTAATTTTGTATCTTACTCAGAAGTCATTTTCCTAGTAATATTTTGTTTTTAATTTTAGCTTCTTATTTTTGTTTGGAGTGTAATGATACTCGTAAGTTCTTAAAACATGGTTGGTTCTTTATTATGTCTTAAAACTAGCTGATGCACGCGGTTCCGCCCGTGAGAATGACGGCTATCGCTACTTTTGGTGATATCTCCGGTTCTACTCAACAAATTTGACGGACTCTGTGTCGTAGTGGTGGCGGGGACACCGGTTCGATTCCCGCTCAGTGCAAAAAATATTTGTATGCATGAAAACGTCTATTTGCATTGGTATGGGTATTTCTATATATTATACTGTGGTATAATTCATCCCCGTGGCATCCACTAGTACCATACATGCCCGTAATTTATTGGCTCTACAATAATGTATGATAAATTGCCCGATTTGTTGACATATGATTTTGCTCCACTCTCCTGATTAGTAGCGTGATGATATATAGCCTATAACCTCCTTAATAAATGAGCTATCTAATACAAAAAGAATTTGCAACGCCCATCAGTAGTAGATCCTGAGATTAGAGCGTTCAACCAAACAAACAAACTCTTTAGCTTTATGATTTACATTAAAAAAATAAATATGATAATATCGATATACGAAATTGCCCGATTTCCTCCTTTGGCGGTAATAAACTTCTTTGGAGATATATTTGTAGTAACTGAAAATAGAATTGACTCAAATATCAATAGCACTGGATGATGGTATGATCATATTATGTAAATTGTTTAGACGCGCATGATACCACTTACGCTACACGAAGCGGGCTTCCACGTGCGGTTGCCACCAACGCACACCAAGATACCACGTCCGCTATTTACTATCACGCTGTTTTGAACACCCTCTAGTCATCGTCAATGCGAATCAATAAATTCAACCCTTTTTATGATTCAGTCATTCGCTTTTATTGGACTTGTACGTGCGCCTGAGCGTGCATCATTCAACGACAATAAAAAATTCCGAACGACCCTTTATATCGCGTACAAAAAATAAAAAAGTTGATGTTTCATTTTTTGTGACAAACTCGGCGCGTTCGCGTTGCCTGATGAGGATTTTTAAGAACTTGTTTATGATTAAACTTATTCCAAGTTGTGAAACAAGTAACAACTATTATAAACTCACTTTTTATGACTAGTTGAAGTACGGTTGTTATTTTATTAAATATCTTGTTCGCCAATTAATTCGCGAGTTATTTTAAAACGTTTTTGTGGTTGGCTTTTAAAAACCTTCCTTTTTTATTTCATTAAACAAGCTACAATATTTTCAGAATTATTTAAGAACATTTTTATAGCTTTCTTTACTGATGCGGCAAAATTACACACAAACGGAGCGAAGACAATTTAAATAAGGCAAAAACCGACGTAGAAAAAGTGAAAGGCTCTGGAAAAACTTCCATTAAAGCCGGGTTACAAATGGGAACAGAACGGCGAAGTGTTATCCAGGATATCTTCCTGGGAATGCGCGACCGGCGAGCCCACGCTTTTTGAACATCATCTTAGGACGAATACATTCACAAAATACATGTATCCAATGTCGGGTATGATTGATTTCTTGTATATTAATGTTGTATTATGGTAACACTCGCTTTGGATGTCGGCTTTATGCAATAAGCGGCCTCGTTCAACGTAGAATTGTGAAGCTCATAACCGATAAATAGGTTTGTAAATGACATTAACCTTAATATTTTGAAATATTACAAAATATCCTTTATTCTTGATATTATATTGGTGTGTTACGACTTAATTGGGGGTTGGGTATTACGGTTGGGGTATTTGACTTATCATTGAGAGTTTATGGGTGCGAAACACAGTATGCCACCGATGTATTTATATAACTAACAGGCGGAGTTAACGAGGTCACTAGTGAAATGTATTCACATTTCCTAGAATTCTTTAATTGGATAAAAAAAGTACTTACATAGTAGTGAAAATTGCAAATGTTTTATATAAATCACCTTAGTTAAAAAATTACACAGCTCAGAAATAAAGAGAGAATTATGTAACAGTTTTAATTAAATAGTTCACTATATTTACTATTCTAAGATATTTCAGTCTTAATCTTCGTAAGTAGTTGCTAAAAAACATTCTCGAACAAGATAGTTGAAATATATTATTCTCTTATTGTGGTTTAGTACGGCTGTTGTTCAAAATTACTAGGTTATTTACCTGTAACATCAAACACGCGTTGTTAACACTGTTTTATGCTATTACAATTTAGATGAATTAGGGACAGCCTACAAGTTGAATGTTCCTGGAAGGTAAATCTGTCTACGTCAATGAAATAGTTCTTAATGTAATGCATATAACGGGCGATTTCCTTTTTCCACCACCTACGATATACTCATGTAACAGTGCTGCTAATTCTGTTGTTACATCTCTAAACTTAAAATTCTCTGAAATTTTCTAATTGCATCTGTTTCTTTCATTATCAGATAGAAAAGGACAGATGATTTTATTTAAGTCAAGATCTGTCAAATTAAGACAGCGCCTTGTTGGTGCGTAGTAAGTTAAGTCGCATATTCGTAGATGTCGACTAAAATTGAAAGGTACCGTCAAGGCACTGAGGCACTGAGTTAATTTGACAGGTGTTCACTAAAATAAATCATCTGTCCTTTTCTAACTGATAATGAAAGAAACAGATGCAATTAGAAAATTTTAGAGAATTTTAAGTTTAGAGATGTAATAACAGAATTAGCAGCATTTAGCAACAGTAAAAAAAAATCAAAATATAATAATTTTTTTACATTTTCATTACACTGTCCATCTATTAAAGACACTACCATATCTGAGCACTTTCCTATACTGAAGTTTTACATTCCTCTATTTTCTACTTCAATTTTAATCGGGCCGACTTTGCCATCATCCAAGAAACCCGCACTTTATTTTCTCACTAACACTAATCTAATCACTCAAGTTATCTTGATTGGCATCCCGGGGGCATTAGCTCAATCGTTTCGCAGACATCATTAGGTATATTAAAACTTCTTCCTCCAAGTTCCATCGCACAGTTTAACAGTAAGAATAATTGAAATTTTACACAACGGTAAGTTATCAACTTTGAGTTTCGGAGGACTAATTTTAACGTACACTTTGACGTAGATTAGTTTTATAAAAGGTTGAGCAAAGAGTAAGAAACTTTATCATTCGTTTAAAATAGAACAGACCGTCTGTTTTGATTTGAGTTTATTTTTTTGTTATAATTTTAAAAATACATAGTCCTTTTAAATAGTTTGTCGCATCTGATCACGCGATTTGATCGTTATCGTAATAGATCAACACGAACGTGTTACGTTCCCACTTACAATATTCAGAAATTTTGTGATAACCAATCACTTACTTCCTCCTTCTATACTAATATTATAAAGAGGTGAAGTTTGTGTGTTTGTATATTTGTTAAATTGTAAGGGGTAATCTCGGGATCTACTGAACCGTTTTTTAAAATTCTTTTACCAATAGAAAGCCACGTCATTCGTGAGTGTCATAGGCTATATATTTTATTGGAAAACTGGAATTTACACCCGGGCGAAGCCGGGTCCCGGGTCACTAGTATATTATAAATATGAAACCTTGTGGAGAGTCATCGAATTGTTGCTCAATCAAGTTTAACCATTAAATGGATTTGTCTGAAATGTGATACAGGGATAGATTATAGTCTAGAATAGCACCTAGGCTTTTTTCCCTGGAATAGGTTCCCTTGAATTGTTGGTATAGCATCAGTTCAATTCCATACGAGTAAAGCCGCTGTCCAAAATGTTTTCGCTTTCTGATCACGTTTTGGATTGAATTTTATAAAGTGTGTGTAAATATTAGTTTTGGCTATGATTTTTAATCATCTATTTCTAATAGAATTACCTATTTTATTGTATTTACACAAGAAGTATTAATGTATATAATTACGATAGGTAAAATGACGCATTTTTCCCATTGGGGTAGGCAGAGATGACATCTTTTCACTTGCTACGATCTTATCATACGATTTTCGATTCTACATAAATAATAGTTTTCATGCATGCACGCGATTGGACAGTGAGGTTCAAGTACTTCATAATAAATTGTTTGCAAATCGTTACAAAAGTTTTTCTTGTAGTTGTGCGATAGTGTCGTCGGTGTTGTGCAAAGTAATTAGTAAACACGCCCGCACCTTGAGTAAACCTTAGCCTTTTATGATAAAAAAATTCTCAAAACTGTAAATAAAAATATACCTATTCTATTATATTTCGGACCTAAACCGGCTGAGATTGTGCTGTGTAGCATACGTTGGACTCACTATATCTGTGTTAAATTTCATCCATGTTCGTGTAGCCATTTTTGTGCGAAAGAATAACAAACAGCCATATAGCCATCCATACTCACAAACTTTCACGTTTATAATATTAGTAGGATAAAAAAATCTGTATGAACTGTAGGTATAAGGTTTGTTGTATTTTTTTGCTTTACTGGCACGGGCTGTAAAAAAAGCATTAGTAAATTACTCGATGCCTTCGGGAATATATTATACAAATATACCGTGTTTTCGTTTCATCTTGATACTGAAGAATATTATTTTCAATAGTGATTTTTCAGTTATTTTTCGATGTGGATACATTATTTGATGACGTGATGTGTTATAAACCTAATTAGACAAACAGGGCTTACTCGATATTACTTGGTTTTCGTAATCTATAGATGACTGGAGGAGTGAAAATCATCACCATCTTCGTAGTTATTTCTTAATTAGATCCAAAATTTTATTTGTATTTTAAAGTCTGAGGTCTGCTTATAAATTATGAATGGTTACTATTTCTCCATCCAACTACGCTTCGACCTCCCAACTCGGAGAGAAAGCTTACGCTAGAACCTCATCTTTTGTTTTAGCAGGTGCACTGATAAGCAAGTGTGGTTAGTTTTAGCCTTAAAGGTAGGTCTGTAATACTGAATGTCTCTCTCGTTATTTCGACTACGATTGCTAATTTAACAAAAAGTTATGAAACATGAGCATTGGAGATGAAAGATGTTTGGCTAGGAGTGGTATATACTTTACTTACTAACTACCTTTTAAATAATATTTGAACCTACATATACCTAACTGTGTGTAGAATTGACGATTTATGACGTATACCTATAGTGTTGTAGGTAGGTATTTTAAAACTGGTTTTTAATCAAAAAAATTATCAAAACTCTGACTTTTGATAGTGCCTTCAAATTCACTTATCAATAGTTTTGTGGCACAAGAATTAATAATAACTTACTTAATGTTGCATAACTTAACTTAACAGATGATTTAAGTACTAAAACGTGACCAGTAGGCGGCGTGGCCCTTGAAGGTAAAAAATATACCGTATCTCATTCTGTAATTATTTTTTTAAATACTTTAGTAGCAGTACTTTATTAAACAGTTGAAGGTATAATTACATATTAATCAAGAGACGTTTATTATTAGGGGCTTTTGTATATATTTTTAAGTAAAGTATATTGAGTTGGGTGCCTACTTGTCGACGTACGGCGTAATGACCTTCGTGTCACACAATGTCAAAATGCTTATTATTTATATTATAACTTATTCTACAAAGAATATTCAGGCTATAATGAGGCCACCAGTACATTTTTATTCGACCAACTTGTCCGGTACGATAAAAAAGATTCAGTATTTCGTGACGAAAAGCGTGAGAGAAAACCAGCAATGAATACTTACCATATTTCTTTTGTTTTTTTTTTTCTCTAGAATTATGTATATGAGAGCCTTGAAATATAAGTTACCTTGCCTTGCGCATCGTTGAGCGTCTCTTGAATGTCCATACATTTTATTATTTCTCGTCTCGTTACGATTCATGTGTACGTAATTTAGAATTGTCTGAATAAGCTCAGACGATAACATTTTTTCTTTTTTAAGATGATTACTATTAAATTTTATACACTTATTTTTTATAGTCTTTTGGTGGCAGACAAGCACACTGCCCACCTGATGGGTAGTGGTCACCGTGGCCTATGGACGTATGCAACACCAGGGGCGTCACACCCGTGTTGCCGACCCTGGAGGAGGTTGGAGGGGGATTGGAGGGATGGAGAGGGGGAAGTTTGTGGGAACCGCCGGGAACACAACACGATGGTTATTATGGCTGCGGTCTTCTGTAAGGCGGAGGTACTACCCCAGTCGGACGGGAGATGTCGTCGTGTCCTACCTCCTTCAAATTTCTATACGAAACCGGATTTGAGCTGGCAGAAAATTTATTTAACTGTGAATCTGAATTAATTCGTAAGTCAAAGAACTTTGAAAGAGGCCTAGCAAACATATTGGGCTATAATCTTAGTCATTAATCGTAAAAAATTGTCCAAAATAACTGAAAAACACGTAAAACTTGGTTGCCCTGCGCTTTACCTAATTCATAAAAAATATGTATTTCTATAATAATATTTTTTAACACTCCTTTAAAACTAGACAAATATTATGGTAATACGTTCCCAGCATACTGAATTTGAAAACCACGTACTACTCAAAGTCAAAGTCAAAGTCAAAAATCATTTATTCTGTATAGACCATTTTAAGCGGCACTTACAAAACGTCAAATTATAAATATTTAAAACTAGAAGTAAATGGACCACCGGTTCTAAACGCGGCCCAGACCTGAGAAGACTCCGGCAAGAAACTCAGCGGGCTGTTTTTTTTTTTGGTCTATTTACAACAATTGCCTTAGTCTAGATACAATGTTATTTCGAGTAACATAGTTGAGTGAACAGTTCATTTCCAAGCTTCTTTATCATCTAAATAATCTTGAATTTTATAATAAGCTTTTTGGGAGAGTTTCCTTTTAACAACATTTTTAAATTTACTTACATGTAAATCTCTAATTTCGCTTGGGAGTTTTTTGAAAAAGCGTATACAGTTACCCCGAAAAGAATTACTGATTTTTTGGAGCCTACTATCACAGGCTACAAGATTGTTTTTGTGCCTGGTATTTATATTGTGCCTATCACAAAGTCTTGGAAATTGTGAAATATTTTTCCGCACATACATGAGATTTTCAAATACATATTGTGAGACTACAGTAAGAATGTCTATTTCTTTGAATTTTTCTCGGAGGGAGACTCTTGGGCCCAAGTTATAAATAGCACGCACAGCCCGCTTTTGCAAAACAAAGATCGTGTTTAAGTCTGCGGAATTACCCCAAAGGAGAATTCCGTAGCTCATGATGCTATGAAAATAGCTGAAATAGACGGTTCTTGCCGCGTCCACGTCTGTTAAAGTCCTAATCTTTTTTACGGCGAAGGAAGCCGAACTTAGCCTACTGGCTATTTTTTCTATGTGTGAACCCCACTGTAGCTTCCTATCAATGCTTAGACCTAAGAACACTGTCGATTCCACAAGGTTTAACACCTGTCCATTGAGTTGTACATTGGTTTCCACCTGTGCAACATTAGGCAGAGTAAATTTTATGCATTTCGTTTTGTCTCCATTGAGACAAAGATTATTTATACTGAACCAATGAACCACCCTTGCGATTGCACCATTCACTTCGTCGTAATTATTTAATTGTCTTTTAATTTTAAATATTAACGAAGTATCGTCAGCAAACAAAACAATACTATTTTTATCTTTTATATAGTACGGCAGATCATTTATATAAATTAAAAATAAAAATGGTCCGAGTATCGAACCCTGTGGAACGCCCACTGAGACCACAGATCCAACCAATCGTGTACCATTAACATCGACCCTCTGAATTCTATTATTCAAATATGAAGTCAGAAGCTCGAGTGCCTTTTTCCTTATTCCGTAGTGTTCCAATTTCCTGACTAATGTGTCATGGTGAACGCAATCGAATGCCTTGGACAGATCGCAAAAGACACCTAATGCATCATGCTTATCTTCCCAGGCCTCGTAAATACAATTCAATAATTCAATACCAGCATCAGCAGTCGAACGTCCCTTGGTATGTTTTCTTCCTATGTTTCCTTTACCTTTATTGACCCTACAATTCAGAATGTAGGTACCTAATTGTAAGTATACCATTACATGTTATAGTGGCAAGTGCGAAACTTAATTAACTTTACACGAGTTCTCAATATCACATGGTTGTAATTACGAGTGTCTATTTAAGTCGCTTTAGATTAATTTTCTATTTAATTAGAATGCATTGGTACACATTCTAATTAGACAAGATTAATTGCGCTTTAATCGTATTTCTGATTCAGAGAATTTAATAAAATGGCTATTACTCGTAACTTTCGGTTCAATTAAACTAAGCTAACAACTTTTTACTATGCAGAAATATTCGCATTTGTACTTTCTATGAAGCAGGAACTCAAAAGATTTTGTACTGCTAAACATAAAAGTGCTGTTGTCAAAAGAGTATACGTACTTATGCTTCAAGTAAAACAGCCACAGTTATCAAAGAGGATCTTATTATATAGGGACACTACTGAATTACCTTCGTTCATTGACTTGCACCAAACGAATTACGGTAGATGGCTCCACCGGCGCCCTAAGTCGTAGAATATAATATATCGGAAAATTTAGAGCATCTAAGATGGGTCTAGGTAGCTCTTGGTCAGAGCATCCCCCTGTAAGGGACTGGTCACGGGTCCCGTCCTGGATTATCATTTTTTCCGATCAGAAAATCATTGGAAAGCATGCAATTGCTTAAAAATTTAATTTCATTCAATACCTTCGTACAATCTTAGTAGGCCATATTAAGTCAAAATACTCTCAATGGTACCGGTGCTTTAGTCAAAAAGCAATAGTAAATTATTACCCGTAGTGTAGGTACTGCTATTGAGTACATCCTTCCTAATTTAAGAATGTATATCTGGATGTGTGGATGTCTGGATGACTGAATGGATCTGGCTGAAATTTAGTACATAGATAGATTATAGTCTTGAATAACATATAGGCTACTTTTTATCCCGGGAACAGGTTGGGTCACGGTGGCGGGAACAAAATTTCACGCTAGTGGAGCCACGTGAAAGAAATGCCATAACATTGGCATGACCTTTGCGGCGTAGCGGTAGAGTGTTTGATTGCTACCCGGAACTATTAGAAGGAAGGACAATAAATAGTAGTTAAAGTAAAAGTACTTTACAAATTATAGTTTATAGTTTTCTAAAACACATTGCATCCGCCTGCAGTGCGCACTGTAAGGTTTGAAAGGAATTTCATTCCACGCACGCTTAGGCTGTGGAATGATCTCCCTGCCGTGGTTTTCCCTAGCGACTAAATTATGGGGTTCTTCAAGACGGGCATTAGAAGGTTTTTGCGGGGTCGGCAGCGCGAGTGTGATGCCCTTGGCGTTGCACACGTCCGTAGGCCACGGTGACCGCTTCCCATCAGGTGGGCCGTGTGCTTGTCTGCCACCTAAGTAGTATAAAAAAACAGTACAATCAAATCAAATCTCATTAGACCAGAACAACAATCGGTACATTTCGTTCATTCACTAAGTACAACAAAAATCAACAAGGCGAAAGAATTTCACAATTGTTTGCTTGGTGGGAAAATAAATATTTTTTTAGGGAAGTGTATTTAACCGCAGAAGGAAATAAGGCGGGCGAAACATCACCGATTATGTTCGAAGATAATACAGGGTGGTGTTATTTATTACGCTGATAGCGAGGGCGATGATTTAAGTAAAGCAGATAACGGCGCCGATTTACAGCGCTAAATAACATGTTTACAATCGCTTTCTTATTTTTGAGGTGAGGTGAGCTGTTTGTTCTGTTGTTTCTTGCTTGAAATGCTTTATTTTTATATCGGTATGGGTGTTTATTTTGATGTTAAGGTCAGAAGGCCTAGATAATGGTTCAGCTAATAAAAATGGTAAATTATGTATTATTTTATGAAGGTTACATAGCTAATGATGGTAGCTGTACTATATGGAAGTTTACTTACTACTCTAAAATATACTTAAACAACGTTTTAAAATATAAACATTATCAAGTACTTTCTAATAAAAAAATTGCAACAAAATCCGTTATCCATCTATTCTATTACTTATAATAAATCTGTAGAAGTGAAAATTCTGTACATTGAAAATATCAAAAAAATAAGTAGCAGGGGATGTTACTAGACCGACACCGAACCCAAATATGTGATTAAAAAAATTTTTGTCTGTCTGTCTGTCTGTTTGTTCAGGCATCACGCAAAAACTACCAGTTCGATTACGATGAAACTTGGTATAATTAATCTTCAATATCCTGGGCAGCACACTGGGTACTTTTTATCCCGGAAAAGTACATACAATAAAAACAAACTTAATTTTGCGGTTCGATCCCTAGACCCGATTACTGTACCGACCGCAAATAATAAGTTTGTCGTAGGTTACGTCACCCGCAGTGGAGTTCACTAGACGCTGCTGCCTGCGGCCAATCCAGCCGGGGTGGGAGTGGTCCTATAGAGGGCTGCTCCGAGGCTCCCTACGTGTCCCTCTGACTAGCAGAGGGCACAGTGGGGAGGGAGCGGGGGGCAAGCTGATTGTCCACACCCGATGGTTGGGTGATAGTACGGCCGCCTGTCACCCTACACCTCACCGTCGGCGAAGTGGCGCGATGGCGTGGTCGCGGGGGCCATCTTAAAACCGTAAATTGCCCAGGGTCAACTGGGGAGCGCGGGATATGCTCTAAGCAGTCTTACAACGGAAAACTTGAGACGGCGTGCGGTTTTTATGAGGTCTGAGTATGAGGTTGATATGAGGCTGGGTCTGGTATGAGGCTGACTCGGACCTCATAAAAACCGCACACCGTCTCAAGTCTCACGCACACCGTCAGCCATCAGGAGTGGTTAAGTCTGAACTTAACTACTCCTGCCTGATAGCTGACGGGGGTGGTATCCGAAGGAACTTCCTTACGAAAAAAGGAATTTGAAACGGAATTCGAAATCCACGCGGGCGGAGCCGCGGGTAACAGCTATTTTAAATAAAAATAGGAACAGATCAACCGACTAACAGACAAAAATTCCAAAAAAATATTTTTGTGTTTAGGAACGGATTTCTCCTAAGTATTTTCTTTAATATTTCCAATATACAGACACAGTTCCTTTACAATTTTATAATAGTATATTTATATAGGTCTACCTAATAGTTATTAGAAAACTCAATAAAGTTATCGGAAAAGAAGTAATATCTGTAATGTGTAAAATAAAACATAAAAACCTATACAGCATGTTTCAAAGACCTGGCTTATAAAAAGGTTACACGAGCTATTTCTAAGCTATTTATTTTTTACGTACCTATTGTTTGTTAAATATCTTTATAGTCTGGATCCATAATTCACAAGCGTGTTTAAAGCCAATATTTCATTTGCGTTGCAGTATAATTTGCTTACAATTTACATACAAATTTATGACTTTTTACAATACAAGCTTTAAAAAGTTAAAATAGAATACTTCTACATTCTACAAAAGTAACTAACACAAATAATGAAACTTTGGTCAATTTAATGAAACTTTAATTTAACAATTAAATTGGTGTTGCCAGCTATAACATAAATTCGAAACAATACTATTGATTGTGTTGTTAACAGACCACTGGTAGGTACTGTTCATTTAAATTTCATTCCATTCAACGTGTTCATTTTCATTCAATATTATTATTAGAAATAGGTAGGTAGATTGTCAGCGCTCCCTACCTTTTCCGGGGCGAGATGGGAACACCTGTGTTCTCACACCCGGCGGGGCCAACTAGAAGCCGTAGATTTGCCCAGGCTCAGCCGAGTGCAAGGGAATTGTGGGCTACCTTACACCCCGGCGCTTGAAGACCCAAGATGTCGTGCGGTCAAAACCGTCCCTGTTGGCCAACAGAGGAGCTATGTAAAAAGAACGTGAACGTGTTTCAAGAGAATTCACAAGTTTGTCGTTAGACAGCAATCCAATATCCAACAAATCAAAGTTTATTTGAATTAGGTGCTCTTAGTAGTTCGTAGTAGACGCCTGGGACCGCATTGCGTCTCTCTTTGTGTCGCTTGCTGCGAATCTCTCCAATGCAAAGCCACCAAGGGAAGTATAAGGTATAAAGTTCCTACTAAGAAACTGTTACATTAATATCTAATCAGTTGTAACACTATATTAGCTTACAGTACCTGACATAGTCTGTGTCTGCTGTATTTGTTCAAAGGCAGGAGTCATCTTCAGTATTTACTAATACGAAACTAATATTGCGTAATAGTATGCATTGTACCAGTACGCGCTTAAACTCTGTTGGCAAAAGAAGACATCATGGTACAGAGGTGTATCCAATCAGTTGCGAATCAGCGGTCATCCATTTAAGGCTTGATCATGGCAGCGGTTGTTTACCACGCAGATTGATTAGCCGGCTTGATAGCGTTTAACAAACATGTAAAGTTAATTAGTATTCACAGTGTTTCTAGTGTATTAAGTTGGTAGAATTATGTTCATGGTGAGGCCACCTGCTTGTTTTTCCGTATATTAATTAGTTCCAACATGCATTCGGGCATAGAAAATTGGAAACATGCATTTGGACCACTAGTACTTTTTTTTTTGTTAGAGTTTATTTTGTTTAGCTCAGAAGTCCTTATGACCGCTTACCATCACCATTGTCACGTAGCATCAGAGTATTTGCCAAGATAAAACAAAAGAGCATAAACTCGATTGGTTAATCTGGTTAAGTACAGAAGTTCTTATGGACACCTTCCCACTCCACCATGCGACCAGCTTCATAGTACCATATTATCGTATTGTTACCAAGGATACGCAAGCATATCAAATCTGAGCCCCATCTGACGTCAAGAAGTGCAACAAACAATAGAGCAAGGGTAAAATGAATTTTGTAAAAAAAAAATTAACTGTGAAGGATTACCGTCTTCAAAAAATAGCTGTAACTGATGTCAATTACAATACTTGTGAATGAATTACAATTAATTGGACCTATAAAGAAGTAAAACATTGCGAAAGCGATAAAAAATTCAGTAAACCAACTTACTCAGTTGTTATTTTTTATTACCTAGGTTTTTAATAATAATAATAATCATATCCACCACTGTATAAAAGCTATGTAATACACAAAAACAATAATAGTAATATAGAAAACATACTTCTGTGGTCTTAATGAGCTACAATTTATAGCTGCTTGTTTATGCTCATAAATAAATACGTTTGCAAAAATAATAGCTTTTTCCTCGATTTATGTCACCTTGCACGAAAATAAAATACGTATGCCAAATACTTCAGTAGTTCTTTTTATATCGAATTATTGTAATATTTTTCTGTTCGCCTATTTCATCAAATTATTTTAAAATCGAATTTCAAATCTAATGATGAATCAAATGAAAAAAAAAGGAAAATGAAAAAAAATTAGCATGCATGCATGGAATTAAAAATTAGTCTACTTAGTTACAGCTAAGTGGTTGATTTGGGCCCCAACAATGAGGTTATACGAGTCTATCCCAATTTCACAATAAAAACTATTGTAGACTTAAGGTTTTACATTTTAGTTATTTCGACTATAAAACAACAAAGTTTTCTTTTATCTGTGCGCCAGTAAAATTAGTCTTTGGTAGGTATGTGAAAAATAAAAGAATGATTATGGAGGTTCCACAGATACAGACAACAAATATTATGTGTTCTTTTTTCAAATCCAACAGTTCGTACTCATTTTAAAATAAAGTGTTGTGAAATGAAAGGACGTAAATCATTCGGCGCAGTTCTGTCCACATGCCACAGGCGCCCAAACGCGTAACTGCGTGTTGGCCGGATCATAAAACATTTGAGACCAATCCGACCGGCAGCCCCACAGAAATATTGTCCCGGTAATATATCGGACCCCTAACTTTCTGATTTCATTGTTTGCAAATGTTTTCACATCTCCGTGGATTTGTATTGCGGAAATAGTGAGAAATATATTTACGGTAGTTGAATTTTTTTTAGATTGTTTTAACTTCCCTTAAAGTGTTTATAATTAGTTGCTTGCGTTTTAATTAGCTACTCACAGCAGCAGGAAACTCGCTTTAAGCATTAAAGCTATACTTAACCTCATAATAATACGGTGATGAAGTGGCTATTTTGAAGGTTTAAAGTTTACCACGCTAACTTTATTAGTGATTTAACTAGCCCATAGCAGCTGCCATTCTGGCAGGGTGGTCTGCCAATAGATTTACCTGATTCTGTTTAATTTTATCAACAAATACGTAGTTAGGATGAAAGGTAATGTTATCAACCATGGTTTCAACTAACTTGATGGACGGTGGACTTCTTCCAATTTAAAATAACAAGAGCAGTTTGTTAGTCGAATGGGAGCTCGCTTGATCGTGAACTGACGTATTTGTATACGGTTACAAAAACGTATTTGCTATTTTCGTTTACGTGTTATGCATGCGTATAAAGGAAATACCTATACGAGTAAATATGTAAAACATATAGGTACATAAGACGTTGATTTACATATTAATTGACATTTTAAAATGCTTAACTTTAGCACTATCGGTGTATTTTGAGCTTATAATCGGACGAGGTGAGAAGTCATGTTGACGTGTCCAGCATAAAAAAAACGTTTGGAATCTCTTATATCACGAATATTACTAGGTGCCCAGTAGAAGGATAATAAATTATATCAAATATAATAAAAAACACTATAAAATACATTCAGAATCCCCTAACACTTGCTACGATATATTAGCTTTTATTTTACACCCCAAAAATCTCAAAGATGTTATCATTGCAACCAGATGTCTTTTATATCGTTGAACAAGAGAAGGATTCAAGTTTTTATTGCCATCCACACTTTCCCTCGTATCAAAACAAATCTATCACAGTTAGAGTTTTAAAGCTGTCTCAAATCGAATTCAGGATTTACTAAGTATAGTAAAACGTAGCGATAATGGTATTCAAGACCGTTAGATACAAATGTTTTGAGCATTTAAAGTATAGACTAGTATTTGATTTTTTTTACTGTGTTTTCCTCTGCTTTGCAGAATAATTTGCATGGTCTAGTATACAAAGAGTACCTAATGTTGAATAAAATTTTTCTTTGAAACTTGTTTACTGAATAAACCGTTAAATTGAGTGGGTAAACACACATTTTATATAAGAGTTCATGTTAGTGCACGGACGAGTGCACATTCTTGCCTCTCCACCACTCGATTCGCCGATGGTGGATCGGATCAGTGAGGGTGTATTCACACCAGAGTCGCTCCACACCTTTTTTACTACTTGACTTTATTGCAGAAGGAGGCAACCATAGTAAAATATTTGTCACTATCGTTAATAACTACTGGCCGTCAAGTTAATAACATGGTAGTAATATACCACTGGTGGTCATGTTACTTTTTTCCTATACTTGTAGTTACAAAATTTATTAAAACTTGTAATTTAGTAAAACTGTAGTAGTGGCCGTTGGGACTTACTTTTCTCCTCATAACCGAGTGCTGATACTTGCCAAAGCAGCTTTGTCGGAAGAATATTCTATAACAATATCGTGGTAGACACCGCCGTTACTACAGCACTCTATGATATCGTAGTGCCTAGTTGAATTACCAGGTCCACTATAAGTATCCCCAGACATCGCCAACAAAATTCCACCACTTTTGACTACCCCTTCGGTCTCAGCCCACAGGCACCATTATTTAATTTTTCATTAAATAATGGTGCTTAGTTGTTGAATGCTTTTTATAATAAACAAATAATTTTGTGTATTATAAAAAGCATTCAACAACTAAGCAACACAGTTTTAATACAGAAATCTTATCTTCCCTAAATAAAATTTTCTTTATGACTTCCGAGTCTAATATTTTAACCTAGACGATTTTATCGTTCCGCTTGGTGTTTTTCATTACGATATTTCATTGCTATAGTTATGATGTTAGCCTTTGTGCTCTTCTTAAACAAGATAAATATTTGTTGTTTGAATCCTATGTTTTTAAGTACATAAAATCGGTATAAAATGTTAGATTTTTTTAAAAGTAATTTATAGAAAATAATTACCTACTTAATCACTGAATATTTTTTATTTTCGGGAAAAATATTAGATTTTTCTCATAAAAGCCAAAGATAAATCTAAAAGGTTAAAGCAAAAACGATTTGACTTTTAGTAATAGACTCGCAGACCTCATCGTCACTTACCATCAGGTGGGATTGAGGTCAAACGTAAGCCATCATGAATAAAAAAAAATATACCAGCTGATTGACGGATGAGGTGACTTTCCTTTTGGGGTTAGGAGGTCAAATTGCCACAATAACCGTAGGTATAAGACATGGATTCCGAGGTGAAAGCCTCAAATGAAACAGGAACAACGCTAATGCTCTCTTTGAATACAGAATATTATCGAATTCGCCTTCAATAGCAATATGACTATTGAAATTTTCGTTCTAATATTAGATTCTAGAAGGCTATTTTGAAGGCGAATAAAATTTCACGAATTTCATATTTACAAGCCTCGTACGGTACGAGTAAGTGGTGAATACAAGTTACGAACTTACAGGTCAAGGTTGTCTTCAATTAACTATAGTAAAGTCTAAGCAATCTAAGTTGCTGAACCCTGACCTTCGCCATTTGAGTTTGATCAAACAAATTTCATAACTTGTATCATTAGTTCTCGATACCGAATTTGAACGACGTGGTTTTACCAGTGGCAAGCATTTTGATCTTTTCATAAAAAGGAAGAAAAGTAATGAATACACTATTATTTATCAAAGTCGTCGATATGAATTTCTTATGAAGTAAATTGAACTTCCGGTAAAATCAGTTCAGATTCACCCGAATCTGACTTGTTAAAAATATTTAGTGATGGCAGAGGAAGCTCATGGAATATGAAGGTACAGAAACCTACACCAGTATCAAATCATAAGTATACTCTGTTCAACTGACCTATAATAATCCTACTTCCTTATTAATCATGTGAATTTTTGTGCAGACATTGGATGTTTATTACTCAATCTCTTTCTAATGGCTAAACGGATTTGACTGAAAGTTGGTATGGGTATAGATTTTAATTTGAAATAATACATGGTCATTTTTGTCCCTGATATTCTTATAATTTAAAGTCAGAGAGAAGTATACACCTTAACAATACATATGAAAGTACTACCTACTTATCTCCTTGGTCACCTGTGCCTACTTCCTTGGACGAGCATAATTTGTGCAGTGTATACTAAAAACGTGTGATAAAACAATTTGATGCTGTGTTATTTTAGTTACACATACGCGAATATTATATTTTACTGGCATATCTAATGCCAGTAAAATATAATATGCCGCCATGTTCGGGTAATTTGAAATGCATGTATGCGGTCAGCTTTAATTTCAACCTGTGCAAAAAGTTACATACCTTTTTTATGGCATAAAGGCAGATTCATTAGAGCACTCATGCACCCTCGCTCCCCCATCTAATAACGATTTTACAAGAAACCCTGAAACCATAATGAGCTCTTGTTTTTAGATACGTGCAGCGTAACACAGGTTGTTTGGGTACGTATAAAAGTGTACTGTGGATGTACGTATATCTGATATGACATCTTCATTTTAATGTCTATTAGATCTTATATAAATAAGATCGTTAAGCCTATAATTTTCATGAGTTTCTACTGTATCTACTAGGGTATAGTGCGCTAGTTATCTTCAGAAATACTTAGCTCTTAATTTTACAAAAATAATTTCTTATTCGAATTTCAAATATATTTTATTTTATTTGTAACTATTTTTTATTATCTCTACTATTATATTATCTGTACGATTTGTAATAGGCCCTTTACCAGACGTACTGGATTTCAGAATTCTATAATAATGATTGGGTATCAGTATACAACATTAGTTGATAATGATATTGAGATTACACTAAAATCTCTATTACTTTTCATAAACTAAAATGTAATCTCTTATCAAATACTTACCTAATTCGATAAGTACTCTTATAATGATCGATATGATTGTATTTTAGGGTAATAAAGGTTAGATAAATTACGGCAAATGTCGTCTATTGGATATAAAAAGGTCAACTAAAGTGTCATAGATCGTCGTCGGGACCCACAGTTCTGCGGCGACGCCCACTAATACGTTTTTACAATCGTCCAGTGGTAATAAAACAAGGATGGGGCTCGGATTAAGCTCGTTTATCATTCGTTTTGATGGCCCTTTTTGCTGTAATCATTCATTTTTCTTCCGTCGTTTTCTGCTTCCTTTGCGTTTAAATGCCTTTTGTTGGTCGTGAAGCAAACTCTTTTTATCAAATTAACTTACCTTAAGTTTTTCCAACCTTAATTTATTGAACTCATAACCTTTACCAATGAACGCGAAGGTACTCACGTCATTCATTTTTGTGATTTAACGAACATAGTCGCGTGCTATGCGTACCTTAAATTTTCTATGTCGTGGCTGTTAAATCAATTAATGAGTTAAGGTACGACTTGAAAGCTTCAATAAACCAAGTTTTCGAGGGAAACTTCATTCAGGTTGTTAAAGAGAATGTCGAAGCAGATTTTTGCTATAAAATTCACTAAAGTAATTGCAAAATAGTAAAACTTATAGTTTTATAGCGTGTCGGTTGTCATAAATATGTTAATTGCTTTATTTCCCAGTGTTCGGTGCGAACGCGCGAATTTATGATGGCGACTGTTCGTGCCTTTTTAATTTTTTCCCATTGTTATTGAATTATAATATCTGAACTGCTTGAATGGTGAAGACATAAATATATTCAGTCATACGCAAATTAGGAGAACGTTCATTTAACTCTTAATTTTTTTCATGCTGAGTGCATAATTAACTGATTTGAATTTCATAACATCGGTACAATGAAATAATGTGTCGTTCACTTTTTGCTTTGTTTTCTATTCAAATGGGGAGCATTCCACTCATATACACGAAACGTTTCGGAGACACATTCATTATGCGTACAGATAAGGAGTGGCATTCTCTGTGTATCTGGAAAGGCAAATCTGGTAGTCTTCAAGTCTCAAGTGAATATTAGGTGCCTTCTAAGAACCGTAGCGTAGACTACATTGTTACATAGCATCAGGTGAAATGATGATCAAACAAGAGCCTATTAGTATTAAAAACAGCAGTGAACACATAGAAAAACGATATGGGTACAGGTACTCGTAATAATAAACCATCAAAGGAACCAGGTCGTTACAAAATCAATGAACAACAAGTCCTGAATTTTATAAACCCTACTGTACTTTTCGTAAATTCAGTTAATGGCAAAAATGGAATCCGTTGTACCATAGCCTTAGTATAAAACTCACCAACCTTTTGCTGTTGAACTATGGTGTCGACAACACCATCATGTCAAGTCACTGCACAGTGACTGGCAAAAGAATAACGATGTTCTATTAAACCGCTAACTTCATTCCAATACATTAATCATTCAACATAGACATATAATTACTATGTATCCTATTTCAACATTATTGTATTCTATTATTCGTATTCACTTATTCATGAGGCAATTAAATATAATTTGTAAATAATGGAACTAATAAATATAATAATATTTGATTACTGTGATTTAAATATTTAATAATCTATAAAGGTTTAAATACTATGAATACATATAAAAGATTTTTTAAACATAAACTATAATTTCTGAATGTTGTACTTAATTAAGGGTTGTAATAAAGTTATGTATATTAATAATTAATATACATAACTTTATTACAACCCTTAATAAGTCTGTTTGTTATCTATTCATTACTGTAGTAGCACGGATTTATTTGGTATGCTATAGGTACTTATAGGTGATCGGTAATAGGCCTAATCCTTAAAATAAATGCCTTTACGTCATGAAATCAATGACTTTTTTTTATCTATGATATCACAGAAAATAAAGAAAAAAGAAAGTACTAAATACAATAACATAATACTGATATAACAGTAGTACGCGACACAATATAAAAGTGTAAGTATGTGTACGATAATGAAATTATCTTGAAGGTATTAAATCCATGAAATTTCAACGTTACTTTCAAAGAATCCAACATGATTGTCTAAGTAAACTAAACGTCAATTTACATTACGTACGTCAAGTTTCAAAGTTAAAGTTAAGTAAACCTTTCGGCAGCATAAACTAAACAAAGAAACCCGTAGTGTCACGGTCCTCGAGCTCTCTAAATCAATTAGAGCCAAGACGGTGCGTCCCCAGCGGTTTAATAAGAAGTTACGACGACACTGCGTCCACCCATAAAATGCTGACCACTGAAACCTAACAATGGACGCCCAGATAATGGAAAATTGTCTAAAGGGATTTTTTTTTATTATAACCACAGTATATCCACTCTAGTTTGTGACGAGAATTTGTGGTAATTCTGCTCCTTTTGTCCTATAAAGATAAATTATTTTAAATAGTGAAAGTACGTTGTTTTTTATTTATTTTAATGAGCATCTTGAAAGATTTTTGTAGTCGTTTTCGTATATATATTTCGTAGTATTCTAGCGTTAGGTAATTAAGGGAAATATCCCTTTGTAGCCTAGTTAAAGGTAAGTTTAATGAGAAAGGTACCATGTGCAACAATGGGACAATACACTTTACCATCTTGAACCCGGCAATTTTATCGTAGAGCGCCGTAAGGGCCCAATAAAAATGATTTATTTAAAAAGTTAAAAAAGCATTAAAGTTCGGCCTACCTATACGGCTACTTTTACGTTAAGGGATTCATCGTTTTGGAGATTACAACCTTTGTGGCGTGCGGTTGAGTATTCGAACTTCTACTTTCGAGGTCACGGGTTTGATTCCTGTTCAGTGCAAATATTTGTATGTATGATATTTGCATTGGTCTGAGTATTTCCTTGTCTCGAAGAGCACGTTAATCCGTCGATCCCGGATATAAATAACTATGCCAATCGTTATGGGTAGTTTTAGCCCTAAAAAGTCTGATAACTAATCTAGCTACAAAACTTGGATATCGCCAATGGGTTGTAGAGGTCAGATGGCAGTCACTTAATCTGAAAAAGCTGACCTCAACTGACTCAGGATTATGATCTTTTTGGAGATAAGAAAACAAAAAAGAGGACCAATTTTAATACGAGTATACACACCATTTTCTTAACATGATTGAAGTCTAGATAGCGGGTGTCAAATTCAGCTCACGTTCAACAGAACCCTCTTAGGTGTATTCCTCAAGTTTACTGTCTTAAAAGTGTATCGCAAGTCTAGATAACAAATAAGTTTACGTATACCGAACGTGGATTTCTGTATGAGGAGAACATAGTGCGTGCGTCGGCCAGAGTTCGCCGTAAAATGTCTACTTCTCACCCCTGGGCCCTCTATACCGAATGCTATAAAAATCTGTATAATTTTATTTTGCCTTCAGGACTCATGGTATAGCGACGCCATTAGCTATAAGGCAATTTGTCCAAATATATGTCGTAAATGTGAAAATTTAGTACTTTTACTTTTAATGGTAGGTATACATGTTAAATAATATACTTTGACATGGTGTATGTCCCATGAAGCAAACCTAATCTGCAAGGTACACCGGACACTTGTCGTTGGACGGACGAGTCTCTGTCGTATGTTTTCTTTTGTGGGCTTTGGGGTCAGATGGAAGTCGCTCCCGTAAAACCCAAACAAAAATAAATTGAAGCCCATACATGATGATGATTGTAATATAATTAAGTAGTAATTAAGAGCACGCTTACTTAGAAGCAACCTATTCACTCTTGACGTAAAGACTCCCAGGTTATAGTTTTCCTACCACTCCTTAGCAGTACGCAAATGAATGTATTGTTGAAGTGATTCCATATCCACATTAAAGCTTCTGAGTTTAGTTAAAACATATACAGAAGTCAGAGTCCACCCTAGCTAACAAAAAATATAAAACTAAATGTGGAACGTTAAATTTTAATATACTCGTAAATGATAAATAAAGAGTAGCGTCGCACTATTATTTGCTGTTACTAAACTTGCTTACATATTATGTTATTTGTGTATCGAGAGCAAGTATTAGATTAGAAACTTCTCCAGTTTGTCACAACAGCCCTGCTTACACATACACATTGGCACTCTTGAAGCTGTTCAGTTATGTTTATAAAGCGAAGTACTACATAAGCCCCTGTACACAAGCAGATAAGTATTTTTTGCGTGAACCGTCGACTACGAGTGTTGAACTATTTGCGAACAAACTTCCATCGTAATGAAAAGTAAATTCTTCCCGTCGTCGTTCACGAAGACATCAATAAAACTATTTCTATTGACTCTACTGAAGCTTTACTTTTGAAAAATATTTACTTATTTTACTTGTGCGGTCCTGGCTTTATGGCCGCCTAACTAGCGGATCGACGGCTATGTCACTGTATTTTTCGATATTCTTCCAATTTATTGGACTTCTTTACGGACGGTGAGCATTTTACCCGATTACGGAGTTGTATAAAGTATTTTCTTGTATTATTTTATTTTTAAAGTTGGACTTTTGTTTATACTTTTTAAAATAGGATTTTCGATTGATAAACTTTGCTTTACAGTTCACTGAAAATAATTTTGAAATGGTTGATCCTTCATTTCGTTAGGCAACTAAAATAACTTTCGTTATTAACAAATTAACTTTTGGTTTCCTAAAGTAGTCTATTACTTTTAATCAATCCTTATATTGAACGGTTAGAAGTCAGTTTTAAACTAAATAAAATTAAATAATATTTTTTAGTGCTTAAACACAATTGTAGGCACCCATTTTCCCGTTAAAAGATTACAAGTACATTAATGGTGGGATAAGAATTCTCATAATTACCTACCTTCAAATAATTTATTATAACCTCTCCAAGAGTACCTACAACTTTCCACGAGTTCATGGATTACGCTAATCAAGCAAAAATAAAAATCAGTACAGGCAGACATACAATCGTACTCGTATATACATACAGGGGTATTATGCGAACGAGAGCAAAGAGAAATTAATCTTTACAGCGTAATTGCTCTGGGTCAAAAACTATCTTGTTGTTGTGTGACAATTGGTGAAAAGGTGACACATGCAGACATAATTCCTTTCACTTTTATAATTAACGTGGTTTAAGTAAAATGACTTACGTCTTACTTCTTTAGCTAATAACTGTCTTAAGTGTATTATGTAAGTTTTATGGTTTCTAATAGCTACTTTATTTTCTGCAGTTTCACTACTTTAAGGATTTACTTACTTAAGTTCTTATTTATATTTGGCGACACGTCAATATGACTTTACTCCGGCTGATGGTATGTTATATATGAAGGCCACTATAATGGATACCAATAATGTTAAATGCTAAAACACTAGTTTTCAGTTTGACGATCTTGATATAATTATATGCCTCTTCACACCCCACTTAAGAGATTCAGGAAGTGAAAGGAGGAAAACACGTGCAGAAGAAAAAAGTGAGAAGTTTAGTTTCCGATGCAATAAAAACTTTAAAAGCTTGAAAATATTACCATCGTAAAGAACCTATAGATGTATAACTCTGGTCTCATATCACCAGACCACCACAAAAATAATCAGTTGAGTTCAAACTATGTTCAACAGGGGGCGCGGGTCATGGGGTTCAAGTATGTTTATCCACATTCTAGAACCCATAATACAAGCAAGTTATGCTATGCTTCGCTGAAAACTCACTGCAGCGGCCAGTGGTTGTCAGACCAGTTGTCAGAGTGAACAAACTAAAACATTACGCTGTCTCGGGTCCCAAACACCGGGCAATCCATTCGTGCCTATGTTAGATCTCTGCCAATGCTACATGCTTATTTTTTCCAGAAAAGGCCTTTTCTGAGAAAAGTTAGCATACTTTAAGGATCTTTTATGACAATAATAATATACCGTCTAAAATCTTCTTCACGACACGAATAAAATTGTCTAATGAATAAGTCTGAAGCTTCTTTGGACAAATTTTAATCATACGCCACCAAATTCTTCAACGTCTTTCAAGATATGAAGCACATAATATATTATTTGACAACCAATCATGGCTACACACACACAATATTCTTGATTAAATGTTTATGATCTTAGTGAACGTAACGTATACGCGGTAGACGCCTAATAAGGTTGTTTCCTTCCCGAAGCCTCGCAAGTAGCGACGTATGTAGCGCGCTCGTTGCGGCTAAACCTGGGGTGTAGATAATATTATAAAACGTTAAGCCTGTTAAGTATAAGGAGTGTATATTGTACACAAACTATTACGTTATGAAGTTGACGTTTATTGGAGAGATATATCAACAGTAGTTTCTCGTATAATGAGCTTGGTACACGCATATATTGAAATAAAAATATATTAACTATGTAGAATATCGCGATTTATTCGGTATTATTATTTACAAACAAAATAGAGTAGATACATTGTTTTTAAAAGTGACTGCTTTAAAATTTGTCCAGTAGTAACTTTTCATCAAAGGAATGAACTAAACTGATAACTATACAGCTCCACCAGAAAGTATTGTAAAGACGTCGATAACAGTAAAATGATTTAATCTTTTGACTTTCTTAAAGTAAAGCAAAAAGTTTTATATAAAATATTACCTACCTATCGGTTTACTGTTCTAGACTTATTAAAACACTAATATAGCTAAGACTTTTAAAATTATAGTCATAATTATGTTATTACAGAGCCTCTTGGAGTGAGAGGCGCTGACGTCTCCGTTGCCCTGGGTGCACCCCGTGGAGGTTCTAGAACACACACCCTAGTATCTATAGTATAGAATACTCTTCAACATTTTAAAAAAATTCAATCATATTTTGATTTATTACGTACCCTCTACTCTACTATATTAACTTCCCGGAATGCACATTTGATTCTTCTATCTGTGCCAAATTTTGTCATTGCTTTAAAAGCAACGGCAACGCATTCACCTATATGCAGTAATATTTTCCTACACACAATGTTTTAAGCCGAAGTTTGCTTTGTGACTGTCGGACAAACGGACAGTCGGACAGAGATTTTACTATCACCGCCGGTGTGTGAGCATTTTAGAGGAAAGCTAGTAATTGAAAATAGACTTAGTTCATTTTAGCTTGTACGGACAATTATTTGTTTAAATATACACGCAATATATTTATACAATATAAAATATATTGTATTAATTAATATAAAATATAATGGATTTTCAAAAAAACCGCAAAAATGACAAAAATGTATTGACCATACTTAAAATTTGCAATATATACCTATATTTTGTTGCAATTGGTTGAGTAGAACCAGAGATATGAGCAAAAACTGATAACTAATCTACGCCCAGGCGGAACCACGGGCATTAGCATTAAATAATATGCCTGCAAAATTTTAAAAAAAGATATTATACGTTGAAGTAATTCGAATGAAACAAATGTTGTACATTGTACTCACGGGAATACCGCTCTCTGTAATCCCTCCGTTTCCGTGAATGTTTGTAACAATTATGAAGGTTGCAAAACAATCGGATAATCCCAAAATCCTTTGTAAACAAATCTAACTTTTTCCTTTGCAATATCACACACCTACATAATCAACAATAAATTAGGCTATAAATACGAGTAAGTATACTACTGCCTTAGTAAGGTACGTTTACACTTATATCGATAACTTTAAAGGGCGTATACTCGTAGTAGCTAATATTATGTTGTTAAATCTGCTATGCCAGCGAACTCTATCATATCCTGAGACTTTACCTTTAGCTTACCATCAGGCAAGCTGAAGTCATATTGACGTGACCGAAAAAAATATACTCGCCCGCGTGGATTTAGATTTTAATGGTATAATTTTTTTTAACGCGTAACCCTAATTTTTTTCCCAAAATTAAAGTAGCCTTATTATGTCGGACTTGAAAAGACTAAAACCGCACGCCGTCTCTGGTCTTCAATCGCCGGGGTGTAAAGTGACCCAAAAGGTATCTCCCTTTCAAGACAAGAATTAAATAATATTCCTATAAATAGATTTTCCTTTTTCATTTCTGTAATGTGTGTATAAAATAAATGTGATTTCTATCATGACATGTAATCGGCGCAGGTGTAGGCGTTATATTGAGTTGGGCTGTCATCGCGTCGTCCCTTATGAGGGCTCTCCCGACCCGCTTGGATCTGTCGCTGAGCATGTGACTACTTCAAGACACTACTTTCACTATTTTAATAATAGCATGGTATTGTATTGTATTAGATGTTTCCCACTAATTTCTATAAAGTTTTATATTTCAGTCTACCTTATAAGTCCTAATTTTGTTAGTGTTTGTTTTAAATTCAACCAGTTAAGTAGGTACTTTTTTATATTTAAGTAGTTTTTTTTTATTTATCATATTGGAGTTTTATTACCTCAATATTCTAAAAAATAAAATGTATGACAAATTATAAAAAATTGCACTAGCTACTAGAATAACATTTGTTTAGGAGCAGCTAGCTAACGAGTTTATTGGCTATATATCAGGGTGATTTCGGTGGTGAGTGCTGCAATGCATAAAGTCTTTTGTGTACTACTTACTGTACTTATGTGTACTTTTTTTGGTATTGTATCTACTCTTTCGAAATCATTTCTCTTTCGGTTTGGTGAGTCTTTTCATGTTTTTTTTTCGTTAAGTCGGTAAATTTGATTTTGTTGAAATTTTATTTTTGGAATAGTAACAAATCATTTAGGCACTTACATTAATGCTAAAAATAATATGCGGTAAAAATATTTTGTTCAATAATCTCTGTAAATGTAGACTAGAGGAGGTAATGGGAATAAAAGTTATCGTATCAGCTGCCGAAAAGATCCTGAGAGAACTTTTGTAAAGGCTAGGAAAGAAAAGGGTTCAACAGAGTCACGTTTTGTTTACAACATTAGTCATAGTGTACAAAGACGAAACTTTTCAAAATCTATTGCAATTGTTTTAATCCTATGTTATATCAAAATTCAAAACATAGGATGTATTGCATATAGGAAAAGTTCAATTTCAATTGCTCAATTTCGCTTATTACCTACGTGATATAAAAAAGCTGTTCTATATTTGAAAACTATGTAAGTTAAATTACTAGGTACCTATGCAAATATACTCCTAGCAGCAGCAGTAGTAATTATGTTTAAGAACATGATATTCTTAATTTGAAAAGTAGCCCACGCTAGGGGGACAGCAAAATTTATTTTCCATTGTGTGTAATATAAATAACCGCACTCAAACAACACATTAAGCAATATATTTCCCAAGCTTTTGTAGCAAAGTTTGTACTGACGAGAACAAAAGCAGTAATTGTACTGTTTTAAACTTTAGCGTAGCAGTCCGTAGGTGTTTATATCGTACGCTTCTAGTAGCAACAAGTCCCGCACTCTGTCTTTGAGTTTAATAACCTTCTAGAAAAATATCGAAAAAGAATGCCGTGAAATATCTTGTAACAACTAACATATAGAAAAGAATCCAACCGTTACTAGAGCTGTGATTTTCAGTGTGGATGAATTTAGTTCTAGGATAGAGTGTAGTATGGAATAACATAGAGGCTACTTCTTAATAGGTTCCCATGGGTAGCGGGAACTGGATCAGAATGAGAATTCCATGAGCCGCTGACGACAGCTAGTCAGAGTATAAAATTAGCAATGAGTGTGTTTAAGAAAATTAACCAAATTGTGAAAAGAGTACGAAAGCGGATTCCTGGCTCCAAATTGCATGCAAAAATAGGCCGAGGAGGATTAAATCACCCATTTTTATATTTTTCTCTCCAACTCTGTTCTTCTTATGACTATTATTGTCGTGAACGTTCTCGAATAATACTCGTATGTTACGATCTAGTCGTACCCATTCATATAAATTTAATATCCTGTTTTTAATAAAGAGGGGTGTAGATTGGTACAGAGTGTTTTAAAGCATGGGACGGTGATATGAATATTTATTTCTTTTTTAAATGCTAAACACCTTTCATCATGTCTGTACCTTTTTCCGCTTCAAACACGGAAGCGATTGTGAAAGCTCGGCATACAATGGCTGACAGTATATTAAGTTTCACTTGTTTATAAGGGCGAGTTTTTATTGCGGTATTTACAAATATACGTTGACGTGTGATGTCTAGATGGAGACATGTTCAAGATAAAAGGGAATACACTTTCTAAGGTGGAGTGTTGTCAAACAATCTATACTATATAATATATAAGACTATATAATTCAATGTCCTGACAGGCTGATTGACTGACTGACTTAGATACAACGCACAGCCTAAACCGCTGGTCGTAGAGACTTGAAATTTGTAGAGAGTGTTTGTCTTGATGCGTAGAGGTGTACTAAGAAAGGATTTTTTAAAATTCGAACCCTAAAGCCCTAAAAAGGGCTAAAAACGTGCTTTTGCCAGAACTTAAGAACGGCTGAACAGATTATCATGATCTATGATTTTTTTGATTTGTCTCCGCCTCGAATAACATATAACATAATTAAAAATATATGATTCATTCATGAAATTTAGTAATAAAAAGAAAATTAGATGTTGCAAACGTTTTTATCGCCATCTATAATAGTTGTCATAGCAACAGGAACTAAAATTGACTTCGTCTAAATTTTCATAGAGTAATATCCTTTACTTCTTTTTCCTCAAAAGTAAATAGAATGTATTAATTTTTAGGGTTCTGTGCCTGATTAGGAAAAAAACCTTATCTCTTCGTTATCCGTCTGTCTGTCTGTCAAGACCTCTTTCTTAAGAACACGTAGAGGCATCAAGTTGAATTAGATAAAAGAAATGTTGCGGATAATGCTTGGCATTACACGTAGCGTAATATCCAAACTGTGGTCTCACTATCGACTAATAGGTGGCTTGACCTACCATCTCCTGGCCTGCACTCATGGAGGACGGAGGTCGTTAAGTTACCTTCGGTGACGTTAGTGAGTCACCTGCACCGCAATCGGAGAGTTTTAGGAAGCCGTACCTTATTTTTCGTGCAGAAATCCCCACGAATCTCTCCCTTCCTCTGGCCAGTAGGGACGTAATATCGGAGTTGACCAACTAAAATCGAACTCCATCTTGGGTCTACAGACGCCGAAGTTTAAGGTAACTTCTGACCCTGAGCTATCCAAGGCTTACTGATGGGCATGGCTGTTTTGGTGAGTTCCTGCATTGCGTAGGCAGGGTGCTGACGTTTGAATGCCACCATTGCCGGGGCTAATCCGTGGGCACACCACCTCTTCATACACTGGTAGAGTCTCCAGAGTGGATAGAGTGGCGCCATGTCCTAGAAGCAGACGTCGGTGGGGTAAGCCTCATGGTGAATTCCCTGGTGCCGACCATGGTCACCATAGAGAGTATGTGGAACGCCACCGCTTTTTTTGCGAGGCAGTAATGCGCGCAAGTGGTGCTGGAAAAGCTACGGGAGAGATCAAGCACTCCCCCGTGCCGATGAAGGCGCACCGGGCGGCGTAGTTCGCAGAACCGTGAACCGTCCTCCATGAGTACGGGCCTAGGGTGACGGTCGACGCTAACCGTCACCCTAGCAGAAGCAGACCCAGGGTGGCAGGGTGTTATATTTTCACGCGCGTTTTTTTATAGCGATGGGGATTTAGGTTCCTAATAACACGTCGAGGTCGCCAGTGTTAGTGGCTGGAACCGGTTGGGGTTTCTGGGATATCCTTTCTAAGACACACCAGATTCCTCGATCACACAGGCATTGGTAGGACTCTGACATACCATCCTCTCCGTTGGCTCCGTTGAGGCGAAGCCCGACGGGGTTTTTGCGCACGAAAAAAAAGGGGTATTTCCCTTTGGGCTAGAATCCAAATATTTTGCAGAAAGTAAAATCTTATAGCATAAGTACAGGGAAAAGTCCGGAAAGCATAAATATTACCTACTTCACTAAAAAAAAAATGTATGTCTGTCATTCAAGACAAGAAGCACTGCAACAAAGTTAAGTTCGCCCCCTTTTTTGCGGAAATCCCTCTCAACCCAATTTTGTACGGAACGCTGCGTGCACGAGCCCAATTCGCACTTGACCGGTATTTATTAGTATATCCTCTTTCTTTACTTCCATGAACTTCTTGAATGATAAATCAGGTTGTCAAATGTCAATGTCTGTAGCAAGATTTTAATAATAAAAAAATCAGATTTTCGGAAATAAATAATGTTCACTAATTTGAAATAGTGCATCGAATGTGAAAGTGCAATGCAACTATGATGAAAGGGTTTTTCAAAGGGCCTCTTCCGAGTCACACATACTTTGGCCAGAGCAGCTATCTAATCCACATAAAATCTAGAAGACAATGAAAAAGGATAATGATGGTAAATAAACGGGCTTTGGCCGCGATGCATAGCACTGTACTTTGAAGGGTTTGATAGAACTTGAGATGAAATGAAATACGGGCAGTCCCTCAGCTTAAAAAAGACTTGGTGGCGATAGCCAACATTCACGCGGGCGGAGCCGCGCGCGGGTACGCTAGTAAGCTATGAAATTGGTTTCTTCGTGTTATAGAAAAAAGAAAAGCAACTTATCATATCGTAATAATAGTAGGTATATTGTAGTGTCTTAAACAGTTCTGTAGTATACCTATTAACTACAGGGTCTTGATAGATGGCTATGTTCTATAGGTTTAGATCGGCAAAAGAGAACATCTAGGACTTTGCGTAGCTTTTTTATTTTTTTTTATACCACGTAGGTGGCAGACAAGCACACGGTCCACCTGATGGAAAGTGGTCACCGTGGCCTACGGACGTGTGCAACACCAAGGGCGTTACCCTCGCGCTACCAACCCTGAAGGGAAGGAGCGGAAAGGTGAGTCCGTGGTGAGGAGGCTGGGAAGAGGTGGAGAGGACTACATACTACGAGGATACAGTGAGCTCTGGCTACCCTGCTTACCAGCGGGAACACAACACGATGGTTATTATGGCCGCGATCTCCTGTAGGGCGGAGGTACTACCCCAGTCGGACAGCTCATTTCGCACGGGAGATACCGTCGTCGTGTCCTACCTCCATTTACTATTATAATTCGCAAGAGTTACAATAGATGGCTCCAGTGAAGGTTATTTCCACTGTAGTCTCTTATAGAAAGTTACAATAGGTTATAAACAAAAAGATTTCTTTACTTGAGTTACGCATCGACGCGTCTATGAATCCATAAAAATAACAATTCATGTCTATTATAATGACTGCAGTAAATGTAATAGATAGCCCTGTTATGCGTAATATGTCTCGAAACGATATTCTGTGAAGCATTTTCCCGTTTGGAAATCGAACTCATAAAGTTCCACTTGCCAAGGTTATCACCATAAACCAATACCTGATTTGATTTAAATCAGTTTTCAGCAATATGTTATCGCTACAATATCACATACACGCCGATTGATATACAACTTTGATTTTCCTGTAACGGAATTTTAAATAAATTCATTTATATTTCATTCACGATCAGTTAAATTCCGATTTCCTTTAGCCAACGAACAAACAAACAATTCAATCGTAGACATTAAGTTAACTGAGGGTAATTTTCCCTACGTTTTCCTGTTTGTACTCACGATGAAAGCGTAAACACAATTACACTGTTACCAAATAAAACCTTACATAATGTTGACGAAGGTTTTCATAATTTAACAATTTACCAGTTTACTTAGTGTTCAACACACGGAGGTTTGTATTTGTGCGCGTATGTCTATTCTGTCGTATAAAACATTTGTGCCCCACAGGTGTCGCTAATGCTTTCCCTTGATTCTTATATATTTTCATCGTAAGAGACGATCTTTTCGTTATAATTCAGGTTACAGTTTTGTGCAAGTGGGTAGGGTATTACGGTATTATTTGTTAAAATTTGCTGCCGAGTAAATTAGAAAAAAAATTAAATAAAAAAAATCATAAAATAATAAAAAACATACTTTAAGGTTGCCATGTACCTATCGACTTTTTACTAGCGCATACAAACTTCACGTACTCATTAAAACTTACTCTACTAGATCGCCATGCAATTTTATATGCGTTAGTTCAAATCCCGTGGAAATATCGAGATAAAAAGTACCTATTGATAAGGGATTATGCAGTTTTCGAATGGTGAAAGAATTTTTAAAATTGGCTAAGTAGTTTCAGATTTTATCGATCACAAGTATTTTTTTTCTTTATAATATTGTTTGCGCTTTGCACTTTATAATATTTCATGAGCATTGTATTCACATTGAACTACTTGTTTTAAAATATACAGTCAGCGTCAGAAGTAGACTTGCAGATTATAATAACCAGTTTTTGAGAAAAAATATTTATATTTCTTGATGAAAATGGTGTTTAACTAGAGCCTAGTAGGAATATTTTACACCCAAATTTCAAATCGAGTGAGGCTTATGACATAAATAATAATAATACTCACTTATATGTAAGTATATAAACAAATAAATACAACGCAACATAAGATATAAAGGGATTCCTCTAACATTTTCACTTTTGTTCAAACCGCTTCGGCCAAGTTTTTCGGATCACCGCTTTTGTCTGTCCACTAAGCATGGACAATGTCCGGGTCTGCAATGTACCGTAAGTCATTGTTTGAATGGCCGCCTCACCTAGCCTTCCGACGGTCTAATTGATTCATGAGGCATATGAGCCTGAGATAAGACTTTAATAACGACTGACACGGCACTTAATTAGTGAACATTTGACTTCCAATATGGGTTATGATAAGACCGCTTGCGGTTAAGTTGGTAGCTGCCGTAAAATAACTTCGGTACACGTGTTACGATCTGCGATAATGTGAAAGTCATTTAGATGTGTCCTGCATAATTTCGTACATATAATGGACTGCCACACGTTAGAACAGATATAACTCTTAGGATTGGTTTATGGCCGTAATTAAAAGAGCCGTTAAATTAAACTCGTGGATGCAAAGAAGGGACTGAGGCAAATTGGCTATACTTTTGTTTTATGTCTAACTGTTAGTAAGTGTCAATGGGTATTTAAGTTATTCAAGCGAGTTTAATGTCGCTAATATTTGATTAAATAAGGAAAAAAAATGATTATTAAATAAAAATATGTTTGAATCATATTCTGGTGGGTATATACAGTTTTAGCATCAAATATATTTCTTTCTTTGCGCGTGCAAATTAGTCGTGATTTCGTATGTGAGATAAAATGAAATCGGAGAGTTATAAGAAACAAGCTGTTGCCTGTGGCTTCGCTCGCGTGGAATTTTGATACCGTTCCCGCGAGCCAAAGTACCTCATTCTTAGGATATAAAGTATTCCTATTCCAAGCCATAGTTATGATCTCTGTGCCAAATTTCAACCAAATCTAAAAACATAAATTAAATAATAATAACTTTCACGTTTAAGATATTAGTAGGATTAAATTTATTGACTATCGGCACATATTTATAAGTAAGTAGAAATTATGTTATGCTTTGTAATATTATTGTAACTGTCCTGTGGATATATATTGATAGTATTGAGCTACGATAACAATGAGTTTAACATTCTTGAAATGCGCATAGCGGTGTAGTAGTTTGAGCAAGAGCACAATTTTGCAAAACTTGCTCGACATTCGGGCTTAGTGTTTCTAGTCACAAATCCTGCGGACTCCCTGAAACAAAGAGATCCCCTCAATAACCATTTACAATGCCAGTAAGATCTCTGTTTTTGTTTCTGTCGGTATAGATCTTTTGCTATACGCACTGTGGCTCAAAGTCAGATTAAAATTTGCTATCCTATAATAACTATTGCTTTTTATCTTTTCTTACTAAATTAATTCATCTATACCCAAAATTGAAAACACACCTAAATAGGTTGGGTAAACTAATCAAAAAAATTCGTTACGCCAAAACATATCAACGGTAATGAAATGCTTCATCTATTACCTTTTAAGTATGCTCCAAAGAAACTACTTAGACAACAAAAGAGTTTTTACGGCCCAACTCCTTATCTGGGCATCATTACACTGCATAGGTTTGTAGCTCGTCTTTGTATTGCGTGATTGCGCAGAATTCACCCTTATAAGGCGTTGTTTTTTTCACAAGAAAATATTTTATCTCACCCAAAAGGAGATAAGTTTACAGGGGAGTTTTATTAACGACAGTTTCGCAGAGGGGACCGCAAAGATTACGGGTTACTATCATGTTCAAGTTTGCTTACTTATGTTAGACTCTGCCTATGTTTGGAGGGGTAACTTTCACACAAACATTTTTAGTAAATTTTAGTAATAGTAACTAAAATATTTATCTCAAGAAATTACTTAACTACAAGGAATGAAGCATTTTAGACTCCCTTGCTTCTATAGGTACTAACAAGGTGAAAGGGTATTTTCTTTAATCTTTAAATTGGTGCAGAAGAATATTTTTTAATTATCTTAGAATTCCGCTGGATGTCTAAGCCCACAACAGGCGCAGGTGACTCAGGCCTCGGAGGAAATTTTCTGGAAGGGAATATGGTAGATTTTTACTTAAGAGGACTATGACAGGTCACACTTCTCTTAGGTGTTCTGCGTTTTTTTAAATTAGTTATACGATTATTTTATCGTTGTTTTATATGGTGCTTCTCTATAACTAGAAAAAAAATCAAATTACTGCAATACCAGACGTTTTGAATATGATAGGAGGCAGGCCTATTAATATTCAAAAGTTTCAAATCGAATTTCGCTTTCAAAAAATTCACGTTTCAAATTGTATTTAATTCACTTCGGTTTCAATATCCGTATCGGAAAAAGTGGATTAATAACGTTTGAAAAAGCTCAAAAAAAGTCCTACCTTTAAGGCGTTTTTTACTAAATCCAATCTAAAACCCAGCAAAAACATAACGTTCCAAAATAACTCCCCTATTTTTATTGAAGATCGAATCTTTATGGAACGCAATTAGGTCAAACCGCCATAAATACAGGGGTGCTATAAAAACAGTCAACACTTAGGAGCTACTTACCTGAACATTAACCTTAGTTAGGCTCTCCAGGGTATTCGCTGGGTCTATAAGTAATCGCCATGAAACAGCACAGCGTCGCTCGTTTATCATTTGCTCTAAGAAAGGTTTTTACTGAATACTTTCGTTCTTTCCCCAGTTGGTTTTTGCCCACTATCTCTTATTTTGTCCCAATGCACAATTTTTTTAAAATTTTACGCCCTAAACCTAATTAGTTAGTTGGAGTTTGTATAATATAATATTAGATACATTTTCATTAAAATTATTAACCTTTAATCCGACTGATATTCCTAAATTTGCTTTTTATGTAATTTTTATAATTGTATTAGTTGTCAAGTTTCAATTAATTAAATTGATGATTGAATAAGTAAAATATAATGTATAAAATGTCCATTTCTTATAGCAAAAGATCCCAAACTGTGCCAGTTTCTTATTCTATTTTAACCATTTTAGGCATTAAGTATCTAAAAATCAAAACCAGTGTTTTTCGATTTTTGTATTATTCATTTTACTTCTAACAAAAAAAAACTCTTTGTAAAAATGTTTGGGTTATTTGGCGCTTCTCGCAAACACAGGTATAGCTAATCACAGTACACAGTGTGGAGTAAAAAGGTCGAAATTAGCGAGCAATGCTGTCGTAGCCGGTTACAGTAATAGCTACTGGCGAAAATTACCGACCCTGTAACTAATACTCGTGAGACTCAGGTGGTACAACACTGGGGCAGAGGCTTAAACGATTTCCTCTTTCCCCTAAAGCGTGGCATGTTATTGCAGTATAGCCTAGTTTTAGGTTAGAGTAACGCTTACCGCTTGGTACGTAATAGAGAAACCGTTTTTGCTAGCATCATTGTTACTTTTGTTTTTCGATTGTATTTTCTTTGGGTGTTTTTTTTTTAATCTAATTGAACGAGTAAGCATATGACCTGCTTGGTGGTTAGCGGTTGCCTAAGTCAGTACTAGACACACCAAGTTTTTTTGTTATAAAGTCAATTTTAAGTATAATCTGTCTCAACTGTCTGTTCTAAAACAACTAAGTTTATATAATTATATAATAAGTCTGAAGTTTCCTTATTCCAGTTTGATTTGAGGTGTGATAACAAGAAGAATCGTAAAAGTGTTTGTTAATTTCTCATTAAGAGGTTTCAGATAAACTTTGTCGAAGTCTTAAATTTGAAGAGAAAATTCAAAAATCGTTTGTTAAGTAATGTTTGGTACTAGAATGTGCTGATCGGTGTCAATATCTTGTTCTACATGCTCTAAAATTGAGTATATATTTCATGATAATGAATATTGACAGTCAAACCGAAACGATTATACTTTTTAATTATGTATCACTGCGTCTATTTATACATTATGTTTATGCCATGCCATAAAAGTTTTGTGTAAATCCATGATTGTTGTGTAAGCACATTCTGACGATAGCGTTCAATTACCCAAACGTCAAATAACTGTCAAATTAACTTTATCCTAGCAGGCTTTGATCGAGTTAACGCAGCCTAGAGCCAGTCTACCCTCCTTTAGCCACAAATTTTGCTGTCATTTAGAAAGTCGCTATTACCTTTTCTACGTACAGAAAACAAAGTCCTCTAAGTCTCCCCTTATTTTCCGAAACAAGTTTTAGATTAGAAATAATTGTTGTTTTTTTTAAACAAGGCACGTAAATATGACTCTGCCCGATCTGATGGTAACCCAAAAAGGTTAAGAATCAAGAAGGCATGTTTTTGATTCTATAAATGTGGCTCACCATTATAGCATCAAAAACACCAGAACACTTGTCACGGTAGAGGCATCAAACAAATAATGTCTCACAAATATAAAACTTTGAGGGTGTGGGTTTGTTGATTTTGTTCATTCAGTTTGCAACGAAAATTCATATCAACTATATTTTACGTTGTCTTGCAGTGGCATGAAGCATCCCAAAGAGAAAAAGTTTTTGAATTTTATGTGTAAATTAGGGGAGATTATTTCCATAAATCTTCTTTTACTTTTGATATAATAGCCAAGAAGTTCATTGTTATGGTTTACTAAAATTTAACCTATATGTGGTGTTTTTTTTATGAAATATAAATAAACCAGGCCGCTATAAAATATATTTTATAGTCGTTTTATATTCCCATGATCAGCACTCCCTAATTCATCAATCATTCCAAGCAATTAAAATAAAAACAAAAGTCTACATAATTCGTTGCAAATTCTTAGATTTAAATTCTAGACCAATTCACTAAATCGCTACAGATACGTTTGCAATGCACGTCATGTGGTAGAGGACAGTGCGTAATGTAATGAAGGCCGGCTCCTGTACTGTCCAGTCAATTCAATGCGGTTCCACCGGTATCCAGCTATTAGGTGCTAAGCTGAAATGCGGTTGACTACGATGCATAGCCGTAAGGTAATGGACACTCACTCAAACTTGATGTAAGTAGATTCGCTGGAGTATTGTATGTGAGAAATGTAGCCACCTAACTGGAAATGTTCCAACACGGTGTGGAATGTCGCAGCATCTTTAATTGAATACCATTATCTGTTCCAAATGGATACCACTTTTAAGGGAAATAACTATATAAGTTTTTTGTAAGTATAGGATTAAGTACAGTCAGTAAAACATCGAGGCTAATACTTGAAAAACTCGTTGCCAAATGTTAACTAAGTAAGTAAACTAACACATTAACCAGGTCAAATAATAATATGCGATTTTTAAATGTTAGTTTATTACAGTCCACTGTTGGATACAGGCTTCTCCCAGTATGCGCAATTTGCAACCATCATGCAGTCAATCCCAGTCTAATTCTAATTATTGTATGCTACATTATCACAATGTGGTAAAAAAAGGTGTATCGACACCCATATTTCGCTTAATATGATTTCAGTACCACGTAATTGGATTTTAGCCCTATCGATGCCACCCAGTTACATTCAACAAAAAATTGAAAAAGAGGGATAGATCTCTTTCTTGCCCGGAATATGAACGCCATGGTTTTGACTTAGCTGATAAACTCGGGTGCCTGAAACCTAGCTTATCACGATATTTGAACCACTTTTAATTTTCATTATATGATCGCAATTTAGTCTAATTCTATTCTTGCGAAATAGTTGTCATTGTACCACATTATATAATATACAAGTATTTGAAATTCACACAATGCTATCGGCACCATATCTTTTATCAATGGAACTACTAGAAACTCCGTACCGCATTTAATATCACAGGTACCAAGCATTCCATTTAACGCAGTTATGAAACCCGTACCATTGACTTTACATTGTGGAAGTCGGGTAACAACGCCGCTTAGAAACTTAAGATACAGTGAAACTATGCAACAATAGACTTTTGCCGATTACGTTACGGAGTACGGAAATTCTCAAGTTATATCAGAGATTGAATATTTCGATAGGCTAACGGATAAATACTATTTGATCTTCTTAATTTGAAACACCTTTTGTCGTGGCTTGGGAGTAAAACCGACTATCCAGGACGGGACTGGAACCCGCGTACAATCCCTAACGGGGCAATACTTTTACTTTTCCGATCTAAATCATTGGGAAAATTTATTATGCTAACTGCTTCAAAATTGCATTGAATTCTTTTGGCAACTTTGAATTTTCTTGCATAAGTTTTCAATATGATTTCGAATTCAACAAAATGGTTGAAACATGTAAAACCCAAATTAATTCTATATGCTCGTGTCATAGTATACCGCAGGCGTACGTACTGACTGCCTTCTATTGATCTGCAAACAGATCGCACTCAGGCTTCGAAATCTAAGAGAACGTTGAACGCAGAGAGTGTGCGGGGAATAAGTGATAGAATACCAGCCATATTGCCACATTCAGGTACCGGCTATAGTTTACTAGAGCACAGTTGACGCGATTCTTTTATTTGACACCGTTAGGTATTAGTTTTGCTCGCGACTCCATCCATGTAGTAGACTGACCAAATCTACTTAGCTTTTTTGTGCAGTGATCCCTATGGATACCCCCACGCTGGCCAGTGGCCAGTAGGGGTGTTTCTATTGGACTTGAACCGACTAATGCCGCACGACGTCTTGGGTCTACAGACACCGGGGTTTAAGTCGGAACATAAGGCATTTTCCTCGTACCCAGCGGGGTACGAGGAAAATACGAAGGAGCTTTGACGACATATCTACACAAAAAAAAACATGAGAATCGGTTAAGCCGTTCGGAAGAAACACTAAAAATCTCGTATCACGAGATGTTTATACCTATTAGATTAGTAATTTGTAATACGTCGCTTTCCCACATTCTGTATAAAACTGTTTTAAATCGACATCATACTCAGACACACGACTATATGACATTCTGTACAATTTACACTGTATCTTCCTTCAAATTAAATTAAAAAATAGTAAAAAACAAAAGCAATACGTGTAACTAAGAATATTTAATTAAACATGCAGTAAAATACATAATATTAATTTATTAACACATATCTAAAATTACCGCATAAATGTATTATTGTTATAGTATGTGCAAGGGTCTCCCAATGGTGTTTCGACGAATCCACTGATCCGTTAAACATTTCACTCTATTTCCCGGGTGTAATTCCGAACTTAGAAACAAAGCATCCCTTGTACTGTCTAATATTGGACATGGCCAAACGTAACCGAACATGGGCATGCGTTTATTTGAAGGCGAAGTCGTCTGCGTTCTAGTTCTCGCCACCCTACAACGGCTACAACTAATTGTTTGCGGTAAGCTACAACTTCCATTGGTATTGGTACTGCTCCCTTGCTGTTAGAGATCTTTGTACTGTTTATGTAACAACCAACGGTTTAGCTATAGGTGGGTACTTTCTTTTGGATTTGCTGTGAATGGTTGTTATCAGCTGCGATTAAATATTGAATGTTTAAATTTAAGTTAGATACACGTTATAATCAAAGTTTATTTAAAAATAGTGAATGGATATTTTGGGTTTATTATTTTTATTCTATTTATTTATATAAATACTTACATTATTTTAATCATATAATTTAATACAATACACACACGAACCATTTGGTTTGGGTGTGGGATTAGAAAGTAACTTAAATTATAAGTACAATAACAATAAAATATTAGGTGGGTGAGTGAGACTATTATGATAAATAGAACCTCCAGAACGGAGGTGCTTTTCCAGAGTTCAGCAGTTTAGCAGAGGTAAACTTAATATGTGTTATTTCTAATGGTAAATAAACACTCATTATAATTTTCATTTCAATTCTTAAGTACCTATAGGTATCTTTTCTATTCTCATTTCCAAAGTCTTCTAAGGAATTTCTACCTATCTTATTCAATCAACAATCATAAGAAAAGCTGTTTACACTAAAAGTTTTATAGAATTATATCGCTATATTATTTCTAGCGTCTAAGTATTCACACTTAAGCAAAAGTGATTAACGTACCTTTATTAAACATTTTATACAAACTCATATCCTACCTACAAGAGCCATTATTTTAAGTATACGAAAGTTAAAATTTCCTGCTAACTTGTTGAGCTGCGACATAACACCGTAACTTCATTCGTGAAGCGAACTTGAGAAATTTATATTTAAGACGCTACTAAGTTAAACCCTGCTCGGAAACTCCACAGTTTTAGGAGACAACAGTAGGTAAAACAGGCGCCGGGAAGCGGGACACTTTAGAATTTTAGAAATTTTGCACAAGAAACTTTGTCATCTCGCAACGAGCGCCTCGGACTCAGCACAACATAAATCATTGTACTTGTTTGTTGATATAACGCTAACTTTATCAATCACGGCTAAAATGAGTATTCACTTGGATAAACTTTGGCTAATCTTCCTTGAAGAAACAGCCACTTCATCTTTTATTATTTTGAAGTTATTTTACTTGCATAATGGTATGCGTAAGATAAATACTAAATAGTAGAAACACCCTATAAAAATAAAAACTTGAAAACGGCTCAGTCAATTTAGTTGATTTAAATGAAAAAACGATTCAACTTAAAAATATAAGGATAATGTAAAAGTATATTATAAAATATGAAGACAAAAAAATCATCAGATTTGAGTAAAGTCGAAGAAAAAATAATCGCAATATATAAGTAGGTACCTACATAATACTTATATTCCATTCCTCACTCCAGGGCAAGTAGAGACACAAGTCACTATTTGCTTATATTCTTATATACTTTACAAATTTTCTAACCACATTTAGCCTTTGATAGAGACCCCACAGGTTTACGTGTTTCTGAGCTGCCTTTATTAAAAATATGGATGTATCTACGTTGTTTTGTGTCGACCCACATTGTCAAACATTTGAATTTATCTTAATCATTTGTTCCCTAAACTCACTTTAACAACACACAAACAGGAGATAAACGTTAGAGGAGAGGAGACCCGTGCCCAACAGTGGGACATAAATGGGTTGCTATCATCACTTATTTCAAAATTATCTTTACAATCCTCATCATTAGAATACTCAACCAGTTAGCAACAAAATATATCAGTTACAGAATAAAACAAATAATAACAGAACACTATATCATTGAAAACGAGGCGTAACATAGATTCTCGCTGTTGTAGGCACAGTATGAAAATACGGTTTAGCATACTAGAATCATAATTTCAGAGGCTCAGGTGGCATAACACGATGTGGTATTTTACATTGAGACCGACCTATTCACTCGTAAACTGAGGGATTTAGAGCCTAGTTTGTTACTAAAACTTTTGCGTTCGTCGTTAAGCAAAAATTGCTTCGCAATCTTCAAATTTTATGATCTAAAGCGGCTTTACACGTTGAGTGTAAAATTTTTAATATAATATTACAAAGACGTTAATAAGTTTTTTGTTTAAAATCTTATAATTTAGTATTCTACTTTCTAGGTAAATTTTAGTATTCAGTGATTAAAGATAAATACCTACTTACTTTAGAAGCAAACTTGTAAAACTTTGTTATCAAATCTTGTTAGTGTAAAATGTTGTTAAGTTTATTAGTGTGTAACTAACTGATGCCCCCGGCTATGTTCGCACAGAGTTCGTTTATCGTTTTTGCTCATATATATCCGTTACCACTTAACTAATTGCAATCAATCATACGTCTGCGTTTTTGCGTCCATCGCAAACAAACAGACAAGAATAAAAGAAATAAAATTGTGTTCAGAATCGTTCATTTAACATAACCTAAGCTTTTTTAACCGTCTTCAAAAAAGAAGGAGGTTGTCAATTTGACTGTATTTCTTTTTTATGTTTGTTACCTCAGAACTATTGACTGGGTGAACCGATTTTGATGATCGTTTTTTATTTAATAGCTGGCGCTTCCCGTATGGTCCCATTTCAATTTTGTCTATTGAAGTCATTTTTTTTGTAAGAATTTTGGTATTTTTTTTGTATCTCCAATGTACAGACACAACTAATTTATACTTATTAATAGTAGGTATAGATTGTTGTTAGTAATGTTTGTATGTAATCAAATTTGACAACTATTGCGTTATGAGCATGTAATTCCAGTAATAGAGTGGTTGTTATATTAGAAGCTGAAATTGGGGTCTCGGGTTAAATTACTTTCATCGATTTACCTGTGTTGCGAAACTATCGGGAGTACTGGGTTTGATTAAATAGTCTGTTTATTGGTAATCAAAGTCTTACTCATTTATTCAATAGGGTTATGTAACTAATAAATTTGAGAGCAGAAATAGCATGCAATAAAGCTGAAATTCATGGGCCCTTTTATTACATTTTGAATAGAAAAAATTTTAGTAGCTTTAGAAACATTGATGTGTCATTCGCTCAATATTCATTAGCTCTACATGCCCAAACCACCTTGGCCTACCCTATTCAATTCTCGTTATAATATTTTCTTCCAGGCTTTCGGGCATATCCGTATTCCTCTTCCTATCAGCTCGATTGGTCCTACCGTTTATGCGTAAAAGAGTAACAAACATTCACACATCCATCCATAATAAAGTTAGTGGTGAAAGCAATGATGAAATTTGAATTGAAAAAAAGTTGATAATAAAAAACAGCCAATATAAATTCATTGTAGCTACCAAATATGTATTCAGTTGAGTGGATCGTAACAATGGTTGGATGGAGTTAGTAGTACATAGATTTTATTGACCGCATGACATTTTGTATTAAAACACAGAATAAGTATTAAAAGAAGTAGTATCTAAGTAAATATACAAAGAAATCGTTGTCGCCAAAAATACAATCACACAGATATTTTTAAAATATAGGAAAAGTATAATTACACACCTTATTTTACTGAAACAAACTTAATTTTTGATAAATATTAATCTATGTAGGTAGGTATATAATTTGAACCCCTTCAAGTGAGTGATTGCAGTTAAGTGTATCTACACTTGACTTTTTGGCGACGCAACCCTGCCCACTTGCTACTTCTACTTGTAGATGTTTTTTTTTGTTCTGGGCTGTGAAAGAACTATTATAGTTGTATTTTTCATTTTTATTTTCCTTTTTATATTCGTTTGTTTCTGATACAATTCGCTCTCACTGGTATGACTTACTTATGTACCAATGAGCAAGAATTTAATACTATTTCTTGCGAATAATCAATAACATTTGGGCGGTTTTGGTGTATAAAATATATTTCTCTTGTAGGTCAAAGATCTCAGAAGTTCAAGAGAGCGAATATAAGTGAATGGGTACATACTACATACAGAATATTTCGACTACGATCTTGTGAGGTCGAATGAAATTGTGCCTACTTGTGAATAAATATATCTAAAGTGGTTTTCGCTTAAAATACAATTTTATAAGGTTTGCAAATTATATTAATCATAAGTTACATTCATGTTTGCTTTTTGTTTTTGAAGCAACTTAGGGTAAAAGTTATCTAATGAAAATATATTACTTGCATGAGAAACAAAAATAATATTAAAAATGTCGAAAATGTGCGGGTAGATGAACAACCGGCTACCTCACGGACTCGACGACGGACGGAGGGCGTGCGCAGCTGAACCAGTCAGCCTGTGACCACGGCCGGTGTAACCTGGTCGAAACGTCAGGCATTTCAATAATACCTATCCCATGATCGCGTTAATTCCCGTTAACATTTTAGTATTAGCATGGAACGCGAAAGTTTAAAAGTTAGTAATAATAACGTTTTCCGAGATAGTACATGAATAGGAATCTTTATACTAAGAATTCGAAGAATAGACAGTAGGAGTGCTTCTTTTCTTTGTCGCACGATGAAGAACTGGAATTATCTGCCGGCACACGTGTTTCCTGGGTTGCGAAGCATCTTGTGAGGTAGTCAAGATAGGTAGGTAGATAGGTAGGTACCACCATTTCAAGCTCTTCAGCATCTAGGATTGTAGTCCAGCTTACGTCACCCCCAGCTTCTTATCTAGGGAGCTAAAGTCAATTGACGGACTGAATATAAAAAAATACATCTAAGGGCTCCCGCACACGGGCCACCGGCCACAACCACAAAACGCCGCCACTGGCATATTTCCTGTAATTTTCATACATTTTATATGGACTCGCCGCACACGGTTGTCGCCGGTGGCGGCCACACGCTACCAATCGTCGCAGCTAGCTTCTTGTGGCTCGCACCGGCCACTAAACGCCGCCACACGCCACACGCGCGTAGCAACAAGCAAAAAGTAGCAACCACCGACCGCAAGTTTAGTGTCGACCATCGGCCACAAGTGGCTGTCGCGCGCTTCAGCTTCTTTTGTGGCCGCTTCTTGCCACTTGTGGTGGCGTTTGTGGCTGTGGTGTGTGGCTCGTGTGCGGCGACACTAAATATCGAGTAGATACATTGTTTCCAAACTCGCGAATACAGTCATTTACATAACCACATAAAATGTCCGAATAACATGTTTAAAAGCAACGATACATTTTTTTGTTTTGTTGAACATAATATTATCACGTTGTCAATAAATACTATCTGAATGTTTTGTACCCTATAATTTCGGTACAAGCGTACGAAGTCGGGTCGGGTCTGCAGACTGTGGTAATAGGGCAAAATTCATAGATTTCCGGGTGATTGCAAGGCGTGCGTGACTGGGCGACCGAGTGAACTCGATAATATACAAATATAGCTGAATTATAACGTTTGCTACACGGTCGGGTAACGCCGTACATGCTAATGTTGTCTTTATTCGTTTATGGCCTCATCAATGATAACGGTGACGTAGTGTAATGTTTGTGGTGCATTTCGCCCTGATTGCTGTTTGACTCTTCATACATCTTTACGGTAACTTAATACAAGACCTACTAGATTATTATTATTATAAATATGGAAGTTTGAATATGTATGAAGGATCTAGCTGAAATTGCCTGTAATTGGTACAGAGATAGATTATAATCCCAAAAATGCATAGGATACTTTTATAACTGGAAGAGATTTCCATCGGAATCGGAAACTGAAACAGCATTTCACGTTGGTGAAGCCACAGGTAATAGCTACTTAGTATTTTTGAAAACGAATTCCAAAATGGGGGTGAGCATCGCGCATGGTTGCTAGGGTGGACATTCTATACCTCAGCACTGTGCACTTTGCTAGCCAAAGAGACACGCGGAGAGCCTCCTAGCAGCTCTAATCAGAGCTACTCCCACCTCTACCGTAATTACGTTATTTTTACTGAGTGAATAAAACCTATTGTTGCTTAGCATTCAGTGGCTTTAATTAATAGTACCTACCTGATTTTAGTCAACTACGCCCATTAGTTATCGTGCTGGGCAATAGTTTCATTAACTATTTCAATTACAATAACCCTATTGTAAGTGAAGGAGGTTCAATGAGTCACGATTGAATCAAGACGAGTACCTACGTTGGTATACAGTCTACAGGAAGAACATACCGACTGCTTTTTGTCTTTGAAATAGGTTCTATTTGCAAAACTCCACGCGGGTGATGTCGCATGCAACAACTGGTATTAAATAATATTAATTCAATGATTACCTACATAAAGAGATATAGTACTAGATCCATTGTATTTGCTCACGGAATAAAGAATACCTACTATTTGCTATACTTACTAAATACATCAGACACATATAAAACGAACCTTTACCAAATACCTACTTTGTATTTTTGAAACTATCCTTACCTACTTAGTCGCTAATTTAATTTTTCAGCTGCCTATCGCAAAAGGCCCGGTCGTGCACTCTACGTTTATGGCGGTCCTATCCTAGGCAAAATCTCATTTTCGGCTGCCTAGTGAATGTAAAATTATATTGGAGTCAATTTTGTTTAATACCTGAGGGGGTTTCTCTCTAGAGGTTAATTGGTTCACGCCGGGAAACTTCACAAGCCATATGTGGTTTTCTGGATTTACCTACCCGAATGAATTTAGTAAGCAGGTGGGTCGGACACCGCAGTTACCCCAATTTCTGTACCTTTGTACTGCGATATGATATTATATTACAACATTAACAGAAATTGATTCTGTATTAAGCTACTATGTTAGCCAAATTAGGAACCGTTTCGGTCAAAGAATTTATGAAGGCTTGTGGTTAATTTTGGGCCAATCACATGAAACCTCTACAGCTACGTAGAGATATAGCGTGTCTGGCAGTTTTTTACCGTCTCTACCATGGCGAGTGTTCCGATGAGCTCTTCCAATTAATCCCACCCTCTCCTTTCCTACACAGAACTACACGTGCCAGACTGAGGTATCACCCGCACACGGTGGCATCAATTCCATCAAGAACCAAGCGGTTCGGTGCCTCTTTTATTTGCCGCACCATAAAGGCTTGGAATTCTTTACCAGCGCATGAGTTTCCTTCCTCCTATAGTCCCGGGGCCTTTAAGCGGGGCGTGAAAAAGCATTTGATGAGGCCGTCAAGCTGAGGGCCGCCACTGTAGCACTACCGGTGTATGTGGTGGTGGCCCCAGTCCTGAGACTTTGCCTTTCGCTTACCATCAGGCGAGGTGGAGTCATTTTGACGTGTCCTATATAAAAAAAAAAAAAAAAACCATTCTGACCGGACGTGGAACTAACGTTTGTTTTTTTCTAGTCTATAATAATATTATAAAAAGAAAAACTGATTTTATGAGTTTGTTTGGGGATAATCTTCGGAACCACTACGCTTAATGGAAAAATCTTTCAAAATTTAAAAGATACATTATCTCCTATGGACATAGGTTTTTTATTATGTATAAACTACTATGGTTATAGGATACGACGATACTTGAGTGGGTCCTCTTGCTTATACGTACAAGTCGGCACGCACACACTTATACACTAGTCAGCCACTACGCGGCAAACGTCATTCGATTCAATCAGTTTAAACAGCAAAAACAGACATACACTAAGTATTTCTTGTGTGTTTAAATGGTGTAAAAGTCGTAGTGAAAGCAAAAGAAAATTTAGAGTAATTATATTTCAATAAAACTTGGATAACACATTGCAACCTATAATTCACTTACAATATTGTTTGGCCCCGCCATTTTTATGACACAGTTTCATCTTTAATGCGTTCCGTTCATAGGCTTTATAGGTACATGGCCTTTTGATACAACTTAAGTTAGTTTCAGTTTTAGATAGATAGTTTCTGTTGTCTGTAATTTTAGCTTTAGTTTATATTTCACAATAGAGATTCTAAAGTATTTAGTTCACGTAACGACTTTGTGACATAGCGTCACAACTTAATTCGTATTTGTAAATTTATAGTCTAGCCAAAGTCATAATTAAATAGAAAGTCTTTACGTTACTTCACGTTACTTTGAGCTTTTGAAACTATTTGATATTATTTTTATTACAATTAAAGTGTAACTCGTCCTTTGATAGTGAGTTAATTGCTCCTAGGATCACTTTCAAATCCTAATCAGGTGACCTTCTCAAGTAATTCAAAGTCAAGCAACTAAAAATTTATAAGCCGCTTTTAATAATGAACAGCAATTTTTGTTTTTGACGTTCTTATTTGATCGTTTTGAAAATAAATAAGCTTAAAAACAGATAGATGAAAATTATATCTCGAGATAAAAATCTGTCAGAAAATTTTAAATTGCCGGCTTGTCAATTTTCAGTCACTTTTTCGACAATGTTTTTATAATAAATGAAAAATTAACTTTCAAACGAGTAAACCAAATTTAAATGGTAATGTTTAGCCATTGCGGGCGAGCGTTAAAATTAAAGCAAGCTCAGCTTAGCTGTGAATTCAGATATAACCTAGCTCCTTTAGCAATTCTGTTAACATTTAATGACCGTTTCATAACCGTAACATTATACATTATTTTGATAGTCAAGATTCATATCGTTATAGTGTGAATTAGACTGTCTCGGCGAGACTATGTCTTTTAAAATATGTAGTACTTCTTGACCGTGAAGTGTAACTTGGAGATAACCATTAGGTACAATCGTCCTCAGCCATCAACATAGATGTAATGTATGTAGGTATACCTACACATATTGCTGAGATGATAACTTTTACTATGTGGACACCAAACCCTTGACCAACCTTGCGAAAAACCAAAAGATTGGGTTCTTTAAGATGGACATTAGAGCAGCAAGAGTTTGACGCCCCTGGTTTTGTTCACGTCCATAGGTTTCGGTAACCTAAAAGGTAAAAGAAAAAAGAAAGTCATGGGGTTCTCATAGCTTTTTACGTTTAATGTAAGTACAAATATTATGTAAGGGTTTTATATTTGATAAATTAATTGAATATGAAGTCTTAATAAAATTCAGTTGAAAAATATATATAAGTCACGCCCTTGCATAGTGAATAAAAAACCTTACGCTGTAAATTGTTGTTGTTATTTTTACAAAGTTAATACTGACTGTTCGTCTCAAGTCTGCACTTAGCCTAAACAAGAACGCTTTTCATTTTCACACTCACAGTTTGGGCCGCTCCACTTTGCGTCGACAAGTTCGCGTCAACTTTCACAAAGGTTTTGAATAAAGACTACGGCATTTGAGTTTTTTAACTCGATGAAACTTTTTGATGACTTTTATTAGGTTTCCGTTACATATTTTAGTTCTGTATGATGATGAAAAGACAGATAGTCTAATACGTCTATTGGGGGCATTATTCTTTTTCAAAATGATTTGTAAACAGTCATAATGTAAGTAGTAGGTAAATTTCAATTGATTAACAAAGAACTTTTGCAAAATTATGCCAACATTTTGTGTTTTGGCTAATACAAATATATGCGTGTTTACGTTACTTTTTAATTTTTTTTATACTAGATACTTAGGTGGCAGTTAAGTACACGGCCCACCTGATGGAAAGCGGTCACTGTGACCCCTGGACGTATGCAACACCGGGGCCGTCACACACTGCTGATTAATCTAAATAAGTAGGCAGTTCTAATGTATTCGTGATACGATGTTCCTATGGCCCAGCGCAAACCGCTGGAGGCGCGACGAAGAGCATTTTTAAAGTCAACAATTTAAGGCGTCCACGTCGCTCTGAGTGCGGGCGAATTTATTCTTGGTATATACAATTATTGACTGTATGTCAAGCCCATTAAAATTCATATTAAATTGTTGACTTAAATGCGCCCCGCCACGCCTCCCCTGGTGTGCGCTGGGCCTACAACGAAGGTGGTCATGTGTGTTACATGTGCCAACAATAAATCAAGATTTATTCAACTTTATCTTTATTTATTCTTTTAAATTGAAACTACTAAAATTGATGCTACTTAAATTAATCATTTTATCGCAATGCCGCAAAATTATATTCTTTTACTTCACAAAACACATCTATTATTTTAAATAATTACTAAAATGAGTGCACTTCAAATGAAATATCCTATTAAGTATATGAATTAAATTATTATCATAGTGCTCATATCCAATTATTATAATTTCACTAATTGCATTGGTAACCCGGTAAATCGATGTATGTAAGTAAGTAGATGTAAGTATTATTTTAATCAGATCGAACACATTTTAAATACAGGTCAATATTAAAAGTATCTTACTATGAAATTTCAGAATAATAACAGCTGGATCTGGAAAAAATGTTGTGGTGTCTGCCTACCTTATTCGGAAAGAGGCAACACTATGCTTCTTTCCGAACAGAGTAGGTCCAGATCGCTTCCAAAATACATAACATATTTTTATTTAGGAGATTATAAAAATATTTGCAAATTTATAACATAAACATTTCTATTGAAAAAACTTTTATACGTAACATTCATTATTCAGGGAACAACATAATAAATTAGCAATGTCCAAAATGTTCATGTATTTAAATTCCATGAAGCTGTACTTAGAATTTTAATTCCGCTGAGAATAAAAACAGGTATGAATAAAAATAATATAATCACTCCAAACTTTTCGTATACGCTCTGTGACAGGCCTTTTCGGTCAATTAAAAGAGCGCTGAATTTTGAATTTTGTCGTTTAGAAATTTTGAGGGTGGTTAATCGAGTAATCCAACTGTTAAACACGCATGAGGGGATTACGGCCTATTATGTACCGACGACTACACCCGTTGACTTAGTCGTGTAATGAAATACATTATACAATTGTTTACCCGCGGCTTTGTGTGATATGCACGCTATATTACACCAGTATTATGATGGTGTGATGTCGTCACTAAATTAAAATTAGGGTAGGCGTGTTTGTAGGTTAAAACTGTAAATTAAAAGATTATTTTTTAGATGTCATAGTTACACGTGTTGGGAGAAACTTATTCCTAGCAAGCCTTCTCTCGTGTCGGTGTTGCCATCGTTTCCATCAATGGGATGCAATAGGCTAATTTATTCTTGAAGTTAGAAATTACCTTAATCTACAATACTAGCTAGTTGAATGGCTGTTTTTCTCTTAAAGTCATATCAACGTGTAGAATCAATGTGTGGTGTTTAAGTGTGTAGTAGTGTAGTGTAAGGTGTTTTAAGTAAAAATACGACTAACAAAACATATCTAATTAAATTCTTAGTATTAATTTGATTACACACAAAAATAACACTGCAATAATTGAGAACAAAAGGCCTTCCCCAGAGCGATCCGTAATTACGAAGAAGAAAATAGTTATTTCTAGTCAACATATTAAAACAAGCAACATAACCATGCCTTTGAATTCGCAATCGAGCCTTTTCAATATTAAATTAAGTAAGAAAAATTAAGGCGTTTTCTTCATTGATATTTTATTATGTATTGTATGTGTATTGCTGATTTTGAGATTCTCCAAGGCACTCAACAGGGGTTTATGGTAGTCGCTTCCAATTTGTTCTTGGGTAGGCGACAAGGCGTGTGCTGTGTTGCGCAACGGTTTGACAGCCTCGGACCTTCCACGCAGGGTTATAATACGTAACTGTTTTGTTTACTATACAAAACACAATACAATATTTTTCGCTTTATTCATAAACTTATATTTTATTTTCTTCTTCTTCACTCCATATTATTGGGTATAACGTTATATTATGTTGTTGAATAAATTCAGAGAAGCCAAGCATTTTATATTTTGATATTATTATAAACGACGGCTATCAGTCGGTGGCGTATTTTTAAGTTGAGTAATAAAACATTTTATTTGCCTACATTTGGCAGCGATGGATAGATAGATGGATGGATATATAAGCTTGAAATCATGTGTAGGTACCTAAGTTATGTTTGCCTTTGTAATGCTTTTATGTGAGAGAACAAATAAATGATATATTATATATTATATTATATTATAATTATAGACTTAATTTTATGATTCTTGGTTGGTTTAAATGCTATGCAGTATGATATTTAGTTTTTTTACTTTCAGTGCAATGCTTTTGCATGTCTTTCGAAATATATGTGATTTTTTGTACAAAAAAATATTATCAACTCAATGTCTTTTTGTCAAAACTAAATAATAAGGAACAAATTACAGCAGGTAGTACTAATGAAAATATTTTTTTGTTACGAAGGTCTATTGCTGTTTTAAAATACATTGTCTAACATAATGATACTTTTACTAATGTATTTTTAGACAATAGTTGTCCTGTTTCCATGTAGATAGTGAAAAGTTTTAGGGATAGTTCATAACAAGACATTATAATTATATGGTTCAGTGGCTATATGACACAAAATTTCCGATTTAAGATATTATGTAATGTACAAGTTTTGAACAGGTTTATTCAAAATATTCTAAGCTAGGTAGCTCTGTATTTCAGGAATCAGTATTAAGTTGTTTATAATGATACTCCTTAATAATAAGCAATTACAAAAGCTCGTCACAGTTATTAAATAGGGCTCCCTACAAAGCCGCACATCTCAAAGTAATATTCTTGTCTCTCTTTTTATTTGAAGTTATCATTATTAAATTGTATATGAGTAAAACATTATTCCCAGGTCGTAAATTTTAGGGGAAAACAGAACCTCATTATAACGGTCCAGTATTTAAAATGTAATTTACTGTACGCGTAGGTACTTCTGTGAACAATGTCATTATATTTCATATTATGTTCTTATATAATATTTCAATTTAGGGTAGATATTTCATACGGTGATTACATTCAATTCATGTCTATTTATTGAGCTGGTTTCATTTATGAATCAGATTTCTTAAAGATAGAAATGGGAAACGACCATATATTTTATCTATTTTAACATACATACAGACATCAATACATAAACACAAGTAAGTACCTAGACAAAAGAAAACTTGAAAGAATATAATTGTATCAATTATATACCTAGTAAATAAACTTTGTACTTATTGCATAACATAAACATAACGTAAACGTAACTGTTATCAATTAATTTTGTGATGTCAACCGTTTTATTTGATTCCATCCTGCTCTAACAATTAATGACGGTTCCTTTCAAATTTGCGACATTTGATAAAGTAGCACCTTCCTAATTTCATTTGACAGCTTCAAAATTTTTTGTATAAATAAGGAGTCATTCCGAATTACTGTATATTTCTTCCTCATTTCGTTGTATATTGAATCTCATCATTTTTGTGGCAATATTCTCGACAGTAAGTTGAGTAAAGGATCGATGTGGCATTGAGGCGAAGACTCGAGTCACATCACTAACGAACCATGGCTTCACCTGAGCTTGTCAGCTTCTAACGAGCCTGTGCCCCGTATTAGTCCCTACATCCACACTACTAACGAACTTGTGGAAAAATTTCGTCTTAAATAACTACGACACAAGGAACAGAAAGTCGTTAGTTATACATTTCCTATTTGAGTTGTTAAGAAAAAGAAAGTCAATATATTTTATCCTTTCTTATTTATTTTTTATTTAGTATGTCTTAACCCCTCTTATGGTATCCTAGGAAGTGTTCGAATGCATACCAACTAACATAATTCAATTTCACACAACATCGACGAGTATAAAATGTGTTTCGAGATATGACGAAAATACAGAAAGGTTAACTACTAATATTAAGCAAAAAATCAGAAAGAGCATTGATGTATACGTATATTACTGGAAAAGGTATGACTCTCTATAAAGAAAACAATTTACGGAAACTCATTTGCTACCTAAATAGTTACATAAAACCTTGTCGCCTAAGCTTCATTTGCCCGTAAACGAATAAACAACATTTTATTAAGTCATAACGCGTAAGTTGTTGGTAAAAGTGCGTCTACAAATAGAACCATACACATTTTATGAACTAAATTTTCTTTTCCGTGTCAATACGGCAAGGCCTTTCGCACACGCCACTTTTTCCGGCCCTGAGCTAATCCCGTCTATTTTCCTTATACCGTTACTATATCGAATGACCATTGAGCTAATGACTATGAGTTTGTAGCCCCGTCATTCTTGGCATTTCCATATTTATTAGAACTAAGATAGCGTTCACTTTACCCAGGAGGGCTAGAAGTAAAATTGTAGAATAGAAGTTGGTGGCGCGGTTTAAAGTATTCCTTCGATGTAAATGGCTGTCATGGTGTCTCACCAGCTTTAAGGTTAGGATAAAAATAGGGGGCGGTTCGTGCACCTACCTGGCGTCTTCCAGCGTCGCAGGACAATCGGGCGGCAGTCAGCTCGGCTCCACGTGGCCACCAAGTTCTTACACTAATTATTGGTTTAATGTTCTGGTGAAAACACTCACGGCGATTGATTCGCGCACCACACTCGAGCGGGAGTCGGAAGAGCTTCAGGAACGAAGTCCTGATCACTCACAAATGCGGAGATGAAAATTATTACTGTTTACATTGCAACGGTCACTGGGCGAGTCTTTCTTCAAGCCGCTGTTCTTGTTCGCGTCACTTGGTGGCGCTCGTTACGGACGCGGCCATTTGCATTTCTTGGCACACGAACCAATCATAATAAGGAAGGGATGAAAGTAGGAAACTAGTGTAGACACCGTGACATATTATATTAGTTACTTCCAATACATACAGATGGCGTTACCATTTTACCCCCCTTTAAAGGGTCACCTTTGAATAACATTCATAAGGATAAAAAATAAAATGAAAGTTCACTACTTATCAAGCCCAAAATGACCTAGCTTAAGCGCCAGAGTCAAAAAATAAGCAAAAATAATAAAGAAATAATGCGTAAAACTAATATATAGATGAGGTAGGTACCCCTCTATCCCTATTGCGTAGGCAAAGGAAACAATCATACATTACGACGGGACGAACAATATCCCCTTGAACACCCGCGCGCAATCCCATCCCTACCGGGCGAACCGCTCGAGGGGGCGAGTTAATATTAAGAATCATAACTACAGGCCTAAGTGTTTGGGACATAAAACACATACTCCACTTCTGCCTAGTCTGTAGGTTATGCAAGAAGTGCTTTATCCTCTGCTCATCACAAAGGGGCTGAACAAATTTACAGAAGTACATAATAAAGAGAAGTGACATAGGGTCACACACAGCGGTTTGTTCTGAATGTTCAGAACTCAAAAAAAAGAAAGCGAACGATAATATAAAAAACATTCAATGTGAGTGAGTATGGTCTTCAACTCCTCATAAGAGTTGAATAAGTGGGTTTAATAACCTTAACCATAGCCTCACAACAGCCACTGGAACTTCCAGAAGCTGTGCGGAAAAATTTCCATTTAACACGCGGGCGACACTCCCTATATATAAATTTATATAAGCTGCGTAAACACGCATACGCACTAACAAGATTGACTACTTTGACGCATCGGAGCCACTGCGCAGGTACGCGACAGGGTGGTAATCTCTTGAACGTAGCTAGTGAGTCAGCGACGCGAGGCGTGAGACACGCGGATATTATACGTGCCGCGGAATCGACGAGACCAACACAATTACGTCTCGTATGTGTGACAGGCTGGCCCACCTGCCTCTGAAGAAGGACAGGCAGGTCTTCTATAAGCGAAGAAAATAATCGAAAAGCAGTATAAATAACCGGTTCAGTAGCGGGGACTATAATAGTATATGTAAGTACCTGCAACATAGGCTTAGGTACTTCGCTTGGGAGAAGCAAATAAATTTTAAAGAAACATTCCGATGGAACTAAGAGTACCCAGGCAGGGCCATGGGTCCAGAGGGAATATGATAAGAATTTATGCGGTGCAATACCACATAAACGAGATTTTAAAATTATATTAACTAAATCCGCTTGCAGGTGGGACCCACTGCGCGGCACATCATTTAAAGAACTATCAGATGCCGTTTTGTATAGGACCGATTGCAATTTACTAGCGGACTTAATCTCACGAAGGACTGTGTGGGCTATATAAGAACCACGACAGTCTTCCGCGGGCGAGTGCTGTGAATAGCATTTGTTGATGCCGTGCTCAATGACGTCATCGTAGGCAACGCGCAACTCAGGCCGCGAAGCTTCAAGCTTACCTTCAAGACAAGGAAAGCGACTGCGGGCGATATTACATAAATCGCCAAGCAAAAATAAGTCAACCTTAACAGAAGGTGTGACTGTGAAACACCCCGCAGTGGGGTCCCGTGCCGTGGTGGAGTAATTGTATTCCTCACACTCGACGTCAGCGGGAAGCGGAACGGGAGAACCTGGAACATTTTCCAGTTCCCGGAAACGAGCGATAACATTATCTATCGACTCAGGAACTAACGCACAACCTGATGTCACGTGGGGATTGCGCTGACCGTGTACATATATTGGTGCAGCACCCATGATCACGTAACCCAGCATTGTTTGTATCGCTCGAGGAGTCGAGGGCGCGACGAGAAGGTCACGACCGCGGTCGCCGGCGGAGCCGGGGAGTAATAAATGTGGGAATAAAGAAGCACCTATTAAAACATCTATTTTACTAGGTGTAGCGAAGAAGTCGTCTGCCAACTGTATTTCATTAAACTGTGGCAGAGCCGATATGTTTACAAGCGCGGTAGGTAAATTGTCCGTTATTCGGTTCAATACCAACGCGTTAACATCATATTTAATATTTAAATTAAATCGTGAGAAAAATTCGAACAGAACCGAACCGCTAACCGTCTTTTCCGACCCACCAAATCCTCTCACCGTAGTGTGTTGAATATTGCACTGCTCGTAACCCATTCTTTCACAACATTCACGAGTGATAAAGTGACTTTGCGAGGCGGAGTCTAATAAAACTCTGATAAGATGTTCATTACCGCCAGCATCATACACTACTACTTGAGCAGTAGCGAGTAAAACAGTAGAAGACGCGATACACTGCGGCTTACCTAAGTGCGAGGAGTTCGGTAGGCTTCGCGGTGGGGCGGCAACGGACGTTGCACAAAGCGCAACATCTGCGCGAGCGACGGCAGCCGCCTCATTACTACGCGGACGCATTTCGCGCGCTGGCTCAACGGCCCGCTCGGGCGGTACCCCGTTCGATTCCCGATTAAAATGTAACAAGGAGTGATGTTTTAGTTTACAGACTCGACAACCGGCATCCGACTGACAACCTGCGGCTCTGTGTTTAACGCTAAGGCAATTTACGCAAGCTTTAATATCTTTCACCGCCTGATATCGATCAATCGGTTCCATTTTCATAAAATTCGCACATTTAAAAAGATGTTGATGTACTACATTTGTACATAGGCACTTATAAATAGGCGTTGACTGCGTTGAGTCTGTGGTGGCGCTCGCGACTGTGCCAACGTAGCTCTGGTACCGCGGCGCGCCGCCCGATTGTGATTTACGAGTAGAAGAGTTATTATTTATTTTTGATGAGCGGTCAGCTTTCGTATGACCAGAAGTCGATGCCGCACGTTGCAAAATTTTTGAGTGGTTATTTATAAATTCTACTAATTCATCGAAGGTAGGAAGTTTAGTCCCACCATTATTTATTTCAAAAAGGTTCACTGTTTGAGGATCTAATTTATTTAAGGCGATATGTAAAAACATAAAATTAGTCAGATCGTCCAACTGTAAGTTTTGCAACGCACGTACAGCGTTTACGAACTTCTCATTAAATAAGTCGAAGTCGTTGGGAGATGCATTACTTAAAGGTTTAAATTCTATAACCTGATTGAGATAGGTGGAGGCGAGTGTACGCTTATCCTCGTACCTATCTACTAGCGTTTGAAATAAAAGATTATAATTATCAGCGCGAGATGGGATGCCCGCGCAAGCGGATTGTGCCTTCCCCGAGATTTTACCCAATAAGTAGTATAATTTCTCGGCGTCGGTGAGCGACGGGTTATCATGAACCGTAGCCTTAAAGTTCGCGTAGAACATAGGCCACGAGCGAATATCACCGTCGAAACCAATTAATTCTATTGGTGGTAACTTCGTATTACTTTTTTGCGGAACATGGTGTTCCTTTGCCTTTGTACAGTCAGCAACAAGGCGCTTAATGCGACCGTACAGTTGCTCGAAAGACACAAGGCTACCATAGTCAGGCATAGCCGTCGGAGTCAGTTGCAATAAGCGACTATTGTATTCGTCAACTACTCTTTTGAACTCCGCGCGGAGTTCGTCAATATTGAAACTTGCATCGAGAAATAATTCTTTCGAAACTGAATTATTAATAATATCAGCCTTTGATAAGTCGACGGCCGTTTGAAGGCATTGGAATATTGCATTCCGCCTGGCCAGTATTAACGTTAGCTGAGGGTCGGTTTTACTTGCTTCTCCTGTCGACATTGTGCGTAATTTTACACTAACTAAACAACAAAGTAAGTACCTACTACGTAAGTAGGTAGGTACCTATATGAAATTTTAAACAATATAGGTATTATAAGCGCAAACAAGCGAGATGCAAGCGTGAGTAGACACAATAATAATGTACTAACAAATAGTTTTATTATAATATGAAATAAGTTTAGCGGTAAGTACCTATTCGAATCGTAGGTAATGTTCTAGAAGCGTTCGCCGTTCGCCCGGTAGGTACGAGACGACGCGCGCGCGCGAGCAACTTTTCAAGTACCTACAACTTATAGATAATAGTGCGGTTATTTGAAGAAGTTTATTCACGTAGGTATTTATTATGATGGAACGTATTGTTTCCTTTGCCTACTACAATACCTAAGCAGTCCTATTGCAATGAGGTGCCTGAGGTAATTTCGTAAGGCTCAGCGATATAACGGCGGGAATATAACTAGGTATTATAGGTACCTATACACTTTTAGTTTAGAATCCTAAAAGGGCGGGTTTTTTAGTAAAACAAATGAAATCTACTTATTAGGGATTCATAGGTGACCTAATAAGGGCGGTAAAATGCCAGTATCTAGGCTCAGAAGGACCACAAATGTGGAGGCGCGGTTTAAAGTATTCCTTCGATGTAAATGGCTGTCATGGTGTCTCACCAGCTTTAAGGTTAGGATAAAAATAGGGGGCGGTTCGTGCACCTACCTGGCGTCTTCCAGCGTCGCAGGACAATCGGGCGGCAGTCAGCTCGGCTCCACGTGGCCACCAAGTTCTTACACTAATTATTGGTTTAATGTTCTGGTGAAAACACTCACGGCGATTGATTCGCGCACCACACTCGAGCGGGAGTCGGAAGAGCTTCAGGAACGAAGTCCTGATCACTCACAAATGCGGAGATGAAAATTATTACTGTTTACATTGCAACGGTCACTGGGCGAGTCTTTCTTCAAGCCGCTGTTCTTGTTCGCGTCACTTGGTGGCGCTCGTTACGGACGCGGCCATTTGCATTTCTTGGCACACGAACCAATCATAATAAGGAAGGGATGAAAGTAGGAAACTAGTGTAGACACCGTGACATATTATATTAGTTACTTCCAATACATACAGATGGCGTTACCATTTTACCCCCCTTTAAAGGGTCACCTTTGAATAACATTCATAAGGATAAAAAATAAAATGAAAGTTCACTACTTATCAAGCCCAAAATGACCTAGCTTAAGCGCCAGAGTCAAAAAATAAGCAAAAATAATAAAGAAATAATGCGTAAAACTAATATATAGATGAGGTAGGTACCCCTCTATCCCTATTGCGTAGGCAAAGGAAACAATCATACATTACGACGGGACGAACAATATCCCCTTGAACACCCGCGCGCAATCCCATCCCTACCGGGCGAACCGCTCGAGGGGGCGAGTTAATATTAAGAATCATAACTACAGGCCTAAGTGTTTGGGACATAAAACACATACTCCACTTCTGCCTAGTCTGTAGGTTATGCAAGAAGTGCTTTATCCTCTGCTCATCACAAAGGGGCTGAACAAATTTACAGAAGTACATAATAAAGAGAAGTGACATAGGGTCACACACAGCGGTTTGTTCTGAATGTTCAGAACTCAAAAAAAAGAAAGCGAACGATAATATAAAAAACATTCAATGTGAGTGAGTATGGTCTTCAACTCCTCATAAGAGTTGAATAAGTGGGTTTAATAACCTTAACCATAGCCTCACAACAGCCACTGGAACTTCCAGAAGCTGTGCGGAAAAATTTCCATTTAACACGCGGGCGACACTCCCTATATATAAATTTATATAAGCTGCGTAAACACGCATACGCACTAACAAGATTGACTACTTTGACGCATCGGAGCCACTGCGCAGGTACGCGACAGGGTGGTAATCTCTTGAACGTAGCTAGTGAGTCAGCGACGCGAGGCGTGAGACACGCGGATATTATACGTGCCGCGGAATCGACGAGACCAACACAATTACGTCTCGTATGTGTGACAGGCTGGCCCACCTGCCTCTGAAGAAGGACAGGCAGGTCTTCTATAAGCGAAGAAAATAATCGAAAAGCAGTATAAATAACCGGTTCAGTAGCGGGGACTATAATAGTATATGTAAGTACCTGCAACATAGGCTTAGGTACTTCGCTTGGGAGAAGCAAATAAATTTTAAAGAAACATTCCGATGGAACTAAGAGTACCCAGGCAGGGCCATGGGTCCAGAGGGAATATGATAAGAATTTATGCGGTGCAATACCACATAAACGAGATTTTAAAATTATATTAACTAAATCCGCTTGCAGGTGGGACCCACTGCGCGGCACATCATTTAAAGAACTATCAGATGCCGTTTTGTATAGGACCGATTGCAATTTACTAGCGGACTTAATCTCACGAAGGACTGTGTGGGCTATATAAGAACCACGACAGTCTTCCGCGGGCGAGTGCTGTGAATAGCATTTGTTGATGCCGTGCTCAATGACGTCATCGTAGGCAACGCGCAACTCAGGCCGCGAAGCTTCAAGCTTACCTTCAAGACAAGGAAAGCGACTGCGGGCGATATTACATAAATCGCCAAGCAAAAATAAGTCAACCTTAACAGAAGGTGTGACTGTGAAACACCCCGCAGTGGGGTCCCGTGCCGTGGTGGAGTAATTGTATTCCTCACACTCGACGTCAGCGGGAAGCGGAACGGGAGAACCTGGAACATTTTCCAGTTCCCGGAAACGAGCGATAACATTATCTATCGACTCAGGAACTAACGCACAACCTGATGTCACGTGGGGATTGCGCTGACCGTGTACATATATTGGTGCAGCACCCATGATCACGTAACCCAGCATTGTTTGTATCGCTCGAGGAGTCGAGGGCGCGACGAGAAGGTCACGACCGCGGTCGCCGGCGGAGCCGGGGAGTAATAAATGTGGGAATAAAGAAGCACCTATTAAAACATCTATTTTACTAGGTGTAGCGAAGAAGTCGTCTGCCAACTGTATTTCATTAAACTGTGGCAGAGCCGATATGTTTACAAGCGCGGTAGGTAAATTGTCCGTTATTCGGTTCAATACCAACGCGTTAACATCATATTTAATATTTAAATTAAATCGTGAGAAAAATTCGAACAGAACCGAACCGCTAACCGTCTTTTCCGACCCACCAAATCCTCTCACCGTAGTGTGTTGAATATTGCACTGCTCGTAACCCATTCTTTCACAACATTCACGAGTGATAAAGTGACTTTGCGAGGCGGAGTCTAATAAAACTCTGATAAGATGTTCATTACCGCCAGCATCATACACTACTACTTGAGCAGTAGCGAGTAAAACAGTAGAAGACGCGATACACTGCGGCTTACCTAAGTGCGAGGAGTTCGGTAGGCTTCGCGGTGGGGCGGCAACGGACGTTGCACAAAGCGCAACATCTGCGCGAGCGACGGCAGCCGCCTCATTACTACGCGGACGCATTTCGCGCGCTGGCTCAACGGCCCGCTCGGGCGGTACCCCGTTCGATTCCCGATTAAAATGTAACAAGGAGTGATGTTTTAGTTTACAGACTCGACAACCGGCATCCGACTGACAACCTGCGGCTCTGTGTTTAACGCTAAGGCAATTTACGCAAGCTTTAATATCTTTCACCGCCTGATATCGATCAATCGGTTCCATTTTCATAAAATTCGCACATTTAAAAAGATGTTGATGTACTACATTTGTACATAGGCACTTATAAATAGGCGTTGACTGCGTTGAGTCTGTGGTGGCGCTCGCGACTGTGCCAACGTAGCTCTGGTACCGCGGCGCGCCGCCCGATTGTGATTTACGAGTAGAAGAGTTATTATTTATTTTTGATGAGCGGTCAGCTTTCGTATGACCAGAAGTCGATGCCGCACGTTGCAAAATTTTTGAGTGGTTATTTATAAATTCTACTAATTCATCGAAGGTAGGAAGTTTAGTCCCACCATTATTTATTTCAAAAAGGTTCACTGTTTGAGGATCTAATTTATTTAAGGCGATATGTAAAAACATAAAATTAGTCAGATCGTCCAACTGTAAGTTTTGCAACGCACGTACAGCGTTTACGAACTTCTCATTAAATAAGTCGAAGTCGTTGGGAGATGCATTACTTAAAGGTTTAAATTCTATAACCTGATTGAGATAGGTGGAGGCGAGTGTACGCTTATCCTCGTACCTATCTACTAGCGTTTGAAATAAAAGATTATAATTATCAGCGCGAGATGGGATGCCCGCGCAAGCGGATTGTGCCTTCCCCGAGATTTTACCCAATAAGTAGTATAATTTCTCGGCGTCGGTGAGCGACGGGTTATCATGAACCGTAGCCTTAAAGTTCGCGTAGAACATAGGCCACGAGCGAATATCACCGTCGAAACCAATTAATTCTATTGGTGGTAACTTCGTATTACTTTTTTGCGGAACATGGTGTTCCTTTGCCTTTGTACAGTCAGCAACAAGGCGCTTAATGCGACCGTACAGTTGCTCGAAAGACACAAGGCTACCATAGTCAGGCATAGCCGTCGGAGTCAGTTGCAATAAGCGACTATTGTATTCGTCAACTACTCTTTTGAACTCCGCGCGGAGTTCGTCAATATTGAAACTTGCATCGAGAAATAATTCTTTCGAAACTGAATTATTAATAATATCAGCCTTTGATAAGTCGACGGCCGTTTGAAGGCATTGGAATATTGCATTCCGCCTGGCCAGTATTAACGTTAGCTGAGGGTCGGTTTTACTTGCTTCTCCTGTCGACATTGTGCGTAATTTTACACTAACTAAACAACAAAGTAAGTACCTACTACGTAAGTAGGTAGGTACCTATATGAAATTTTAAACAATATAGGTATTATAAGCGCAAACAAGCGAGATGCAAGCGTGAGTAGACACAATAATAATGTACTAACAAATAGTTTTATTATAATATGAAATAAGTTTAGCGGTAAGTACCTATTCGAATCGTAGGTAATGTTCTAGAAGCGTTCGCCGTTCGCCCGGTAGGTACGAGACGACGCGCGCGCGCGAGCAACTTTTCAAGTACCTACAACTTATAGATAATAGTGCGGTTATTTGAAGAAGTTTATTCACGTAGGTATTTATTATGATGGAACGTATTGTTTCCTTTGCCTACTACAATACCTAAGCAGTCCTATTGCAATGAGGTGCCTGAGGTAATTTCGTAAGGCTCAGCGATATAACGGCGGGAATATAACTAGGTATTATAGGTACCTATACACTTTTAGTTTAGAATCCTAAAAGGGCGGGTTTTTTAGTAAAACAAATGAAATCTACTTATTAGGGATTCATAGGTGACCTAATAAGGGCGGTAAAATGCCAGTATCTAGGCTCAGAAGGACCACAAATGTGGAGGCGCGGTTTAAAGTATTCCTTCGATGTAAATGGCTGTCATGGTGTCTCACCAGCTGTAAGGTTAGGATAAGAATAGGGGGCGGTTCGTGCACCTACCTGGCGTCTTCCAGCGTCGCAGGACAATCGAGCGGCAGTCAGCTCGGCTCCACGTGGCCACCAAGTTCTTACACTAATTATTGGTTTAATGTTCTGGTGAAAACACTCACGGCGGTTGATTCGCGCACCACACTCGAGCGGGAGTCGGAAGAGCTTCAGGAACGAAGTCCTGATCACTCACAAATGCGGAGATGAAAAAATTACTGTTTACATTGCAACGGTCACTGGGCGAGTCTTTCTTCAAGCCGCTGTTCTTGTTCGCGTCACTTGGTGGCGCTCGTTACGGACGCGGCCATTTGCATTTCTTGGCACACGAACCAATCATAATAAGGAAGGGATGAAAGTAGGAAACTAGTGTAGACACCGTGACATATTATATTAGTTACTTCCAATACATACAGATGGCGTTACCAGAAGTAAAACTGATTAAAGGCTCTTGCCTTTAATCAGTTTTATTTTTGTTTTATATCGCTTGTATATCCTCAAAGTAGTTAGTAGTACATGCACACTAAGTTAAGACCTGTTATTTGTAGCCTATTATCATCAAATGGATACTTTTTCTTGATTGAGAAAAATGCTACTATTGAGAAGTATTAAGAAAATATACTTAGCCAAATCCGGGCATTGAATTAGAATTCTCGTTCATAACCATTTCACAACGGTCACACTTAGCATACCCAATGCTCGAAACAACTTACATGTCTTTTTAGTCATTAGGTACGTAGGTCGTAATGATAAAGAAGACTTAGGTACAAGTTTTTTCAACCAAGTTGTGTTATGGTGATCCTTTATATTTTCCACTAACAAAATATAGAAGGCATCGCCAACATTACTACTGCTGTCACTATATACGGCTAACTTTACCCATAAACCTACATCTTGGCATAGAAAAGGATCCTTTCACATACCACAACTATAAGGACTTCTAATATATGTCTCGTGTATTTATAAGGCAAGGTCACGTTGACAAAATGTTGGAGTCGCAATACGCCGATCCTCACAAGGCAATGGAGCGAGAGGAAAATTTTCTGAAAACATTAATGAGAGGCAAGAAGGTCAACATCTCAGTGGATCGGTTGTAGGCTACGGTTACAACCCATGATGTCACTTTAGCTATTGTTGTGATTTCACCTGCGTCCCTAACCTTTATATGAAAATTATATACATACTAGCTGATGCCCATGGCTCCACCCGCGCAGAGGTCGGTTTGTCCGCTTTCATGTTCCGGCCATATCTCCGGTGCTACGTAACTAATTGCTATCAAACATACAGCAGATTTGAAGAACTTTCTAATAGAAAAACAACAATCGGTTCAGTTGCTTTGCGTCTATCGCGAATAAACAGACAAACCGACAAACTGACAAAAAGTAATAACCTCACTAAAAACAAAAGCGTCAACTGCAAGAATTTTTTTTAAATATAAATAACAGAGATTAGTGCGTTTGAATATTCGAACTAACTCTTCGGCTTAGGTATATAATTATTATAATTCACTAACAAAATAATAGTTAAAATATATTATATTGTAACGATCTTGTTTAAGGTCGTTACTGTAGTGATTACATAATGTTCTACATGATATTTTAATTATGTATTACGGCCATTAGTTTCAATTTCCTATCAAAATATACCCACCCATTTACATCCAATACCTACCTTTATTTTAAAGCACTTTAATAATCAGTTTATAAAAAACTGTTATACTAACTCTTTTTACTTTCAAGGACTTCGTTATACAGACAGATTTTAATTAAAATCCTACAAATATACACCTTTACTGACAATATGAAACTCCCTGTGAGTTCCTTTTGAACGAAGAGTTTTTATTAAAATACTTGGGTGAAAGTGGGTGAGAACTGCCAAGTTTAAATGTGACAAACAATGGTCATAATATCGCTCTGTATTATCTCAACTTAGATGAGGGTTGCGAGTTGTTACGTTAGCTATCACACTTGAACTGTACTAAACCACAGAGACTTGTAAGATATTGGGAAGATTTTAGCTTATTTTTTGGGTGTAAACAGTTTTTTTTTCTATTATCTAAGCTAAAGAGCGTTCTAATAAAGAGTGTCCTGCCTGAGTCTTTGTTTGCGGAAAGCTTTCACCTGGGATTGTTCTAATCTAGAGTGAACACGTTACTTCTAGGCAAGCGTGCTCCACCAAACTAATGGTAAAATCTCAGGACTGGGGGTCACCATTACATTCATCGATAGTGTTATAATGGTGGTCCTCAACTTGACGGACTCATCAAATGCTTTTTCATGCTCTGCTTAAAAGTCCCGAGACTGCAGGAAGAACTCTTCGTTCACTTACAGAACACTGGTAAGTGACAATAAGGTCTACGATGAATCTTGCTTGTCTAGAAGGAAATTATTCAATCGTGATTGAAGACTATTTGAGATTATGGTCAAAGGCGAGTCTATTACTATTAAAAATATCTAAAAGTCACTGGTGATGGGATATTTATTAACGGATACTCAATAAAACAAACAGACATGGTAAATATTCCGATAACCATTATAATACCAGTGATTTAAATGACTATAATTATCAATCTAAAATCCTACCTAAAAAGTGTTAGGAATTAGTAGGTATACGCATAATGCGTAATTAATCTTATAAATAAATTATTTGTTTAGGAACGAAAGATAAACGGAATAATCGCGAAGGCTGAATGGGCGTTAATTTGGAGCAGTCGGCGCAAAACTTCTCAAGATTCTAAAATAATATTTAACCCAAACAGTCAAAGACTCTTTTCAAATATGTTTTCATGTTCAATGAAATTTTAAAGCAATTTTATTATATTCTAACTATTCCTAATGATTTTTTGATCGGAAAAGTGATCATCCAGGACGGGATTTTAACCCGTGACCAGTCCCTTACAGGGGGAATGCTCTGACCAACTGAGCTACCTGATTTCTTGTTTTCATGTTTTCAATATCTGTAATCTATGTAAGCCTATTTCTCCCTGGGGTTGCAAGTATTCATAGACCACCGGGTACCATAGCAAATTCATTATCTTACGTATTGTGGATTCAACTACTTAAGAATGAAAACTAACTGAAACACACAGTTGCTGAAATTAGTCAGCTGAGTATTATAAGAAAAAAAAAAGAAAGAAATTTATAGAAACCATCGCATGATTAGGCATCGTTTGGTAGCGTTAAGTAGTTTAAATTTTGTTACCGCTTGTGGACCAATTACAGAACTTTTTTAACAAATTGTTAGCGATAACGTGTGTTAACATATAATTTTCTTGTTCAAACAGGTAATTATAAGCTGTAGCTATATAATGTATAATAATTATGTATTTATGCACATGAGTATTTATATTTCAATTTTCAAAGTTATCTTATATTTTTGATTACACAAAATATATTTATATATTTCAATTTGTTCTAGATCAAGTGACTGATAATAATTAAACGTAATTGGGGAAATAATATATCAGCAATTAAACCAGTTGGCATGAAATTAACCCTTTTCTAGGCATGAGTATATTATATAATAAAATATTATATAATGTTATCAAACAGAAGGACTGTTTGTGTTGAGTGTGCGTCACTCGTCACTTGAACATCGACAAGAAATAATAAATAAATATGACTATGTTTAAGATAGGTATGAATATAGCCAGTATTAGTCCCTATTGTAAATTCCACCAGATTGTAAATAAATACTTCTCTGAAAACAGTATCAAAATTGGTTCAACCAAATATGATGGCGGATCGACATACAGATTAAAAAGTGAACCTCTTTTTGTAGTCAGTCAAAAGGAAAAATTGGTTAGGTATACTTAAAAAGGTAGGCGTATTTAAAAATAAATGCACGCCCTAAGCGGATTTTATGATAAAAACCGAGGGGTATTAATTACATTACTTGTGTAACACATCTCATTATCTTTCCACGTTATTAATTTGAATCATTAGTGCAATTAGGCCAAAGGCTATAATGTTTCGGTTGTAATATAAAATGGAGTCACGCAAGAAATTCCGAACAGGGATTGGCTTTGAAAGCTTTTATGTAAAAGGAGAATGGCGTGGGAAACGGCCCGCCTGCAATCTGATCTAGTTTTTAACTGACTTCAAAAAGGAATGGGATTTATGTATGTTTATCTGTATAGAACTTCGATACTGTCGTATCAGTAGGCTATGTCCGATGGATAAACCTGTACTTCACCCGTTGGTAAGTGATGTTGTGGTAGATGATGGAATACGCTTGCCTAGAAGTAACCTATTCGCTTTTGACTTAATGACTCTTGGGTAGGTATATAATAAAAAACGTAATTTATATGCACGATGTACACGCATTATGTGTTACATAATACATGCTTATGTAGATACCTACATCTGCCGCAGTCGGCACACTGCTATAATATGCTGAAGTGTTAATAATTTTATTTCATCTGCTCTGCATATTAATTTGCAGCGCAAATACCTACTGCTATTCACAATCATTTATTCTGTATCAATATAATATTCATTAAATGAGATTTCGCGGTCAACTGACTAAATATGTTAGTAGATTATTATTAATTTTATTTCGTATTTCATTCAGTATTTATGAAGTGAATATGTCAATTTATCTGTAGTCATTTATAGTTAATGAGTTTGTTAGGTTGTTGGGGGTAATCTTTGGATCTACTGAACCGATTGTGAAATTTATTTTACCAATAGAAAGCCACGTTATCTGTGAGTGACACAGGCTATATATTTTACTAAAAAATAGGGATCCCTACAAAAACGGCAATAATGTAAACACGCCATAAAATGACTTGGTGGCAATGCCGATCTCCACGCGGGCGAAGCCGCGGGCGGAAGCTAGTACTTCATAAATTGTAATGGATATTATTCGATAAAATGATTCATATTGTTGTATGAAACGCCGAAGAACTCTTTTTGACGTAGTCGATTCGAAACGACATCAGAAATATCCTTCGACGTGCGGCGTTTCCTTGTAGCGCACTCTTTGTATAGCAAAACGGACTGACAGTACAGTCAATTTTATAGGGAAGTTAAAACTACATGCGTTAAATAAAGCATTCGGATATGTTAGAGAGGATGGGTGAAGGAAGATTGACGAAACTGATATTATGAGGTGAGGGTGATTGGGCAACCCGGTGAAGGGCGACCTAGGCATATGTATACCTACTGATCAGATCCAAAACGTTTTAGAAGAAGGCCAGGTCAAGAGTATCCGCAACCGACATGCATGTCTGAAGACAATAAAATTATGAAAGTTGAAGAGGCGGGGTCAAGATTTTAAGCAAATGGAAAGATGTTGTCTCTGCCTACCCCAATGGGAAAAAGGTGTGATTTGTATGTATGTAGGTATGTTTGTTAAATGAAATGTTAAAACAGTAACTGACTTTGGTTTTAACTATTGTAGATATGTGCGGTACGAAAGAGAGAACACTCTATAATATAAACCGATACTAACTCGACTCTCTCATTCCCATTCGCTCTTCCTCCTAACAAGTATACCAACTCCAAAAGGGGTACTAGATTTTTTGATGTTAGAATTCCAGTGTTTTTTATGATGTCACGACACGACGTTATAAACAAAAATGAGTTGAAATGGCATGGACAGTTACCTAATAAACTAAAAATTTAAACAAAAATTCATTCCTTATTAGAGCTTACACTAAACAAAATAAGTTCAATCGGAATAAAACCAACGAAAACAGTAAATCACGCCATCCTTCTAGATTGTTCGACATTACGCGACATAGAACAAAGGTGGCGAGTTAAAATAGTCGAGTCACGTGGTTCCACACCTCTGGGTTGTGCGCCGATGGTCCCTTGCGGGACAACTGACCGATTTCCAGTATTCCGGTCTTCACAAGACTTACTCGAATTGAATAATCGATTCAAGACTCGGTAATGCATTGGTGGACTTGAGCTATGGTTTCTCAGAAACAAAACGTTGTGTTGTTGAAGAATGGAATGCCTTATTCAAACTCTGTTCACATACTTTGGCCTCAACTAATGATAATTGATATTAAAGTGATAGATATTGCCATAATTAAGTGCGTAGCAGAGACAGCTTATACCATTTCATTTTAAACATACTTATATTATTACCAAAATTTACTTTAAAAAGTAAGCTGTTTGGAAATGCGACATCTTTGTGTACATTTTTGCTATCTAAAATTTCAAGTAATGATGCTAATTTACGAATATTACGTTTTATTGTTTAGATCCATGTAATTTCAGTTATAATAAAACTTTTATTTCGCAAGTCATATAAATGTATTTTATGAGTCTGCATGTCGCGGTCTACATTTTCATAATGTTATAACCCGATAGCGTTAAAAGCAATGCACTGTAGTGCTATAAAGGAGGTCATCTATATAAATAATATAGTTAGATAAGTATTGAGGTGTTCTGCATTACTGAGGTGTATCGCTAAGTTCGCGTGATCAAAGTCGTTTTTGAGGCAACTCGTTCGACGTGCAATACATGTGCCGACTCGTTTAATACAACTCCATTGAATAATCATGTTTGTTCCGCTTTAGTTCAGTCAATAGTACGCCATCTTGAAATTCTAGCTGCTTCAAATACGAGTATCCGAAGAACTCTTTTTGACGTAGTCGATTCGAAACGACATCAGAAATATCCTTCGACGTGCGGCGTTTCCTTGTAGCGCACTCTTTGTATAGCAAAACGGACTGACAGTACAGTCAATTTTATAGGGAAGTTAAAACTACATGCGTTAAATAAAGCATTCGGATATGTTAGAGAGGATGGGTGAAGGAAGATTGACGAAACTGATATTATGAGGTGAGGGTGATTGGGCAACCCGGTGAAGGGCGACCTAGGCATATGTATACCTACTGATCAGATCCAAAACGTTTTAGAAGAAGGCCAGGTCAAGAGTATCCGCAACCGACATGCATGTCTGAAGACAATAAAATTATGAAAGTTGAAGAGGCGGGGTCAAGATTTTAAGCAAATGGAAAGATGTTGTCTCTGCCTACCCCAATGGGAAAAAGGTGTGATTTGTATGTATGTAGGTATGTTTGTTAAATGAAATGTTAAAACAGTAACTGACTTTGGTTTTAACTATTGTAGATATGTGCGGTACGAAAGAGAGAACACTCTATAATATAAACCGATACTAACTCGACTCTCTCATTCCCATTCGCTCTTCCTCCTAACAAGTATACCAACTCCAAAAGGGGTACTAGATTTTTTGATGTTAGAATTCCAGTGTTTTTTATGATGTCACGACACGACGTTATAAACAAAAATGAGTTGAAATGGCATGGACAGTTACCTAATAAACTAAAAATTTAAACAAAAATTCATTCCTTATTAGAGCTTACACTAAACAAAATAAGTTCAATCGGAATAAAACCAACGAAAACAGTAAATCACGCCATCCTTCTAGATTGTTCGACATTACGCGACATAGAACAAAGGTGGCGAGTTAAAATAGTCGAGTCACGTGGTTCCACACCTCTGGGTTGTGCGCCGATGGTCCCTTGCGGGACAACTGACCGATTTCCAGTATTCCGGTCTTCACAAGACTTACTCGAATTGAATAATCGATTCAAGACTCGGTAATGCATTGGTGGACTTGAGCTATGGTTTCTCAGAAACAAAACGTTGTGTTGTTGAAGAATGGAATGCCTTATTCAAACTCTGTTCACATACTTTGGCCTCAACTAATGATAATTGATATTAAAGTGATAGATATTGCCATAATTAAGTGCGTAGCAGAGACAGCTTATACCATTTCATTTTAAACATACTTATATTATTACCAAAATTTACTTTAAAAAGTAAGCTGTTTGGAAATGCGACATCTTTGTGTACATTTTTGCTATCTAAAATTTCAAGTAATGATGCTAATTTACGAATATTACGTTTTATTGTTTAGATCCATGTAATTTCAGTTATAATAAAACTTTTATTTCGCAAGTCATATAAATGTATTTTATGAGTCTGCATGTCGCGGTCTACATTTTCATAATGTTATAACCCGATAGCGTTAAAAGCAATGCACTGTAGTGCTATAAAGGAGGTCATCTATATAAATAATATAGTTAGATAAGTATTGAGGTGTTCTGCATTACTGAGGTGTATCGCTAAGTTCGCGTGATCAAAGTCGTTTTTGAGGCAACTCGTTCGACGTGCAATACATGTGCCGACTCGTTTAATACAACTCCATTGAATAATCATGTTTGTTCCGCTTTAGTTCAGTCAATAGTACGCCATCTTGAAATTCTAGCTGCTTCAAATACGAGTATCATCCTATTGGCTAATTAAGGTTACCAGGCAGTTCAAATGTCTTATATGTAAAATCAGCAAGATGAGAGAATGTATTTTTAAGAGGTTTTTTATGACATCAAAAGGTATTGTTATTACGCTTACCCTACCTACTGAGCTCAGGCAGGCCAGTGACGGACATATAAAGTCATATTTAAAGGAAATCAGTTGGTTTAATCATCAACATTCTGATGTTTTTATAATTATAATGTATCGTTGTGTCAGTTTTATTAAAAATGAAGGGAGCGTATGTCCGTCAAAGCGTGGTATGGTAAACTAATGGCCCGAATTCAACGAAACTGTGTGAATAAATGAATTCAAAATATATGCCAGAGTATTTTTTCCCCAGCCTGACAGAGTACTGACAGGAATTTGATTCGTAGGGGAAAGGTGTACAAAATGATCCCCCTAAGGGAAAATGCCTGCTGTGTCAAAAATATTAAACCCATAGTAACCATTTAAGAAATTTTAGTTCAACCATTTAGTTATACATATACTAGCAAACCACAATTTTGTAATTTATTTACGTTTTCCAATTTATTAGACATTTTCCAGAAGCTTACTAAAGGATCATTTTGTACACCTGGGTGTACAAAATGATCCCAAGGGTAGGGGTTAAATGATCCCGGGGATCATTTTACCCTCCCAGTTTTAATACAATATTTGTGTGTTATAATCATATTTATTACCAAAAGTAGCGTTAATAGGAACAAAAATATTGTTATTTTTAACAATAATTATTTATTACAGCCTCCTTATGAAGTTATTATTCTATAATCATAATCATCACATTCTGAGATCGACATTCTCTATAACAATATATGAATTATATAGTTTAACTAAAAGCCTTTATTATCTTCTAGTAATATTCTTCTAATTATATTCTAATATAACTAAGAAAAAAAGTCTTCTAATTAGACATCCTCACTCCAGTTTTGTCGAGTATTTTTTCTACAGTACCTAATTACGTGGCATGATCTGTAAAAGAATAAAGACATATACTCGTAGAAGAAAGAAATAAAGATTTATTGATTGAGAATACACAACACAAGAATTAAGTATCCATACACTACTCCACACTTCACACTCCACTCCACTCCACTCTCCACTTCGCTCTCCACTCCACTCTCTACTCCACTCTTGAGTTCACTCTCCACTGCACTATTTACTCTACTGGTCTCCACTCGTCTAACCAAGACCTATCTAATGAAAAAACCGCATCAAAATCCGTTCAGTAGTTTTTACGTCCATCGAGATCAGCGATGGACGTCTTGCTTAGACTCAAAATTTACCGTATTTGGTTGTAACTGGTTAAGTAGAACCGGAGATATGACCAAAAACGAAGCGTGGGCGAAACCACGGGTATCAGTTGGTATAAACAGGAACCTATATGTTGCCCAGAACTATGAACTATAATCTTACCAAGTTTGATTAAAATCCCTCCAGTAGTTTTTGATCATTCGTGCGCATACATACAGACAGACAGAAAGACAAAAAAAATGCATTTTTATGGATCACCAATTATCCCCCAATAGCTATTTTCCTCCCCCCAATAGAATTGACCTCTCTACAGTTTTATTATAAGTATACAGAAGAAGATATAGAAACAACAGGGCAACTAATACCAAAAAAATACCATAATACAATGCAGTGGATTTAACTGTACTGGCAACATTATGAAATTTATGATGCTGAATGTGGCATTATAGATAATATTATACTTATACTAGGTACTAAGTATAAATTATAGTAAGTAGGTATCCCAATATATTAAATCATATATTGTATCCTTCTATTTTTGTAAACTGACAAAATGTTGTAGGTAAAATGATCCCTGGGATCATTTTATACCCACAATGAGTAATCATTTGACCCCAATCGTATTATTTCGAAAACTTCGTAAAAATTACCTGAAACAGCTATCATATTGAGAACCAACACCTGTTCAAAATGTTATTGAAATGCTATAGAAACCGTTAATAAAACAGCTATTTTCCAAATCACAATAAATTAGCAGCAATTTTATATTAATATTCAGCCTAACTTAGATCGAGCACACTGATTTTCTTTTTTTTATCAATTTACTTACCAATAGTGATCACACCGCCATGAAACTTCGCCGAACAACTGAGCGGGATGCGGGGAATACGTTTTTGGCGATTTTAAACAGATGGCACTAGTAATTTGTTTTAAACAGTTGGGAATCATTTGACCTCAAGGGATCGTTTTGTACACCTTTCCCCTACATGTGTGGATAGCTCTTTATGGATATGACTGTTCTTCATTGAACAGTACTTAATATTAAACATCTCAGTCATAAACGTTTTTAGTCATATTGAATTAAATCATATCGTGTAATAAAAAGCACGCCAGTGTAAGGAAATTTCATCGCCAACAACAAGCCTGCTACGCCGGAGTTGCCAACGTTGGTAGCCAAGGCTAAGGTGGGTCTTCAGGAATTTCATCATTAGGGTACACCTCGTTCCCTATGCCATATGATTCACACCATAGCCACCTTACCATTTTCGTTGATTAAAACCCGACATACGCACGGTGAAGATATCTTTCGTGAAACAACTGCCCTCTGAACTCCACATCCACTGGCAATATCGGAATTCTGTAGTTATAACAATATATACTTCGTAGAAACACCCTGATCTATGTAAATGGACATTTAAGCATACGATTGAGCGCTCATTGAATCTGTTTTGACATATTTATTAGTCGAACCCTTTATTGCCACGCCATACATTCCACGGATATATAAATGTCTTTCATACCTATGGCGATCATACAGGAGGGTCCATCTAGCGGGAAGACAAATTGTCATCTGCGAGAGCTATAAAATATTTAGTGTTCACAGCAGACGTTGTTTGACCAAATAGCTTCTAATCAATCCAACTATGAACGAGTGAATATAGCCCCAGCCCAATTTTTGGCTTGCAGATGAAGTTAGCTTTGAACAGGGAGAGGCTCGGACTCAGAAGATAGTGTCTTACTGACATTATGATATAATATTCTTCTTCTTTGTTCTCTTTCTGCATTAACCTGATATTCATATTCTTCTTCTTTGTTGAGTCAACGTGAACTCTTTCTACATTATCTGTCCAGCTCAAAATTCGGCCACTTTCGGTAACTGTAGGTTCTCTACAGTACTGCCGTGTCAGGCCAATCTACTGTAACTTAAGATACATGAGTTACGCGTAACAGGTGTCATTCGTATTATTTTAACGTCCTTTATACATAGAGCTCACAATTTTTTAAATATCTCCTACCAATTAGTAGTATGACACTACCATATAACTCACGTAACCATGATTTTACCCCATCCGGTAACGGTAAACTGCTGTATCTTAAGATACAGTGATATGCGTGATAAGTTACAAACACTAAGCGAAATTATAACTCCGGTATCTATTAAATACATGACATAGCCGTGACAGGGTCGTTCAAGTGCATGCAAGTCTTTCTCCTTTCCCGGTCGCCGGTTGCGTGGTCTTAGTAATTTATATAGGATTCGTCAAAATGACTACACCTAGCCTGATGGTAAGCTAAAGGTAAATTCTCAGGACCGGAGTAACCACTACCAACACCGATAGTGCTACAGTGTCGGCCCTCAGCTTGACGGCCTCATCAAGTGCTTTTTCACGCCCCGCTTAAAGGCCCCGGGACTATAGGAGGAAGAAAACACAAGCGCTGGTAAAGAATTTCAAGTCTTTATGGTGCGACAAAGAAAAGAGGCACCGACAGCAAACAGCTTGATTCTTGATGAAATTGAGTGCACTGTGTGAGAGTGACTCAGCCTGGCACGTTTAGTTCTGTATAGGAAAGGAGAGGGTGGGATTAATTGGAAGAGCTCATCAGAACACTTGCCATGGTAGAGGCGGTAAAAAACTGCCAAAGAAGCAATGTATCCTACGTAGGGTGTTGGTGACTTCAGGACTCTCAATAATACGAACTACACGTCGCTGCAACCTGTCGAGAGCATCTAGTAAGTACTGTGCAGAGCCATCTCAAAGATGAGAATAGTATTCCACGCCGGAACGAATTTGTGCCTTGTACAGAAGACACCGCTGCTACCGGCGTGAAAAACCGCTTCATCGTGTTCAGGACTCCGAGTTTACGCGAGGCCGTTTTAATGAAGCTCTCGATGTAGTTTTTGTTGTTCAGCTTGCAGCAAACATCAATGCTGATTATAACGGGACTATCCTGCAGTGGCAATGGGTGTCCCGAAGAGTAGGGAGGAGAAAAAAGGAGATACCTTTGCTGTAAACGCACAGGCCTGCGTCTTCTTGGCATTGAAGTCGAATAGGTTCTCAGAACATCATTGGGAAATGTGATTCAGGACCCGGTCAAGCTCAGTGACAAGAAGCTGTCTTTTTTCCTCGATGTCAGCCTGTCTGACCGCAGGGAGACCGAGATATCGTCCATGAAAGGTAGTATCATCTGCATAGCAATGGATGCTGAGTGCTGACAGCATGTCATTAATATGCACAAGAAATAGAGTGGGCGACAAGACGAATCCCTGTGGTAGCCAGCATTAACTTGCAAGAACGCCAACGCTTGTCCGTCGCAAAGCACTGAATGCGACGCTCCTGCAGGTAGCTATCAATCCAGCTGCACAATCGAGGAGGCAGAACAAAAGCAGGCAGCTTGGAAAGAAGCGACCTGTGCCAGTCTCTATCGAAAGCCTTGGCGATGTCAAGGCAGACTCGCCAGTGACTCACCATGCTTGTCCATAGCTTTATCCCAAAGATGGGTAACGTACACTAGAAGATCACCCGTTGACCGTTTCGGTCTGTAACCATACTGCGGATCATTAATTTTATTAAGGAGTGATCCTCTAGGTGCCGCATGAGCTGTGCGTTGATGATATGCTCAAAAACCTTGCAATGAGGTGACGGCTATGGGCCGAAAATTATCCGGGTCAGACCAGTCCCCTTTCTTGGGGATGGGCTGTACACTCGCCTCTTTCCATGCCAGCGGAACTGTACCCAAGGTGTAAGATGTGAGGTAGAGTCGCGTAAGCATTGGAGACAACTCAAGCAATGCGCAATTTCGTAGAACCACCGCTGGAATGATTTAGACAGAGACATGGACATTTTTGAGAAATTAAAGAATCCTTATTTTTGCCTGACTGCGCCAGCGAGGGTAAAGTGTTTCGCGCGTATGTAGGTATTCTGGACTCTTTGTTCCTCCTATAGGCCTCTCAGCTGGACGGATTTCGATAAATTAAAGGTGTGCATCTCCTAAGTGTAATAGGGTACATCTAATGTGAACAAAAACCATAATTTTGATTTGTGGTGATAAAATCTTGTCAAAAAAAATTGTACTCAAACTTTTTCGAGTGGGGTATCAAAATGAAGGGAGTTAAGAGACGATTTCAATTTCAAAAATATAATGGTTATAATGTCCTAACTACAAAGTATAAAATACAATTAATGATTTTTTTTATTTTTTAATCATAAATTTTTTGGTTCTACTTTTAAAGTGCCTTTAATTTCCACAGTTTTTTTTTGGTAATTATGAAGACTGATTTTATTTTAACAAAGCTTTAACATTACATTTAACCGAAGTATTTTACTGTTTAACAGTACACTTGTAGTCAGACCAATTTAAGGTAACTTATAAATAACTGAGTTTAGCATAACTTCCCCAAAAGGATTTATCACAGCTAACTCGTATATCTTAACATACGGGGCGTCGCGTGATAGGTAATGTATGGTAGGCTTGCCATGCCTATCTCTGTTATTGAGCTTATTATAATAAATATAGCTATTATTAAAAAAATTCCTACATCCCGATATTCATTACATTAAAATATGTTAGATTATCAAAAAATCTCATAGTTATTTCCATTAAATTTCTTTAAAAACGCAAATATGTGATAAAATCTTTAGGAGGCGATTACTCAAAACTATGTTTTTTGAGATAACGTAGATAGGTCTGACACGGCAGAGTAGCTTACTTCAATTTCAATTTCTTTATTTTTCAAAATAGTGTAACGTAATTACATCTTTTTGACGTCAAAAATTCAATTTCACAATTGCGCAGACGTTGATACGAGTATGTTGATTGAATATGAAGATAAACATGATACCGTGTTGAAGAAACACTATGCGTTTCAATACCATAACTTGATGTGCACTTATAAATATGAATCACAACAAAATAACACTCCTTTGTTATTAAAGTGTATGATGCCGTGACGTGGATCATTTTGTGGCACACTGCCTCTTCCGTCGGATACGCGGTGAATTATCATAATGCATACCTCGTCTCGAATCCAGCTCCAATATGCTCCCTGGCGTGATTTTCGAGTTACACATATTGACTGACTGACGTGACTCTTTGTTATAATTTAAGAGCTTTTATTGTTACCGGTGCTTGAATTTCCATTATAATACTGCTACTGGTATTTATGAAGTGCTTATTTAAATATTTGTCACGTTTTCTATTAAGATTAGGCTATAAATATAATTGGAAATCACAATAAGTCGCCTCATATATCTTCCTCGGGTCTGAAACTCATGATTACAAAGAACAATATTATGCAAAAATATACAAACTTCGAGGATAGATTGTCGGTCCAGGGCCCAGCGGCTATGTTGAAGTTAAACCTAAAAAATCGATACAATTTATTTTTATCAGATCTATCGCCAGATGTGTCGTGGTTTTTCACACAAAGTGCAAATTTTGAAGGATCCAATCCAATCATTGAAATGACTCAAAAAGCTAGTGAATAGTTATGCCACACGTTGTTTCATTAGTTTCTTTATTAGTCGATTGTCTTTGAGATATTATACTTGGTTTAGTTATACGTCAGTTCTCTCTTTTATGCTAAGCAATAGAAATCCATCGATTTGTCACGTTAAAATTGTGATTGCAACTTTCCACCCCAGTTGTGTGCCAGAGTTTCATCCATTAACCAGTAGGTGTATCAGCTTGCAAGTGAGATTGGCTTGGACCTTGAAGATTTTGATGTACCCCATAGGTACATACACAAATTGTCAAAACTTTGCCGTGCATTCGTATTGCAGTTAGTAAAACGTAAATAAATTACTCAAAATTTTGTTGACACAAACTTTTCCAATTATAATTATTATCGTCAGTATGATGATTACATTATATCGAAATGTTGATTACTGATCCCTAAACTAAGCTAATGCCTGTATTTGGGGAGGGGGACCGAGTTCAGATGTGGAAACATGGAATTGTAATTTAGTAGCATAATAAATATACCCTAATTTACTACGTTATATGTCTTGTCTACATTATTTTTCTTTTAAATAAATATTCACATACGTAGCAGTCAGTAAACATAGGCAAAAGAAAAACACAGTCCCAATTAACTTTACCGAGATAAATGTTGGTCCTAAACTGTAGGCAGTTGAGCCAAAACACTCGCTTCATCCGACGTCACAGTTACGTTTTTAGTGTACCGCTCTAAAATGAGAAAATGGAATACTTATGCCTATCTTATCGCAAATTGCGCTGTTACTTTTTTGTTTGTTAGCTGCAAATGGAAAAGTAAAGATAAAAATAGTCGAGCTTTCGTATTTTATGCGAAATAACTCTTTTATCGAATTTAGTTACTTACTGCCGTCTGAACTAACAGTATGGTTTTACACTGTATCTACATGTATTATGCCACTAACTTATGCAATATAAACGTCGTGTAAGCAGTTAGTTTAGGAGTTAAAAATGAAAGAAATAAGAATATGTTACGGGCGCTTACACGGAAGCTTAGCTAAGCTAGTTTAACTGCAGTGCCAGAGTTCGGGCCATTTCTCTTGGACATATATTATAAGGATCTGATTTTAAATGCATATTTTTTATAACTATGGAGAATGAATAAAAGAGTACCTACTATTACTATTATTATAAATATTTGTATGTGTTATGTGTTTATTTGCATTGAATTTATTTTTCATGCGATAATTCCTACGGGTACCACCCCCGTCGTCTATCGGGAGTAGTTGACATAACCAGACTCGGTCCGACTAAAGCCACACGCCGTCTCGGGTCTTCAGACGTCAAATGTAAGGTAACCCAAAAAGTATTTCCCTCCCAACCCGGCTGAACCAGGTCCATCTAAGGCTTCGAGATAGCCCCCTTGGGTTTGGGAACCACGGTATGCCCCCCGAACAAGAGGGAGCGAGCATGCATTCAATTTGCAGAGGTCTAGGTGCTCCTATATAATATGAATATAGAAAGAGAGCTCTGGGCTCCAAGAATAAGGCCTCGGATTCAACTGGGAATAACGTTAAAATAATGGTGACTGCCATCTGAACTCACCACCCCGAGTCTCATCTGCGCCAGAGTTTCATCCATTAACCACTAGGTGTACCAGCTTGCAAGTGAGATTAGCTTGGACCTTGAAGATTTTAATGTACCCCATAGGTACACAAATTGTCCAAAATTTTTCGTACATTCGTATTTGCATTTATTAAAACGTACGGAACTCAATAAAAATATGACGGTCCGCACTTCAAACTGACTTTTTCATTAAATTACTTTCGTAATGAATAAATGTATTACACCGGGGATTTCTTTCTTCAATTTTTGTTTCTTTATTTTATTATAAACCGTTGAAAGTGTCTTATGCTCCGAGTTATTTTTTTTTTATCAAGGGTGTAATAAATTACATTATAATGCCCTTTTTGGATTATTCCTAAATGCAAATGGTGGTTCTAGCCGCTGTCATCCTTTTGTAATTCGTATAATGAACTGGATAAAATCACAATGACAGAATATTAAACTTGTTTTGAAAATGAGGGGCTTCGGGAACGCCCTTAATGTTGCTTTTCCTTAAGGTTTTAGGTAATTACTTAATGCAATGTTAATTTTGTCATTTTATACGATGAGCATTAAGTTCAAAATACACTCAAATATCTTATGTTATTCATTATGTACTCATAATGTCGGGGTGGGGGAGTATCCATGAGGATTTCCGCACGAAAAAAAAAACTCATAGTTAGATCTCTTAGAAAGCCCTGCACACCCAAACCTCTCTCCCTGCTGTTTTGTTAAAATTGTTCTTAGAAATAAGAATGAAGTGGCTACGAAAACAAAAGCTGTTGACTGAAGCAAGTAAGGAAAGAGCGACGTGTAACGTAGTCAAACTTTACTATTGTTTTCATAAAATATACCTACATAGGTGACTTACCTACCTACAATATTATGAAATGCAATATTATATGTACCCTCACCCTTCATTTGCCATGCTCTTATAGGTTGTGTTGATTTCATATGCATAATTTATTTTCGTAAATGGAGGTTTTTCTTTTGTTGAGGTTAATTTTTATACTTATATTAAACTAGACTGATGTCCGCAGCCTACTTGTGAATTTCAGAAGAATCAGTCAAGCTGTTTCGGAGGAGCTCGATAAATTAGGCTGCAGGCCGTGACAAAAAAATGGACATACATACATATACATACATACATACATACATACATAGTCTCGAAAACGCTGTGACACGAAATATTAAAATTTTAAAATTTTAAAATCTGCCGAAGAGCAAAGAATCTAAAGCCGAAGAGTGTGTTTATTTGAACGCGCTAGTCTCAGGCATAACCTATATCACTTGCCATAAACAGTAAAGCCCTAAGTATAAATTCAGTGTATTGTTAATTTAAATGAACGTCTTCATTGTTACAGTGTCAACCGTGGACGTGGATGCAGTATTGGGACGAACAGCGTCCCTTCCATGTGACGTCACACCCGATGCCAATGAAGATAGAGTTTATATGGTGCTTTGGTTCAGGAAGAGCGGCGGGAAACCTATTTACAGGTATGAATTAATTTCAAAGGAAACTGACTTTTGATGTAAAGCTATTTTAAGATCTTTGAAGTAAAAGCAGAACAGGAATTCGATAAGCTTCTTATAACGAATATTTATAGAGGTTTCTAATAATAAGTAGAAAAATTGATTTATATAGAAAAATCTAACTCAAACACGCCCCAACGTTATGATAGGCATTTTTTATACGATACATCAAGATTTCTTCACCGATAGAAAGCTAAATGGTTGTCTAATTTAAAACCTAGAAGGTATTTGACATATTTTAAAAACATGTGTGTTTGCATTTTTGACATTACAGACCACTATTCACATAGGTACTAAGCAAAAATTATGACTATACCTATATGATATCACGAGCCACGATTCTTAAGACGGCACGCTGAGGTGATTACAAAAAAATTAAAATCTGAATCTGAAGTCAATAAATATGTAGGTTACACATTTTCGATGGTGACGAACATGATAACTATGAACTTTTTCAGATATTTTGAAATAAGAATTTTGTAAAATACCTACCTACCTTACATCTAAAAGAAGAAAGATTTATTCTTAATAATTAGCTAGTGGTATAATGGTACGGCCTTTTTGGTGTACCTAAACTAATTTTAAATTAAATAAAATAAAACTCGTAATGTAGACTCCGAAATCAAACACTGATACATGAATATTTACTACTTATAATATATTGGATCCGTGTAAATATAAAATGTAGTATACTAGGAAATGAAGAATTCCATTGCCCGCGGTTTCGCTCACATGGAATTTTGTTCCCATTTCTGCCTCCCCTTTCAGCCAGATCCGTTCAGCTGTTTTCAGATGAATTCAATGCTCTCTACGATACTAAGTGTACCTATACTATTCATATTCTCCATTGTGCTTCTTTCCACTCACGAAGACTTTTATAATAGTTTACTAGTCCTAACAAGGAACACCCGTATTTTTTAAACATGGCGCATGTTTGGAGTGCACCATTAATATACCTTCAAATCATCATAAAGTTTCAACCTTGAGGACAAAGTAGCTTGGGGAAGGCTTAGATAAATAATAAAACAAGGGTTACCAAGCCTTTTACGTTAAGGTTTTACTATACCTAATGAATAATGGGCTAATATGTAACAGACATTTGCGATAATCCGTCTTTGTAGGTAGGTACATAACCTAAAAGCTTTTTGTCTGATGCCGTTGTTGTTATTTTAGAACAAATTACTGTGGTGTTTTTTTTCAAATAGATCATTTAAGGAGAAAACATTGCAGTCTGTCTTCAATCCGCGATGTAGTAATTATCTGGAATTGTTTAGGAGCTCTTAAGGTCATATAAATTATTCTCAATTAATAATTAATTGATAATTAGGTAATTGGCACACAGAATGGGCGTTTTTTACCTTATAATTTTTATAGTGTTGTACCTGCTATGATGCTAAGCTTAGGTATTCTAATCAACTCAAGTTTTTTTAACTGAATAGTGCTAATAACAATTAAATAGTGTCCAGCTATTGCAACGCTCAAGACAACCTATTTCAAGACAGTAGCCTAATATTAGCCAATAAACCATTTATTATCCCATTTAACGACATTACGCTTACCTCAAAGTTGGTGAGAGGTGGCAAGTTTGTCGACCGGGGCATCAAGGCGATTGGGGGAAGAACCGCTGTACCTTTCAGGCATAGTTCAGCAAGCCACTCTCTGTATATTAGCTGCCACCGACTTCCCACTTTTCCCGAGCCTCTCAAGTTAGACTGAGAGATTGTTATTATTAGATAGGTACTATTCGTTCATACGCTATCGAAGCTGAGTGTGGCAGAACGCTGATGAAAAGTTTTCGGACCTTACACGTCGTCAAGTGTGATTCCCTTAACGAGCATCATGACGTCTTAAGTGTGTTTCGTTGTAGGTGTATTTCTAACGGTAATTGGATTGGTTGTGCTCGGCTTCCGTTCATCCGTTTAAGGTAGCGCCGAACGGTTCATTAGGCCCGACTTTACGCTGCTAATTAAATACACATTCAGAAAGTTTTTATACGACGCTATCCTGTAATTGAGTCTGGCTGCCTTGAGAAATACGTAATTCTGATTCGGATATAGTCTTTTTTATTCAAGATAGGCTTAGAACCTAGTGGTAAGTGACTATTGGTCTACTATGAATCACGTTTGCCTTGAAGGAACCTATTTACACGTGACTTAAAGGTTCCGAAAACATAGGCTCAGGCAAGGAATGCCGCTCCTTAGCTGTACCTACGCATAATTTATACTACTTAGATGTTTATAAGCTTGCAATATTTCAACGATATTGCACATGCGTTGCTGACCTATCTTTTTATTTAAAAAGCAAGCTCTGACCGTACTTTAAGTACCTACGGTCAGACCTAAATTAGGATTATAAAAGAATAAACCATCATTGTAACCTATAATGTTATTTAAACAAATAATCACATAAATTGATAGCAAATTTCACGTTAGGGAAAAAAATCCACTCGATGCTAATTAGATTTTTCTTAAATTTCTTTCTACCTTAGTCATTTCTATAGACACTGTAAGCACTTTGACAGTGCCTTGATTTATTTTTTAAATCACTGATGATTTTCTTACTGTAAACATACAAAAGGAACCTCTACAAGTGATACCTTTTAAGCGAACTTTCTAAAGACCTCAGTGGTTTGGTCATGTGAAAAGAGTCAATGAAAGACGATTAACGAAAAGGTTATTTGAGTGAATGTAAGGGAAAGTGCTGCGAAAGATGTCCTATAAGTACTAAGCCCGCTTCGTTGTGTTTGGAAAGCTTTTGTAGGTAAGTAGGTATTCACATTGATGACATTCATATTCTAGTATGTATGTATGAAGACGTGGGTACAACTAGATTTCCTATAAAATGATGTATTAATGCCCGTTTACGTTAAACTTGTAACATTTAAAATGATTCGGAATACCAATAATAGAGTAAGAAATAAATAAAATAAAAATATGTAGGTAGTTGATGAATTTTCTTAAGTTCTATACCTACACAATTTGCTAGTTTTAAGTCATCGGATTTTAATTTTCGTTATAAATTTATGTAGAAACATTCAATTTTATATCGTTTGAAATGAAAACATAGCGGAGATAATCTTGTCATAAAATACGCGTTTAAATTGTTAAATTTACCTGCGAACAGCAGGGTGCACAATCAAATCATCTCTTTCAAAGCTTCTAGCTTTATAAATTAGAATGGAGGTTGGAAGAAGCCAGGCCGGAAATTGAAAAACTTCATCGTGTTGTGGCCCTTTTTAATTCTAGAATTTGACAGTTTTTTTTAAGAAAGTAAAATAAATTTGAACGTAGAATACTTATAAGCTATTTTAAAATTCTAATTACATTTAACAACTTACCCTTCATATGGAGTGAGTTGAACTCACAAGACTACCATGTTAATTAGAGAAAGTGAAATAATACTTGTAGGTACGAGTCATTGCAAAATATAAAAAAAATGTGCGTATTAGTGAATTGTCACAGCATCCAATATTATAGGCGAGGAGGAACGTACCAACCGCAATGTTTGTTGCTGGGTAATTCTATAAGTTTGAAAGACTTTGAAAACCTATTTAATAATGTTCTGTGGGAATATAAATAGGTACTCAAGCACCATTTTTGTTTCAGTTTTGATGTACGTGGCCGATCTTTCAACAAAGCACTACAGTGGTCCGACCCCGGTGCATTTGGGCCGAGAGCATATTTTGCCACTGTTGCGAGACCAGCAGCGCTCACATTAAGCTCAGTACAACTGGACGATGAGGGCGTGTACCGGTGTAGGGTAGACTTCAAAAACTCACCAACAAGAAACTTTCAAATCAAACTTACAGTTATAGGTAAGTTTTTTGCTATGACGTAATATAATCAAATTCATAGATCTTTTATACTATTTATAAGAAGCAAACATACCACTTGTGAGCCAATCCGACCAGCGTAAATCAATTCAGTTCATTTTAGCGGCGCTGCGGGAGAGAGATATAGTGTGCCTATATTTCTCCCCCTCTCTCTCTCTCTCTGGTTGGCCCACTGATGGAAAGTCGTCACTCTAGTGTAGCTCAGTGATGAAAAGTTTAGTAGAATACCTACTATTCTTACTGACTTACCTTTCTCTCTAACTTGATCAATATGTGACTATGATACGAGTGATAAACTGTAGTACCTATAAAATTATGTGTTGTTGGTTTCTTTTTTTTTAATTTTCATAACTAGAATGACTATATAGTAGGTATATCTATAAAAGAAAGTTATTTAAAATTGCTCAGTCGGCAACTATCCTTAGTTACTCAAAGAATGAAGTATGAAAGAAAAGCGTCCAATTTTCAGTAGTTTATATACAGATAACTTGGGAAAGGAAGATAATTTAAATCAATCTATATAATATAAAGTAAATTTAAATGTCTACCATAGTCATAACCAGGCGCTGGTGTTTAGACAGCTTATTACAAACGTTGACAAGTTGTTGTGAAAGATAAAATACCATTTCTCGAAACCGGGTCTCATTAATACTGAACGAATTATTCTTCTAAATGAACCTATAAAAGTGTTAAGTAACGAGTAGTCGAGAAATCAAATTAAAAAGCAAATCTCGTTAAAATAAAAAAGTGCTAACTTTCATATCAAAATTTTATGAAGCGACAACTGGGAATCAATTTAGTCATTACGGATGAATCGTGGGAAAAACGCGGTCGTCTCGTGATGACATTGCGCAGACATTTTAATTATGAACTGTCGACTTGGGATCGGCGGGGTTGCTCAGCTGCGTCGCCGATAAAAACGATGGCCGGCGACGATGACACAGATAAAATCTGCAGAAGACAGGTTAAATTTAAAAGGAAATTAGATTTGAATAGATCAAATTGTCTGAGTGTTATCAGTTCTTGGTAGTGATCCCTTTATTTGCTTAATAAAACATTTCGGGCGATGGTAAGGTGCGCTAAATGATCAAGCGAGTATATTTGTATGACTTCTTACTTAAAGTGCAGTTCTGTGTTTTCGTAACGTTATTACTACTTTTACACCCAATCCATATTGACATGAGTTATTGAAATTTCATATGGAATTCATGTTAAAACGTATTCAGTGAATACATTTATTAATCACGTTATTCACTGCCGCGCTTTTCTCGTATAATTGCTTTAATATTCCTGTTCAAAGTTAATTGTGTTCCTTTTAATATTACCCACGGAATCATAAAAATATAAACACGCCTATTAAATACTGAGCAAACTACAGTTGAGCCTTTCAAAGAAATTACCCTATTCACGGCGACGAAAGAAGCTGGCAAAGGAGATGAGGGAAGTAAATTTCTTTTGCGCAGAACAAAGCATTAAAAAGTAAGCCTACACCGCATATATGCAACTCCATTGAAATCCATTAGTCTGCTCGCGCCGAGAAGTAATTTGCAAGGAGCCTTTTGTTAGCAAAGGTACTGTTCACACAACGAACTCTCTCACTTATATAATCAAGCATATTCATAATATCATGAAATATTCCATTACTATTGAGAACGTTAGGTGTTCCTTAATGACATTAAATAATCAAATCTGACTCTAGTGTAATGTCATGGACGATCACGCCCTTAATTTTCATTCCATATTGATTATTGTCATCAAGATCAGGGATAGAATATTTATGAAAGCTTGTTACTGTAAGAGGATTTTTGTTATAGTGCCTCCGCATCAGATGTTAATGTATGATAAGTCTGGCGCTGACGTATCGGGAGTGGTGGGCCCTTTGGAAGAAGGATCGGCTTTAGTGCTGGTGTGTGAAGTACGAGGTGGTAAGTCGAACAGTATATAAAATGTACATTTAAGATTTGAATTTTTTTGTATTATATGCGACAGTGTACAACAATGTCATAAAACGTTTCCTTTTCAGTAGAGGTATTTCATACACCTACGCACGCTCAACAGTTAGAAGTCACGTGTTGGCATTCTATATAACATTCGGGTCACCGCTCAAAAGTTTAATATCGTAGTATGTCTACGCGTGTACAATACGAGTATACAGATTCGTATACCTTATCTAAGCGATAATTTAACTGGCATTTGAAAAGGTTGACAGCATATTTTTGAATTGAGAAAAAAAAGAAACAGAACGCGCCAAGAATAAATCGTTTCCGACAATTTAAATTTGGAAACAAGTAAATTCAGTTTGCAGCCTTACTTAACTGTCGCAAAAATATTGAGCGGCGTCGGCATTCATTTTGTTTTCTATTGCATGACTTCTTTTATGGAAACATTGGAAGAGATATTCCATTCGAATTGGTTCATTGAAAAGTCCGCAGTAAGGCCGGCTGGCGTCGCGCCAGTATGCTAGGGATTATCTTCGGCCATGTGCCCACCAATTGTGATGACGCAGCCGGGCGAACATTGAGAATTTAGGTTTTGACCCTGCTATCAGGCTCATATTTAATTACACAATTTATAAAAATATTCTGTTGAAAATAAATCTTGCAGCTAACTAAAAATTTTCACCGCTTTTATATCTTAAAATAAGGCGAGGTTGACTACGTTCGCTAAATGCAAAGATAAAAATAAGATTAATAAAATAAAATTTGTTGAAATTAATAATGTATGCCGATGCACGCCACATCCATGCATAATTTGGCCATCTCTCAGCTTTAGAGGTGATCAAATGTCTGACCGCTATCAATGTATGCAGAATATAAATGATTTATGACTTTCACTTTGAAGAAATTGATTGAATACTTAATTCAACTTAATTGAAAGTTATTGCAGCTGTGCCCTTTAAGAAGAATTGGTTAGCAACAATATAGGGATACATTAATAATTATTTCCTGACTAAACCGGTTCAGTCTGGATAGAAATCTCTGCTCTGTTTGCCACAGGTCGTCCGGAGCCCTTAGTTTCGTGGTGGATAGATGGAACTCCAGCCTCCCAGTACATAGGCGTCAAGACAGATACGCACGTGATAGTCAATCGACTCGAACTGCAGCACTTGAAGCGAGAGGACCTCAACACAACTTTCAAATGCAGAGCTTCTAACACGAACTTGGTACCGCCACAGGAGAAAATTGTGAGGCTGGAATTGAATTGTAAGTAATCCAGATAATATTCATGATACTTTTTAATTAGAGCCCAATGTTCGTGTCATTAATGCTCTTCGCTTCAAGTAACTAGCCTAATGATGTTAAGATATTGACGAACATGGACGTGACGCTTCTGCAATGCAATAATTGGAAGTTGCTTTATAAAATTTAGCATAATTACGAACAAACAATACACTTTACTTCTACGAGTATAGTACGGCAGAAGCCAAAGATATATCGCAAGGGGCTAAAACTATTTATTTATAAAACGAAGTCACCTGCAGGTTCCCTTTTAATTTAAGTTGTTTAATGAGGTTTTTAATAAAGAAACTTGAATACATAACTACTTATACATTCCACTTTCTTCTATTATAAAGATTGAAGCGTCTTAATTGACTGCTGAACTTTAAAAACTCTGAGTTCTTTTTATTCAGTCTTTGCTTTTTAAAGACCTTAATTAAGAAATTAATGCGAAATTCTTCTATTTAACGGACCACTTGGTTATTCTACCTATTACTGAAGGCTAAATGAATATTTTAAAACCGGTGTTGTATTTAATTTCTTGAGATAAATTTATTACCTTAAGTTATTATTGACGTTATAATTATGTTGTAACTACTGTATAGTACTATTAGGTATTCTACATACATAAATAATATGTTCACGCTTTTTCCCTCCAGGGTAGGCAAAGACAACAGACCGCCATATGTCTCTGTCCTTACATGCTTCACGCGTTTCCTTCACTTAGGTATTCTGTGCTACAACAGTATCCAACAAAAAATAAAGTATTTCACACAAATTTCGTTCATTGGAAATCCAGCGTCAGAGAGAACTTTGCAAAATATAAAGTAAAAAAATTAAAATTGTAAATTCAAATTAAGTAGGTACTAGTTATCTCTACATCACATAAATGTAATTGTTATGGAAAGCGAGCAAATATAGGTCGACACAGTGTAGTTAACAAAGTGTGCTTGGGCCTCAAAGGTGTTGATAGGGACGTTTGATACCCAAGCTAATGTCACCTGCTAATCAATGCATCTGCTAGGCAACTCGAACAAGAATCTGGCGTAGACTTTCTTCTCGGGATTGGGAATTCAGACAGCAGTCGCTCCTGGTAAATTTGACCTAATAATCAAAGCAAATCAATGAGCGGAGATGTGACCATCTATGCAGGAAGGTCAAAAAAGTCTTATAGTATGTTTTAAAACTTAAATCTCAGTCTACTTACACCTCAGAATCTCTGATTTTACTATACGCTAAATTACATAAGGGATAATCAAAACACCTTTAGTGGAAAAGGAATTTGATAAAATTTTACCAATATCAATGTTGGATCAAAAACTTTAATGAAAAAGGCTTCAGTGGACTTTTATTACTGTTAAACATATATCATTTTAATACCATATACGAAAATCTAATCCCGTTGGTATACGTCCCTAAATCACTTTATCAATTTGGTGTATGTATAATACACCTGTGATTATGCTCACTCAAACATAAATTATGTTGTAGATTTAATATAATTGTTAGAGAGCCAAAATAGAACATCAAATTACGCTGACAAAATGTTATGATATGATCCATATTATCAAGTAAAATGTTGGTGTTGATTAAGAGTGAGTTCATTTCAGTTTTGTTTATAGCAATAATACATACAAAACTTTGCACCTTCTTTTTTCTTTTCCAATTATTTGTATTACTAGTAAATTTTAATGATAACAAACCGTAGGTATATACCTATACCATGATCGCGTTAATTCCCGTTTACACATTATGATAATCATGGAACCATGGACCTAGGAATAACTATGGACGGAGCCATGGGAACAAAAAAGTGACGCTGCATAGTCAGCCAACTTTCGTATACGTATACAGTCGCCACGCACACTCTCACATCATAGTCAGCCACTTCGCGGCAAACGTCGGCCGAATCGGTCGATCTGTCAGTTTAAGCGGGAAGAAAAAAAAATCAAATACAACATGTCTTGTGCAGTGAAATGGTGAAAAAACCGTAGTGACAGGAAGAAAATAAATCCAGGGATCACATTTCACAGGTTAATCAATATTTCAATCACTTAATGTTTATCTAATAATTATACATAAATGTTCATTCAATATTTCAAAACAAATTTCAATTGTTCGGTACAAAACCAGTGATCCCAACATAAAAGTGTGCAAATTTCCCCATATTTTGGGGAAATCTGTAAATTGTGTGACTTTATGATGAAATAGCATAAACTATTTATTAGTAGTGATAACCGTAGTGATTTAACTTATTTTTTATAAATACATGGGATTAGGAATCGCAAAAATACAAATTGTAACTAATATGAATTTTTTAACTTTTTTTGTTAATTAGGTACCTAGTTTAATCGTGTGAATATTCCCCACGGTTACCATCCATGTAAGTTTTTTTTTATATAGGTATAATGAAAAAAATAATGTAAAAAAAAACTAAAATATTATTTTCATTAATTTATGATAAAATAATATTTTTAATAATAATGCACGAATCACCCTTAATGATTGTTCATTTATATATTTTAAAATTTACCAAATAATTCTCCCTATTCCTCAACTAAAATAATAAAAAATGGGGAAATTTAGGTAAAACCTCGCATCCCTACAATTTACTCACACAATGATTATTGCCCGCCATTTTTTGACACAGACTAGTTACTCTAGGCACTCCGTCCATACTTTTCCTAAGTCTATGCATGGAACGCGAATGTTTAAAATTAAAGTTAAGATAACAAGCCGTTTTGAGATTGACATATTCTATCTTTATAGTAAGTATGTTACTAAAACACATGTTAACTTTTAAACTTTCGCGTTCCATGATTATTATACGTAAACGGGAATTAACGCGATCATCGCGTTAATTCCCGTTTACGTATAATAAAACACATGTTACTAGACCACTTAAAAGTAAGTGATCACTTACTTTTAAGTGAACGGTGAGCCAGATATTTATTGTCTGTTACAGTAGTCTAATCTAAATTTAGAAATGTTTTTAGTTTTGATTTTTGTTCAAAGATAGTATTTTTGATCAGAATTACAAACTACACAATGTAGGTATACCAATGGCTGAAATACTATTTTTCATTGCAGTGGCACCTTTATCGGTGTCGTTACTAAACCGGCCACAACAACTACTGGCTGGTGCAGCGGCTACACTGCGATGCGTTTCAGAAGGGAGCAGGCCTCCAGCACACATAACCTGGTTTAAGGATAACAGGAGTTTCAACAAAGACATGGTAAGAGACAAAATACATTAAATAATATTGTTTAGAAATATATTTTATTCATTGATTTGTCTATCAATGGAGGGGATTATACAGTCGCATATCGCAATATTCGCAATTCTGTTAATTGAAATTCAATGCCAGTTATACTACAAGTGCGAAAGTATTTAAGCTTATATATTCTGAAGTTAATTATATTGTATGTTTATTATATTCATTCATGTGGTTTATAAGAATACTCGTATCAAACTCAAAAATATTCGTTCATTAGCTTATCATTGAGTTCCAATTAGGTACGAGTTATATGAATTTATTATTGACTAATATTTACTCTTTAGACTCATTATTTAGGTTTTTTGAAAGGAAGTCTATTTGAGATTTGTATTACTTTTCAATTTAAAACTTAATCCCATCTTGCTTTTATGGGTTCATTATGAGAATATAATTTCACTTCACCCCGTCGAAGGGCTTTCTATTACCTATTAGAATTTTTATTTGTGACTTAAGTAGTAATCAATGTTCACAAATGTATATCCATAGTTTGTACAGACTACGTGTATGACATTATTCAGATCAATCAATGTATAATTAATGTAAACCAATGACTCTAAGAAACTTATTAACTAAAAACAAAATTATATAAAACTAAAATATTTACATCGTTGAAAAAAGGAGAGCGAGTTTTTTTTGTTCATAATAGGCTTACATTTGACCTCAATCTCACTTGATGGTAAGTGACGATGTGATCTACCTACGTGATGAGTATGTACAATTTAAAAATTTTGAGTGTCGAAATAACTCCCCATCAATGTCGACTGGTGAAGTACCTACCCAAAAGGCTAGCGGTATTGTCACGTTAGATGGTAATGCCAATTCTTTGCTCAATAATTAACTAGTGTTTGCCCGCGGCTTCATCCGCGTGGATGTTGGTATGCTTGCATATTTGTTTATTAACAATTTTGTCTATAATACTTCATAGTTTCATGGAAACCCCTATTTGAACAATTATAAACATTTTCTCGCAACAGGAGTAGTTATATCCTTTTTCAGGTTCTAGTCTATCTCTGTACAAAATTTCATTAACATCGTTCAATGGTTTATACCTGAAAGCGTAACATGCAGACAGAAAAAGAGTTACTTTCGCATTTATAATATTCAAATATGGATTTGAATTTGAAACTTTACCGCTCCCTTATATTTTTATGTTCAGCAAAGCACTGGATTCAGTTTTAAAGGCTTGGTCAATCCGCTGTACGGAAGGCGTCTTACGTCCTACGTGACTCGTTTGAAAGACGCCATCTCCGAGCTTTTAGCATTTTATATGACGTTCCAATTGCTCTGTGCAAATTTTATTAACTTGAAACGTTTCATTTTCAGTATTAAGTGAGCTTGTCACGTTGACCACAAAACGTACTACGCGTACCCAGGGTCGAATTCAGAGCTCTGAAGGCCTTGGAGTAAAAATGGAGTGCAGGCCCCCAGCCGCAAATTATTTTCCAAATGAAAAGAAATTTTTTTTATGTTTGTTCATAAAATAATTCATTTGAAACTATGTAGATTTTATTAGTATTTAAATACCTAGATATATGGTAAAAATTTCGAAGTATCTATTGTGAGGATCTCTTTTTTGTGGAAAACACAGGGCTGTGGCCACAGATGGCCTTCCTTAAATCCGACCCTGCTCGTAGCTAGTATATGTGTTCGTTGTTCAATGCTCTTATTTCAGTGGAACATGTCAGTTACGACCTCAATTATTATACTTACTTCTATTCTAAAACCTAACACGCACTGTGGCTTTTGAATCAATTGCAACGTTTTGACATTGTTTTAACGTTCGACTATTTGTTCTGTAAAAAAATACGACTAGTTGGTTATTTGAAATTAACTTCTGTAGAACTCTGGTACAGAATTATAGCAGGCAGGTTTAGTGTTAGGAGCTGAAAGCAATAACAATTTAGCGTCATTTATATTTAAAAGGTAATTAGCTTAGTTTGAATTTCATCATAGGCCTGTCTCATACGCCAAGTCATCCATTTTAGCATTGTTCCCGATTACAAAATAAAGCTTTCAACTTGGAGAATGAGGCTACAGTCTGATTCCACCCATGCACAAATCTTCATAAATACAATGATGAAATCTAAGATACTCTAACAATTCAAAGTTAGACAAAGGTACATGACCGAGAAATGTTTCTAGAACATCACCACCCATTGAATATGAAGTCAAATTACATTATTATCCAGTAATTGACCCAGTCAAAGCTAATAAAAATAAAGAACAAAATGTGAATTGAGAAGTTAATAAATGACGCTTGCCTATTTCTTTATTACATCAACTGTATCATCTTGTAATAAAGTCTGAAGAATCGTTTAGCAGTCCGTCTGTACAATTTTAACGCCTAATTTAATTTCTTTTTTTAAATTATGTTATGAATTTTGTATTAAATTGTCCTTTTAGTTTTAAAAAGAAAATTGCTAGCATTATATTTTTGTAATTGAAGTGATAGATTTTATCTAGGCATATTTATTATTTTACAGTTTTAGTTATTTTTCTTACAAAAATATATTATGGTTTTTCATTTAAAATACCATTTATGAGTTAATTGATATACCTACTCACATAATACTCAGGCCGGGTACCCCTTCAAGGAGTAAGCAGAGATGAAAGCACCTGCGTATTATCAAAAATACTTTTCGTATCCACTGTGTACTAGGCTAGGGGTGAACTTATACCTTCAAGCGGATGCTTTTTAAATCCTCGTCTGTCAATCAGCAGGTATAGGTACCAGTTTGCAGTTGAGAAAGCCTTAACCCCGAAAGTCAAATACACCATATGATAGTAGTAGTTATTCTTCAACCTAGCGTTAATCTCAGTCGTATCCAAAGCTTACACCTCGGAGTCTGAGGTCCGTTTTACCAGTCTTAACTGCGGATTTGAAATATCGAGGTCCAAACCTCGATATTTTCCGTGAAGCAACTGCCATCTGACCTTCACAACCCAATGGTGAAAATTAGGCAATATCGAAGCATTGCAGTTAGTAGTAGTAGTTATGTTTAAAAATAATATATCCCTTTATGTTAATATTATTCACACTCTTCGTGTCCTCTAGATAACAGATCACTCGAACGAGACATGGTCAGTGAGCACGCTGGTGTTTAGCCCGAACCCCTTGGACAACGGTGCAACAATCAAGTGTGTCTCTGCTAACCCCAGTTTACCCACGAAGACGATCGATGACCATCTACAGCTCAACGTTGTATGTTAGTAATCATGTTTGTCTTTCTCGAGCGCCAAAAAGCTTACTCATACTCTTTCTTTGGATTTGGCTTATCTTGATCTTTGTAAGAACGACTGCCGTCCGACCTTCTAGTCACAAAAGAAAGCCTGCATCGCCGCAACCGTGCCTCATCTGTCAATTTTCAGATGTATTGTCAGCGTAAAAAGTAAATGATTATTTTCAGATTTTCAAGATCCGTTTTTGAGCCGTCATTTATATTTTTTGGTGAAAATGCTGTTTCACCAAGAAATTTTTTAAAATTTCAATTAACATACAGTTAATTATTTACATTCAGATTTTTTAATTTGCAACCTGAGCAATCATCATTTTGCTTTTGACGATGACTGTACCTACAGGTAAGGTTGGTTTGAGTCCCGAAGATTTTCGTGGGACTCTTAAAACACCCTGTATTTGTGTGTGTTATACCGTTTTACTATGATCACAGCATTTAAGTTTTTTCTTCGTCCAAAATAAAAATATTCCCAAGAGGTCGATTTAATAAAAACACCGCTCTACTTGTCTTCACATCTGCGGTACTTTGTCCTCGATGAATATTATATTATATATGTGCTTTTTTATCTTTTATATATTAATATAGAACCCAATAGACAGATAATTTACGATATTGAACGTATAGTTATTATCTAACCTTGCGTATATTTTATAGCACCCTGTAGATTCAACTCAGTTCATGCCCATGGTAGATAAAAGTACCTACATGAGTTTTATGGTTTATAATAATCGTAATGATCTTCAACAATTTTAAAAATATTTGAGTAAAATATGGTATTATAATTTAAGTTTATCGAAATTAATTTATAAAATTAATTCCCAATAGTTTTAGCCCTCAATTTCTTGAATCTCATACTCTCCTTTCTATTTAATTTTTGTTTCACTTTTCATACCTACATTTCTATGAGTATTTATTTTTAACTGGTTACTTACAAAGCAACCCTTGCTATGGACCTGTGTAATTAGGGTTATTTCCCAATGGAAAATCAAATACACTCGAGAGCAATGAATCCGGGTCACTTAGAGAATCCTAAAAATCTCGGAAATTAAAAATGCTAGGTTAATGCAATAAATTGTATTTAATAGACAATGTAATACTCCTTAAATGAAGGTATTAAAACTTCTTAGTTATTGTAAAGTTATATCATAAAAAAATCAAATTTGAAAAAGGGCCACTTTCGAAGATGGAACTACGAAATTACAGCATTTGGTTTTGCTTTTGTTTGTAATCTGTCATTTATGTGGGTACATAAACCATGTTGATAGTGCTCTATATTCATTATTCAAGCTGAAATTATGTCGCTTACGCCTGAAGAATGCACCAGAATACTTACAATGCTGGAAACCGGCCGGAGTCAGCGCGATACAGCCAGGACTGTCGGTGTGTCGCTGTCAACAGTACAAAGAGTTCTCCGACGTTACGAAGAAACTGGTTCTAACCTACGCAGACCAGGAACGGGCAGAACCAGGTGTACCACAGCACGAGAAGACCGATACTTGGTGAACACTATGCTTCGAAATCGCTTTCTCACAGGAACTGAACTCACCAATCAGTTTCGACGCCTCGGAGGAAGTAACCCAAGTGCATGGACAGTAAGACGTCGGCTTGCTGAATCTAACTTAAAACCCCTTAGACCTGCAAACGGCCCTAAACTGGAGCGTGGGCATCGTATTTCGAGACTAAGATATGCCCAGAGCCACGTAAATTGGAGTATTGAAGATTGGTCAAAAGTTATGTTCTCCGACGAATCAAAATTTATGCTCTACAAGCACGATGGAAGACACAGAGTGTATCGAAGACCAGGGGAAAGATTCAAGCAAGCATGCATCGAAGAAAAAGTAGCCTACGGTGGTGGGTCTGTACTTGTGTGGGCCGGAATTTCTTCTGAAAGTCGCACAGAGCTGGTGATCATAGAAAACGGCTCTTTAACTAGCGTAAGATATGTGGAAGAAATCCTCAATGATCACGTTGGTCCATTTATGGTCAATTTAGGTGAGGATGCTATATTTATGCATGACAATGCCCGACCTCATACAGGTAGGATTGTGAATGACTACCTTCAAGAGATGAACATTACTCGTATGGAGTGGCCAGCGCGCAGCCCGGATACCAACCCGATCGAGCATGCTTGGGACGAGCTAGGCAGATGCGTAAAACAACGAAACCCTCCCCCAATCACGCTTCGTGAGCTCAAAATTGCTCTCACAGAGGAATGGGAGAATATTCCCCAAAATCGTATAAGGAACTTGGTGTACAGCATGCCAAACCGCGTAAACGCAGTAATGGAAGCACGAGGAGGCAATACGAAGTATTAAAATTCAAGAAAATCGTAATAAAGTTCAAAAATTTCATGTTTCCTATTTTTGTTTTAAGGAGAGATCAGCAGTTTTTTTCTTTATGTAATTTTGTGTTAATAAAATGTATGGTGACTCATATTTTTTTTACTTTCATTTAAGGAGTATTACATTGTCTATTAAATACAATTTATTGCATTAACCTATCATTTTTAGTTTCCGAGATTTTTAACATTCTTTAAGTGACCCGGATTCATTGCTCTCGAGTGTAGTATATTAAAACTATCAAATCATATTTATTTACAGTTAATGAAAATAATTAATTGTATAACCACTAATAAAATATATTTTTTTAATTTAGATAGTCCCCTGGTGACATTGACGCTCGGCAGCACGTTGAATCCTCATGATATAAAAGAAGGGGACGACGTTTACTTTGAGTGCAACGTACGTGCCAACCCTAGAGAACATCGAATATCATGGTATCACAACGTAAGTTTATTTTATAAATCACTAGCGACCCGGGACCCGGCTTCGCCCGGGAGTAAATTCCACTTTTCTAATAAAATATATAGCCTCTGACACTCACGAATGACGTGGCTTTCTATTGGTGAAAGAATTTTTAAAATCGGTTCAGTAGATGTCGAGATTACCCCTTACAATTTAACAAATATACAAACACACAAACTTTACCTCTTTATAATATTAGTATAGATTACAGTAGATCAGAGGCCGAAGTCGAGCTCTAATCACGATCAAAACGTGAGAAATCGGTGGATTTCAATTGGTTAACATAAAGAAGAACCGGTGTAAAGTAAATCGACTTATATAACGACTAATAGGCTGAAATTTGGTACAGGGATATATTATAGTTTGAGATAACACAAAAAATTTATACTTGGAATAGGTCCCCATGAGTAGCACGAACGTGAAGAAAATTCCACGAGGGTAAAGTCGCGGGCGCCAGCTAGTAAGCTATAAAATATATTATGTGTATATTTTTATGATAAGATTCGTTTTGACCGCAGTTATCTGTCTGTCGTTTGATAGCGGTTGCCGGTTTTAGTCTACAGGGACATGCGTGAGTTTTGAATCTGTGTCCGTGACATCAACCCTTTGTAACAAACACATATTTTATTATTCTTTGTCTTTAAAGCGTAGATGAGCGACACCCGGATTAAAGAATTATCCCCATGTTGTGTTGGATTTACCAAAAATATAGCCATTCGTGTAGTCATTGTATACAAAGTTGATTGTAGAAATACAACATGCTTACGTCTTTTCCCAAGCTCTAGTCCATCTCTGTACCAAGTTTCACTAGAATCTGATGAGTGGTTTAGGAGTGAAAGCGTAACAGACAGACAGAGTTACTTTGTTACTTTTGCATGTATAATACATTATATTAAAGAATAGCGGGACTAGGATCAAATGTTAATTAAATACAACGTACCCGACCTAAAAAGTATCGAACCATTCATTAAACTGTTTAATATAATGAACCTAATTAATAGTTTTGTCAAATTTGACAACAAAACGACAACTAAATTGACTATAAAATCAACATAAAATTCAGAGATTTTAGTTTAGTGAAAATGTACAACAGTATCAACATCTGTGGGTATGCTATAAAAATGTTTGTTTTTTAAACGGTTTTATTTAACTCGGCCTGTTTGTTTGGGTCAAATCTAGTAATTAAAATTTGACCCCCTTTCAGTTGTCTGATTGGTCTGATATTTGGCAGAAGTCTTCAGTTTTGATGACAATACAATTATTTAAAACCGTTTAACTTGAAAAAGATTTTTCACAAATTATTATTTTAAGTTAGTTTAAAGAGTTAAAATATTGGTAACTACGAGTATTTTATTTACTATACTCAAAAGGTGACGTATAATAAAATGATGATATATTCAGATTTGTTCAAAATGGAAGGTGCCAGCTCGCTGAGTTCTACGTTAGCCAGTTGGTGAATGAGTCACATAAAATACTTTAACCTAATGGATTATTTTATAGGAAAGACCAGTAAGTCAAAATATGACTTCAGGCATCATTGTCAGCGCTAGGTCGCTGGTGCTGCAGAAGGTGACGAGAAGAGAGGCTGGCAGCTACTCTTGTAAGGCTGCTAACGCAAGGGGAGAAACCGCCAGCAAATTCGTGATGTTGAGAGTTCAATGTAAGTATTATTATTGGTATATTTTATGCTATTATTGTTGCTATGTATTTTAGATTTTAGCGGTTATTGTTTTGGGAGTTTGAATACATCTAATATTTACACAGACATCTAATACACAGACAGATAATATCTACAGATTGTGTCGTGTAAAGGCCGCTAATGACACACGCGCTCTATTGGAGCGTTAGGGTTGACTACTTAATTAATAAAAATAAAAGTTGCAAAATGTATCACTTAATACTTCACTTATTGGCTCACCTAAACAATTGTTCACTGAGAAATATAAAAAATTTGGTATAAGACATATTTAAAAAATCTAAAAATGATCATAACCTACTTTATTGGATCTTTGAGATAATGTAATTGGTGCATTTTTATCTGCAGCTGCAGATATCTTATTGGGATGACGATAATTTGTAGGAAATAAACAATTCATTTGTAGATAATAGCATGAACTACACTTTATGTGTAAAAACTTTACTATTTACAAGAAAAGTGCTAAGAAGTCATTGCTTATAATTTTTTAGCCTAAATTAGATCAATGGCAACATTGGTAGGATTTATTATACAAATTGCAGTTCTATGCGAGTTATGATTGAAATATAATGTAAAAGATATATTCTGACCGATATATTAGCAGCTCCTTTTAAACGATTACTTAATTTTCTTTTTTTGTCAAACTTCTCGACTTCTTATTCAAGATAAATTTACTGTAATAAGCAATTGTGGAGGTCAATGGTTTTTATCTGCGGTAGAACTAAATTACTCCTTCCATTTTCTTCTCAGTTCGTTGGCATACAGCTTTGAATACGTAAAATTTCCAAGTAAGGCCCGCAAAAGTTGTCATTTATTTCAGCATTCAGTGCACTTTTCAAATTTTAAACATTTAATCTACAGGTGACGATGCTAATTATGCCTTTACGATCTTTTAATTTCATGTGACAACAGGTGAGATTGTGGTCAAACTCGAGCCTATTAAATACTAATTACCAATAAAAAAAAATGTTGCTCAATATTCTGACAAACCAAAGCAAATTAGTAAGAACGAAGCAAATCACCTTATGAAACTAATAACGCAATGCAAATTACCTAATTAGACCAACTATATACGATTAACATATGAACACATTGAGTATCAAATCAACAAAAGGCAAATGTACTTATATAAATGAAGCAAACAGATTTGCGCCAATAACCTCAAAAAGTCTATAATACAATATTAGATCAATTACAGTACATATGCCTTGCTAATGAGCGCCAAGTCTACATAAAGCTAGAGTGTGTAAAGAAACAACTGAATTACTTGACGCGCTCACATAGTACCAATAGCAAAAAACACGTTAACGTATCTGCCAACAAGGATCAAGAAGCAATCAATTTTATTATGTTAATTCGCAAGATTATAGACGCTGAATGTTATACGTATTAATTTAATGCCTCAACAGAGCGTGCGCATCGTGGTAAAGGTAACGTCATTAAACTATGTATCGGGTACACACTAGAGGACACTTCATTAGCATTTCCGTAATCCTCGGTAATATACATCGGACATACACATCCCTTAAAATGTCACCGAGCACGTATGAATTACTGGCCTATAAATACTGACGTGTCTGCGAATAGTATTCAAATGATTGCGGTCGGGATCGACGTACCAACTTCCTTCCGTAGCCGACCGTTCGCATAGTAATTGGCACGAGGGAAGGCGGCGCCGTCCGTAAATCATCAAAATTATTGCCTAATATTACTACAATTCTCTTGCTACCTCCTCAATCTGTTGTTTCGTTGCTTCACTTTAATACCTCTGGCTTTGTTCACTTCGCTCTTGGTGAATGAATGTTATTTCAAATCCTGAACATGGGTACATATTATCATTATTCTTTATCTAGTGTAATAATATTAGCTCTCCATATAATCTTCATTGAACAATTCAAGAGGCTATTTATAGAAAGGAGTACATTGAATAACGAAGTAACGCCAACATTTTGTAACTAATTGCAGAAAAGTATTCTTATTTACCATTTCGCTCCTCCCTTTTCATGGTTGAGTACCTTTTTATTGAAATTTGAATTTGATTCTCAAATTATTATTTATTTATGAATATTTTGACTTGTTACTTCAAGTCAAGAAGATTAATACAATTTGATTTGCGAAGGTCCAAATCAATTTTACTAATTGCTTAAGTTAATAAATTTGGAATTACAACAAGTGTTGCGAATTTTTAGGTTACACTGTATTTATATTGGATAAAGGTGTACCTACATAAATTATGACACTTAGAGAAAACGTTTAGTAAGAATAAAGTAAAGTAAAAGTTGTTGCTACATATGGGATTACTAACAGTTGATCTAGCACATTAAAACCTGTAAAATATACTTTATATAATATATGATACGTTATGAAAACAGACTTAATTATTGGTTATATCAGTATGTTCAGGATATGTAGGTAGGTAAAGAAAATAAATAAACAACAACATCCGTAGAAGGAGGTTTCATATAATTACGTATAATGTTGACGCATCAAGAAACTTTCTCGCTCAACTGGCCGACACTGAATTGCCGAGACGAAATAATTCGTAACTGCCGAAATAATTGTTCACTTGATTTATATTTATCGCTTTATGACAGGAAAACTGGTCGTTGGAGTTTTTAAATTTATGGATATTTTATGCTTGTTATTTAGAAGGCCGTTTGGGGTAGCGAAGTTAACGATGTACCGGGTATTTGGCTAGTATGCAAATGTTTCCAAATTGTAGTATACCCATCACATCCGGACGCTACCTTTGCGAACTAATTATATATTTTGCTGTTGAGTATTTTACCGATGCTCTGTGTATCATTGTACCGATCTTTAATATAATGTTAAAGAGTTGCCGTAAAACATAAATAAATTTGTTCGTTATTGTATACAAACGATTCAAGCTTGCTATAATATTTTTGTAATAGTTTCTACTTTCCCGCAATGAACAGCTTTCAGAATTCAATGTGGTAGTTTTTATAAAATATATTTTAAGACAACTATTGTTATATTTTGTTGTACTTCTTCTTCTCCAAAACTAAAGGTTAAATTTGATCGAAATACCATTCAGTGGACTCAATGAAAAGAGAGCCAAAGACTTACCCGCTTATACATACTAACTTAAAATTCTGTTGTTGCTACTAGTTTCTGTTAAACCTTATCTATTTATATCACAAAGTCACTAAATAAATCTTCCCAACGACGTTTCAATCAAACTACACCGGAATTGTTACAAATCGTGGTCATGGGGAGAACGACTGATTACCAAAATTTCTCGACCCATATTAGAGTGATACAACCAATATAGCTCTTCACATTGTGGTTGGTAAACTTTAATCCTGTGGTTTGATACCAACTTCACTAAGCGCTCGGCTATGGCTCTTGATTCTGTACTTCTATGTATATGATGTACAGTAAAATCTTTGCTGATAATATTATTTCCATAATGCCATAGAGGATATTTCTTTGGTCCAGTTCCAATTTCGTATGTTACTCCTTTTAAAATACGCTATGAACAATGGAACTCTGCTTGCCCAGGCTCTCTGCGTACAATTGAAGGTCCTAAAGCCTGCAGTTCACTATCGTGATGAGCACCTGACTTCGATCTAGCCGTAACTTCGATCGCTGTATATTGATTGAAACGTCGGAATAGAAAAGGTATTTATTTACCTCAAGTATTAAACATGGTCAAAATTTGTCTATTTTCTTTAATTTTACATTATGGACATCTATTGCCAGCATTAGATATTAAGGAAATGATACCTTAATTCTGTAGAATAAGTTACATGGTCCTATAGCGCAGCCTTATGAATTCTTTCCGCGTAGATGCACCGGTTTGCGGTGAAATATCACCACAAGTAGTCGGTGCAGCGATTGATGAAGCGCTACGAGTCCGTTGTGCAGTACACGCTGATCCAGCTGATGTGACTTTCTTATGGCAGTTCAATAACAGCGGCGAGAGCTTTAATGTGTCGCCTGCCAGATATGGTAAGTATCTTACGCTACATATTACAGAGTTGTTGTTGTTGATTTTTCCATGAAGATCGAATGTAAGCTTCAGTATCATAACTGGAGGCAAAATCTTAAAGGTTCCTTTTGGCGATATTATTATATCAGAGCAAAAAGGTATAAATATTATAATAAAATTTGATCATTTTCGATATCCCCTTAATACAATTTCAGTTTAAGATTCTTATCGTATTCAGGAACGATAATAATCCTCAAATTTGACAATCATATTACGCTAAAGAAAATGGTTTTAATGGAAAAAATTCCGTATAGTTTACGAGAGTACCTACAGATATTATTTTAGATAACTTTTTTCTCAAATATTGTATAAGAATAAATAAATAGGTTTAGCTAAAACTGGTCTTTATAGATAACTTTGGATAACTTATATAACAGTTCAGTCTGTTGTAGGTATATTCTATAAAATACGGATGTAAGATGGTGACTTCAGCTGTTCGCGCCTCTAGTACCTAACTGTGTGCTTACAGTAAATACTTTAGCTAAGTACACGATGAATTAATTAGTCAGATATTAATATTCGATACAATATGAACAAAGACGTAGTATGTATGTAATAGATGTTATGATAGTTCATGAATTATGTAGTCAATATTCGTTCGTAGTTCTTATTTCCTGATAATTTTTTATAGGTATTTATAACTAGGGGCCGTCTGCAACTTCGTTTTAATGGCATATGATATATTTGTTTTAAATGCAGAATATATTGTCCTGTATATTTTGCGAGCTATATAGACATTTTGTAACCTGGACATTTTCACAACACTTTATAACCACTTAACATTTTGTCACTTGAGCACATAAAGGTTATTATCGATGTATCTTACAAAAATGTCCATGAAAAAAAATATTCAGTATTATTAGTAAAATGAAACAGCACGCTATACCTATTCATAAGCGTAATATAAAAGAGGAACAATGGAAGTAGTAACTTCAAAAACATAATTATATATTTTTATGATTACAGAAACTTTAATAACTTAAAACTGATGAGGTACTATCGATTTGGACAAACTTAATTATCTGGTTAAAATATATTCTTGTTACTTGTATATTATATCACATGTTATGTTAATGAAGCACGCACACGAATATCATAAGATCTAAAATAACTGTTCCATGACCCTTTAGGCACAATCAACGGTAGTATAAGCGAGCTCCGGTACATTCCAGCCAGCGAACGTGACTACGGTGCACTGACGTGTCGTGGCACTAACGCTGTGGGCCGACAAACACAACCCTGTGTTTTTCAGATTGTGCCTGCAGGTATTGTGATTTTAAAACCACGCATTATTAGTGGAAATCCTCGTCAACTCCTCCAATTAAGCTAATGAGAGTGTGTTCACGTGGGTGAACACTAGGTGCGGTTTCCATTACTATCTGACGTATCGTATCCTTTGTCATTTTTTAGATCTAAAATATCATATTTGACAAATTATTTAGTTACATAGCTGGTAATTGAACAAATCCATCATGAGATATATATAATGATAACTGCTTTTAGAATATAAGATCGTTCTTGTTTTTCTGCAAGAATTATATCAGAGTACTCGACTGGTTAACAATATAATAATCCAATTAAACGGTCACCGCGTGCACAGATTTATGCCACGAATCATACTGTTAAGCATTATCATCATTTTGTACTTATTGATGTCACATTGCGCTGCTGCGGTGGTTGCATTTTTAATTTTACGTAGTAACTTTTACTAGTGAGCCACTACTTTGAATATTCACAACATCCTGTACCTTATTTTCATCACTTATGTTATGTTTTGTGATATGATTTTCGTCACAAAACCATTGTTGGTGTTTTGAACTAACATTTCGGCAAAACTGTGGGCAAACATAACTTGATTCAACGTAAGTACACTTTGTGCCGTTTTTATGCCATTGACCGTTACAGTATGTGTGTTAGTTTGATACCCAAAGACATCAAAAGTATAATGGAAGTGAGTGGGTTCCGTAAAAAATTGATTACCAGTAAGAACAAAAACACTTAAAATATCAGGATACTTCAAATTATGTTCAGGGAAAAGTAAGACAAATTGCCAACAAAAGGACAATAACGTGGGTTCAAGTTTGCAAACTATTTTTGTCTGGAGACAAAATTATCCGCTTAGGTCCCAAAACTAGTTTTGCCAAAGTTTTACCCTGTTCCCAATTGTGGAAGTTTTGCGAATTATATTTTAAACATTTTGATAGACCGGTAGACAAAGTTGGAATGGCAAATATTTGCCAATTTACGGACGTTTCTCTGTTGAACTCGAGTAGGGTACGGATAGCAATAGTCAAATTTTGGAAAAGGGTTTCTGCTATGCAAGCGAGGGCCAGGTCAAGGATTATTTCCTGTGCAACTTGGAATCCGTTTGTCTTACTTTGAAACTGCTCACAATAATTTGAATAGAATTAACAATTTATATTTTGTCAACAAGTTTGCAAGCAAAGTATAAAGAACAGGTTTTGATAAAAGATATTTGAATTTCTTGAACTTATCACTGTCATAAGCAAGCATTATTATTCGGTAGCAGAGCATTCTAGAATATGGTAAAAAAAAATTATCTCCTCTATAAAACTCAGCTATAGATGAAAAACATCATTTTGCTCCGAGAGGCCAAAATTATATATGACAGTGGTTGCTGTTAAATAAATGCATGCAAAAGGTGAAAGGTGCAGTACCTAACGTACAAGAAAATATCGTAGCTCATACAATTACAAGTATTATTATTACTAATATTGTCACCAGCTCGTCCATCACCACCGCGCAATTGCACTGTGTCTGCAAGCAATGGATCCAATTGGATTGAAGACTCCAACAGGGATGACTTTGGGGAGTCAGTGGTTGTAAGATGTGTGACAGGCTACGACGGAGGTCTTCCTCAACTGGTGGTGCTTGAAGCACTCGACTCTAACACCGGCAAAATAAGATTCAATGTGACTGCTAATGAGACTGGTAAATTATTATTTATATTTTTTTAAAAGCTTATAACTATACAATTAACTTTAATACACTTACATTTTGCTGAGGATTCCTGCATTTTTTTATTATCCTGGCAATTTTGTAGACATAGCAGCAAATTGCCTATATAGAGAAGAACATAACTCATAGGTACTATTTTAAATTATTTTCTACATAATATCACTAAGTTAATACTAAGTTAATACTAAGTTACAAATAAATTTATTAACAATTAGATGAGTAAATTGAAGTCTAAATAATGTTATGATATTCAATAAATTATAGATGGGGTGGCAATATTTATAGTACCTGCTGATATCCTTTGGACAACTGGCAGTGCTCTTAGACTCACAGTACATTCGAGGAATGACAAAGGAGCATCTGATCGAATCATGCTTCACGCTCTCGCATATCAAGATCCAGAAAGACGAACTGGTATGTATTGCACGGATTCTTCATCCAATGCTTGTGTAATATTTCCCTATTCATTTTATTTAGCACTTTTTATTGCTTATAATAAACAAATACCTAGGGATATTTACATAGTATTTTACAGCTCTTTGGGAGGTAAATTCTATTCGAACTAATTTACGATCCATAGCTAAACACCAAAAATAGCTAATAATGTCTACGATAGCTAAATGGAAATTCTAGTGCATTTCGGGATGTTGGCTTTCTATCTTTAACTTTAGAAACCTTGAAATAGTAAAGTGGAATTTCAAATTGCACTAATTTTCTATATATCGAATCGGTCATTGAAGTGACAACATAATTAATTATAAATATATAATATTGATTAATTTAATATTAATATTATATATCGGGTACAAAATTCCGTCTAATTACCATACATAAATAAGTTCAGTACTTGTGGTTTCGCTTATCTTAAGAATACACAAACTTAGGCAGTAATATTTCATAGTACAAAAATTCTCAATTTTTCTATTCAGAATAATATGTGCACAGAAACCTTTTCAAATACTTTGAAAGCACTTTAATATTCATTTGAATTAATAAGTAAAATTCAATCAAAGAGAGATAAAATGTTTCTTCCTTTGTTTGAAATTGTCAAAGTCGTGAAGCGACGTTGACATCAATTATTATGTGAAGGAAAAGTATAATGTACCTTATAATATACGAGTATGTATGTAGAATATCACTGAATTGCATAGAAAAGAAAATTATGCATATACTGCACAAATGCTTTAAAATACGGTATTCATTATAAATATTATGATCCAACTGGAGCAACCTCTTATGAATGTATTTTTACGTTACATGGGTTTAATGATGTGAGCCTGGGGTATATTATAAAAAGACTTAATCACACAAAAGCTTGAATTTCAGAGCATTTTGATGATAAATTACCCATTTTACGTATAAAAGATAATACCTATTGTATTTTCTATTTTCACATTTCTTGTAAAATCGTGACAAACAAATTATTGCTGTGGTTAGAGACGAATTAAACTGAGAATTTGAAAGTGTTGTGCTGGGGGTATCCCATCTTTCGTTCGCCGATCTGTAGTCTTCAATCTGTGGCTCGTTTGCTCCATCGGCCATCATAATGATTCAACACCATACTAAAATGCGTGATCTATTGTTAGATAAATACTGTTTTGTGCATTATTATGCACGTTGCATTGCCATGCATGCTAATTTGGACTGTATTTTGTAAATCAGTGTTTGTGCATTCAAATTTTATTATCCGTTTTCTGCTTGTGAATATTGTGGTGTGATTATTTCACTGTATTGACATCGTTTATTACTTGATAGATAGGCAGCGTCTAGGTTAAAATTTACTTAACTACCTAATAAAGTTAGGTCATTCTCTGAACCTTTCCCCAACTCAGTTGGGGTCGGCTTTCCAGTCTAACTGTGATGCGGCTGAACTTCGATATTTTCCGTGGAGCGACTGCCATCTGACCTCCACAACCAATGGTCATTATGACCAATGGCGATATCGAAGTTCCAAGTTGGACTGGTTGGACTTGGCTCCAATTACACGTAACGACTGCCATATATGTTTGTATGGCAACCGGGACCGACGGCTTAACGTGCTCTCCGAGGCACTAATAAACCTGCGATAAATACACACATAACTTCGAAAAGCATCGAAAAGTCATTAGTGTGTGCCATGGTGAACCTGGGATCGAACCTGAGACCTCGTCTCAGCAGTCTATTACCCAAACCACTAGGCTACCGCGCTAATAAAGTTAGGTGGTTAAGTGAATTTTAAGTTTATGTTATTTGCTATTTTGCACAGATTTTTTAGAAATAAATTATTATAGCGTAGGTAAAAATATAAATATCGAAGTCTAGCCAAATCCGCAGTTAAGACTGGTAAAGCGGACCTCAGACTACGAGGTGAAAGCTTTGGATGCGACTGGTATTAACGCTAGGTTGAAGAAGAAGGTGCAGATAACATTGGAGAAATCATAACAACCAGCAAAACCATGTTGGTAGCGTAAGTCCCAGTTGTACCCAATGCATGTATAAATTTGGCTTATCTTGATTTTTATGGGAGTAAATGCAATCTGATATCTTGACCCCGAAAGGAAGGCGTGGTTGACTTGGACCAGTCAGTCAAAGAAATTGAAGAAACTACTATAACAATTCAATTATAATCCCATTATCCTAGATGGTGGCAGTGGGTTAATGGCTGGTGTCTCCAAAGCTGCTTTCTGGTTGATCATCTTCACTGTAATCATATGTGCGTGTGCAGCAGCTTTCACTGGATTCTTCCTACGAAGAAAAAGGTAGGAATATATATTTTGAATGAAAACTTTTGGCTTGTCTCAAGTACTAATTTTTTACGACACCTTTGCGATAAGTCAATGCACAAAATGATGTCCAATCACAATTACAGTGTGTGGCACACTGATGGTACTAGTTACAAAGGTACTATAAACTTGGGGTGCGGTAATTACACTAACGTTGCTCTTTTTTTAATTTTGCCGTCGTAATTTTTACGATACTTTAGTAATCTAGGTTTAAATGTGATGGGCTAGTTAGGTACTAATAAACCCCTTTCCTCAAGAAGGTAGGTAATTCATCTTTGTTTCATTTTCAACACTCTTTTATCTTGCTACTAGGAGTTTTGAAAGTTACCTACGTGACAAACTATGTGTTTCATAAACAAACCTAAAAGGGAAAAGTCGGTCAAACGAGCACGTACCACTCGACTGCATTTACCAATTCACTAACAAACTATTTTGATTATAGCTACATGTCCTCATCATCAAGCGTTTGTATTTCACCTCTTATAGTTGAATGGCGCTTTTGTGCAACTGTGTATGTAATAATAACGTACGTTTTGTATAAATTTAAATTTGCGTTATGTGATTCAAATTTATTGAATCCCTATTTCCCTTGGTCATGCGTGAACTGATGAACCAATTTCGCTAATTGTTTTTTTATGTTGTTCGTTATTGTCAGGAATTTAGCATGGTAAATTAGAATATTTGAAAATATTAATGATTATTTTAACTATTATAATGACAGTCGTCTGTAAAAGGCGCGATTGACATAAGTATTGACTAGACACATTAGGTTCAGATGTATCGGTCTAAATTATATTGATAATTTTGCCTCCAGTGAGCATTCAAATAATAAACACAATGTTTTCATCATCATCATCATTCTCTGAACCTTTTTTTCAACTCAGTTAGGGTCGGCTTTCCAGTCTAATTGTGATGCGGCTGAACTTCGATATTTTCCGTGGAGCGACTGCCATCTGAATTCCCCAACCAATGTTCATTATGACCAATGACGATATCGAAGTTCCAAGTTAGACTGGTTGGACTTTTGTGGGCCCCAACTACCCGTAACGACTGCCATAGATGTTTTAAATACTTTTATTTTATTACTTTTGGGTTAGCATTTCAATAATTTAACAAATGCATAGGGTTGTATGCCTGTTAATTAATGAATAGTACATTCATCATACAATATCATTTCACTTAAATTACATTATGTCTGTATAGGTACTGTATTGGGGAAGCGAGTATATTTATTAAGCATTGGATGTAGACAATAGCCTCATTTAACATTGACGCCACTAAATCAAAGGAAATCAATTGAGATTCACATTAAAATTCTATGGTTACGCAGTTGCAGGGTAGCCTGACAAATGAGTTATGTTTAAATTGTAATATGTGTTATAATAATATATATGTTACCTATTGATGTATATTAACAAGTATTTATTCAGTTAATAATGGCCTATTCAGAGCATTCACTGTTTGCCATTCAAACATAATATATAACTTCATAGGTTGGCCTGTTGTATGTATATAAATGTGTACAGTTCGTATATTGATTGTTATTTTTCAGAAAATCGTTACAGTACCTACCTAGTGCGGTTTTAAAGTGCCTCTGCTCCCACCAAATATGAGAATTATTAGAGATATCAACAATACCTTTTACTTCGTTGCTATAGACCGACCGCTGCCGGAGCGGTGCAGCGGTAGCGGTCGGTCTATATCTAGTGTAGAATCAATTTTAGAAGTTATATCCATTACCTATAAATTATCTTAATTGATCATATTTTTAAAGCAGATGAATATTAAACGGCTCATAGACAATAAACTTTGCTCATCATCATCATTCCTCAACATAATAACAACAATAAAATGTAAGTTCACTTATTCATTTCTTGCTTAATCAGGAGTACTCCTCCAGCGAAGCAGCAGTCTTCAGAACTGCAACTTAACGCAGGAGATGGCCAGTACGTTGTTGCATACACACTCAAGCCACCGAAGCATGCACAGCCCGATATACTGAATCCTCCTCCAGGTAACTTAAAAGTATATAAGTCAAACTTGCCCTTCCCGAAATCGCCCGTGGCAAATTTCAAAGCCACGTTGCACCTCTTTAACCTATAGATAATACTCGTAATTTAGAAGTTTTCATGTAATGTATGGGAATCAGCCGGATTTGTAAGCATTTACGATTCCTGTTTCGCTTCCTTGGGCAGTAGCATAATGATATTTATAACTATATATATAAAATAAAGTCGTGTTAGTTACACTATTTATAACTCAAGACCGAATCCATTTGGCTGAAAATTGGTGGGGAGGTAACTTAGAACTAGCAGACGGACATAGGATACTTTTTATTCTGCCACAGGAACAAAGTATGCCACGGGTGAATCCACGGGGCACAGCTAGTATATTTATAGCATCTGACATTCATAAATGATATATCTTTCAATTGGTAAAAGAATTTTCGAAATGGGTTCAGTAGATCCCTTAAAACCTTACAAACTTTATCTCTTTATAATATTAGTATTGAAAAGTACCTTCAGTATCAAACAAATTGGAGTGACTTCATAGGATTAACTCGTCCCACAAAGCAAACAGTATCTTCAATACGATCATAGAGAGAGAACAGAATATTTAAGGCTACGGATTTGTTTTCGACAGGCTGCTAGTTCAAGGCTTCTTATCGACATCGATATAATACCAAACAATACCAAAATGGACTTGTAGATTACGCTTGACCTCTGTTATAAGATTTATAATATTTAAGAAGTACTTCTCTAGAATTTGAACAGCAATGTACAAAATATTTTAATAAAAAGTATCCGCATTCGACTTGTACTTCATATTATACGTCAAAGCTATTTTATAAGAGGGATTCCGGTAACAAGTGGCGTGTAAAACGTTGCCATGGCGATTGGTTCCACTGAAGTTCGAGGAGTATCAAGGACTGGTCGGTCGCAATATAATGGCTGTCCGGTTACGCTCATGTTATACAGAATATTGCTAGAGATGCTAATTACAAAAGTTTATTCTTAATCAGGAATATTTACCCGAAATAGGTTTTTTTTTTTTCATTTAATTTTACGTTGTATTTGCTTATATAAACTTAAGGACCTACCTATTGAATAAATATAATAGCATGTAAACATAGACTTAGGAAAAGTATGGACGGAGTGGAGTGCCTAGAGTAACTAGTCTGTGTCAAAAAATGGCGGGCATCAATCATTGTGTGAGTAAATTGTAGGGATGCGAGGTTTTACCTAAATTTCCCCATTTTTTATTATTTTAGTTGAGGAATAGGGAGAATTATTTGGTAAATTTTAAAATATATAAATGAACAATCATTAAAGGTGATTCGTGCATTATTATTAAAAATATTATTTTATCATAAATTAATGAAAATAATATTTTAGTTATTTTTTACATTATTTTTTTCATTATACCTATATAAAAAAAAACTTACACGGATGGTAACCGTGGGGAATATTCACACGATTAAACTAGGTACCTAATTAACAAAAAAAGTTAAAAAATTCATATTAGTTACAATTTGTATTTTTGCGATTCCTAATCCCATGTATTTATAAAAAAGAAGTTAAATCACTACGGTTATCACTACTAATAAATAGTTTATGCTATTTCATCATAAAGTCACACAATTTACAGATTTCCCCAAAATATGGGGAAATTTGCACACTTTTATGTTGGGATCACTGGTTTTGTACCGAACAATTGAATTTTGTTTTGAAATATTGAATGAACATTTATGTATAATTATTAGATAAACATTAAGTGATTGAAATATTGATTAACCTGTGAAATGTGATCCCTGGATTTATTTTCTTCCTATCACTACGGTTTTTACACCATTTCACTGCACAAGACATGTTGTATTTGATTTTTTTTTCTTCCCGCTTAAACTGACAGATCGACCGATTCGGCCGACGTTTGCCGCGAAGTGGCTGACTATGATGTGATTGTGTGCGTGGCGACTGTATACGTATACGAAAGTTGGCTGACTATGCAGCGTCACTTTTTTGTTCCCATGGCTCCGTCCATAGTTATTCCTAGGTCCATGCATGTAAAGAGTAAGAATTTCATTGCAATAAATAGATACACATGCTTTTTTTATTTAGAAATTTTGACATAACATTTTCCTTCAGACGGGGGACCTCCGAAAACAAAGTGCATTACTGAGATAGCCGCGAAAAATGGCACCCTGCACGCGAGTGAAGAGTGGGGTGCGGCCGAGCTCGCGAGCGCAGCGCTTGACGATCATCGAACCGTAAGTACCCTAAAGCCGCTTCCTACTTCCAATGATTTTCTGATCGGACTGGTCACGGGTTCAAGTCCCGTCCTGCAAGATAATTTTTTCCGATCAGAAAATCATTGGAAATAGTTAGCATGCAATTGCTTAAAATTTCATTCAACCGCTTCCTACTGTTCGGTAAACCGAGCTATTTAGAAGTAAACTAGTAAGATCGCTTGGCTTTACTTATGATTAGGTACTTTTTTCTCTCAAGTCTCACCTACATGGCATTCTTTGATTGCTTTTAAACTGTGTTTGTTTTTGTTTCACTTCTAAATATCTTTCTTTATTATTTCTACTTTCCTTTTGTCAAGGAGCTTGTATTGAACTTGCACCGAAGTATGAACGATATTTTTACTGAGATCCGTTTACCCTGCTACAAATCCAAGGAAATTTTTAATATACCTTCCAAGAAAACGATAAGCAGTTTTGTTGAGATCTTGAACGAGCTGAAAAATATTGAAAACCTTTTTTTAAATACACTTACAATGTTAAGCTAAGATCTGAATATTTTTCTTCGATGACAGAACGTATTATGAACTCCATATTTTTACACCCAGACATGTTATTAAAGTAGGAGTACGTACCCACTAACGCGACGTGAAAAATTCTACTCATTAAAACGTGGGTTTAATTATGTCATAGACTAGACACTCCGCACATAATTATACTAGATACTTTGTTGCTGCTCATAAAATGAGGCTCAAGTACTTCTCAAGCATTAGGTATAATATTATCGCCATATAAAAATGTAATTACCTTTTTTATTATAGTCATATAGTTCGTGGTTTATAAAAACACTTTTAGGTATATTAAATTTTATCCGAAAATTGAAACTCGACGTTTATTGAGTTACCTTTAAGAGTAATTTGAAAATATAAGTAATATTAACGTTTTTGAGTAGCTATTTAAGTAGAAGAAATTTTATGAGTCCATAAATTTTATTTGTTTTACAGGTACTGTCTCCGCCGAAGTCGGTGTTAAGTAAGCAACCTATATCATTAGGTACTATGACGCTAAGTAGGAGGGAACACCTCATTGCAGAAGAAATACCAGGACCAGAAAGTTGTGTATAAATTTAGAATTAAACACAGCTTTTGTACATATGAAATTTTGTGATGAGCTTCCATTGAACAAATTGAATTATATTAATTTTAACACAGGAGAGTGCCCGTAAAATCACCAAGGACTTGTATACAATATCTGAACAATGAATGAGAAGACATAAACTTCCTAATCAGTTTAGACTTTAAGCCCAGGCAGTAAAATCGTACGACCATCTGGATAGACATCATCTCATGAGACAAAACTTTTCTTAATCTGTTAAAGTAGGACAGAGTACCTAACCAACATTGAACCGGCGCATAAATTGAACCACTCTAGTATTTTACAGGAGTGGTCCAATTTTAGCGCTGGTTCAATATTGGCTACTCTCCTCTAACCACAGCAGCAGTTTGGTGGCTTGAGCGTGTGAAAGAAAAGATGGCAGGGTGATATAATAAACATTATACTATGACGAAAATGGTGAAGTAAAAATACATTACCATTTAGCAGTGTAGGAAAATGTCGCGAGCTCATCTCTTGCCTGAATGTTGAAGGGTAGTAATATTTACTTTTAATTACTTGAATAATTTGTAATATTCAGTTACATAAATGAGCTAGGACGTAATTCAGTAAAATTTCGTTTTTTTAAACTTACGAAAATGTATGTGAATAATGTGATTTTAAAGCTTACGAAAATTTATAAGTAGACATTATTGTTCAAAATCTATTTAATTGAAAATTAAATTTACTTAATAATTTATTTGCACATTAACAACAAAGTTAATGTTCCCGTGTTTCTCCTAATCGAATTGAAAATGCCCGTTCGGGATCGAAGAATCGGACGCCTTGTATAGGAAAGCAATAAATACAGTTAGCGACCAACATTGTGGCCCATAACCATGGCCCTCATGTAGAGCGAGTGTCTGTGCCTATCCTGGTTTGTGCTGGAATGATACTCATAAGTTGGTGCGATATCCATGTAGTGTTGATTTTTAACAGAATATCAAAGTGTAGAGGCAGAGTTATGTCCGGCGCATCTACACGTTGGTCGTGTTGGCTAAACCCTTTGCCACAACATTAGCCACACTTGGCCAATGTGTAGAGCCGCCGTTATAGAAAGCGGGTGATTTGGATTTTAGCGTAGAAAAAAAGGTGTGAAGATATTTTTATTATGATTAAAAAATAACAACTTTTTTTTATTTATTTCGTTTATAAATAATATATTTCATTAGTGAAGCAAGTTGAAAATGTTACAAGATTTGGCCAGAATTGTATATTGACGTTAGGTTACTTTATAAAAGTATACAATTTAGTAGTTCGAAACAATCCTGTAAATAATAATTAGTCAAATTTATTTTAATCATAATTCTATTTTATTTAATGTTGATAAAGATTTATTAGGTTACTATTAGGTCTTTGTAAAAAATAAATTTGTCCGACAGTGTACATTAACTTGTAAGTAATATTGTAAAATAAAACTTTGTAAATAAATGTATGTATTGACTGTGAAATTGTGATAAATAGTGTTGTAAATATTATAAACTGAAAAACATTAAAATATAAGGGAATAAACTCTGTGCAGTGCCCGGTTGTTTGATTTGAAGATTTATTGGAAAAGTTATAAGGAAAAGTGCGTACTGCTAAAGAGTGGAATGCCCTGCCTGAGTCTGTATTTCCGGAAAGCTACAACCTGGGAGTCTTCAAGTCTAGAGTGAATAGGTTTCTTCTAGGCAAGCGTGCTCCACCGTCGACCACATCATCATTTACCAACAGGTGAGATCGTGGTCAAATGCGAGCCTATTACCAATAAAAAAAAAAAAAAAAAAAAAGTTAAATCTAATCCTCGGGTAAAACGGTAAAATGGTGGAGAATTTTTCGTAGTTTTCTAAAGCTGTGCAAATATAGCTGCAAATAATACCTTGGAAAAACGTTTAAACTGCTGTTGTGTCTCACGAACAAACACGTTACAGTACGAATATTATTTTCATTGTGTATTTTACATTAAAGCTTGTCATATGATTCCAAAATAAGATAGAACATGATGGTATTTTCCGTTCCAACTGAGCAGTCTGACTGGCGTAGTCGTAGTACCTCCACCTTACAGAAGACCGCAGCCATAATAACCATCGACGTTGAATTCCTGGCGGTAAGTAGAATAGCCAGAGCTCACCAGCCCTTCCTAGCACCTTCTCCCATTCAGGGTCGGCAGCGCGAGTGTGATGCCCCTGATATTGCACACGTCCATAGGCCACGGTGACTGCTTTCCATCCGTGTGCTTGTCTGCTACCTAAGTAGTGTAAAATAATCAGATTTAAAAAAATATTTTTTTATACCTCTACCACTACACAAGTCAACCAGGGTTTCCGAGTAGAAAGTTTCTGATCCGATAGTTCGATGTTGAGATAAGGTTCATGATAGATGATAAAATACTGTACAATATACCTTCGGTATGAATTGTATGCTAGTTACTTTAACATAGGTAGATACTTACTTCTTTTGTTTTAATTATTTATTTAATTTTTATTAAGACGACATGACATTATACAAAACAAGGTAGGTATTCATATAAAATGCCACATAACCTAATTAGAGTTTTACCATGCATTAGTGCCATTAGTGGTTTATATTATAATTATCTAATAGTTTTATATACTAGTAGTACACAAGTCATCAAATAAGTAGGTGGTAGAATGTAAAGAATAGCAAGCGCGTCATCGGCGGCCACACCGACGTTATAAACTCCGTAAGTAAGTATTTTTCTTTTGCTTTAGAATATAACCTCATAACACTTGTGAAAATCAAGAAGACGGTACATTATTTTAGATATATATATATACTTGGTCCCATGACAAAATGGAGTATAATAAAAATTGCCATGATTCCAATTAGTTCATAAGAACTATAATTTCACCACAAAGAAGACAAGACATTGACTAGTATATAAATAAGTTCAAACACTGTATATCCACCTCAATATACTTTACCCACAGTACTGAATATTTATAAGAACCAGTTTATGTCTACCTACATAAAGAGCGAAGTGTATTTAAATTACATTATACACCACTGAGTGATCAAAAGCCTGAAAAGTTTTGACGAGGAATTCTTCGACCACCGGTATTCTCCTACTTGGATAAACATGAAAATTTACTAAAGACTAATGTAGTACAGTATTACTTTATACTTAAGATAAAAAATATGATTTTACATCGAAATATGAAGGTATGTAGGTACTAACTTTTTAATCAATATAATTTATTTAACATTTATGAAATCAATATCAAATAGACAGACTAGTATTGTGCTCCGTTGTGTAAGTGTTCTTCGAGCTCCATTTAGATTTTTAGAAACCAAGTCTACTACAAAACTAATCATGTTAATTATTTTTACTGACCCACCTTTATTCCCTCCACTGTAATATAATGATACTCAGGAAGTCCCAGGGAATGTTACACTGTCTTGGAACCAGCATTGAAAAATTATGATGATGATGCTATAATCATCATAATTTTTTACCCATTTATGTCCCACTGCTGGGTACGGGTCTCCTCTCCTCTAACGAGAGAGCTGAGAGGGTTAGACCTGAAATTAATCAGAAGTTAATTGACGAACGAGGCTCTAGTGGAAGTTTTCCTCTCAGGGTTGGTTCTCAGACGACAGTGGCTTCCATAAAGACCGTACCTACCTCTATACTAAAAAAGAGAATTAAAATTATTTTTTTATCTGCTTGCTTCAAATCTAGCCCAGGAGGCTAGTTTTTGGGTGCGGGCCGGAACCTCCACGTGGTGCACCTGGGCAACGGAGGCGAGCAGCGCCTCCCACTCGCCACGGGAGACGCTGCTGCCTGCGGCCAATCCGGCCGGGGTGGGAGTGGCCTCTAGAGGGCTGCTCCGAGGCTCTCCACGTGTCCCTCTGACTAGCAGATGGCACAGTGGGGAGCGAGCGGGGGGCGAGCTGATTGTCTGCGCGCCGACGGTTGGGTGACAGGACGGCCTCCTGTCACCCTACACCCCACCGTCGGCGAAGTGGCGCGATGCTCGCCCCACCCCCCCTGTCGGGGGTCGAGGGGGCCATCTTAAAACCGTAGATGGCCCGGGGACAGCTGGGGTGCGAGGGATATGCCCATTGGGTAACCTTACACCCCGGTTACTAAGGCCCGAGACGGCGTGCGGTTTTAGTCGGTTCGATCCCGACATAACCACCCCCGATGGCCGACGGGGGTGGTATCCATGGGGATTTCCGCACGATAAAAAAAAAAAAAAAGGAGGCTAGACTTGAAGCTAGTATTTCAGCAGACAGCCCCCCCCCCCCCACCCATTAAATTTATCTATATAGTGTTGATAAGGGTTGCAAACATACGTAAGTGCGTTTTAAATAGCAATTCATTGGCTCAAACAAAAATATTCTAGTTATTAATATGCATTATACTTAGCAAAACTACACATACCTTCCTTACAAGAGAGAGGCAGGCATTAAAATAAATTTCACATACTATATGCACACTATGCATTTAGGTTAATCGTGGCGTCGTGAATTATGCAGCTGGCTTGAAGGAAATCCCGAATGCGCAATAATGAACATCCTACATAATCCGCCATTGGACTGGTTAACCAATTAGAACTGTTTTGTGACTTACGTCGGCGCTTACAGGTTGTTCTCTGCGACATTTGTTCGTAAGCTGTACGTTTGGCTTTGTGATACAATTCTGTAAATATTGTTTTCTTGTGAATGCAGATATATGAAAAATTTTTGGAAATTGAAAAGGTTTTTTATTATCACACATTATGGTGCATTTTTGAAGTACCTACTTGCATATTTTATTAATTTGGTAGGTACTAATTATACTTACACTATTTTCGATCCGGGGTAAGCAGAGCAAGCTTCACTTCACTTCATTCATCTACTAATGGCAGAGTAATACAAAATAGTCAATATTATTATGATTGTAATATCATTAATTGTGCCGTAGTTTGGCATAAATCCGGTAGATGGTACCTAAGTCCACGTTGCTCTACGTCATTTGTCCAGGTCAGGTTCAGGTAGCTCAGTAGGTGGAGTAAGCTCTGTATAAAGAACATCGGTTCTTTATTTTTTCAGATTTATGTAAGTACCTATACTGCCCCACTAATCACAAAAGCGGTATCTCAGTGAAAGCTAGTTTCGAGATAATTGATGTTTTGTAAAATTAGGTTTTTTGTTAATTTATCGATTGTTATTTTTGGTTATTATATGTAGTGTATGTATAATATTAGGTATATTTTCTATTCCAATAGTTAAAATATGTAAAATATACATGGAAATGCCATAATCGTGAGTTACTGCTACACCGCTTAGTAATTACAAACTTAAAATTTGAGTTGCCGCCTTTTGGTTAGCATTCCGCCTAACATTCTTCTATACAAAAATGTATTGATTTTCAGTCAAATAAAATACGTATTTTTATATACAAAAAAACAAATCAAAGTGCACTTACAAAGTCTTTTATTATTGAAATTTATAATCATAAAAAAAAATATTAAAAAAAGAGACGTGTTCTATGAATTCTAATCAGTTAAAAGTGGGGAGTTCTCTCCAAAAGGACATTTCATTTTGTGGTATAATATTTTCGAAAGATTTCAAAATATTATCTATTTTGTTTGTAGAAATACCTAAGACGGATTCTCTCGGGTCTTTAATGTCAGACGGCAGTCACTCCTATAAAAGTCATAAAAGCCAAAGACGAGAATTATGCGGACGAAAGCAACCAGGAACAAATTTGAGATTATGATGTTTTGTACGCCTTTGGATTGCAGAATATTTGAACAGAAAATAAATTATAATATCACAAATTTGAAAGTAATCCTGGCAATATTTACCTAGGTAAAAAAACCTAAAGATGCTTAGAAGCTTCAAATTCCAATTGAAGCTAGCTAACTGTTACTATCGCTGTATTTCTAATAAATAAGGTTGCCATTTACCGAGTATCTTTGTATACCTACTCTTTGACTACGGAAGATATAACTCGTGTGACCTTACTAATCTTTAAAAACGCATTACTTAGCAAACAGTGCTGTTCAGTCAAGATTTTTTTTCATCCATGATAGGCCTACGTTTAACCTCAATATCACCTGGTGGTAAGTGACGACGTGGTCTACGAGGAATCAAATTGCCTAGAAGGATACTAATCACTCGTGACTTGAAGACTTCGAAATCAAGTAGTCAAGAAATCACAGTATTTTCAATTATGTAAAACAGTAATTATAACATTTCCACTTGTTTACAACAACAAATTTACCTATAAACAAGTAATGACACGAATATTAGCCAAGGTAGGGAAAAATCATAGCAAAATGTATTACAAATTCGACCATATGGGACCTTAAAGACCAATTTGACTAGCGGCTGCAGTCGTATCTCATAATTTATGAATCAAGTCAGTATTAAATAACTAAGCGTTGTAGCGGTAAGTCATTACACCGCTTATTGGCTTAGAACACGACGCTTCTGTTTTTTGAAAGGTTTGGCTGTATTTCAATATACGGCGAGTTGCCTACGTATTATTGATATACCTCTAATAGCCCTAGAAATTTAAGGTAAAACTGAGATAGAGAAATATTTCAAAACGATTTTTTTATACCTTTTAAGTGACATATCGCTATGAGGCTTAGTTCAATAGATGCGTATTTTTCTAAGCTATCCGATGCCATAAAAATCAGATTTTCGACTTTTTTTGAGATACCGCTTTTGTGCTTAATAGGGCAGTATAACTAGCTGACGCCCGCGGCTCCTCTCGTTGTTATCGTTTTTTATCATTATGTCCGGTATCTTTCAGGTAACATAATAAATTGGTGTGCCATGTGCTCTTTTACTTCTTCAGTAACGTAAAATTTACCAATGGGCGTTCTAAACTTAAAATAATAAATCAAAACTTTTCTTAAATAAAATACTTATTTCAAAGCCCCTGAAGACGTATAGTAATGATACCCACATGACATCAGAGTAGGCGATAAAAGAGCCAAATTAAATAAATTCCGGTGATGAGCATTATATTTCATTGAAATTACGTTCGTCAGCTTACATTTATCTAAGTTTAAAGGACTTGTGTAAAGACGCAGCATTTCTTTCTGGTGGTACGCCGTCGAGAATGAGTGCAAAATTCCCAAGCGTGTGCTCGTTTAGCTCGTAATTTTTCATTGAGCCTGAGAGTCGGCGGGAAAGCCTCCAATTAAGTTTCTCTTTACCGTTTGGCCCGGGAAAAGGGGAAGAAAAATGAACAACAGAGGCAAGGGACAGTTGCCGTACCGCTGCCGCCGGCACCCTATGATGGCAAATGACCTTTTCCGGCCTCACTGACGCGTTTTTGTTTTACTATATATTTAACGCAAATTGCAGCTTTTGAAGCACTTTCAATATTTTAGGTTCAAGTAACAAATTGATTTATAAACAGTATAGATTCTATGTACGGTAAACTGATTACCTACGTAACATAAAAGAATAAAATAGTTGCAACTCGTTCTTTATTCCATTACAGTACTACTACAAATAAACTACGTGTAGTAACATTTATAGGTATTGTGGTGATGCGGTGGAAAATGCAATAAAAGTTAATTTGTAAAGTTCTTAATTCAATATTCGTAGTGATAATTAGTTCACAATACTATTTTAAATCTCTGTATTAATTATAGAGCTTTGAAGTCTATATAGTCTAATTTAAATAGCCTATCTATTAATTAATTAAGTACTTAATTGGTAAAGAACACTTATTTTAATATAAAAGAAACATTAAACACTTATAGTGAACTAAATTATTTACTACCTACCTTAATAAGTAGAGGAACACTAACATATTTTCATGTGCGGACGTAATAATAAAAAATTAAGCTGTACTAATTCAATTCTTAGGTGGAGGTAAATGAAACATTATTGGCGTTCGGGCAATAAATGCACTCACCTACAACGCTCGTAAAATTCGGTAGGGTGATTGAGTCAGTATTTTTATTGTTTCGGCTCGTGAATCAATGGTGAATGTTTGAGTAATAAAAGCATTTTACGATTGTTTTCACGGGGAAATTTGTGGGCCGTGAAATGCTCTTCCGCTGTCATTTTCTTACTGAACGTTTCTCTCAGGAGACGCACTTGACATTCTTTGGTTAGATGCCATTAATCGTTCGCACCTTCACTAACCTTTGTGTGACTTTGAAAAGGACTGCCCACGCGTAAAACAAAATTTTCCGCTTTGAAAGTAATTGTACCGAAGAAATAGGTGGATGCTTCGTAGGTACAGTCAACGACATAAGTTGTTTAACACTAGAGTATTTACAGATCTTTTCTTTACATCGGAGTACGTATTCTATCAATTTATGATACGGTGGCAAAAGCCCCTGAGGAAAACTGAATAAAAACCTTTAAATAGTGTTACCAACATTTACAGGGCATACTTAAATATTCACAACACATAGCGAAGCGAGGCGTAAACAGTAATTAAGTCAATTTATACCAAAGCCGAGCGGGGCCGAAGGCCGAGGGTCGAGAGCCGAATGCCGACGGCCGATGGTCGTCGATCGTCCGCTAATAATCCCTCACTTTAATTGCTACATAATCAGCCGCTGTTTATGCTGCACAATACTGTTTACCAACCGATATTTTCCAACAGAATAATTAACTGCATTCTGTTATACAATTAATGGCACTTACATATACTCGTAAACAAAGTACTTTCAACGAATATTAATGTGAATGTAATATCTAGGTAGGTACCTACTTTTATCCTGTAGGTATTTATTGATGTCATTATCATTTTTGCGTTGATCGCGAATACATCCGAGGTTCTCATCATCATCCTCTTAATTTGGCTTTTGTGCGAGCGACTGTCATTCGAGCTCCTTACACTGAAAAAAGCCTGCGCCAGAAGCTCGTCTGTATAATCTGTGTACACTTGTAGTTTACCCGTCTCGTAATGCCGGTCATTTCATTCCACTACGATAGTAAATAAGTACCCAGCTATGAAGGCAAGCTGTCTGCGGAACAGCTTACGGCACTTGCAACTTTACAACTCTGCAGAAGTCATAAAAGTATAGATAAGAAAAACCTGCACCAATGATTTCTCACTCTTTTTTCGTTTAGGGAAAAACTTTGACACTATAGAAGATCGCAGGCAGACATTTTCTTCGCTTATGCTGATTCTGATGGTATTATAATTTATTTTTTTATATAGGACACGTCAAAATGACTCCACCTCGCCTGCTGAAGGTAAAGTCTCAGGACTGGGAAAATACAGTATTATTTTAATATCTGTAGGATTCTTGTAAAATACAACGTTCGATCAGTGTAGCTAAAATTATACTAGATTCAGATCGGAAAAATAGAACATCTAGCAGGCAACTTGAAGCCGAGACCAGTCCCCTTAAATGTGACTTCGTAAGTTAGAAGAAACGACAACGAGTTGTACTAGAGATGACATCACTGTTATACTCCCGGAAAATGTTCGGCATTTGAAGGAGCGGCCAAGGATGCATACCAGCATCGCCTGAAGCGATAACGTGACGGGTGACGAATCGTGACTACGATCGAACGATAACTGATGTAGAGTAGTCCCTTATTTTTCAAAGACTTTAGATTAGTCCATTTTATTCGTGAAGCTTACGCTGTACGATTTAGCATATTTACTTTACTAGAATTTCTGATTTTGTCTTGAAGGTTTTAAAAAAATAAGAATAATTGGATCATATTTAACTATTTAATGTATGGGCACTTAAATTAACACAATAGGTACTTTAACACAATACTTTAACACAATATTCTTAATTGTTAAAAATCTTCAAAATTAGTGTTGTGGGCATTTGGAATTTGAAGATTCACTCATACAACAATTTAACAAACTATTAAGTGAAGATTTCGATTTTCCGATTTCAAGTGCCTTTGATCTAGCCTGTTTAGTCTTCGAATAAAAAATAAATACAAAATGAATAATTCTTAAGAGCATTTAGTAGAAAGAGAACTTATCTATCTACATAGATACTTCAAGGTTTCCTGAGTGAAGGACTAGGGCTAGCCTTTTGTTCAAGATAGCTCTATTTGGATATAAGAAAGAGATTTATTACCCTTGACGTGCGCGATAGACGTACAAAAAGAGTCGAGATGACGACGGTCAAACGATATATATTTTAAGTGTTTACAAATACTGCTTCAGTAATCAAATATTTGAACTTTTTTCTGTAAAATATAATTATAAAAATATTTGACTCAGTCAGTAAGTAAGTTTATTTGAAAGTCAAGGTGTCTTTTTGGTGCTTAAATTAAAATCACCAGGTATTATGGTAATATTGATTAGTCATTTGATTTTTGCAATGATTTTTCATTTAATTGATTAATAAATAATGTTTTATTTCCATAGTTTACCCACCATTTCTTATGAATACAAATGGACACTTCTATTTTATTTGTATGTGTAAAAAAACCTATACAGTGAAAAAAAAATGAAGAAAAGAGCATACAATATTTTATATAATTTGTATTCTAAACTAGTTGCCCTACTCCAGGAATTGTGTGACCGTGCTACTATTCCAAATGTGAAAATAAAAAAAAAGTTTGTTGCTCAATCACGTTTAACGAGCTGAATGATTCTAACTGAAATTTACTACAGGGATAGACTTATCGTCTCTGAAATAAGTTCTTGTTGGTTGCAAGCACTGGATCAGAATTCCGCACCGGTAGAACCACAGGTAACAGCTAGTTTACAAATATTTTTTCGTAGCTTTCTCGTTATTCAAATGCCACATAATAAGCTCAACACCCGCATACCTACAACTTTTACCTTCACTATAAAGGACAAAAATCACGAGCTGATAACTGGGCCGTGGGCGCCCAGAGGACTTGTCAGATGATAAATCTTCATTTGCCCTGTTCTCACACCCCACGCCTTCCAATTAGTAACTCTCGGTTGAGACCCCTACTCACGTCTTGATTTTGCTCCCAATCTGTTGGGACGATCTGCAGGTGAAATAATCAGGCCAACTTGAAATTGCACACAGCAAATATATAAACTGTAAAATGAATAAAAAAATTTTGGGATACACAGATTTCTTAGCATTATAGTAATGTTGCAAATATTAAATTATATTTTATATTTTATAAAAAGACATCGTTCAAGATTAGATTTACCTACTTTACACCAATTTATTTAACATGGATAAGTATTTAATCATTTTATCTAAGCTGATTGATTTGAGTTATAGATATCAAATTACTCGCTCTACTAAAGTCGTATAACTTTATTTTCAAACAATCATTTAAAACACAGCTTATAATCAATTCAAATCACAGTGTGTTCTACTGCAACATATATAAGTTGTAGTTAAGTTATGTTTCTATGAGTAGGTATAATTTTAATCTGAAAATCCAATGTAATAAATTATCAAAATGTATAATATTTCTTATAAAGTTGGTTCCTATAAATCGTCCCGATTGTTAGGTACACAATCAAGACATGCGTACCGGTTTTTAGTTCACGGTACGGACAGGTTAGCTCGTACGCTGCAGGCTCGGATTTCCGATATGGTCACCTTTCTGTTAACAGATATCAACCTAACTATAGGTAGATTATATACCTTATCAATGAGACAATTTAATCCTATCCTATCCTATCCTACTAATATTATAAACGTGAAAGTTTGTAAGAATGTATGTCTGGATGTATGTTTGTTACTCTGCCACACAAAAACGGCTTGATGGATCTGGCTAAAATTTGGTACAGAGATAGAATATAGTCTGGAATAACATATAGGCTACTTTTTATACAAGCTAATACCGCGGCTCCGCTCGCAAAGTCGATCAGTCAGGATTTTCTAGATATATGTTTGTTACTCTTTCACGTAAAAACGGTTGAATAGATCTGACTGAAATTTGGTAACGAGATAGATTAAAGTGTGGAATAACATATAGGCTACTTTTTATACAAGCTGATACCCGCGACTCCGCTCACGGAGTCGATCAGTCGACCCACGGAGTAGATCAGTCGGGATGTCTGTATGTATGTTTGTTACTCTTTCACGCAAAAACGGCTGAATAGATCGGGTTGAAATTTGGTATAGAGATAGATTATAGTCTGAAATAACATATAGGCTACTTTTTATACAAGCTAATACTCGCGGCTCCGCTCGCGAAGTAGATCGATCGGGACGTCCAAATATTATGTTTGTTGCTATTTCACGTAAAAACGGTTGAATAGATCTGACTGAAATTTGGTAACGAGATAGATTAAAGTGTGGAATAACATATAGGCTACTTTTTATACAAGCTGATACCCGCGACTCCGCTCACGGAGTCGATCAGTCGACCCACGGAGTAGATCAGTCGGGATGTCTGTATGTATGTTTGTTACTCTTTCACGCAAAAACGGCTGAATAGATCGGGTTGAAATTTGGTATAGAGATAGATTATAGTCTGAAATAACATATAGGCTACTTTTTATACAAGCTAATACTCGCGGCTCCGCTCGCGAAGTAGATCGATCGGGACGTCCAAATATTATGTTTGTTGCTATTTCACGTAAAAACGGCTGAATGGATCTGGCTAAAATTTGGTACCGAGATAGAGTGTAGTGTGAAATAACATATAGGCTACTTTTTATACAAGCTAATACCCGCGGCTTCGCCCATGGAGTCGATCAGTCGGGATATCTGGATGTATGTTTGTTACTCTTTCACGTAAAAACGACTGAATAGATTAGGTTGAAATTTGGTACAGAGATAGATTATAGTCTGAAATAACATATAGGCTACTCTTATACAAGCGAATACCGCGGCTCCGCTCGCAAAGTCGATCGGTCGGGATGTCCAAATATTATGTTTGTTGCTATTTCACGTAAAAACGGCTGAATGGATCTGGCTGAAATTTGGTACCGAGATGGAGTGTAGTGTGAAATAACATATAGGCTAATTTGTATACAAGCTAATACCCGCGGCTTCGCCCATGGAGTTGATCAGTCAGGATATCTGGATGTATGTTTGTTACTCTTTCACGTAAAAACGGCTGAATAGATCAGGTTGAAATTTGGTACAGAGATAGATTATAGTCTGGAGTAATATATAGGCTACTTTTTATACAAGCTAATACCCACGGCTCTGCCCGTGGGAGTCGATTGGTTGGTAATCGTTTTTTGGCCATATCCCCGGTTCTACTTAACCAAATGCAATCAAACATACGGCAGATTTTATGTAAAACCAAGACCTTTCTAATGAAAAGGGGGCATCAAAATTTGTTTAGCAGTTTTTGCGTCCATCACGAACAAACAGACAAGGATTGCAAAAAATAGATATTAAATTTGTGGTCAAGATAAACCAAGTCTTTTTTTTTCAAATATCGATTATTACAACTAAAAGTACTGTTATAAAGGGATATGATGTCCACACTGTCGCCTTAAGTGGAGAGTGGAATGTAGGGTGGAGTCGGGAGAGGAGATTGGACAGTAGAGTGAAGGTGGAGAGTGGAGTGGAGTGTGGAGTGGAGAGTGAAGTGAACAGTGGAGTGGAGTCTGGAGTGGAGAGTGGAGTGAACAGCGGAGTGGAAAGTCGAGTGGAGAGTCGTTTCATTCAAATAGACTTGGTGGCAATACCGAATTCCACGCGGGCGAAGCCGCGGGCGGAAGCTAGTGTTTTATATTTTAATCGACTTCGTAAACGGAGAAGGTTCTCAATTCTCGTATGTTCGAGCATAATTTATACAGACAGTTTTACAACAATCTTTTTTTAGACAGACTTTTATTCCTTGATGGTCTCATTTAAATTTCGTAAAAATGTGATGACAAGTTTCGGAGACAGAAAACGGAACTTTTCAATATATGCCAGCAAATCATCCTATCTACAACTAGTAAGCATAGCCTTACTGGTTTTTTATCGTTTCTAGAATACGAATTTCTAAGAATATAATTCAATATTGTGGGATATGTATCCCGCAATTTAATATTATAAGGTAATATAGAAACCTAGACCATTGCAAGTATCATATTTATACACACAAATATTTACACTTTATATAATCGAAACTACAACCTCTGAGTTAGCATTCGAACGCTCTACCGCTACGCCACAGATAGAAAAACACAGAAAAACAAGGAGAAGTCAAAGGGCTTATGCAGAAGGAAGTTCTCTTCGACACGGTACAAATTGTGAGGAGAATGTTATCTATGGAGGCATAACCACTGGCTATTTGTTCCATGTATCCGCTATTAATGAGTTGTGCCTTTGGGAATATCCACACGAACAGAAAAGTGCAGTGTAAAAAGTTGTACAAGTTGCACAAACAGATAAGCGGTTCATCCTTACATTCTTCTTACAAGTAGCCAAGTTGCACGAGTGAGCAATCGCAAAAAGGGGTTACGATCGCCAATAAGCAATGTTTTCCATTTCTATGCTAATGAGATTTAGCCAATGAGCGAACGCGATCTCAGTCCCGGTCCACGTACTCTATCAATTTATTCCTATTATTTTTCCTATCATTGCTGTATTGTTTTCTTTAGTGGACCCCTCGACAATTTATTATTGGAAAGTGTTTATTTATGATATGTTGTTAGTATGCAAATTTGAAGCAGCCTTTTAGTGTTTGGTGCCAACAAAAGACCCATGTTTGCCTTGACAGCCATAAATTTGTAAGGGAGGTTAGACAGCTGGTTTGCTGAATATTAATTTAAAATATAACAACAAATTTGAGTTAATTATTTTCTAAATACATGGATTAGCATTATATGAATAATATGCGTGAAAGAAGATCTTTCTATTCTTATCAGTTTGACTACATTCATTTTGTGGGGCCAGCAAAATGCATTAGGTCAGAAAAATATATTATTCATTACTTAAAAGTTGAAAAAATAATTAAAAACATTTTTGAGTTTAAATAATAAATTTTGTACAACAAAACTTCAGTACCCCGAACCCATTAGTCATTTTCTGTGTATAGATGACCCACCCCGCGGCCAGCGGGGCAGGTTATGTCAGACTCTTACCGACTAAAACCGCACGCCGTCTAGGGTCTTATGACGCTAAGGTGTAAGGTAGCCCATAGAGCATTTCCCTTACACCCCGGCTTAAACCGATATACCTAGTTAATGAAAGTTGCATGTCTCAAATAAAGTCTTTTTCTAGTTCTAAGATATTCTATGGAAATATTAAAAGTTATAAAATTTAGTTCTTAGAAAATAATTTTGAGTATTTATCAAACCGCTTTAGTAAAGATATTTGTAGCCCAATTAAATATAAAATAATGCGATGATAAACATGTTTTTACTAATTCTTATTACAAGGGCTTTAAGTTTCATTTCGACACTCATTGCATTGGCCTTTTGTGTACATTAATTTTTCATGTATAATTAGTCAAGTAAGGACGCATCAGAAATTAACAAGCCTAACTACTAAGATGGTCGCCGTAACCGAAATCGGCTTGAAAAACATTACCACCACATTAATTTGTACTTTTCTGAGCATCTCTTTGAGACGTAATAAAAATCGGCTTAAAAACACACGTTGGGTATTGAAAGCGATCATAATACTCGGGGGACTATTTTTTTGCGCTCGGTTCTAAGCATAGCCTCTTCCTCGCACACTTGTGAAGGTGATTTTCGAATTCATCGACTGAAAAAACATATTTGCCTAGACATATTCAGAGTCACGTCGAGTAAACACGTTTTGAACATGCCCGCAGTTTTATTTCACGTCGGGGTAAACACTTTCTAAGATGAATTTCTCGCTTCACAAACAAAATGAAATTTTTAAATATTTTTTTCCCTTTTAAGTTGGCTACCTGTCTTTATATTCTCAGTATATGCTAAAATATTTGTGTAAATTTTTAATTAAAAGGTTATAATACTGTCCAATGCAGACTGTAGGGGAGTGCGATACAAGTAGGTATAAGGTGTACGCTTATATCTACGTGTAGCTATATACGAGTATTTGTTGATGCAATGTGATGCGGTGATACCAGAGAAACCGTGCGATTTTAATCGTTTCGAAAGGGTTTTCGCAGGTAAAAACAGGTATATATTTGTTACATCCAAGACTTACTTAGATACTTATAGTCAAAAAACGCGAAAAACCTATACCCACGCGGGCGGAGTCACGGGCATAGGCTAGTTTCATTTAATATTATGAATGATCAATACTTCCTAACTGATCTAAGGGTTTGAAAATACGTGTCTTACATACGAATAAAATATTTCAAGATTAATCATGAAATATTTCCTTCACACGAACGATTTACTATAAAATGTTGACATCATATTAAATGGATAATAACATTAATCACGATGTAAGTAGGTGTGAGGAATATCACGGACAGGGCAAGACGGGGCTAGACAAGACATACGAGAATCGCACGTGACAAAGGTCCGGCCATCCTTCAAGACACTCGACTTCCTACCGGATATTATCCGCTGACCGATTTAGCTACATAAATAAAACGTTCTTACAAAAATTTAGGGCATTGTAAGGTTGTGAAATAAGTTTACGGATACCATAATTGGTTATCGTGGAACTTCATTAAATTGACTGACAGACAGGCTGAAAGACATAACCACCCACGTGGCTAGGGGAGCGGTTATATCGGAATCGAACCGACTAAATATCACACGCCGCGCCGTCTCAAGTCTTCTAGCACCCGGGTGTAAGGTGGCCTAAAGGGCATTTAGCTCGCACCCGGGCTGACCCGGGTCATTTCCTGCATCAAAATGACCCCCTTGGGTTAGCACCGGACACCAAATCGATGTCCCTAAGTACGAAAGCAGTTTGGCTTAGTAGTCCGTTGGTGTTAAGTGAAAAGACATATTAGCTAAACTGTATTTAGTAACTTATTTCTTTGCAGAACAATTAGTATCTGATATCATAACAATGTGACTCTGCTAAGATATTCTTTTCGCACCAGCCTTGAGTCTCTAGCCAGGACTCAAACCCATGCCGTTTGCCGTAGCAGTTAGACACTCTACACAAATGCAGACATGATATTTTCTTGTAGGTCAGCATAACATGTCCACCAACGATTACACCAACCATATTACTTTTCACACAACATATTTCGTGAAACCGAAATTCATTTTGAAAATAAATAGACCGAGAATAACCTACTTACTCCATTCGATGTAATAGATTTTCTAAAAGAATGTTAAATGAAAGAGAAATATTTTTCCTTCGCCTCCAAGAGATATGAGTTAACCTAATTAGAATGAAAGTTATTTATTACGATGAAATAAAAATGCTCTATGCGATTGGTTTTTACTATGTAAAGATTCTATGCTTACATTTATCTTTCAAGAAAACATTATGACAATAATTTATTTTACATTAATATTATATTCACGTATTATTAAATAATTAGATTAGATTTTTTTTTTAAATTTGTGTGTTTATATATTTGTTAAATTGTAAATATTTAATAATTAAGTAGAGAATACAATGAAAATTACAAATAATATATACATTAAAATTAATAACTAAACAAAATAAATATTTACATGGCGTCATCGTTCACGTTATTATACTATCAGGTTCAGACTTGTACGATAATTATTTTAGTTTAATTATTACGATCTTGCCGTAATTACTTATAATAATATAAATATTACAAAAACGAATTGAGTAGCTTGTGATCTTGTCAGCTATATTGCGATCATGGTATCAAAAGACGATGTTCACTGTAGCCTGAGCATCTTAGACATAAAGAAGAAATCCAACATTTTTTCTAATGAAAAGTATATATTTCATTAATCTAAGTATTGGCTATTATTGTCGATGTACTGTTGTCATTTTAATAGAAGTTCATTGATGTCTCTGCTATAGAAATCTAGAGGACAGGAATCGATGAATTCTTTGAAGATGACTTTCAATGAGTTTGAAAAACTTGTAAAAAAATATTAACTTTTAAACTTTCGCGTTTCATAACTTTCGTATCGCGTTAAGTCCCGTTTACGTATAATAAATTGTAAAAAAATATTTAGATTCCGTAATAATGTGGTAATAATCAGGTTTGAAGACGTGTTTGATGAGGAGTTTCTAGTGCTGTAAATATTTCAATGGAAGTTAAGACTTGAGAGGTGCTTGAAAAACTTGTTTTGAGTATTTTGATGTGGTTTTTTATAGGTCCTATTGTGAAATTTCAAGTCAAACTTTTCGAGTTAGATATGTAATGATTGATAGATTGATAAAGTTTAGAACTACTTCACGTTTTAACTGAGCCCTAAATAAGGTTGGTCGTATAGTTCATATTTATACTACTTAGGTGGCAGACTAGCACACCTGATGGGAAGCGGTTACCGCGGCCTATGGACGTGTGCAACATTATTCCAGGGGCGTTACACTAGCGCCGGCTGCCGACTCTTAAGAAGGGCGGGGAGAAGTCTGGCTACCCTACTTACTGCCAAGAACACAACACGATGGTTATTATGGCCACGGTCTTTTGTTGGGTGGAGGTACTACCCCAGTCGGACTGCTCAATTCGGACGACAGATACCGTCGTGTCCTAGATCCTAAAGTTTAAAATAGAGAAATGCATGCAAAGATGTTTCTAGGAAAAGCAAGACTGTATCACCTATATACTTTATGAATATCAATCAATCAATTAGCCTATTGCAGTCTCCCAATGTACGCCATAGCACCCGATCCTCCGCCTTGCGCATCCAGTCTATCCCAGCTACCTTCTTTAGGTCGTCCGTCCATCGTGCTGGGGGGCGTCCTACTTTCCGTTTGCCAATTCGCAGTTCCCACTCTAGGACTTGTTTGCTCCATCAGCCATCAGTCCTTCGGCAGATGTGCGATTCTAGAATCTGAAGTTCAATAAACCAATAAATTATGACGTCACAATAGTGTTAAAAAATTTCAACGGTACAACATGTGCCCGTGGCTATATAAATAACTTTTCGACAATGATGAATGTCTCATCAAGTCTAGTTGCTTGTAAGATTTCTACCTTAGCGAGCGTTTGTCGTTAAAATGACGAGGGAAATCGTGACGATACAGGTTCATATCCGTCCCCGGAAGCGCCTGCCTCGATGATGGAACATTTTCACTGGCTTCCTGCCCCTCCACCTTGTGTTAACTGTTTGTCCATGATTCATGATTGCCTCACAGTTGTCCGCCTAAGAAATGTTGGCAGATACTTTATATTGGCATTGTCTAGTAAATCTGATCTTTATTTTATTTTTCTCTGTTGCAATTTTATGCAAGTAAATGGTGTCGATACTGTTATGCATTTCCACTTAACTAAGTGTTATGTTGACTTTAAAGCCAATTCAAACATTTTTTTGTTTCCAATATTAGCAAAAATCAGGTGTAGGCCGTTTTAAAAGGGTTTGAAATAAACAAAATGGAATAAAATCGAAATTTAAATTTAGAGATTTTAATTAAGTTTGAAAGTGAAACGTGAAACGAAAAAGAAAAGAAAGTGCACGTCAGAATCGACACCAATGACATTTTTTAGAGTGTTAGTGGAATAACAGTAGCTTACTTTAACACAAAATAACAGAATTGAAACCATGGTTCTAGGGGGATACTATTTATCATCGAACACTTATATGCAAGTACATGACCGTTCATATTATGGTTTCTCACTGAATTAATTGTCACTAAAATGATTTAGTACTCCATGCGTCAAGCGCAAAGAAAGTTCCAGTTCGTCGAGATTTTAGTTAAGTTTAGTGAAAGTGTACGTCAGAATCGACACCAATGGTATTTTTTAGAGTGTCAGTGGAATGACAGTAGCTTATTTTAACACAAAATAACAGAATTGGGGGAATACTATTTACTATCGAGCACTTATATGCAAGTACGTGCCATGGTTCATATTATAGTTTCTCACTTAATTGTCACCCGTGCACCGGTAGATATCTAAACGGCTCTATTGAAAACTACGCTTACATATTGTGAACTGGCTCCAAGCCAGGGGATTATCCTTGGCTCTACTGCAATATTTGTGTCTCACGTAGCTGTATTCAAGGGATCGAAAAACTTTTCTAATATTCCAGTTTGAGACGAAAACACTTCTTGGTGGAGATATGACTGCTGATCACGCAAATACATGTGTACCATAATGATAGGTGGTATATTTTAGTTACTTATGTTATCTTATTTTATAGTTTTATTTCTCATTAAAACAAAAATTATAAAAAAAATCTCTATAGGTATTATTAATAATGTTAATGTAAAAAAAGTAAATGAAATCATAATGAAAGAAAATTTAATTTGCAAGATAAGATAGAAGTCTTTTACATAAAAGTCGGTGGCGTGAGGTCAGCATTTTAATACAACTTCATTAAAAAACTCCACACTTCATCTAGACTTTTACATTTGTATAAAAAAAAACTTTAATAAGGACAGAAACGCAGTAGTCGTTAGTCAGCAACTCTGGCGTATAACGGATGTGTTTTTCAAGTACTGTACAATTTACATTTTTACTTTTAAATTTAAATCTACGATTATTTTTAAGCGGTGGTGAAAAACATCGTACCTATATATTTTGGTATATTACTTTGGTAAGTAGTTAAATTTAATGTTTTTATTTTTGCATCGGTGACAGTAATAAATAAAGGTAATTGTCGATAATTATGTCTACAGTAAAGACCGTTTTTGTACCTAATGGTGTATCATTTTCATTAAGTACAAAAATACAGGTCTATACACTGCCCACGGCAAAAGATGCTGTACTCAAACCAATTTACAAAATTTAAGCATGTAACTATATTCTATGGAAATAAAGACTGATTTATAATTTGATGTACAGTTGATTATATTATGGAGATTACGTAATGATGCGATCAACCAGTATCTAATGGAAAACAAGTTAAAATGACTTTTATTTAAACGATTCATAAGGTCCAGAAATTCGCAACCAAATCAAAAATATTAAAAATAATTTTACCACAATTGCTGTTTCTGACGACCTTGTCCTTGAATTTCCGTTGTTAATATTATTTTTCAGCCGCAAAGTTAAAAAACACCTTCCTCCGGCAATGTTGGCTTGCAATCAATCTAAAAATAATTCAGTTACGTTGAACAAAGAAACCGTTATACGGAATTGTAATTTTGTTTATTACTCAGCTGTGTTTAGATGCTTCCTATAATTTGTCAAAGCTAATTCAATTTATTGAAAACCGCAGAACTAAGGCACAGTACCTAATTATTACTTTGTACATCATATTTATTTCTTTCTGACGCCTGCCATAATGTCGGTTATTGCAACTTTTGATCATTATTTTTGACCCTAAGCAATCAATTGCAATCAAACAGATGGCAAATTTTAAATCTGACTAGGACAATTCTAATAAAAAATTGCATAATTTCTACTAGAAATATTCGCATAAATACATAAAATATGAACATGAACATATCATTGCGGAATGGTGAAGATTATATCGTGAAGATAAGATGAACCTAGTGGCTATGAAATAACAATAGAAGCACGCCCGTTTTCTCCCATAGGTATCGTATAAAGTGACTACAAGATTATTCAACTGCTAGCTAGTACTGTTTAAACTAATACCTGCAGCTATCTAAGATATTCATTAAATTTTATCTCGATTTTTTTCAAACCTTTATGGTACAGATCCATCAAATGTTACTCAAAAACGTATTTTAGCGTAAGTTTTTACAACTAGCTAGTTCATGTTCCTAAGTTACTCAAAACAACGGAGGATGGATCCGATTAAAATCATTTGCAATATTGCAAAATAGTCTCTCTTATTAACCGTATTCGTAGTTACATCCGAAGTTTTGACCTCAGAGTCTGGTATCTGCTTACTTTATCTTTTGAATTATAAATGACTTTTATTATGGGAGCGACTGAATTAGTAGATGGCTTGAAAGTGAGATTAATTTGTCCCGAAAGATCTAGGTTGAGACTCAAAAAGACCACTTATTACATAGGTAGTTTCTTCAAAAAATCAACTGCAATACAAATATTTTTGAGAAGAGCAATTGTGTAAAATAAAAGGCTTATAAAGTCAACAAAAATGTAAAAAAACAATACAAAATAAAATCCTCTCGCGTCAGTCTCATGTCGTCGACACTGGCAGCCAATATTTTTCGAACTGAAGCGTGCATATGCATAATAAAATTACATGTACGTTTGCTATGTCACTTCACTCTAATCGGTGTGCTTTTTAGGTTCGTCAACATCCAACGTTATGCTAGGCTTCATTTTAGTTCATAAACTTATTTTAAAGTATTAATGAGGCTATTTTGTGGCTTAATAGATAGATGCAAATCACTTTGCTTTGATAATAAAATAGGTATTTTATTGAAACAAAAGAAAACAAAAATAAGAGCACCCGCAACCGACGTGCATGTGTGAATACAGTTTATGAAAGTTGAAGAAACGAGAGGCGTATGCCAAGATCGTAGCAAGTGTAAAGACATCTCTACCTACTCCAATGGTAAAAAGGTGGGATTTATTATGGGGTTTATGTAAAAAATAGATAAAAACACCAGGAATACATTTTGCAAGCAAAGTAAAATGTTCTTTTTTGATTGGCGAATTCATTTATTTGAATGAATAACAAAAGAAAGTTACCGTATGGCAGTAGTAATAAAAAATAAGTGCTTATACTTCGTGTGAAATGATTTCTAAAATAATTCTTAACAATCTAGAATTCGACCTATATTACTACCATCAATGACCATTGCGTATATGATCAATTTCCTCTTGAAATTCAATTGACAAACGTCTATTTTCACGTTGAATTATTTAATTTGCGTGACAAAATAATATTTGAATGCAAGGTAGATATTTATTTTGAAAATTTTATTCAAGTGAACAGTAAAAATTAAAATAGCTTACAAAATACACTAGTCGCCGTTCCATTTGGTTAACGTAGTTATTTTCTGGCAAATAAAATTGTGTTGAATTGAAAATATATTTCGACAATAAAATCTCTCGCTGAGTTTGGTTAAGGGTGCTCGTTACCGATTTAGGCTTAAATATTTTTTTCAAAGAAATATGTAGGAGAAGCTTCGAAATATAGGTATATAATATCTAAAAATACTGTCGATTGACTAATACAGTAGTAATGAAGCAGGGACACCGTAAAATATCGTGTTTAGAAAGTGTAATTTCAAAATTTACGAAATCCTAAAATTTGAATTTAAAAATTGAAACCTGATAAAAATATGAGTAACTAGCTTTCGCCCGTGACTTCACACGCGTGGAAATTGGTATCGCCACCAATTAAACGACTCTCTACTCGACTCTCCACTACACTCTCCACTTCCACTCTCAACTCCACATTACTCCACTCTCAAGTCCACTCCACACTCAACTCTAAAAAAAGAATAAAAAGTATCCTATGTCCGTTTCCTAGTTCTAAGCTACCTCCCTACCAATTTTCAGCCAAAACGGTTCAGCCGTTCTTGAGTTATAAATAGTGTAACTAACACGACTTTCTTTTTGTTTTGATAAATCATAAATAAAACCAAATTACTGTGTTTTCTTTCCAACGAAATGGATGCAAGCATTTGTACACCACTGACATAAACCTACTCTAAAGAAAAATAAATCTACTAGGTACTACACTCGTATTATAAAATAAAAATTCTCATTTGATTAATTTATCAGATTAAGAAACCAAAACCAATACGGGTTTATTAGTGTATTCACCTCAAAGATCTTATCATATTATGAATCCATAGGAATACGATATTTCATTTCATTTCCAATTCCTAGAATTCGCGAATATCATTCAACACGCTCCATGCCAGTTTTTATTTACATTTTCATTAGCCGATGACTAATGAAACGTGTAGGAATACAAATGACAGGAAAAACCCCTCAGTTTCAATATTAAGGAGTTTTACCCTATTATTCAGTATCCGTAGAAAAATAATGAATTATTAGTCTATGGTAGTTCTGTGGTAATTATGTTTGCATTTAACTTAAGGTCGTGTCTTGATGCTGTGCAAAATGTTGAAGCAAAAGTTGAAAGATGATGATCAAATAGAAAAAATACATACAGTTGTAAAATTATATGAATTTATTTCAAAATTTAAAATGAAATCCACCATCGGTATAATATTTACAAAAATGTCTTATATCTTTAACTTTAACCTGTTCTAGCCATAGCTTCTTAAGCAGGTGTTGTGGACTATTGCGAAAGGGTGAATATCGTTTTACCTTCCTTCGCTAGTGCAGCAAATACTATAATGCATTTCGTAAGAAAATACAACGGTAGTACCTACTTTCTGGACAGTTTTTTTACATACAACATGGTTGGCTTTCACCAACCAACAGTTTAAATAAAATTAAATCATTTTATATTTATTAACGGTGATATCCAGCCAAAGGTTGAAAATATATAATTTCAAACGATTTTTTTAAGAATAAAAAGGATAACATGCTTTCTCTGATCTTCAAGTTAGTTTCTAATTCGCAAATATCGAAGGTATGCGTACAGGTAATGCGGCGTATTTCCTTTTCAACCCTATTACAAAGAGGTTCCAAATATCTCAGATTTTGGGACAAACAGCCGGGTGAGCTATTTCAATAGCTATCGGATTAAGTATTGTCCTCAAAGAAGGGCAATATGACACGTGTTCTGCACCTCAGAGACTAGACCCAGTCGCCCACTCGCCCCACTCGCCCCACTCGTCCCACGTACGTGATGTTACTGCGGTATGCGCTCTCCGCACCTCCGACATTGATCTATTGAATCATTTCACCGATTGTGTTCGGAATAATACCGATGTACTGCCATTATGTGGCTCGTTTGTACAGATTGTCCGGTGTTCAATGAATTTGTATTTGTGAGTAAATTGTGGGTATTTAATTTGTATTATACTGGGAGGCGTAATTAATTACTTTTAGATTAAAATTGAATAGGGTAATAAAATGTAATCTTTTGGAATACATAAGATTTATGTCTTATTAAGGGGACAAGTATCTTTATTTACTAAAGTATTTTTATTATATTATATTTTTCTGCTCTCCCTAATGCTATGGCGTACATTGGGAGATGATCTGTGTCAAGTAGTGGACTGTATTAAGCTAATTGATTCATTAAGCATTTGAACAAGTTTCAAAATAATCAAACTAGTATTTACTAAAAAAAGTGAAAATATAATTTAATTAAACTATTGAACCGTGAAAAGTTAACAAAAGGTATATAAACGATTTTGTAGCTCGCATTTAAAAGCAAGTGGTGTCAGCAAGCGAGAAACTAAAAATGCCCAGTTGCATTTCAAATTAACCCAACCGACCTTTTCGAAAGCGAATTCAAATTTTTCAGTGGACACAGTAAAAACGCTCGTGAAACAGCTAACCTCTTTGCGGGTGAACGTGGGACGTAGCGTTTATTGGGACAATGAAATTAGCATAGTAATGAAAAATATTGGTCGGGTGTACGCCGCGGTCGCAGAGCCTCACCCAATTTATCACTGGTCGAGAATAAAACAAATTTACTAGTACCCGCATGTTTACAGCGAATGCACTAAATAAAATGCACGTTGTCACCCTCTGTGGTCACGACTCAGATCATTACTCTAATGCACTGTTCGGAGGTATTTTAACAGTATAATAATCATGCTGCTGGATGGCAAAATACATATACCTATTTTTTGTTTATTACCTTTGATCCTTAACTTCCTTGTGTCGTGAGTGTACAAAAGATTGTAATGTTGATAAATTGTTTACTAACAAACATATTTGTAAAAACCATTACCTACGACGAACTAATATTATAATTTTATCTTCTTAAAAACAAAATGATATCAGACTATGAGTCACAAGTTGACGCACAATGGCATACAGCAAAAATACTAAAGGGGTGAATTCATAAACGCGAGGTTTCCGTCTAGTACCCTATCTATATACAATCGTCTATCACACTACAACCAATGTTAATCAATTCTTAAAACACTTTACAAGCATTTTGAACATTGAAGAGTTCGGTAAAAGTTATTATCATTAAATAGAAGTATTAAGAGAGTTTGCACAACAAAACATACCAATGAGAGAAAGCATAGCTACATTTTGTGATAACAATAAAATTGTGAATAATGTGAAGATGAGAATAAGAAATGCAAATCTATTACTAGGTCGTAGAGACATACTTTTCCAATACGAAAAGGCTGGTTTAACCAGTTAAGCACCACCGATTCTTTCAGTATCTTCACTACTTTAACAATGGCATTTCCAACAGTTAGAGTGGTGCAGTACGAGCTATAATACTGAAGTACGACCGTACTTTCATACTTCTATCTAGTAGTAAGAATTTTGTTATAAAAGCAGTCATTTCACGAAGATGGAGCGCTAAAAGAGAATTGAGCAATCACATTGAAATTAAAACAAGTTTAAAAAGAGGCGAAACACTCTTTTGCTTCAGTGTGGATAAATTCAGATAAGAGCTAAAGCGGTACCTAATTAAATTTGATCTTAGCAAGAACCGTGGAAGTACGATTTTAAGCTAATCTCAAACCGGGTTCACGAAACCTTATGTTTTAAAATAACTTGAGATAATTGGTGAGTTTATTATCATTTATTACAATTTCAAAGCTTGTGGTTTTGTCTATAGGTACTCTTAGAACTGGCTATGTTGAATCAAAGCGTACCATAGTTGCAAGCGTATCGTTTTTTATTCAGTATTCTTCTATTCATATTTATCTGTACAAGAGTGTCTCACTGCCGTCTCAACACATTCAATGCCATATTTCATAAATATATAACTAGTAAGTTGTCTGATCCTTAAAACGGTGTATAAACATCATAGCTCTTTAATTTTATAACACATATAAAACTTACTGATCTAACCCTTAACCTCACAGGTTTTATCGGAACATGCCAGAATCAATTTGTTGAAAATCTTAAAAGTCACGTTCTACGAAGCTAAAACGGCTTCACGCATAATCCACAGATTTCTTTAATGAATGAGCTTCATAAAAGCTTTTTGGTTTATTGTAAACAAGGTAAGAATTCATTAGCCGCGCTAAAGTAATGGCGCGAGGCTTCTAGTACGTGACTCTCAGGTGATAAAACTGAAACACGATGTTCAAGGGCCCTGTCGGGGCCTAATATTATTAAATGGAATTTTCCATCTTGAATTTTATAATATTGAAAGTAGACTACTTAAATCAGTTTCCGCAGGGCACCTATTTTAAAGTTATCGTTTTTTAGTTATATATGAGAAGAGTTATAGTTGAGAGCTATATGAAGCTCTCAACTATAACTTATCTTTTTATTTTATATTTTTTTACCGTTTCTTCAGTATCGCTAAGATTATTTTGGCTACATCAAGGATTTATCCCTAGGGTCCGAGGGAAAACTGACAGTGGCAGTTTTATGTTTGGCTTATTTGGTTGTTACGGGAGTTACATCCATATGAACTGCTAATCTCGAGATGAAAGGTTGCGCCAGGGCCGGTGAGGTAGACCGTAAACCGTGGACCGTAATGACTTTGATGTACTGATACCCACCCTCATCTGACTCTACTCTTAACCATACTTCAGAGGATGAGATATTGTTAATTCTTGACATTGTCTTCGTCACCATGACTATAATCTGGCAAAACACGTTGCAATACGTTGGTGGATTCTATTTATTTTTATTCCAATGCCGTGATTGTCCTGCGATTGCGGTGCCCCATACCAGTCTATGTCGCACTTGCTCTCTGGCTCACTGTGCCCTTCCACCTGCACTATCGAGGACCTATGTTTAGCAACGGACAACGCTGTGGCCGTAGCCAATTATTGGGCTGGAAAAATCTAACAATTTATGTCTTCACAAAATACTCTGTATAACATACAGATTCTCTTAGAGTGCTATACAAAAAGATTTCTTTTAAAAACTATTCCGAGAATTACTTTGTCAAATCTGCCATTCTCATAAATAAGCGGTAATCTTTTCCGCCTCGCTCAAATTGAATTTATAGTCAACAAAGCTGTTTCGTAGAGACCGCGAAAAGATAAACTGAGATTTGCCAGAGAGCAATTAAAACTTTACCTTAGAACTAACTTCGTTAGCAGGCTAGTGTTGCTGAGGAGGGATTATAAACGCAGTCAAGAAATATGTTCACCTCACTTTGAGAGCGTACCCGTGAATCCGGGCGACCGACTAGTTAAATTAAACCTGTGAAATATAACACTAATGAAAGTGTCCCGTGTGAACTTACATAAATGATAGTCATAGTACATAAGACACATTCAGTATACAAATTGAAGTCAGTGGAAAAATAATCTAGGTATAACAAACAATAAGGACCATTTTAATGATTGTACCGATGACAAAATATCACTGGTATGGTGTAGCAGTAGAGCATTTGACTGCTACGTCGGATTTCCCAGGTTTGTTTCCTATTTAGAGAGGCATTTAAATTTAGTCACCCGACAATTTCTGTTCAAGTGTTTTCCACAAGAAATTTTAGAATAACGGATATTGATAAACCAAATAACAAAAAATATTTGCCCAATTATCTTTCTGAAAGGGTAATATTGCAAGAATCGTCGCTTCCACTTTATCTTAAGGGTATTAATCCTGAATTCTGTACGATTCACTCTTATCTATCGGCTTCGTAGAGAAACGGTCTATAGAGCTTTTATTAAATAGGTTTTCACAGACATTGGAAAATGTACATTTTTTCACATAGATAGTTACAGAATTCTTTTCAGCAAAATAGATTTAGGTAAACGCTTTCTCAGGCGTCTTACAAATTTTACCTTTTCATCAGGAATGCTATATATTAATTATGAACTCTGTATCTTATATTGTAATAAGTAATTCCCGGTAAACTAATTTGAAGGGATTTATTTTCGGTATTCATAAATTTCTTCGATAAATTATAATTCCTGGAAGTTTATAGTGTTCTATAATAATTAAAATAAAGAAATAAAGTGACAAAAGCTTTTATAAAAGCGAAAAATTTCGAAGAAACTTCTTGGTGGCCACTGAAAAGAATCCTAAGAATTTTATTACTACTTTAAATACTTTGACCACGGAATAAAGAATGATGTGTAGTATTTTTAGTTTTATTAAATAGAGAATCATTCGTATAAACAAGTGTGTGTTTTGTGTGTGTGTGTGTGTGTGTGTGTATGAGTGTGTGTGCGCGCGTGTATGTTCTTCTTATCTATCTTGGTATCTTAATATTTATCCTCATAGTTATATAGCGCAGCTTGGCCCGCGTGGATGTTGCTATCGCCACCAAGTCTTTTTTAAACCGAGGGACTGTCCATTCTAACTTTCAATGTCTATTCCTTGTATTTATATATAATTACAACCGCTAACAATGAGACCATAACTTTATTTTTGTATACACAGTTATACTAGCAATATTATACTTAGCTTATAACTATGAAAGTATGTTTTCCATTCGAATATCAACCTTAATATATAAAGATACGGTAGAAAATGTTTTGAAGTGAGTCAAAACGATATAAAAGTTGTTGCTCCACGTCGGTAGTTCTATACGGTAATTATTGGCACGTGCACACTATTTCTCAATACCTTACTATTTCTAGTGTTATTCAGAGAAAGTATATAGACCATCAGGTGTAAGTGCGTACGTCATTTGGTATGTTGTTACAGACGTATTGAGGTAACTTAATTAGAGAAAATGTACGCTCATTAAACCTTAGTGAATGTAGTTAACTTGTAACATGTGCAGCTGAGCTCGACTGTGGTTTAGTATAGGTAATGTAATAATAAAATTAATTGTATCTTATAATACTAGAACTAGTTTTTGACATTTTTCATAAGGCCATTACTTTATAAAACTCAACTCAAAATTGGGTCTTGCTTCATTTTTGTAGAGCGTTGTCTCTTTCGCACATCGAACGTTAATACCATAGGTTTTAAACCGTCTGTATTTATGAACGACTAGCTGAGCCTGCGACTTGGCCAGCATGGATTTTTTATTATTACTTCATTCAGAGAGACAAAAATAATGAAAATAGCTTTTTTGTTAGGTTAGGTTAGGTTAGAGTGTGGGTATGTACCTACAATACCTATAGTATTGTACCATACCTACACTCGTATGCTTTTCTTTAAAACTATTATTTTAATATTACAAACAGACACTTCAATTTCATTTAGGTACTTATTTGTATTGAATAAAATAGGTATTAACTTCGATTTTAACTAATCTAAAAATGTATCAAATAGTTAACGTTGTATGATAAAGAGAACACTACAAAATCGTAGCAAGTCGATCTTAACCGGGTAGCTTTTCTAGATGTGCCATATTGAACGGTTACTCTAGTAGCATAACACTAGGCGCACACTGGGCGACAGGCGACAGTGACAGCTCGGGTCTACACGCGACGACATCAATAGGCTGCGTCTGAGACTTTCATAATATTTTGTTCTAAGCGCCGCACACTTGGCCTCAGAGACGCGGAGTCTCGACGACAAGCTAGGGGAGTCGCACGCACTCGCTACTGTCGCCGCGTCTAGACGCCAAGCTGTCGCTGTCGCCTGTCGCCAAGTGTGCGCCCAGGGTTATAGTTCAATAAATTGCGATCAATCAAAGTAAAGTAAGAGAGGCAACATTACGAATATTGAAGCAAAGAAATAAAAAAAGAAAGATTTCATCTCCTTTCTCAATATTAGTTTTTATTCGAAATTGTATTTTTCTTTGATATGAAACAATATTTTAGAGCAGAGACACTAAAACTTAATAATGCTTCAGACAGACAGTGGGAGTAGAAAAGTAGTGGTCCGTTTATATTTTCAATCTGTCTAGTTCCCCTTGTCTAGAATTGAGTCTAGGCTTTATTTTACTGTTTCATTTGATGAAACAATGTTATGATACTTGGAAATGTAAGGAACCAAAATAGTTTTCTTTACTAAAATATTTGTAAGAATGTTCGACGTCAATGTACCTAGTTGAAATACCGATTAATTAAAATTAGAAGTATGAGTTGATGGGGTACTATATTTAAAACAAGTTTTATAATTGATTTAAGTATGACAGGTTTAACTAAAAAAATGACGTTGAATCTCATTATTGCCTACTTAAGAACAGTTTCGTGTGGTAATGCGCATTTAAATGAAATATTCTACGACATTCTACACGGGGCCATCTACACAAAGTAATCTTGGCTTAAATAGCTTGTGTTCTGTATACGGCTATACATACATTGATATATTTTTACATAGAAATCCCCAGATCAATGCATGTTCATATTCATGCCCACAAATATTTGCACTGAGCGGGTATCGAACCCGCACCCTCTGACGTAGCATTGGAATACTCTACTCTTTCGCCACAGAGTTCATCAATTATAATGTAAGTAGGTGTTGACGAGACTTACCTTCAATTTCTCAACTCAGAACTTGCCGTATCTGTTAATGTCTGCGTTTTGAGAAAGACTTGGATTACAAATTACTTGTACTCTTGTTTACCCTTATTACTAAGTTAAATAACTGAGTTAGGACCGAATCATGTCCGTAATTAAGTGAACTAACTCAACATTTCTTGATAGCCAGTCTAGTACCTTAACCTATCTCTAACTAATTAACAACTAACCTCTTTTGTGCGTAGTGTTTTTCTTAGAAAGAAACATTGTAGACGATTCTGTCTATCTATTAAGTTGTTCAATTATTGTAGTATTATTAATGCTTTTTTGTCCTTTTTTATAATGATCATGCCAATAAGAGTTTATCTCATCTAACGGTAAGTACGCTTAAAGTTTCAGGATTGAGGATCACTATTACAGACAGCAACAATGCTGCAATAGTGGCCCTCAGCTTAACCACCTTATCTTTATGAATAGGTTCTGTATAGCAAAGAAGATAATGGGATGCTAATACAAATTATTGCATATAAATGATATATTATAAGGACAGTAAAACTACTTTTTAAATTTATAGAAATAGAATAGAATACATAGAATATTTAAAAAACGATTGCTATTGCCAGCAGCTAGGCCTGTGTGAATAACACAGATAGGCTGATGGATAGAGTCATTTTTGCATTCAAAATATGAGATTTGATATACCTAATATGTAGCGTAGGTTATATGCTAGTAATAGGTTACTATGGACTGCAGATTAGTAGGTACGTCACGTGGGCTAATGGTGGGTACTCACATTGGGTATACTCGATAGTTTTACTCCAAAACGAGAAATATTAACGCGTGGACCGCAAAACTCACAGCTGGAAGTGTGAATTTTGCGGTCCACACGTTAATATTTACTAGCATATAATAACCTATTCCTAGTATATATATAACCTACGCTACATATTAGGTATATCAAATCTAATATTTTGAATGCGAAAATAACTCTGTCCATCAGCCTATCTGTGTTATAAGTACACACAGGCCTAGCTGCTGGCAGTAGCAATTATTTTTTTCAATATATCATGTTTTTTCTATTTCTTTAAATCTAAAAATTAGTTAAGCGATCCACACACACACACACATTAGTAAATAAATAAAGATATTCTGATATTTTCATTCTAAAATTCGTAATCTAAAGATAATATATGACCGTATTGTATTGTTATCGCAAGGTTGATCTTAACTTGGCTTCAATCATTGCCAAACAAACCTTGAATTCGTGATACTAAATAAATATTCCAACCAGGTACATAGCAGAAAAACGGTATACCTACCTATGGTCCAGGGAGGAGCAATCGTTGACACGTGTTGTTCATATTGAGTTTACCCAAGTACCAATCGATCTTAGACAAGATGACGAAGGAGTTTTGTAAACGCAATAAAGTTCTGGTTACTTTAGATCCGCAGACTTTGTTTCACCCTGGTTAATCCGCGAGTGAGTAAGCAGAGGTGTATATTAAATACTCTGATTTAAATTAACATAGCATTATATACATAGATATCATTCTGTGGTGTAGCGTTAGAGTCTTCGACTGTTAATTTTATTCATAAGTTGTGCGTTGGAATCCCACTCAGTGTGAATACCTATGTACCGTAGAGTCGTATGACTTTGACCCAATATTCAGCAATATTTTCATTTTCACCTTACAGTTGAAAGGGGTTTGTCTATATTTTTATTGACTTTGTTCACCCTGGTTAATCCGCGAGTGAGTAAGCAGAGGTGTATATTAAATACTCTGATTTAAATTAACATAGCATTATATACATAGATATCATTCTGTGGTGTAGCGTTAGAGTCTTCGACTGTTAATTTTATTCATAAGTTGTGCGTTGGAATCCCACTCAGTGTGAATACCTATGTACCGTAGAGTCGTATGACTTTGACCCAATATTCAGCAATATTTTCATTTTCACCTTACAGTTGAAAGGGGTTTGTCTATATTTTTATTTTATTGTATTAGTTGCATTATTGGAGATATAAGGAAACTATACACACAAATATTGGGTAGCGATTTAAAAGATTTAGTATTTTTTTTTGTCAAACTTTGGGTCAAAGTCTTCCAAGGGTCTGCGTTACTTTGGCCTGCTCATTTTCTTGTTCTGAAATCGAAAGGTTGTTGATGCTGGGACAAACTAAACCCCAAAAAAAATATTGTCTATTGGTGAGGAAATACAAAACCACATCAAATAGAGTAACTTTTTTAATTTTAGTCAAATATTTTTATATATAAATTGCAAATGCGTTTTATTTTACTGCGTTCTTAACAATCTTTCAATAAAAAAATCTAAATGGGAATACAAAGTAAAAAACTGTAAAAAGGGCTAGATCTATGTGGAGTAGATAGTAGTACGAGAATAGCAGCACACTAATTGAAAAGAATGATTATGGTGACGTTGATATTTTCTGATTTTATTGCCCGGCAATAACGAGCCTTTTATAGTATCTTTGTGCGCCGCTGCACTGCGGCAATATAAAGGCATCTTATAAATTTAAACGTTTTATTACATACACTCAGAAATCATATTATACTCAATAGATATATTTTATATATTATTTCTACCTGAATAATATTCGTATATCTTATACTATATAATTCAAAGTCCTGACAGGCTGATTGACTGATTGACTGATTGACTGACTGATTACAACGCACAGCCTAAACCGCTGGTCGTAGAGACTTGAAATTTGTAGGGAGTGTTTGTTTTGATGCGTAGAGGTGTACTAAGAAAGGATTTTTTTAAATTCGAACCCTAAAGCCCTAAAAAGGGCTAAAAACGTGCTTTTCCCAGAACTCAAGAACGGCTGAACAGATTTTCATGATCTATGATTTTTTGGATTTGTCTCCGCCTCAAATAGCATATAACATAATTAAAAATATATGATTCATTCAGGAAATTTAGTAATAAAAAGAAAATTAGATGTTGCAAACGTTTTTATCGCCATCTATAATAGTTGTCATAGCAACAGGAACTAAAATTGACTTCGTCTACTCTATGAAAATTTTTTCATAGAGTAATATCCTTTACTTCTTTTTCTTCAAAAGTAAATAGAATATATTAATTTTTAGGGTTCTGTGCCTGATTAGGAAAAAACCCTTATCTCTTCGTTATCCGTCTGTCTGTCTGTCAAGACCTCTTCTTAAGAACACGTAGAGGCATCAAGTTGAATTAGATCAAAGGAATGTTGCGGATAATGCTTGGCATTAAACGAAGCGTAATATCCAAACTGTGGTCTTTCCGACTAATAGGTGGCTTGACCTACCATCTCCAGGCCTGCACTCATGGAGGTCGGAGGTCGTTAAGTGACCTTCGGCGACGTTAGTGAGTCACCTGCAGCGCAACCGGAGAGTTTTAGGAATCTGTACCTTATTTTTCGTGTGGAAATCCCTACGGATCTCTCCCATTCCCTGGCCAGTAGGGACGTAATATCGGACTTGAACAACAAAAATCGCATTCCGTCTTGGGTCTACAGGGATTAAGGTGGCCCATGACCCTGAGCTATCCAAGGCTCACTGATGGGTGACTATTTTGGTGAGTTCCTGCATTGTGTAGGCCGGGAGACGCCCGAATGCCACTGTTGCCGGGGCTGCTCCGTGGATACTTCGCCACTTCACACACTGGCAGAGCATCCAGATTGGATAGCGTGGCGCCATGTCCACGAATATTCAAATATTTAAGTAAAAGTTTCTCTTTTTTTTCTTTTTGGAATGCCACCGCTTTTTTTGCGAGGCATTAATGCGCTTAGAAGTGGCGGTGGAAAAGCTACGGGAGAGTCAAATCAAAGTCAAAGTCAAAGTCAAAATTCATTTATTCTGTATAGACCATTTTAAGCGACTCTTACAAAACGTCAAAATTATAAATATTTAAAACTAGAAGCAAATGGACCACCGGTTCGAAACGCGGCCCAGACCTGAGAAGACTCCGGTAAGAAACTCAGCGGGCTGTTTTTTTTTTTGGTCTATTTACAACAATGAAATTGTCTTACTTAGAGAGATCCAGCACTCCCCCGTGGCGATGAAGGCGCACCGGGTGGCATAGTTCGCAGAACCACAAAACACACTCTGTTTCCACGCGTGTTTTTTTATAAAGAAAAGGGGTTTAGATTCCTAATAATACGTTGGGGTCGCCAGTGCTGGTGGCCGGAGTCGGCCAAGGTTTCTGGGATATCCTTTCTAGGACACACCAGATTCCTCGGTCACACAGGCCGATGTGTCAGTAGGAGTCCGACATACCTACCTTTCTGTTGGCTCCGTTGAGGTGAAGCCCGACGGGGGTTTCGCACGAGAAAAAAGGGAAGTATCCTTTATACTTCCCTTTGGGCTAGAATCCAGATATTTTGCAGAAAGTAAAATCTTACAGCATGAATAAAGGTAAAAGTCCTGAAATCGTAAATATTACCCACATCACCAAAAAGAATCTGTATGGCTGTTAGTCAAGACAAGAAACGTTGCAGCAAAGTTAAGTTCGTCCCTCAACCCAGTGTTATCCGGAACCCTGCGAGCACGAGCCCAATTTGCACTTGACCGGTTTTATTATTAAATACTCTTTCTTTAGTTTCAGTCAGTTTGTCAAACGTCAATGTCTGTAGCAAGATTTTAGTAATAAATTTTCGCGAAATTTTCGGAAAAATAATGTTTAACTAATTTGAAATAGTGGACCAAATGTGAAAGTGCAATGCAAATATTTATGGTGTAATGTAAAGGTTTATCAAAGGGCCTTTTTCCAAGTCACACATACTTTGGGGCAGCCAGCTATCTAATCCCCATAAAATCTAGAAGACAATGAAAAAGGACAATGATGGTAAATAGACTGGCTTTGGCCGCGATGCACGGTACTGTACCTTGGAGGGTTAGATAGAACTCGAGATGAAATGAATACGTTTAGCTGCAACCACTGTTTGCCAAGGAATAGACATTGAAAGTTAGTACGGACAATCCCTCTGCTTAAAAGAGACTTGGTGGCGAAAGTCAACATTCACGCGGGCGGAGCCGCGCGCGGGTAAGCTAGTATACTATATAATAATAATACTACTATGTACTATATAAGGGGAATATTGTCGGAAGTTTATGCGAATGTCATACATTTAAATAAGATTATTTTTAACGGATTATATCGCGATTTATTTGGTGTTATTATTATTTACATTGAAACTGACGTTTCAGATGCTTTTCAGCGGCCGTGGTCACGGGGATTCAGAAGATCAATTAGAATGTGAAGCATTTTTTTGTTTTTGAACTTTGCTTACTTTAATTATCTCATTAGTCTTTTAATGAACAAGTCACAATGTTGGTTGAGGAACCATTTATAATATTGGCCGCACGAGAGGATGTTCGTTTAAATCTAGTTTGTATGAAAACTAGTGTTATCAAACTCTCATACAATATTTGAGTAATTCCGTCACGCTATACATCAGAATCGGTCATCAACTGCCAATTTACTTCTACTAATAATTCCATCCAAAAGTTGTCTGGTAGAGATAGTTTTTAACAATAAGACCGCCTATTGTACAGTCTGCGGTAAAAATGGATAATGGTTGTACAGATTTCAAACTTAAGAATCTGAATAAAAATGGTTCATTATATCCACATAGTCCACTACGTAGTTAAAGTTCATTTTCATGGCGAAATATACATTACTTTGATCAAAAATGAATTTATAAAATCTGACAAGATTTAAAAAAAAATAATATTGGTGTACACTGTAAAATCAAGAGAGTACTTATTCTATAGATCTATCTATTTCATTTTGCTTTTAATTCCGTGATCCACAGGAACATAATTATCATACGTATAGAGCTACAGAGTGCTCAATAATTGCACCAAAAGCGACATAAATCTGATCTGCTTTAAAAAAAAACAGTCTATGCATTGTCATAAAAATATTACAATTTATATTTGTCACAATGTTTCAGGATATATTTCACAAACTACGGCGGGCGTACTAACATTATTTATGTAGTATAACAAAGCATTTCCCAACTTGAAACTATCATTAGACGGCCGTCTAAAAATATCCCTTGGGTATGAGCCCTCAACATACTAACCTATAGTAATAAACTTTGTGTTTATACACAGCGCAATATATTTCAGAATTCAAAATAAAATTCTGATTAAACAAGAAAAGAAAGCGTCCTTGAAATTCACGTTGAAAATTGACGTTGCCTAGTTCTTTCTGCGCCGTTGTGATACACCTATGTACCAAGCCTTTATATCAGACTCATATACAGTGTGATCTTATATGGGGCCGCATCTGATTCTTCGGGACCCAGGTCAACCTCACTTACAAGCCGGTGCATCTGCTAATTACAGAATGAAGCTCAGATGCAGGCTTTCCTCTCAATGTTTGACGGTCAAATTTTTCTCCCCTGTTCATTTAGATGACTATAGGTCTTCAAGTTATTGCTTACACTTTACACTGCCAATTCCTTTCATAGAAAAAAACCCTATCTTTTCTAACCTTGTCCAAACAGGAACGACCTTTTTTATTCTCCCGTTACGTTCCGGAAGCTTCATTAGTTAAGTTAACCACTTACCATCAAGTAGAGCATGTAGGTACCTAATAACCTAGTTATAAAAGTAGGTAGGTACTAGATATACTAACGCTTTTCCAATATAGTGGTTATTTAACATTTTCATGTCTCAAAATATATTTAGTTGGCTAAGTTTCCAGACTTCGTGAAAAGAAAAAAAAAATTAGGTATGGAAAAAATATATGCCACGGGACCAACGCAGTACGAATATTATATAAAAAGGCCTTTACTTATTCTGAAAGGTAATCAGTAACAAGTTCACTCGCTTCAATATTTACGTGGACAAACCAGACACCCTGTATATCATGCGAGCAGAGGTGCCTCAATTTCATGAATTTTTGCGGCTTCATATTTTGTGACAAATAGTTAGCGAACGCCGACGGAATTGGCTCCATATGAAGCACGCACGTAGCTCATGCATCGAATTTAACCGTATTAAATGAAATATTGATGAAAACCTACTTGTTATAAATAAAATAGTACCTACCTAGTGTTTTATATGGCGTTCAATTTGAGTGCACATCACATGATGGTAAGTTTGGGTGAAACCCAAAAAGAAAGGTCACCATTGTAAATGTTATCAATTCTAAATGTGGGACTCTGGGGAAAGAAGGATGGAGAAATTGGGAGGAGGGAACGGTGACGACAGGCCCACCAAGATCTTCAGAGTCAAATCAACCTTATCTCTATGCAGTACACCGTCCTGCTGACTCACGGACTTGACACGAGGTTGAGAGTTCGGACTACAGTCACTGCCAAAAGTCATATAAGCAAAAACAAAAGGAGGAGAAGGGGTAAGGACTCCGTTCTCCGAGATGAAAACATCAGATGAAACTGGGAATAATGGTTTGATGAGGTGATTAAATGTTACTACAGTCTGTATAGTAGCAATTAATTTGCGTGTATTGTAAGTTTTTTATCTAGCCAGATTAATTTTAAACATGGATTTTGAAAGCTCAGATAGAGACCGAGTTTGGTAGAAGTATTATTCTACCACCAATATTACAAACGCGACTTTATGGGTACGGATTTAAAGATATTTGTTATTCTTTTAAGCAAAAACCTCTGAACGGATCTGGCTGAAATTTTGGTACAGGGATAGATTATAATCTCGAATAACACATAGCTAATTATTTCACTATAAGCTATTTTGCCACGGGCAAAAGCCAATATTTTCGAGTACCTATATCAGGCCATGTCTGCGTCAGAGTAGGTATGCCGACGGAATTGAACATCTCAAATTGCAGAACCTGGTGGGTACAAGGTAATTAGTAACACAATGTGGCTACTAGTCTGTCAGTACTTTTATTTATTTTATCTATAATGTGTTATTAGCGCAGACTGCCACGTAACCAAATCCTTTGATAGTGTAGATTATAGATAATTTTAGGCTGTTCAACTATTCAGTTCTGAATTGTATTGATATTGGTTGAAAATATTTTCTTTTATGAAGAGTAAAACATGCGAAATTTGATTCTCTACAGTAATGGCCCTTATAACTTTTGCCTAGGTGTAGAGTTACTGAGTTTTCTCGCAAAAACTTTGTTTCAAGATGGCGCCTGAAGCTTCACCAAATTCTGTTAACATTTTTAAGTCGCGGTAAATAACTGAATTAAAAAAAAACTAAAATTAGATAGAGATAGTTTGATTTGAAATAACTTTACTGTTCTGGACGTATTTCAACTTTTATCTATCCTATAATAAAAATATACAGTAGCTGTGTCTGTACATTGGAGATATTTTGTAAAAAAAAATCTTGGGTTGTTAATGAACGAATCGGATCCCTTTTTTTTTAGCATTCTTGTCTGGGCGCAAAAACTACTGGATAGATTTTGAAAGGTCTTAGTCAGAATAAAAATCTTAGGCATGTCTGATCACAATCGGTTGAGTAGAAATGAACATATATTTATATACCAGGTGGAGCCACGGACATAGACTAGTATATTTATAAAACATGTAACTTGATAAATAACTATAGCATCAGACACCCCAATTAGGTTTCAGTGTTACGCTTAGTTTCACTTTTATGATATTTAAACATTGTTTATTTATGAAATAAGCAATCCTTATTATGTGCAATTACTGTAGTCACATTACAATTTACGCACGCACACAGTCGCACACGTAGTTTCTCGAGAATATAATCGGTTGGGCTCGAGACGCCCTCTCTCGGTGCGACGACGCACTTATCACCGCCGAGACTACACAACGAGAATACACGGAATGAAATCACTTAATCATGAACATTTACCAAGGTCTGAGCATATGAGTTGTATTCTTATCTTTAGTAAATTATGATTGCATCTTTTCATCACTCTTTTCAGAGATGTGGACTGTCAGCTCAGAATAAATTTCGTTTTTATACAAAAAAATGTCAGAACATAATGCTACTTTTATTTTATTGTTCAACTAGATAGTTAAAGTAGAAATACAGCGATTAAGTATTTTAATTGTCATTACAGCGTTAGTCCTGGATGTATTCAAAGCTTGCACTTGGGACTCCTCCCTTTCAGTTTATTTTGGCTTTTACGGGAGCTGTTTGACTTCAAGTCTGTGAAGAAGGCCTGCACCATAGCCTCATCGGCATGTGAGATCCTAATTCAAGCTACCTCAAGTTATTGCAGGTGAGATTTGTTTGGGCCCTAAAGATCTTAATGGGATATTAGTATCTCTAAGAAATATTTTAAAACCCTCTTTAATAACAATTTTGTAGCTTTAACATATTATAATGTCTACCGTATGCGAATATTCGCACGCGCTCATTAACTAGTACGAGTTTGTCGTTCCCTGCGATATTTTTTCAACACTTCAAGCATTTATCATGCGTTATCTTACGGAACATGTTCCATTTTTCCCCGGAACAAACATCCGGTTGCAGATTACAAACACGGATAAGAATGATTACGTCGAGTAATGAGCTGTAACGCTAGAATAACTTGTGTGACGTCATAAAATATTTTGCGGTGAGTCATTAATTAAAGTGGTTGGTTTTAATGACTATCGTGATTAACTATCAGAGATAGCATTTTGAATATCAGGATAATCAAGATGCTGTCAGCTTACAGTCATGTGACATGGAAAGTAGCTACCATAGGACACGGTCCCCTGTCTTGCCTACTAGCGCGTTATTGACCCTGAAAAAACTTTAAGAATAGGTATAAGAAACTTAAACAATTTCGATTTTTAAGTCCATAAAATCATCACTATTCGCAAAGATTAAATTAAAATTTGAACACGGTAATATTTTATTTTCAAGGCTTTTAAGGATGGACTTGAACGTGTGATCAATTCCATTTTAGGGGTCACACTCTGACCAACTCACCCACTTCGACTTGTCCAAGATAGCCGAAATTCTTGTCTACATCCACCTTAGGTCCAATGTTTCCTTAGCATTTAAATTTGATTCAACGATACCGATCATGAGTTTCATCGCCACCAAAAATTGCCCTTTACAGATAAATAAAAAAAAACAATAACGCTAATGAATATAATACCAAAATAATATTTAATATAGATAATCTCATGCTGCGTGAAATTTTGGTCAGTAATGACGTCCATGTATCGGCTACGAATACAAATGATTTATCGTTCGTAACAGGCAATGGGCAGACGTGATGCGAGTCCTTGATTATTGATGACCCATGTATCACCATTGATGTCCTGAGCGTTTTAATTACCGGCCGTGCGAATCAGTTCAATTAGTTATTGATTACAAGTGTAATAGATTTACGGATGGTGTCGGCATTCACCGACGGCTATCTTGAGTGAATTATATTGTTAAAAGTTGTATCAGGCTTGACATTGTGTTCTGTTGAACTAGTTGATTATGTTCATCATAATGTAGGTATAATGGTATCGGTATTTATTTTAGTGTCGTGTTGCAACAGATATTTATGTTGTGTAATGGACTAAAACCATAAAAATTTAATTATCATAGTTCGTATTTTCATTATGCATCTAATTTTTTTTGTGAAAACAATAATATCTAGGTCGAGTAATGAAATAAAGTGAATAAAAACTTTATTGCGAAACTCAACTGAGACCGACTTACCTGGGTGAGGTTATATGCAAGAATCCAAGGAAGTGAATACTTGGATTTTTAGATCTTCCATGAATTTATAGCACAACAAGAAACTTCAGGAAGGAACTGTGCTACGGATTTTTACAGTTTATAAAAGAAAAGTAAGCTGAAAATTTTAAAATGTCAGCAGGTAAGTTTTTGTACAGAGCACAACCAGTCAGCTATTTTATTTGAATGAAAATTTTTAAAGTGATATAAATCTTAGTTTTGGTTTATTTCCTTAAAGAACAGTTGAGTTTGTAAAAGATCTATGTTTATTGTTCGGTCCGAAGACCTACTGCAGTTAGTTTTCCATTTATTTGCTTAAGTCGTAAGTAGGAAGGATCCTACTAATTTTATTATAAATGTGAAAGTTTGTGAAGATATTTGAATGATTGTCAGGCTCAATCACGCTCTGATTTCTGAATGGATCTGACCCAAATCCAGACCATATCTGGCATACGGATTGGCTACTTTTTATCCCTGGAATAGGTTCCAACAATACGTTCGGCATTTATAATCGCTAATGTAAAATTCGGTCACTTTAAAGAAGAGGCAAAAAATCGATTTTTTCGTTTCGCGTTCCTACCACCAAATATAGGCGTGCATTCAAATGGATTTGTCGATACATGAGCATAAAACACTTTTGATTACAATTTTACGTGTGTTCAGTATTCATTTCATTCATTGTGAACTAGTGCCTTTAACACTCGGTGAAACTGTTTAAATGTAGCAAATCAAAATAAATTCAGATAAAATTTTGTGAATAATAACGTCATACAAAATATCCAATCAAGATAAGAGTCAGTGGTTATCTGAGGACGATGTTGTCATTTTGTCGAACCCCTATATTAGGTTGCAAATATCCACTTAAGCGCAAACCGTTACAGCTCAAAAAGGATTGATAAATTAATCGCTAAATACTGCTAGGGAATTAAGAAACGTCAACACCTCTGTGGCGTAACGTTAGAGCGTACAACTGTTACGTCGGCGGTCGTGGGTAAGCTTCCCGCTAAATGCAAATATTAATATGCATGAATTAACAATTTTATAGATTCTAAAATTAATGATACAATTTTTAGAATGTTTATCTGCAACAATATTTTATCTCAAACATGAAAGAAAGTACATAATACGATTGTGAATTTTGGATTTGGCAGGAAAAATTCATGACAGTCGAAGTTCTGTAGTTAAACCAGTTGTCGGACTTTTTAGGTCTCCAATTACCCGTAACGACTGCTATAGACTGTATGACAACCGGGACCGACACGACTTAACGTGCTCTCCGAGGCACGGAATTTAGCTTAGTGTTTATTAAATATATTATTAGCTGTACATATTGTTATTAATAAAGTATCTTTTTTTACGATGGATAATAATTCGATTAGTTATATTGTTGTATACTGATATGTGTTATTGAATTGGCAATCGTTTCGAAAAGAGAGATATAAATATTAACGAGAAACCATAGCCGCTTACAAATCCGTTCGGAACAAGCATACAAACGTGTATACACCACAATAATATTTTATTAACACGAACATTATATTTAGCAATAACGCCTACACGAATTTCGAGCAATTTTTTTTCGCATCGCAAACTGGACACAATCGGATATCATTAGGATTATTTATGTGTGTGTCGTGTCGCGGACGCGGAGAGGACGTGACTTCAATTCCCAACGCCCGTTATCTCGGGCACTTACTTTTTCCATTGATTGCCTTTTTTGGATTTTCCGTTCCAGATTTTTTTCCGGCAGTTGTTGCTTGATATATGGCGATATTGAAAATAATTTGTCGCTCGGGTATAGGAGGGTAATGTTACAATACAGACAATCATTGTCGCTGTCCGAAGCTCAAGCGATTGTGTCACACAAATTTCTGTAAGCGCTTGCTCGACACTTTCGATAATAGTTCCGATCCGATATTCCTTTTATAAAAATGTACGAAATTGATTTCTGAGAATGTATGACAATAGGATTTCCTTTTATTCTCTTTATTTTAGAGCGTAAGGGTAAAATAACTCTAATTGAAAATATCCTTATACTCGTAGATGTTTTATTAAAATCAATTATTTATATTTCGATTTATAAATTATAATATTTGTGCAGGTAAACTCAAATTTTTATTTGTTCAAGCAAAATCGACTCTAGTGGAAGACCGATAATAATAATACAAAAGATTTTTACTGTACCTTATGAGAAATGAAATGGAAACTGTAATTATTTTAATCTTTCCCTTTATTTTTTTGGGTAATTACAATTTTATGATGAAGTGAATATTAATCTTATCTCAAATTAAATCAAGTTATAAGACACATAAATTTAAAGTTTTTTGAGGGTGTCTAACATTATAGCTAAATCAAGCTAAATTAAGAAGAAGGGTGAATTAGGTACCTACCTAAAAATTACACAAACAAATTCTTCACTTATATATTTACACTAGCTTACCCGCGCGCGGCTCCGCCCGCGTGAATGTTGACTATCGTCACCAAGTCTTTTTTAAACTGAGGGACTACCCGTACTAACTTTCAATGTGTCTATTCCTTGGCAAACAGTGGTTGCAGCTAAACGTATTTATTTCAGCTCGAGTCCTATCAAATCCTTCAAGGTAAAGTCCCGTGCATCGCGGCCAAAACCAGTCTGTCTACCATCATAGTCCTTTTATGGAGATTTTATGGGGATTAGATAGCTGCTCTGGCCAAGCGTTGAAATATTGATTGTTGATCTTATGAACTGTTGATCCCGCGTATGTATCCCGTGTGACTTGGAAGAGGCCCTTTGATAAACCCTTTTACCATAGTTGCATTGCACTTTCACATTCGATGCACTATTTCAAATTAGTTAAACATTATTTATTTCCGAAAATCTGGTTTTATCGGTTTTTAAGGTTTTTATTATTAAAATCTTGCTATGCAGACATTGACATTTTGACAACCTGATTTGACATTCAAAAAGTTGAAACTGAAGAAAGAGTAGGTATAATAACCCGTGTGTATGATAATAAAAACCGTCCCAGTTCCGTACAACACTGGGTTGAGGGACGAACTTAGCTTTGCTGCAATGCTTCTTGTCTTGTACTGACAGACATAGGTACCCACAGATTTTTTTTGGTGATGTGGGTAATATTTAAGCTTTCTCAAACTTCTACCTTTACCTTTGCCATAAGATTTTACTTTCTGCAAAATATCTGGATTCTAGCCCAAAAGGAAGTACCCTTTCTTTTTCTCCGTGCGAAAACCACGTCGGGCTTCACCTCAACGGAGCTATCGCGGCAACGGAGAGGTTAGTATGTCGGACTCCTACTGACTAAAATCGCACGGTCTTTCGTCATATCGGCCTATGTGACCCGGGATCCGGTGTGTCCTAGAAAGGATATCCCAGAAACCTCGACCTTATCTATAAAAAAGCACGCGTGGAAACATAACGTCCTGGCACCCTGGGCCTGCTTCTGCTAGGGTGACGGTTAGCCCCGACTGTCACCCTAGACCCGCAATCATGGAGAACGGAAATAGTTCTGCGAACTACGCCGCCCGGTGCACCTTCAACGGCAAGGGCCGGCAGTGCTAGATATCTCCAGTAGCTTTTCCGCTGCTGTTTCTGCGCTCATTACCGCCTCGCAAAAAAAGCGGTCACGTTCCACATACACTCTATGGTGACCATGGTTGGCACCAGAGCCAGAGCATGAGGTTCCCTACACCGACGTCTGCTTCAAGGATATGACGCCACTCTATTCACTCTGGACACTCTGCCAATGTGTGAAGCGGCGAAGTGTCCACGGAGTAGCCCCGGCAACGGTGGCATTTGGGCGTCAGCGCCCGGCCTACACAATGCAGGAACTCACCAAAACAGCCATGCCCATCAGTGAGTCTTGGATAGCTCAGGGTCATGGGCCACCTACCCTTTAGACCCAAGACGGAATGCGATTTTGGTCAGTCAAGTCCGATATCACGTCCCTACTACGGAGGGGAGAGATCCGTGGGGCTTTCCGCACGAATATCTCCGGTTGCGGTGCAGGTGACTCACTCACGTGGCGAAAGGCCACTCAACGACCTCCGTCCTCCATGAGCGCAGGCCTGGGGTTGGTAAGTGACTCGATAGTGAGACCACAGTTTGGATATTACGCTTTGTGTAATGCCTATCCGCAACATTCCTTTGATCTAATTCTATAGATGCCTCTACGTGTTCCTAAGAAAGAGGTCTTGACAGACAGACAGACGGATAACGAAGAGATCCTAAGTATAAGGGTTTCGTGTTTTCCTATTGAGGCACAGAACCCTAAAAATAAATATATCCTCTTTGCCTTTGAGCAAAAAGAAACAAAGGATTAAAATTTAGACTGAGTCACTTTTAGTTCCTGTTGCCATGACAACAATTATAGATGGCGATAAAAACGTCTGCGAACATCTAATTTTCTTATTATTTCTTTATTTCATGAATTAATCATATCTTTTTAATTTTCTTATATGCTATTCGCAGCGAAGACAAATCTAACAAATCATAGATCATGAAAATCCGTTCAGCCGTTCTTGAGTTCTAACAAAAGTACCTTTTTGGACCCTTTTAAGGGCTTTAGGGTTTGAATTTTTAAAAATCCTTTCTTAGTACACCTCTACGCATCAAAACGAACACACCCATCAAATTTCAAGTCTCTACGACCAGCGGTTTAGGCTGTGCGTTGTCTCTAGGTCAATCAGTCAGTCAGGACTTTGAGTTTTATATAATGTATTGATTATAAAAATGTTACGTCAAATATACGGAAGCCAAACTTACCAATAAATTCAAAACCAAATTATTTTATTATAATCAGTAAACAATTGTACGACTTATTTAAATCAAATTTATGTAAAACTATTATTACATTATTTTAACTTGAGATCAAACTCTGAAACAGTCCAAAACAATCGACTCACTCAGATTGATCGTCAACAATATGTCTGTTTCAGCCGTTTCCTAGCTTTTATCCACAAATTTATAGAAATTCTGATACGAGCTCAACAAAGTTTCCAGATCTGCAAAAACTCGACTAATATTATGTAAAATAAAACAATATTTTTATTCGTACTAGAGATTAAGTTAAATTTATTGACGACGTTTGATCTCAAGTTAAATTAGCAATCTTAATCTAATAACTCTATAAGATAAGAACTTCGCCAATTTTATAACTTGCGTTCGTTTTCAACCTGAATTATTGCCCAATTTTCTTTGTACCCACGTAACATATCACACAAAGCGAAATAAAAACGTCTTCGAATCCAAGGTGGGTTTGTACTCGTAACTAGGAAAAGTTTCCGAGAGCGGAAACGAGTCTACTTGCTACGGTATTGTAGAAACTAAAGTAGCGGTGTTTACTGGTTCCCGACGAAACCGCAACGCGTTACAAGTCAGAAGTTTAGATTCGTTTTCTAGATGCAACTCTTGCATAGGTAGGTACATAGTACAGAATTAGAATTAACTAAGTAAAAATAGCAAAGCTTAAAGTTATTAAACTCCTAGTATATCTATACTATGATAAAATTGTAAATGTGCATACTTGGGTTATATTATACGAGTATAATATACCTACTAACAAATATAAATTCAGCAAAAAAAAATTATTTTGTGTTCAGAACAGGTTAGTACATTTGTTCGCGATAGATGCAATGAAGAAGCTCAACGGATTTTTAGGTGATTTATTAGAAAGGTCTTGATCAGAATTAAAAATCGGCCATATTTATTTACTCGTAGATTGCAATTGGTACCTAGTTGAAACGTATGTTACAGTAAGACTAACTGACGTTTGATATCATAATCGTCCTCATAACGACTACCCAAATTACATAAAATTTAATACATTATTTTGTTATTTTTAAAATTTTATCTCAACGTGGATGACACCACGCACAAACGGTTTTATGTATTTCTTGATTAGATGCAAGTAAGTAGCAAGATTAGATTAGTTTCTGTGATAATAGGTATCCATAATGCATTACATGCTAGCTATGTTTTTAAACAGTGTGTGATTTCCTGATTCCTGACCCATACTTGTTATTTTTTTCGTAAAGAAAATTTAAGAAAAGATTGGTCGAACCAAAAGCATTCGATGGTTCGAACTACTTACATACATCATGTTCTACGAGTATACAGTGGACCTTATAGGTATATATCCTCTAGCATTCATGTTATATTATAATGAAGTACAGTATAGTTTCTATGGTCCTCACAGTTATGGGTGCTACTGGCAGTATGCCGACGCCACACATGGCGATTATGTCTAGCAATTTCTAACTTAAGTGTAACCAGTTAAACTAGCATCACTCTGGTAAAATCACAATATGGGTTACTACGCTATCTTAATATATATAAATCTCGTGTCACAATGTTTGTCCTCAATGGACTCCTAAACCACTTAACCGATTATAATAAAATTCACACACCATGTGCAGTTCGATCCAACTTGAGAGATAGGATAGTTTTTGAAATGGATTTCGACATCCACGCGGGCGGAGCCGCGGGCAACAGCTAGTAAATTATATAAACACATGCTGCCTGATAATTGATGAATTTTCTCTGTAGGTACCTATAATTTGTGGGACCGAATACAAGATTAGTTCAATGTATTAATATATGCTCCGATTCACCTGATGCTAAAGGTAAAGTTTCAGGAAGGGAGTCCCCATTAGGTACATACATCGAATCGTTAAGAATGTAATGAGAAAGAGACTTCTGCTCTTCTCTGTTCTGTGGCTCAAAGTAGTCACGCCAGTCCATTGACCTACTAAAGAAGTTATCTAGTTAGATGTATCTCCTTTTTGTGTTTTTTTTTTCCTTTCACAGAATATTTCGTTAGTTAGGTATGTGGAAATGTCACAGCGGTCGTGATAGAATTATTAGCTATCTTTGTATTTGTACTCAATTAAAAAAGTACGTGTATAGTGAAGAAATTGTGGACTGTGTTATTATAAAAACAAGAGAGACATGGATAATTATAAGAATCTGGTATTGTGTCGAACAAAAGAGTGTTATTTGTAGGTAAAAAATGGCATATATACTATGTATTAAAAATTAAAAATGACTAGGCTCTGGCACGAGCTTTTGTCTCAGGCTTAGATGGTCAAACAACAGTTATTAAGAATAATTAAGATTCGTATAAGTCAAGTCAAAAGGAAGAGGAGGAGTAAGCGGGTTCCAGGCTCCGAAAAATATATTATATAGAATAAGGGGAAAGAAAGGGCCATTATATATCGAAATCGGTCATCAATCCAGTTTTTCCAATTGATGTAATGGAATACCTCAAACGCAAATCACTTGATAGGTACTGGAAAGCCACAATGGCTATGTGGATCTGATCAAACTTGAATGAACATAGATCAGACTGCAAAGATTGTTAACTTCATTTTATTAGATACTAGCTGTTGCCCGCGGCTCCGCCCGCGTGGATTTCGGATTCTGTTTCAAATTCCTTTTTTAGGAGCGGTTAAGTCTGATAAAAACCGCACGCCGCCGTCTCAAGTCTTCAGTTGCCGGGGTATAAGATTACTTAGTGCATATCCCGCGCTCCCCAGTTGACCGTGGGATGGGAATTGTTTGATTTCTGATGCCTACAGCCACTTTCTATCATCGCACCGCTCGCCACAGGCAGGGAAATACATCCCCACACGTTGCATCCGCCTGCAGTACGTACTGTAAGGTTTTAAAGAAATTTCATTCCGCGCACGCTTAGGCTGTGGAACGATCTCCCTGCAGTGGTTTTCCCTGGCGGCTATAATATGGGGTTCTTCAAGAAGGGCATTAGAAGGATTTTGCAGAGTCGGCAGCGCGAGTGTGATGCCCCTGGTGTTGCGCACGTCCATAGGTGCATAGGTCTCATAGGTGGGCCGTGTGCTCGTCTGCCACCTAAGTGGTATAAAAAAAAACATGATGTCCCTACCGAACCCCGGAAAAGTGGGGATGGGGTGACAGGGGGTACAGAAGACCGCAGCCATAATAGACATTGTGTTGTGTTCTCGCCGGTTAGAAGGGTTGCCAGAGCTCACAACCTCCTCCCCATCTCCCCAATCCCCTCCTCTGACGTTCGATTTCAATAACTCAAACAGTCTTTAAATAATTTTTACACAATTGAAAGTCTTGATTAAGATATAATTTATTTGGATGGGAATACAAAGATATACCTACCTCAGGAAACATAATTTTAGATAGGTATAATTCGCGAGACAAACGACGTCCTGGTGCGAGTGGATTGTTTTGCAATAATCCATGATTGGTGAATTTAAGCTCGTCCAGTGCTGTAGAACCCCGTGCTATCCTCAAAGGCACCCAAGAAAACTGTTACTGTACACGCAGTAACAGTTTTCTGCATAATATTTAGAGCACAGTTTAGATACCTACCTACGTACCTATAATGTCCCGAAGTATATTGGTCTGATTTACGTCCGCACTTCAACTTTTATTTATTTCGCCGCGCATTATTTTTCATATTGCGATAGCTCTCAAACTATTTATGGTAATTATATAGTGTGAATGGCAATTTTGATCTACATTAAACGTACAACGTATCTAACGTATTTAATTGGATAAGAAATAATACTGTATTGGTAAAATTAGCTTCGAAAATGACACATGATTTTTTTGTAATTTGTAAAGATAAAAATGGTTACTGTGGGCCACCCTTATTAGGTAGACATATGCTATCGCGGACTTTTATGTAGATCTTTTTAAGTTATACATTTCCGCAGTACATTATTTTGTTCTATCTTCAATAGTTTTCGCAGCGCACGCGATGTAAGTAATTTGTTTAGGTCATTTTTTTACACCTTGGGTTACATTATTGAAGTTTTAGTAAGGATCCCTAAATTTTTTAGAGATAAATTATAGCCTATATTGATCGTGGATAATGTAGCTTTCTGTTGGTGAAAGAATTATTGAAATCGGTCCAGTAGTTTCGGAGCCTATTCGTTACAACCAAACAAACAAAGTTTTCCTCTTTATAATATTAGTGTAGATTGAACGGTCTAAAAATAGTCGGTGACAGAAGTTAACTTAGCACTAATTTCTACTGAAACTTAGCAAGTCTGCGCTTCATACTGGTCTATAAATACAAGGTGTGTCCTTAATTTCAGCTGAAGTAAAGCGGCAAAATCTAAGAGAATAGAATAGAATACAAGGTATTCGCTTCGTCCATATTGGTTTTAGATTTAGTAATTAAAATTGACACGCTATATGTTAGTTTTGACTACCAAACCGATAACGTTTTGATAAAGCTTTGGTAAAGGTTCTGTGTCTATTTTTAGTTTGTATACGAGTATGCACACAAGGGGTGCGGTTTTGACATGCTAGAATAGAGTTATTGATTATTTTTAGGTCTATTTTGATATGGTACTGGTTTAGAATTATAATCGTAGGGGAGGAGGATTTTTTTAATTCCAATAATACGTCTAACCTGACTGTATAAAACTGCCCTTGATAATTTAACCCTTCTTCACTCTACCAAGCAATTGAAAAGTCACCTTTTTAATTGCACGAAAGATTCTTCGAAGTCATTTTTATTTTCTATTAGTTACTCTATTACACAGTTCGAAGTAGTCTGACTTAATATAAATAGAATTTATTAACCTGATCTTAAGATTATTATTATTGAAACTTGAATCACTAATTTAGACATAGACATTAAAATAAGATAAAGATGTTCTTCAATTTGAGAGGACGCTTTTCTTTCTTCCAACAGCGAACCTAATAGTAATATAATACGGAGTTGTCATTATTCGAAAACATGTTAGAATAATATTTTTTGTTTCTTAAACTAAATGATGAATAAATTTTGCCTGTAGTGTAAGGTAATCAATCAAAATAATCTCGTAAACAGTTTCTATAAAACAGTATGTGGCCACTTCGCTATATAAAGACTAATGTCATACTAACATACACAATCTAATTAATATTCTGCACAAAAGTTTGTAATTCTATATGAAACTCACATTCACATTTACCATAACTAGAATATCAACAACACAAGAAAACTATTATAAGGCACTTTTTGAATTAAGTTTAGCACAGTTCTCGTTGAAATCGCAATCCTTTTTATTTTTAATCTTTAATAGATCTGATTTGATGTTCAAACAAACGATAAAAATACTGTACAAAAGTACATCAAACCTGTGCCAACATTTACGAACAATAAACTAAACTATCTCCATTTATTCAGTAGGTATTATCACAAGCGTCGAGCGGTGGCGCAAGTTGCGGTAGTGAAAATGCGTATAATTTTTGTACGTCAATTGCAAAACTCAAGCTTCGGCGTCGTCGTAAAGGCGACGGTGGCGACAAACTTTATTAGTGCTAATAAATGCACTCGTTATTTACTTAGGAATTTATTGCTGTGCTCGCACCTGCGGCTTTCCTATACTTTGTTATATTTTGCAACTTTCATCTGGGAAAGTAATTTAGGTTACTTGAACCGATATGATTATAGAACTCATTCGCCTTGGGTCTTTAGGACATTTAAAGTAATGTCTGGTTATTAATTTTTTTGTTACTATTGTTACTATTGCGGGAGCTATTTATTGGAAGCTGTTACGAGACGCCCCCAGCTATCTGTACTGATGACCTGAAAAAGGTGGCTAGGATAGCCTGGATGCAGATGGCGGAAGATCAGAAGGTATGGCGCTCATTGCACTATGTCCAGTAGTGGATAAGTCGATAAGCTAATTGATTGATTGAACTTGCTGCTAGTGATTTAGGTCATAGGGCTCATACCTGAGGTGTATACTATTACGAAGCAATTAAAACTTCCACTGGAGCTTAGGTTGTTAGTGAAATTCGGACCTTTTGTATTGTTCGAATCACAATTGTAAGTAAACAAAGAGTATCAAGACAAAGGAACTCCATTTTGAGAACAGTATTTAGTGCAGATTTTCAGTGGACTACGTTCTTTGGAAAGCTGTAAAATACATCCGTTGCGCTGAATAAAAACTAACTTTAGTCGAAATAGTTTTACTTGTAAGTTTTATTTTGTTCAGTATATAGCTCTACGCGGACTGTTCGACTTTCGTAAATTTATTTTATACACCTACAATGTAAACAAATTCATTTGGTCGGTATGTGCCTTAGTTGGAAGTTGCGCCAGCTATATTTTGTGTACAATAGTTGCAGATATTTAATTTAACTAACTAATGCACGCGGCTTCATCCGAGTGGAGGTCGGTTATCGTTTTTTGGTCATATCTTTAGTTCTACTTAACTAATTATTGCAAATACATATGGCAGATTTTAAATCTCACCAAAGCTTTTTAATAAAAAAAAACATTAAAATCTTTTGCATCTATTGGCGAACAAACAAATAAACCGATAAATACAACAACTGAACTGAACAAAAAAATATTTTTGTGTTCAGAATCGTTAATTTGACAAAACCTTTTTACAAATAATAGCCAATATACACACAATATACAGTGCTTGGCCATATTATTAGGGACAGTACTCAAAATTATGTATTTTCGGCTTAATTGGATTTCTCTAATAAATAGTGTGAAGTAAATGTCATATAACTTTATTATTTACATTTTCATTATATTGCAATCATGAAAACAAGAAAACGTAATTGTTTGAATGCTTTTTTATTTCCTAAATCAAGTGATAACAAATTATAAAATGAATTTCAATACTTGGTGCTGCCGCCTTTAGCTGCAATAAGAGCTTCTCTTCGTCGGGGCATGCTCTCAATACATGCCTTGGCATTTGTAATTTAATGTTGGGTTGATATCACAGACCACACCATGACAGTCACCGGGTGTTTTACCCGCTCCACAAAGCAATCTGCGTGGAGTTGCTCTGCAGGACGCCGTCTAACGAAAGGACTTTTATCAACAAAAATTTCGAAAATTGATTCGTCGGAAAAGCACCCCTGTAAAATATTATCTATAATAGTAACAACCTTTATTTACAAATTAAGCTTTACCAAAGAGTTATATTAACATGATTCCAGTCTTCAACAGTCATATTTCGTTGTTGTCTAGCCCATTGTAGTCGTTTCTTTTTCATAGCATCGGTTAGGCGTGGTTTCTTGGTAGGTCGCCGAGCTACCAGGTTCTCCTCGACAAACAGCCTCCGCATTGTCCTTTCGGAAACCTTTACACCTTAGTCGTTAATCATCGTAGTCAACTGTCCAACGCTCTTCTTGCGATTTTCGATGCAGATATTCCTAATTTTTCGATCGGTATGAAGACTGGTGATCCTTTTCCTACCACACTTTCCTACACGATTTGGTTGGAGAGGTTTTTCATTGTCAATTTTAATTTTAATTCGTTGACGACCGATTTTGAAACCCCTGCAATAGTTGCTATTTGCCTCTGGGAATGTTTAGAATGCAGCAATAAGGTTTATATCTCCCTACATTTTCCTGGAGACGTGTCTAAAGCCTTGCTCATTCTAAAAAATACAAATTTGAAGGTAACGTCATTGAGCCTTTGAAAATAAATTAAAATCGAAGATAAAGTAAAGCAAAACTATCGTATTATGAAGCATTACTTACCTTCAGATAAAATTTCGGCCGAAAAGTGAACTATAAATTTGTAAATATCTATTATGAATAACTAAAATCAAAATACAGAGAAGCGCGCTTTTCAAGAAACAATGGCAGACCACGAAGAAACGTCATATAATTGACCAATCAGGCGCTTATCCTGTGTTGCCGCTTAGTAAAAATAATAATAATGATACCAGTAGAAAAATGAAATATAATACTCCTTTGAAAACCACTCTCACTATCCACAGAAATGCTCTAATCTATAAATTTCATAAATATGAGTACTGTCCCTAATAATTTGGCCAACCACGGTACCTACACCAAAAATTTACAATGGTGGAATTAAAAGTATTTTAATCGTATTGTTTTGATTAAAATGTCAAAATGGTTCTGAAATCTCTACATATTTGAGTATACAACTGCAATGGATGTTGAATGTCAGAGGGAAAGCAAACATGAATGCAGAATTCATTAAATTGTTTATAGGTGCAAAATTATTTGCGTAATTATCTTATTATTTATTTTATATTTGCCCATTTAGACCAGAAAGGTAGTCAGATGTATTATTGAACAACATACCCACGTATTTTGATAAAAATTTTTTGGATATTAGGTAAATGACAGAGGGATTGTGGCAGACAAGCACACGGCCCACCTGATGGAAAGCGGTCACCGTGGCTTATGGACGTGTGCAACAACAGGGGTGTCACACAAGCGCTGCCTACCCTACGCAAAGGGAGGGGGGGAGGCTAAGAAGGGGTAGGGAGGGGGAGGAGCTATTAAATATTAAATATTTTTTGAAGTGATATTACTACCTTTATGCTACTAAAGTGCAAAACCAAGTTACCCACATTATCCATTTATGATACTGACGTGTCAAGTGTCGAGACTAGTAATTACAATGACTTATACACACAAATCACTTTCAATGAATAGCTGAGTTTAATTAACAACTTCTATTGGTGCTATGATCTGTGCAATTAGTCGCCCTGATGCGCCACGTCCACGCCATCACTGGCGCATAATTACCCCAATTATTAATTGTGGTGTAATCATTAGCGTATCATGCTGTCGGTGGTAAGAGTTAGATCTACGGGCACGCACTGGCTTAACAAGGTTATATTAGAAACAAATTCACCCTTTTAAATTTTTATCGTTCACGTTTGACCACAATCTCACCTGTTGGTATGTGATAATGTGGTCAACGGTAGTACCTACACGCTTATTAGAGGTTCTTGTTTACTATAGACTTGAAGATTCCCAGGTTATATCGCTTCCCGGAAACACAGACTTAGACAGAGCATTCCACTCGTTAGCAGTACGCATAATTTCGTAACAATGGCAGTATACTGTTACATTGTTTAAAATCTTATATCATAGATTGCAAGCAGAGTACAAATGCTAATACTATTATTATTATTAATTAATGATTCAGTAATTGTGTAACAGTATTATATTAGTGATAGTGTTCGTTCAATATTCAGTAAAGGACATGAGATGAACTCTTGCTCGAGAGTTTATCATCGCCCTGTCACTCCACAGTTATTTATGGACCAGTAAACTTGGAAATATATTTTCCTCGGCGGCGGCCGCGCGTCCATTTCAGGTTAAGCCCCTTGGGCCAGGCCACTAGACGAGTCGAGTGTCATAAATTTGAAAACTGTTTCGTGAAAGCGAAAAAATGAAACAAATATTTGACGTTCACTCCGGTCTGATCTTCGATATGAGCTTGGCTAGCCCGCCATGAATTTACGACTATTTACAAGCGAATCGAGTTAAACGCGTACATAAACTCGGTGAAATTGCCTATGAATATGAACATAGCAGTATAGTAAAATATTTACGTGTGTGAATGTCACGAAAAGTCTTAAAAATTGGAAGAAATCGTTTTTAAATATTAGAATATATATTTTATTTATGACCAGCTGATAAATATTCCCCACGATTTGTTTTGGAATTCTAGTAATAATCTGGTTTGCGATGGACGCAAAAACAATTGAAAGGATCTAGATCCGGTTTTATTATAAGGTCTTGGTCACATTTAAAATCTGCCTAATGTAGAACCGCAGATAAATGTCCAAAAAACTATAACTGATCTCCTCACTAGTTTTATCGATAGATATGCGAGTATACGGTTAATACTTAATACTACAGCTAACACTTACACATAAATATATATTACGAGTATAGTAGGTCGAAAAAAGGACGTAGGTACACTATCGCGCTACAATTCACAGAACAGTAACTATAAATGTCTTCTAAATTTACCCAAGTACTCGTATATTAGGTGTATTTAACATTCCCATTATGCTAACTATAAATTTAATACCGGTTAATGCACCGAAGAAAACTTATTCTCCAAATCTTTTACTTCCTAGAATTTTTATTGCGCACCATTCATGGTGACTTCTAATTTAAGTAAATTTGATTACCAGAAAGTTTATTCCGCAAAGCATCGTCGTCATCCTTCCATTAGTCCCGGTCGCATCCAAAGTCATCACCTCGGAGTCCGGGGTCCACTTTCTGACTTTTACTTTTCTGATTTCCCCGGTAGTGAGACTATTATCACTCTTAATAACATCAAGCCAGCACTTCTTAGGTCATGACTTTTTTCCGAAAAGCGATAACTATTAATCAATCTATAGTTAGTTTGTTAGGAAATCTAATCATTTGAAGGATACTTTCCGTGCTCTTCATAGAATGTACAAATGTACACAACACGCGTGTTTTGTTTTCCAACAATATTGTGTATACTTGCGTATACATCTTGACGAATTACTTATTTCAAAACCCACTGACCTATTCTCAGTAAATAAAGCTTATCTTATACATGTCAGCTAGTATAAAGCGCGATGCACACTACAACGACTGTATACGAACAGCGGACAAAGCTTTTATGAGCGCTTGTCTTTTTGCTCATCATATTCTTTTTAATAAGTGGACAACGGAGCATTATGGATGCGTCATTTCTTTTTCACTGCGTCATATCAGCTTCTTTCTATGCAGTATTATACCCTTGCTCTCCGAATGTTATTAAATTTATAAAAGCGTCTTCTTTTAGTAACAAATTAAATTGATATGCTTAAATTTTAGAACTTCAATCAAGCAACTTCGAACTGAACTGTTTTGATTGCCTTATTTATATTTGCGAATGATACTATAGGTTCAATAATAGTAGAGGTAGCTTGTGAAGTAACTACGCAAGAACTGAAGCATACGTCGGGCAGTTGCCTCTTCTCACCCAAAAGGGATAAAAGCGTGAGTTGAAGGTGATTATGTATTTTTGAGAATGTGTTTTATTATGTCCGCCGAATTTATTTTTATATTTAATCTGAATGCACTGCACGTTGCCTGATGTTAAGCCTAAAATGGTGGCCCTTACACAGACGACCTCAACAGAAGCTTTTTCACGTCCGCTTAAAGAACCCGGCAGATGTAAGAAAATTTTACAGAATGGCCTCGGCTCTGTGTGCCATGGCCCTAAGAACAGGGCACGCGAATGTAGGGATTACTCCTCACAATCACAGGATACTAAAATAATTTTAACGACAGTTTGATTACTTTTATCGCAAGTTTTCGCTTGAGTTGTCACGTTTTCAAGCCATTAGTTTTATGCGAATTATTGCTAAGGAATTGCTTATTTATTATCAACGTTCGCAACGCAGAACATTATTTATCGACGCCTATTTTAGTTAACCGCCGAGAAAATTTCTCTGTAATCAGCTTCTGGACATCTTGGGTCCACTTTACTTTTGTTTGCCCATTTGTCAAATTTCGTAATTTCAGTTGCTGTTGATTTGCGGCAGTTGCTACGTGATCGGATTTAAAACGATTTTTTATTTGTGGCATATTTTATATTTTGTTAACTATTATTCTGTTATAAAGTATAATTTTAAGGTTACCTTTTTACTTTATTACATATAAGGGTTGGTGCACATTAGAGGCAAGAAAACATACATACAAACACATACATATAGACAAAAATATGTTTCCTTTCTTTAAAAAAAAAACTTACATGAATAGATAGTATATTTAACCGATCCCTGGATTATATCGGTACAAACTTCGACTGAAACAGCTTTTAATGATAATAATAAAAACAAAAACATTCTAATTAATGTTTGTTCGTTATATTCAAACTACCGTACAAAAAATAAATAATGTTCACCTTGTAATATTGAGACTAGACCTTCGTAGGCAATTAGTAAAAACCGTATTTATTTTAGTTTTTTTTTACTTACTTATTATAAGCCCCATACATGTTAAAATAAACTAAATGCAAAAAAGCCCACAATACATTATAAAAGTTAAATCGACATACAACACTTGTGTACAAGTTGTGAGGAATATTTTTGCGAAAAACTCGGAACAAAACAGAGATAACGTTTGGAGACTGACTATATGATGTAGAGGACATCGCAAATGTGGACGTGATCAGCGTTACTACTGCCTATACTCCGCAAAACTATAGTAGCTACCAATTTTAGTTGCTAACTCGAAACATGTCCGAAAGGAAATGTCCTCTTTCTTACCGTTTATTAGTTTTTGTCGACGAAATAAACTCATTGTCATTGGGGTCCGAGTAAATGAGGTTTTTCCTTTAATTTAGTTTTTGGGGAGGCTTTTACGGAAAATGATTAGTTTGAACCTTGTATGGGATTAACGAATCATGGCTCCCTCATGTTGAGTTGAGTGGTTGTGTTGTATTTTTTTTCTAAATACGCACTAATATAATTTAGGAGTAATTGAATAAGTACCTAACTGAAAACTATATTAAGTAAATAGATACCAACTCCAAATAAGATTGTAAAATCCACGTTATACAAAAGTATGTGTTGTATACAACATGCAACTACTCAGAAATAATCCGCATATACGTGCATTTTGTGTACCGAAGGGTCTTTAAGCATGAAATGTATGTGAGGTCCTATGCAACGGGCAGACAATACGGGTGGGTGGGCTAGATAACTATGATAAATGACTGTTTTGACACCCAACCCTGTCTATACTGGATCGATTGTTTTGATAAAAGTGTATACTTCATAAATCACATCCCAGTTAAGACTCTTTGTAGATGTGGTCTATATTTGATAAATATTAAACTGAAGAAATCGCAAGTTAATATTTATTTTAGAAGAAACGTAAATCTATCAGACTGTAAATAAATTTTGCAAGTTTGGGTTGTATGTCTTTGGTATTACTACTCATTCTTATTTACCTTATACGGCTTCATGGTAGTGACTACCATCCAGTATGCCGACCTGGAGAGGAAAGAGTGCACCAGTGCCCTATCTGTTCAACAGCAGGTGCAGTCCTAACCATACATCCTTCTTTTTCAATATTACCCAACATAATTTGATGAAAATGATTTAGTAGCTGAAATTTATTACTTCATCAATAACTATATCAGGATAAACTTATAATTACTTAATAAACATTTATAAGTCGTGTACTTAATGATAAAATAAATTAATCAAAAACTATGTTCACACGAATAATAACCACTTTATTTTAGTTTATGTAATTATGTTTTTATTTAAATGTTTTTCTCTCTTTCACTCTAAATTTTAATCATTATCATAATGGTAGAAGTATATTAAATAAAAATATAGATATTCAACATATTTATCAATAATAAATATATAATACTAACAGTATTATGGCCAATTTCGAAGTAATACCGAACTACGATATAAATGAATCATAAAACCGGCACAAGTCTAAAATTTACCCGAAAATTCGTCTCGTCTTTTTTTGTTCTTGATCAAATATAGCGCCTAATATACTTAAGGTTTTAGACTGATACAGTCAAAAACAAAATTACTGCCCTTGCCCTCTTTTTGCTCCATAAAGTAGATACTTCTCCAATAGGACGCTTCTACTAAACTAACAGTGAAGACGTAAATAATGGTATTTACTCAGTTCACTTACTCGGTACTTTTATTTAGATGTTTTTGCTACTATGCTATGCCATGGACGCTATCTATACTTTATTTTTTTTTATAGATACTCATAAAACACCATTCTTGAAAATATCAATTTAGGTAATAGCTATGATATAAGATAGGTACTTATTTACATTTTGTCATGTTTTTAAAAAAATGCGGAAAATGTATTGATAGTAATCTATAGTATTAGATACGGATGAATAAAATAGTTACTGTCTACTATTTACTATGTTTAAACATAATAAAATAAAAAGAGAATAAAAGATAAAAATCATGAGAAGTGTCTATTATCACCGTCAATATATTGCGATAATCAAGTAGCTATTCCCAAATCAACAGCACCAGAGGGCCTGCAGTTTGGCCATAAACGTCGAATCAACGTGATATAAGGTCGACAAACGACGCCAGTACTCGATTTAGTAAGAACAAAGAAACCGTTTTCGCCTACTTTTCTTTTGTGGGGAGTCGCAGACAGCTCGCACTCTATTACGGAGCCATTCATTCGCTCAAATGAGCCGCTTAATTTATCGTTTCTTTATTACAAATAATCTGTTTTAAAGTTACAAAGCCTTTTGGAATGCAACGGAGATTCGTGAAAACGATAATGACTGGGTATTGTACGCTTTTTTTTCTTTTTTTAAGTCTGGGATTTTAAGAAATGTCATTTAGTTTTGAATAGAAGTAGTTAATATTAAAAATCTATTTTAACGTATGGCACGATGACTGATTAAATTAATAATTAAATTAAGCAAAAATACGTCAAAAAATCAAATTAAGTAATAATAACATATTAATCGTATCTTTTAGAACACTATTATAAGTTTTGAGCTATTTAATAGATAGTTATCCAAACCACTGTTGAGTTTAAATATCGTTTATACAGTTTGTATACCTTTGTGTTTCTGAGTAGCAACTTTTACGTAGTGATGTTGTTATTTGCTATACCTGTGTGCGTTATTGGATGGTACACTAAGGTGGCAAGAAAGCATACAATCCTGACGTCGAGTGTGTGACAATAGTCAACGCCGGAATAACTGCTTAACCCTTACTGTATATAGAACTGCACGTTTCTTTGTAATTGTTCAAAATACTAGCTAGAAATGCTTAAGGCCTTCAAGAAAGGGTCCATGTGTTTGTCTATCACATAAGTGGCATAACAAAAAATAAAAATGCAACTATCGAGAAAAGACTTCAGAGCCGGCGTTTTATCGGATTCATTTCAGAGAGACTGCGCTAGAGTTGCACAACTTAATATCTTCAAGCCCTATCCATCGACGATCGACCAGACGTATAACGACATGCCATCGCTACATGGTGAATGGTTCACTCTTGTACACAAAACGTTTTAGTAGACTATACTGGACTATTGATTAGACGACTTTGTGACTAAAGCCCACTACTGATGGTAAGGTAAGGTAAGATACTAAGGCTTTGTTAAGCATTTTTCCAAAAACGCTCAACTAAGCTTCACAAGCTTTCAACAACAGTAAGCTAAAAAGTCATTAAAGTAACACTCGTTTGTAAAAAACTAACAACACTAGTTTAAGGAACTTATGCAGCTTGTTTTTACACGAGAAAACAATGCATACAAATCTGAGTTAATTTTAAATCGTTGAAGTTTTGCATTTCTAAACAAGTACCTATTTAAATATCTACACCCACACATTTGAAGCACGCACATATAGAAAGACAATCATGATACATGTTAATAATATACGTACTTGTCTCAGAGAGGCAATACTTAGCTCGGTTGACATCATCCCATCTTTAATCAGATTTGTAGTATTTAACGTTCTAAAGACTGAGTATGAAAGCGCTTGAACCAAATTAAGTTAATTTGGAGAATTCTCTCGTTTGTCTTAGATACCGTAGAAGATGCGTGTGTTTTATTACATAAATAAGGGTTTATGGTGCTCATTATAAAATTGAATCAGAATATGTAACAATAGAATTTGTATGTTTGTTAAACTTTTTAATGTGAAATCTTGTTTGAAGAATTTTGTTATGACAATGACACTAATTAAAGTTACAATACTTTTGAATGCCTGGCTCTTATGATGAGTTTTGTCTATTTAAATAATTAAATGTTATAAAGTTAAAGAGTTTGTTTAATCTCCAGAACTACCCAAATTGAAAATTTTATGTTAATAATACCCAGCAGAGCGGTTCCCAGAATATAATCTATATACTTACTTATAATAAATCTGTAGAAGTGAAAATTCTGTACATTGAAAATATCAAAAAAATAAGTAGCAGGGGGTGTTACTAGACCGACACCGATCCCAAATATGTGATTAAAAAAAATTTTGTCTGTCTGTCTGTCTGTCTGTCTGTTTGTTCAGGCATCACGCAAAAACTACCGGTTCGATTACGATGAAACTTGGTATAATTATTCTTCAATATCCTGGGCAGCACACTGGGTACTTTTTATCCCGGAAAAGTACATATAATTAAAAACAAACTTAATTTTGCGGTTCGATCCCTAGACCTGACTACTGTACCAACCGCAAATAATAAGTTTGTCGTAGGTTACGTCACCCGCAGTGGAGTTCACTAGACGCTGCTGTCTGCGGCCAATTCGGCCGGGGTGGGAGGGGCCCTCTAGAGGGCTGCTCCAAGGCTCCCCATGTGTCCCTCTGACTAGCAGAGGGTACAGAGGGGGGCAAGCTGATTGTCCACGCGCCGATGGTTGGGTGACAGAACGCCGACAGACCTCATAAAAACCACACGCCGTCTCAAGTCTCACGCACGCTGTCAGCCATCAGGAGTAGTTAAGTCTGAACTTAACTACTCCTGATGGCTGACGGTGGTGGTATCCGAAGGAACTTCCGCACGAAAAAAGGAATTTGAAACGGAATTCGAAATCCAGGCGGGCGGAGCCGCGGGCAACAGCTAGTTCTAAATAAACTAGCTGATGCTTGCGGCTCTGCCTGCTTGGAGGTCAGTTTTTTTAATACTACTTAGGTAGGTGGCACACAATTATAGTTATAGTGTTATGGTGCAAAAAGGCATTTATAGTTTTTTACTCATATCTTTAGTTCTACTTAACCAATTGCAATCAAACATACGACAAATTTTAAGTTTGATCCAAGACTTTTCGAATAAAAAACTGCATCAGAACCCGTGTACTAATTTTTACATCTATCGCGAACAAACAGTCAAGAATTCCAAAAAAAAAACCTTTTTGTGTTCAGAGTCGTTCATTCAACCTAACACAAGTTTTTTTTTAATACACTCGAGAGCAATGAATCCGGGTCACTTAAAGAATCCTAAAAATCTCGGAAACTAAAAATGCTAGGTTAATGCAATAAATTGTATTTAATAGACAATGTAATACTCCTTAAATGAAGGTATTAAAACTTCTTAGTTATTGTAAAGTTATATCATAAAAAAATCAAATTTGAAAAAGGGCCACTTTCGAAGATGGAACTACGAAATTACAGCATTTGGTTTTGCTTTTGTTTGTAATCTGTCATTTATGTGGGTACATAAACCATGTTGATAGTGCTCTATATTCATTATTCAAGCTGAAATTATGTCGCTTACGCCTGAAGAATGCACCAGAATACTTACAATGCTGGAAACCGGCCGGAGTCAGCGCGATACAGCCAGGACTGTCGGTGTGTCGCTGTCAACAGTACAAAGAGTTCTCCGACGTTACGAAGAAACTGGTTCTAACCTACGCAGACCAGGAACGGGCAGAACCAGGTGTACCACAGCACGAGAAGACCGATACTTGGTGAACACCATGCTTCGAAATCGCTTTCTCACAGGAACTGAACTCACCAATCAGTTTCGACGCCTCGGAGGAAGTAACCCAAGTGCATGGACAGTAAGACGTCGGCTTGCTGAATCTAACTTAAAACCCCTTAGACCTGCAAACGGCCCTAAACTGGAGCGTGGGCATCGTATTTCGAGACTAAGATATGCCCAGAGCCACGTAAATTGGAGTATTGAAGATTGGTCAAAAGTTATGTTCTCCGACGAATCAAAATTTATGCTCTACAAGCACGATGGAAGACACAGAGTGTATCGAAGACCAGGGGAAAGATTCAAGCAAGCATGCATCGAAGAAAAAGTAGCCTACGGTGGTGGGTCTGTACTTGTGTGGGCCGGAATTTCTTCTGAAAGTCGCACAGAGCTGGTGATCATAGAAAACGGCTCTTTAACTAGCGTAAGATATGTGGAAGAAATCCTCAATGATCACGTTGGTCCATTTATGGTCAATTTAGGTGAGGATGCTATATTTATGCATGACAATGCCCGACCTCATACAGGTAGGATTGTGAATGACTACCTTCAAGAGATGAACATTACTCGTATGGAGTGGCCAGCGCGCAGCCCGGATATCAACCCGATCGAGCATGCTTGGGACGAGCTAGGCAGATGCGTAAAACAACGAAACCCTCCCCCAATCACGCTTCGTGAGCTCAAAATTGCTCTCACAGAGGAATGGGAGAATATTCCCCAAAATCGTATAAGGAACTTGGTGTACAGCATGCCAAACCGCGTAAACGCAGTAATGGAAGCACGAGGAGGCAATACGAAGTATTAAAATTCAAGAAAATCGTAATAAAGTTCAAAAATTTCATGTTTCCTATTTTTGTTTTAAGGAGAGATCAGCAGTTTTTTTCTTTATGTAATTTTGTGTTAATAAAATGTATGGTGACTCATATTTTTTTTACTTTTATTTTTTTTACTTTAAATACAATTTATTGCATTAACCTATCATTTTTAGTTTCCGAGATTTTTAACATTCTTTAAGTGACCCGGATTCATTGCTCTCGAGTGTATATCCAATGTACAGACACAACTAATTTACAACTTTATAGTAGTATAGCTGATTACAAAACTATTTTACCTTCAAGACAATAACGATAGCACAAGTTTTGCAATGATTTACGAACTTATGAGTAAGTATTTCAACAATAGTATTGAATTGGCGACACACTCAACTAATGTTATTTATTGCACAAGTTAGTGGGGACATACTTTGTACTACATTGTTTGTTATTGTATTATCGAAGTTGGTTTATACAAGTATGTTGTAAGTTGCCGACAGTGCCAGGCAAGTCAATTGAAACAAAGAATGATTTTAATTAATGAAATGAAAATGAAATAATGGTATTAAATTAATGTTGGAGTAAGTTGAAGCGTTGGTGACTTAGTAGCCAATAAATAATGTCGTAGAATATTTATTTATTTATTTATTTAATACAAATAGATACAGTCTTCCATCCTTAGACTAACCTGGATAGACTCGTTTAACCTAGCTATATGCTAACCTACTTGATTATCACTTTACCATGCCTGATAGACTTTAGCACTATAAACTATGCGTTCTCCTAAGCAAATACTCACAGTCAAAATAAATACTTAGTCAACAATCTAACGTTTTCCTTATTCTAAATCTTGTAATACACACAATTTAGGTTTTTAATGGCCCTTTCTATTTATTTTCTTCCTATTTGAGTTATAAGCCCTCACGGGTACAGGGACAACGTTCCTTCCAAAGTTTCTTCACAATTAGGCGGATGATATAGGAAAGCATAGGGGTCATATAAACAAAGACATATTATCTATCTCCACATACACGTTCGTAAAATTTCAAAACTTTTGGTATCGCTAAAACTATGAATATATTTGAGTATGAATATTTTACAACGCGTATCTTTTCTGAGCAATTAATTTTATGATAATATATTATGTTCTACTGTGGCGGTAGAACGTTAGATTGCTACGAAATAAGTAGGTTCGATTCCAGATACAAATCTTTTTCATTCTTCATCCATGGATTTCTACAGATCAATATTATGATAGCGCTTGACCTGTCCTGATTGTCTCCAAAACAAGTACTTAGAGACTCAGGGTCCGCTTTTCTATTTCTTCTCCCTTTTTTGGCGTATTGCCTTTAAAGGGAGGAACATTCGTTTGACCTCTCTACTCATGAAGGAAACTCTGCATCAAAGCTTCTTCTATTAGTTGTAGCAGGTCTTGCAAGTGAAGTGGCTTAGTTTTAAAGATCTCGGTAAAGAAAGTAAGATTTTTTTTACTCATGGTATCTTTGACCTCTATCTCACCTGGTGGTATGGTCCAGAATGAATCATTGAAGAAATTTATTCACTCGTAACTTGAAGATTCCTAGATAGCATCACCGTTTAACGAAAATTAATATTCATAAAAACAGTTAATTAAACTCTCAAAACCAATGAAAACCAATAAGAGGGTAATGTATTTCATCGTTTGCTTTGAATTATAAGTTCTTAACTAGATAAATAAAATGTACTACGAAGCAGAGTTCTTAATTGAGCCAGATGAACTGTTATGCTTCAATGGTTATACAGAACATTATACAATCTCGTAAATATTTACTCAAGATGCGTGAATAAAAAAGTAATCAATAAACCAGTCAGAGATCAAAGTTTGCTGAAGGTAAAGATAAGCCGATCAAAATAATTTTGATATAGCTTTGAAGTCGTTGGCTTATAGAAAATATATATAAGATTAGATCAATTTTTCAATGGTTGACTTTCAATAAAATAATTATTACAAGATAACTTATTCAGTGATATTATTATATGTGAAGAGATTGCTAAGAATTACAATACATTTATATAAACGTTACATTTCATATAGAACTAAGTTGAATTTGATGTAAAAATATCGAAAGTAATCATTCGAAATGATTACTTTCGATATTTTTACCTCAAATTTAACTTAGTTAATCTATGAAATGGCGTTTATATATGTATTGTAATTCTTAGGCAAGTACTACGACGTAGATCAGTAGGCCTACGGCGTAGGTAATTGGCTACGACATGTTCTGACAATTATAATTATATTAATGGTTTAATACATTACTTTATCTCTAATGTGTTAATATGGTAAGTGTGGGCCTCTGGAGTCAAGTATTTTTTATTGTCCTTTTAACTTATTTTATGTTAATAATCGATGTATTTACTAATTCATTCATGCTGTCATTACTATTTTAATAAATGCATAAACACATTCTCAAAATGGCTCATATAAGTAATACCCTCGGGCATAAGAGAAATGATTTTAAACCACACGGTATTTGTAAAATGGATTTCAAAATATTTTTCACAGAACTTCAATATAAACACACAATAATTATGTTTTTAAAAGTTGGATTCACCGAGCGTTGCAACTGCAAGCTCCGTACTGAGTTATGTAGTGAAAAAGTTTTTAACTACCTCACTTTGATCACAGGATTAATTTATAATTACTTTCAGAAAACTTAATATAATTTACTCTGCGTCCGTTTAGTTTTAAAAGCAGTTTTAGCGTTTGGTAGTCAACATGAAACGTTTACAGTTTCGGCATAATTTCGTTCCTTTATTTGTCTATTTGCTTGTTTGTATCTTAGTTTTGAGATAACTTAGTTACGCAAACAAAATGCCGTGAGTATGATTTTTTCTCTCTCATCAATCCCATGAATGTCGGATACACATTTTGTAGAATATTTGTAATTTATCAATACATTGTAAACTAAATTTAGGCTGATCAAATCTGCAGATGAACTTACGCTTGTTGGAGCGTTAGAGCTAATGACTCCTAGAGTAGAGTACCAAGGAGTCGATAACCTAAAAAGACAGCAAAAATATTAACACATTGTACTATAATTGCGAACATATGACTGTCAACCTCTATTTAATTATACCAAACGCAAAAATCATGGTGGCTCGACGCCTTACTCGGATTTATCACTCTCGCTTTACAAGATTACCAATACGACAGTGACGGATTGACTCTTCGATGTTCACTATCTTGCTACGACTTACTAAATGCCGTATTCCTATCTCTCTCGCACGTTCTGGTAATTAGGCGACACCTGCATTTGTTCAGGTCACTAGGGATAGTGGCGAGACTATCTAGGCGCCATGTTAATGCTATAAGATTGATGAATATCAGGACAAAAGTTTACCTTTATAAATAGCCGAGTCGTTGATGAATTTCACGGTAAGCTGCGTTGCGTTTGTTATATTATTATTATAGTATTGGACTAATCTACTTGTACTGTGATTTAATTATCATATAGACGTTTAGCTTTATCAAGAATCTGCCGTTTGACCGACGTGTAGGTATCCGGAGATTGGTCTATTAAAACGATTAAATATTTGATATGATATCTTTGTGTCCTTAACACTGGCGTATTGTACTCCTTGGTAGCTGCATAGTTTGTGGCTAACTACAAAGCAGTGCTGCATGAACTATTTTAAATTTAAGCGACTAGTTCCCGAAATTACAAAAACATACATAAGCTCATGCCTTTTTCCTTCCAAGGTAGGTAAAGACAACTCAGTCCACGAACGAAAACGTATGAACCCGTTGAGAGTTTTGTTTCAAAGCTATAAATAAGCAATAATCTGCGCTCGTATTCATTGTTGAATAGTTCATGTATTCTAATAATATATAGACTTGCAAATTATATTCCGGTAGTTTGATTAAATAAACATGACGAAAGAACTTCTCAATCTAAACTTAGCAATACGCTGCCATGCGCCTTAGCAAACAATTCAGGTAGAGTAACGTTCTTAGTATTTAGTTATGTTTGTATAGGATTGAAAGCCGTTAAATATTCCCAAACCAGGGCTGTCACAAAGAGCTCTGCTGTGATTGGTAAATCCTGAGCCTGAATGCGATATTTACACTGCTCAAGCCAATTGACCGTTTGCGAATAATTCGATTAAATTCGTAGATACTTACATTGCGTTTGTTTGTTCGTTTACTATTGTAAGTTGAATTGAATTAAACTATTGTACAGTACCCGGCTTTTGACTTGGTGTTTCTGGAAATAGAGTTAGTCTGGTTAAGATGAGTTTATTTCGGTTTTGTAGAGAAATTCTCTTCAATTCTCTCGATTGCACGTTGCATATTTTAAAAGCCTAAAATATTATTAATCTGCAAGTTTGTGATGAAATTTGAATGTTTATTTGTGCATCGCGATTGAACAGATCTGGCTAAAATTTGGTACAGAGATAGATTATACTCTGGAATAACATAAAGGTTACTTTCTATCCCTGGAATAGGTTCTCATAGGTTGTGGGAACGGGATCAGAATTCTTAGTGAATGGAGCCACGGGCTACAACTATTACTTTGATATAATAATGATTTTCATAATTTGTTTTCTTACCATATATGATAAAAAAATAAAATTTCATTTTAAGCCCTTAAGACATAATCTTTTTGGGAAAGTTATAAAGCAAAGAATACTTTATATAATAATGGATATAAAAAGAATATTACATTAGAGATATTACTTGAGAATCCTAATGCTTTTTATATTCTGAATAATGTTGAAATAGATAAATAAATATACCTTTCAAAGATATTTGTGACTAATCTCGATAATCCTTACCGTTGAATCCTTATGCCACTAAAGCCTTAATTATGGATTATCACAACACGTTTTAGAGTAATCCTTTAAAGAGATAAGCTGTGAATTTATTGTGATCGTTGCCTTTGTCTTTGAATTGTTTCTGTTTTATAAACCAATCCAGAGTTCAGCAAAGTACTGTTCTTAACTATGTATTATGAAACTGAAAGACCTAACTTAGCATCTTTTAGCTTACATTTTGTATTTTATACCAAAGACTACGCAAAGTAACGAATTATTAATTTGAAAAAGATTATTTTTGAAACAAGCTTTCAAGTAAGTACATAGCTAGTAATAGTGTGGCGTAGCAAGGATTTTTCTTTGTTCTGTGGGTGTAGCGTAGTGTAGTGTACTCGTAGTATAGTGTAGAGTAGAGTAGTGTAGCAATAGTATAAAATATTCGCCATAATAAAATAAATGAGTTCAAGCTCGATTATTTTATCTTGTTTAGTTCATGAGTTTCTATGGTCACATTTCGGCTTCATCATCAGAACGGTTTCATAGTATCATATTATCACATTGTCACCAGAAATACGCAAGTATAGCAAATTTGAGTTCCATCTAATGTCAGCAAGTGGTTCTTATTAAGTTTTCAAGATTTTACCCATACGGCCATACTGACTAGTAAAACAGATCAAGTTATATAAAAACTAACAATGAAAACTAAAAACTAAGAGAATTTTATCATAGTTCTCTTATCATTGGCTAATTTTTCTCTTTTATATTTAAATACCTAACATTAAAAAATACCTATTTGCATAGATATCATTCCCAAAAAAAAATAAAAAAGAATAGCTGAGTGAAGCTCAGTCACCATTTTAAATTCAAATATGGAACAAAGAATAAATATGTCACAAAAATCACATATGAAACACAAGCCTTTCCATAATCCAGCTATTACAAAAATACGATATATCTACCGCTTTTTTGTTAACAAAGGCAATTAACTTCATTTAGGAATTAAAAAATATACAAGCAATAAATTTGATATCGACATACGCGATGAATTTCGCAGACGGAAAAAGCTCATACGATAGGAAATTGAAAATAAATTCCTATAAGCTCTCAATTACCTCAATCGGGAATATCACGTTTCCGGAGACGTGAATTTAAATCTATATGGTGGTAACTTTGGATGTGGTCGTATTACGTGCTGGAAGCATTGTTGTGGGCTTTGCATACTCATCAGCGTATAACATAAACAGAAACGGCGTTGTGGGAAGTCTGGTCCATTTAATGTAACCACGATTTAGAATTTAATATTTTTATTTTGACACAATTCCTCTGTATTTCTTAAATTTTGTGTATAATATTTAGCCATTCACACATAATAGCACTACACTCTTCCTTCCTATTGCCAAAGTCTTTTCTTTTTCCTCTGTGTAAAAAAATAGCTTATTCCTTTAAAACTTCATCAATTCTTTTCATGTAAACCCATAAAATATTAAAATACCTACTTCAGTAGTATATAGATACTTCAGCACTGTAACTTTATTGAGTTGGATAAAAATTCATCTTCAAGGGTTCTATCGCCACCCAGTGCAAATAATGTGTGCGAATGAATAAAAAAAAGAAATAAATATTCCACAATATTCTATAAGCATTGTCTAGACCTAATGTTTATGACCCATATCGATGGTCTAGAAGACAAACTTGCTAATTGCGATATTTTGCACTAAGTGTGTAGGTATAACTTTTAGACCATAAACATAAGATTCATGTTGAACTAATATATATATAACCATCAACTTGATATAATATAATATCATATCAAGTTGATGGTTATATAAGCTGACTTTCCACTAAGTTACTCAAAGCCTTGGTTTATAGGTTTGCAATAAAAAATATCATAACATTTAATAGCGTCAAGCGTTATTTCAAAATATTTTATTGATGAACCGACGTAAAATAGACTCTTATCTGTTAAAACAGGAAATATTTTACACGTGCATAAATTTTATTAAATACCAAATGTTGATAAAATATCATAAATAATAAATCGCGATATAATCCGGCAAATATTGGTGCGGGAATTCAAGCTAATATTATAAATAAATGTGATGATAAGTTTATTTCTTTGGTACCTATCTTATATTCTTCAAGGCATCATTGCCATAATAGAATCGGCAATAGACGAAAGTAAAGGCTATGAATTTTCACACTCAACCCCGAAAGTTCATTCACCTGGTATACCTACCTATAGGTACTGGGTAAAGCTTTCTTGAACCCCAAAGATTTTGGTTGGGACTCATAGGACCGATACAATACTGAAATGAGTAGGTATTCTAAATTCCAAACTTTTGATAGCATCGTATCGAATTTATATACACACTGCTGATTAATAATTCTAAATTAAATAGTAGATTCCGAAGACTAATCAGATTTAACCGTGAAAAACAATTTAACAATTTAAATGCTCGACTGATTCCTTGCGCAAATTATTAATCACACGTACAAAGTTTTACGCATGTATTAACTTAGCTCAGTTGGCACACAAAGTTGGTAACTAAAGGGTTGCAGGAGTCAAGACCTCGAGTAGGTGTAGTGGCGCCGAAGGGTCACTAAGCAAGGAAATGTCAAAACCACGCATCAATATTAATCCATTAAGTTGGGTATGTTTGTACAACACTGGACAACTTTGACATGGCTCAAGTGAGATGTTGACTTCACCTGTTTAACTTGTAGATTAATTGGGTGTGTTATATACGAAACGTTTACCGAATAAATGGCCTTTGAAGTGTTTTATTTAATTTATCGTGCTGGCAATTATACCCGTGTATGTAACACGTTGACAGCAATGGTCAATATCAATAGATAGGAAATTCCTGTGAAGCTTGATTCAAAGTTTAAACAAAAAATCAGTACCTATGTATGTCAAACATTCATTGATGAATTTCATTAGCGGGAATAACCCATCCAATTTTAAAAGACTGCTACAGTATACTACTATAATACCTAGTCATATTTTTATGTTTAGCTAACTTGTTATCCATTAGAAATCAGAAAATAATGCTCCAAAATATTTGTTAACAATACTTTACTTCCTACATAAGGAAGGAAGAGAGAAAGGTTGAGGGATTTGGGGGAGGCCTTTACCCAGAGGAGTAGCCCAGTGGCACAAGATTGGCTAAAAAATAAATAGATATTAAATATTAAAATTATGTACTATTATTAAATTGTATATTAATGTAGAAGGCACCTTATACGTGGTATCTTTTTTGTCGCGGGGACTTAAATATTTTCGATGCAGTCGGGTTTGAAAGTTCATAATAGGTATATCAAAAAATTCGATAGCCTCCAAAATTCACGTATGTACGCGCCTTTCTACATATACGGCCTAATTACGACACAGTTTTACCGACCGAATTTCTTACCTATGGTAGATAAAAGTCGTTTTAACTTTCAAACATCGTTAGCTCTGTTAACACAGTCAGCCACAGTGAAATTTATTTTACTTATACTCATCTAAACGATTTTGTTTATAGGTTTTATTACTGCTTCATTTTACTTGTAAAGTATTTAGTATGCCTTGAAGTAATATATCTATCCGGAAGTTTTCTCAAAATTATTTTTTAAATCAGTCTAAGATTTAAGATTGGATTTCGGGAATAATAATAATAATATAATTATGTTGTTTAAAGTAGGTCAAGTAATTAATAGGCATTCGAAATGATTCAAGAATGGAACATAGCATTGTTGTTCATGGGTTGGTTTGATATTATTCTCTTTTAGAGTTCCGTAGTCAATACTTAGCGGCTTAGCTCCGAGACTAAGAATAATAAAAGTTCACTTTCCGTCTGCATTATTATGATAGTCAAAAATACAGAACCCTAAACCAGGCGCAATCCAATACGCACTTTACTGGGTTATATAGTTCAATTATAATATAATCTAGTCTAGTAGGTATATGAAGCGTGCAGTACTTATATGAAAACAATCGCTAAATCAGGTACCGTTGAAATCGTCGTCTAACAATATTAACACCCCATTCAAAGGTTTCTCCACACTTAACTCGCTGAGTGACATTCAAATTTACACGAACGTTATCTCTTTGTAGACAGCTTTACCGAAAGTAGCGACAATCCCTACCTCAGCTACCGACGGCCTCACTTATAGTATAAGTACTGCTACTAAAAATATTAATCTCAGATATCAAAGGAGAAAGTTTTAGAAAGCCATAGATATACATTTATTATTATTCAAAGTAACAAAGGCTTTAATTTCAATTGATTTATAATTTTTCGCTTCTATTATTCTATTTTTATATAAGACTAGCTGTTGCCCGCGGCTCCGCCCGCGTGGATTTCGAATTCTGTTTCAAATTCCTTTTTTCGTGCGGAAGTTCCTTCATATATCATCCCTGTCAGCCAGCAGGCGCGGTTAAGTCTCACTCAGACCTGATAAAAACCGCACGCTGCCGTCTCAAGTCTTCAGTTACCGGGGTGTAAGATTACTTAGAGCATATCCCGCGCTCCCCAGTTGACCCTTTTTTTTTTATCGTGCGGAAATCCCCATGGATACCACCGGCTATCGGGGGTGGTTATGTCGGGATCGAACCGACTAAAACCGCACGCGGTCTCGGGCCTTAGTAACCGGGGTGTAAGGTTATCCCTCGCACCCCAGCTGACCCCGGGCCATCTACGGTTTTAAGATGGCCCCCTCGACCCCCCGAAAGGGGGGGTGGGGCGAGCATCGCGTCACTTCTCCGAAGGTGGGGGCTCCGCCAACCGTCGGCGCGCAGCCAATCAGCTCGCCCCCCACTCGCTCCCCACTGTGCCATCTGCTAGACAGAGGGACACGTGGAGAGCCTCGGAGCAGCCCTCTAGGGGGCCACTCCCACCCCGGCTGGATTGGCCGCAGGCAGCAGCGTCTCCCGTGGCGAGTGGGAGCCGCTGCTCGCCACCGTTGCACAGGTGCACCACGTGGAGGTTCCGGCCCGCACCACCCCAGTTGACCCTGGGATGGGAATTGTTTGATATTATCATAATGATGGCATCAGCCTATAGCTACTTTCTATCATCGCACCTCTCGCCACAGACAGGGAATTCATCCCCACACGTTGCATCCGCCTGCAGTGCGTACTGTAAGGTTTGAAAGAAATTTCATTCCGCGCACGCTTAGGCTGTGGAACGATCTCTCTGCAGTGGTTTTCCCTGGCGGCTAAATATGGGGTTCTTCATGAAGGGCATTAGAAGTATTTTGCAGGGTCGGCAGCGCGAGTGTGACGCCCCTGGTGTTGCGCACGTCCATAGGTGCATAGGTCATATAGGTAGGTAGGCCGTGTGCTCGTCTGCCACCTAAGTGGTATAAAAAAAAAGCATGATGTCCGTACCGAACCCCGGAAAAGAGGGGATGGGGTGACAGGGGGTACAGAAGACCGCAGCCATAATAGACATTGTGTTGTGTTCCCGCTGCCGGTAAGAAGGGTAACCAGAGCTCACAACCCTGGGGGGTTGTGAGCTCTGGTTACGGTAAAGAGGAGGGGATTGGAGAGATGGGGTGGGCCCCATCTCTCCAATCCCCTCCTCTGAAGTCCGATTTCAATAACTCAAACAGTTTTTAAATCATTTTTACACAATTGAAAGTCTTGATTAAGATATAATTTATTTGAATGGGAATACAAAGATATACCTCAGGAAACATAATCTTAGATAGGTATAATTCGCGAGACAAACGACGTCCTGGCGCGAATGGATTGTTGCCCATGATTGGTGAATTTGAGCTCGTCCAGTGCTGTAGCACCCCGTGCTATCCTCAAAGGCACCCAAGAAAACTGTACTGCGTGTATAGAGCATAATTATTTTGAGCACAGTTTAGATACCTACCTACCTACGTACCTATGATGTCCCGAAGTAATATTGGTCTGATTTACGTCCGCATTTCAACTTGCATTTATTTCACCGCGCATTATTTTTCATATTGCGATAACTCTTAAACTATTTATGATAATTATATAGCGTGAATGGCAATTTTGATCTACATTAAACGTACAACGTATCTAACGTATTTAATTGGATAAAAAATAATACTGTATTGTTAAAATTAGCTTTGAAAATGACACATGATTTTTTTGTAATTTGTAAAGATAAAAATGGTTACTGTGGGATACCCTTATTAGGTAGACATAATTATGCTATCGCGGACTTTTTTGTAGACCTTTTTATGTTATACATTTCCACAGTACATTATTTTGTTCTATCTTCAATAGTTTTCGCAGCGCACGCGATGTAAGTAATTTGTTTAGGTCATTTTTTTACACCTTGGGTTACATTATTGACGTTTTAGTAGGAATCCCTAAATTTTTTGGAGATAAATTATAGCCTATGTTACTCACAGATAATGTAGCTTTCTATTGGTGAAAGAATTATTGAAATCGGTCCAGTAGTTTCGGAGCCTATTCGTTACAAACAAAAAAACAAAAAAACAAAAAAACAAAAAAACAAATCTTTCCTCTTTATAATATTAGTATAGATAATCTAGTGCTTAAGGTGATTTTGCGATTGTAATTTGTAATACTGACCAGTATCTTTTTATTACTACGTTGTAGGCTATGCCTCTCAATACAATAATTACCATGTAAAATGTTCTTTGACTTCCAGTACTAAAACAAAAATATCTTGCACCTTTGTTGAGACTATTCTGTAACTCTTCTAGCAGACCCAATAGCAATAGCAATCGAAATCCAGTCTTCTGTATGTCTATTCGTTTAACTATTCTGTCATTGTTGGATTGTGGAGGTCATATGGCAGTTGCTTTATGGAAAATATCGAAGTTCAGCCACTTCGTAGTTAGATTTAAAAGCCGACTTCAAACGCATTGAGGGTCGTAGAATGTAGATGACCATACCAAGGTTCCATCCATAAAGTCAAAAATATTTACACTAAATTTTAAAATGAATTCCAAATCCGTAAAGAAAAATATTTACCTTCAATTTTTTTATTCTAACCCTACTATTGCCGAGTAATTGAAATAAATTGCAGACATAACACTTATTCTATCAGTTTAACGCTTTGTTCTAACGACTCTCAAGTATTTAAGGTACGCTTCACACAATTACTTCAAGCGAATGACAACAACGATACTGGCTGCTAACACGCCACTTACAAATAGCACAACGTGTTCCGAATTTGGCACAAGTCAAGCCAGTGTCTCTAATTAAAGGGGGATCAGATGTAGCGGTTACATCGGCTTCGTATTTGAAACCTACGTTTTTGGTTTCTAGCCAACAAGCTTCTTGTTTAAATGGTTCACTTGTTAAGTTTTATGTTTTTATTCGGCATGGCTCAGCCAGCTAATTATGCAGTTTCGTTTAACTCTTGCTATTCTTTTTTTTTTACTTGTTGCTTCGGAATTTTGTAATTGCTATTGTGTGCTTTTGGGTTTATTTACGTTTTTGATTTTGTCGTTTTGAACTTGGTGTCATGGTGATCCAAGTGAGATCAGTTCAATGGAAATAAATTAGTATGAATATCTAACACACCCGAAGACTTGTCGCACTCAATGAGAAAATGCAATCAGTGCCTAACTTATTTCAGTTTTTTAAATTTTATTTTTATCTTATATCAACCTAACCAAACAATACTGTACATATAAAAAATAGGCATAATATTTATTTTTTCTCTAAAGAACACCAACCACACATTCTAGCAGTTAACTAGGGCCTAAAAGGGCGGTGGTGCTATTAAAACTTAGTTCTAACCATAGGTCGTTAGAGCAATGTACTTTTGCTTCTGTACCTACACATGGTCGAGAAAGTCATCCAACTGCTCTACAAGGAACAATAATGTTCACAAATAATGGTACCTACCATATAATATGTATGTGAATGTAGCTTATAAGTGCCATAACTACAACTTTTCGTAGTCGTAAATTCATTGCAATAGTATTCATTTCATTCATCCACTAACTTGATGTTATATTATTTTAATAAAACCTTATTAAAATAATTGATAGCAATCAAATTTTTGAGACGGGGTAGAACTCTTGGACTCTTTGAGACTATGTGATGTTTGGCACTCTTTTTTGGATATTTAGCACCCATTAAAAGACTTATTCGCCAACTCCGCGAGTTGGCACCTTTTTTAACGCACGGAAATCTCCTTGGATACCCCTCCGCCGAAAAGAAGGAAGGAAGGTGACAAGCGGGTTGACTTTCAATTATCAGCCTGGGCGTTTAACTCAATGGTGGTGACATAACATATATAATACTAAGCAGAAATATATTATGTAGTTAATTTTTAAATTACAAACCTACACATAACAGGTAAATACATAACATAACTGGAAATAGCCTACCTATGGAGCCTATAGTGCAGGCGGTTACCGGTGTTTATAAACACTCAAATTATTACAAGTGTTATAACTCTCCCGTATCACCAACTAGTCCACATAAAACTTTTATAAAAATATAAGTATAATACCTACCATAAAAGTGCTTGTAAACCACTACCAACGTACGGTTAGCAGTATTTTCTTCAGTCAGGACTCTACAATTTGGAACAGATAATTATGACCCACTTTCTTTAAACATCAACAAAAAGTAATTGACGTATCGACATGGCTTCACGAACACCTTGCACGTATGTGTGAAACTCACTGGATAACTTCTTTGCCAACAAAAACGTGACCTGTTTTGTTTTATAACGCGTCGCATACTTTTTATTACTCTGGCTTAGAGGTTTCATATAAACTTAGAGGCATATACTCATTATACGATACTAATATTAAAAGGCTAGTTTGCTTATTTGTTTGTTTGAATGGGCTACGCTCTGAAACTATTAGTTTGAATTAGAAAATTGATTTTGTATTGACATTATATCAAATAAAGCTGGAAAGACTGGAAAGCCAACCCTACTGAGTTGGGAAAATGGTTCAGAGAATGATGATTGTAGCTTATAATAACAGTCATATATCGTTACCATCACATTGTTAGTCCTGGTTGTAACCAAAGCTTACTCTTTGGAATCCAAGATCCCTCCGTCTAATCTGTCCGATCCGATCCAATTCACCAAACTTCGCAACGCCAAAAAAGGCTGAACCAGAGCCTCGTACATTAATCAGCAGGCCTGCAGGTGAGGTTGACTTGGGTCCTGAAGATCTTGGTGGGGTCTCAAAAATTCCACTAAACAGTTTATTAATCCTTGTTTGATCAGTCATGCTGGTCAATGCATGAAAGGCTTAAAATTTGTAGTGCGAATAATTAAATAATGTTAAACATAAATGATGAATATACCTACATGAATAAAACAAAACCACTTTACTATAATTCTGTTAAACCAAATAAAAGTTATCGACACAAAACATCGCAATATTTGAACTTGACGACAAGCAAGCATTATTACGACCGCGTTGGATGCAGCTGCATTTTAATAATAGATTAACCTCAGCGCAAACATGGGCTGCGCTTGTAATCTTTAGTGTACACACAAATTTAATTAATTTATTCTGCTATGACATGAACACATAAAGCGAGTTTCAATGACAATACAGTCCAGGTAGCATATATACAGAGGTAAGGTCTCTAGGGAATTAGGTAGGTATAGTAAAATGCTGCAAAGGCATAATGCGACTTGCTAGAATTATATTGACTTGGTGTGGTTATATTGACTTGATATAGATAGTTATTAATAAATCAATATAAGTAAGGATCTAATGATTTTTGATCGGAAAAAGTGAAAATGCAGGATGGGACTTGACCCCGCAACCAGTCCCTTACAGGGCGAATGCTCTGACCAACTACACTACCTGGACCTGTCTTAGTTTGAATTTCTCCGATATATTTTACGGCTTAGGGCGTTCACTGTTCCCGGGCTAAGCTATGGTGGAGAAAAAGAGCGGAAGGTGGAGGAATAGAAGTTAAGTCATGTTGACGTGACCAATATAAAAAAAATCTGGCTGCAAAACGCTAGCTTTGGATGATCTTATGAAGATGTTATTTAAGGGACGGTTAATCGCAAAAATAGAGAATTTCTCCGGTGGTCTGTTTCATAGTTATAGAACCTGGAGATTTGCGTGCACATTTTTTCGCATTACTCCGCCCTTTGTAGCCGCAGATGGATATGACTAAGTTTGCTCTTCACCTTCAGTAGACCGGTTGCGAACAAGTTTTCGCCTACTACTTAAAAAAAATAACAAGGGTAGCCATTCATTCATTACATAGTGGGCCAATTTCACCGTCAGAAGACTGCTTTTATTAAAACACAAAAAAGACAAAATATTACATACCATCCCTTCTATTTCTTTATGTACAATCAGGGAGCAAATTCCTTAAATATACCTACAGAACTCGTCTTTAAATTTCATGTATGGATACTGGTGTTAGTATAACTCTTTATAGTGACTTATTTGACTTATATTGAACTCAAATCTCTGGAAATATTTAGTCACATCTCCCTGTTATTTTAAACCTCCGCAAGTTGCACACTTGTCAAAATTAAACGCAACCCGTAATGTGTGAGTCCATCGAAACTTTAGGAAACCACTGATATTATTAATATTAGCTTAAGTATTTTCTACACGTTTACTGTCTGAAGATAGATCATCAAACCGTACATAACTCAGTAAAAACTTTATCTCAGCGATACAGAACCGACTATTTTTGCTTTTTTCTATCTTTTGAAGTGTTATGCAAAAATATGCTAATATATTCCGAGGCTCAATGTTTCGTAAACGGTGGTTTAAAAAATGTATAGGAAAGCCTCTTGAATAGACCTTTTCAATGATACTCGACGGCGAACAGATTTTTTATCAGTCCGTGCATGTGGTGTAGGTACTTAAATGCGAGTTTATATCGTTATATCACGCTATCCGTATTGTGTGTTAATTTCTAGGCTGTGGTGCAATTATAAAAATTAGGTATCCGGCAGTTTCACTGAAAATGTTTGAAATTTAATACAGAGAATATCACTCTGAGAGATAATAATCTATGTGTGTGATTGAAGGTGAATAGCAGGTCCTGTGAGGAAGGCGTACCAGGCTTTTCTGTTCAAGTTTACTTATTGAGGTAATAAAACTGTATAGGTAGTTAAAAAGACCTTGTAGTTTGACATGTTCCTAATGATAAGTAAGGTAGCCAGTCAGCCTTTACGAGGGCTCAAGTCAACCTAAATTTAACATAGCTAGTTTGTTTATTCTGGCATATATTTGTACAAAACTGTAAAGTGAACTGAAAAATAGAACAAAAATCGTGAAAGAAAATTCAGTATGGTCTATTAAAAACTACGAACGTTTTCGTAAGACTATTAAACTTTCAAAATCATTAATCGTTTGATTGCTTTTCAATTAGGTTTTTAAATTTTATAAGTTTTCGAAAGTTTTGAAGCAAGACGTTTTAACAATGTAATTGTATAGAATCGGGGCATTGGTAAAACTCTTATCGATATTGAACATTATTAAAGATATTAAAGAGTATTTAGACAGATATTATTTCAGCTCTGAACACCAGAAAAATGTGTATAAAAGTTGTGTCAAATAATATACCTACCATACTCGTATTTAAATAGACACAAAATTAACCCTTAAATTGATTCTGTCCGTTTCAAAGGACGTAGTGCTTATACGCACACAGATATAAAATATTACACGATACAACATCGCGCGCGCATTTCATTGTGTTTAATAGACTATCTCTTTCGCATCTACGCATTTTGTGCGTGCGAAACGGTCAAAGGTTGCTCATAAAACCGATTTGAAAAAGTGCAACAGGAGGGTGTTGTTGCGCTCCAGACAAAAGATTTTGAAAAAGTGATTTTTTTCTTTATTCTGTGCATTCTTTTGTTACATATAATTAAAATACGGTATAATGTATTAGATGACATAATTTGTTTTGACAAAATCAAAGTTTTTTATCACTAATTACATCGAAATAAAGTATGTCATTTAAAACGGACTATGCCAATTAGAACTATGGACTAGTGTATTTTTTGTTTGTCCCATACAACGGACCTTGCCAATGAGAACTACGAACTCGTGTGTTTTTGTTTGTCCCATATAACGGACCTTGCCATTAAGTACTGCTTACAAATAGTTCATAGATCCAGCATACTCACCATTAAAATAATATTTTTTTGAACCATAAGCTCCTGGCATACCTGGAAACGAACGTCCTCCTCAGTAATCGGCAATATGGGGTCCGCCAGAACCGTTCCACTGGGAATCTTCTTGTGTATGCCACACACATTTGGAGTGAGGCCATCGAAAAACACGAAGAGGCACAGACCCAGTCTCTTCAAGAGGCTATGGTTGAGCGTTTGGACTTGTCCTTGAAGGCTATCTCCGATTGGTGAGACGCTAACTTGATCAACTTTAACGCAAATAAGACCCAGGCGTGTCTATTATCAGCTAAGCGGAGCCAATTCCAGCCAAACCCTACTTTCCGAGGTGTACCAGTGCCGATAACCGACCACCTTGAGCTTCTTGGCGTGACTCTCACTCCTACCCTCAACTTTGGTCCATACATTGAGGCAAGGGCTCAAGTAGCTGCCAAAAAGCTGGGTATTCTTTCGAAGGTGCGGCAATATTTCACACCTGAACAGCTGCTCAACCTTTACAAAGCGCAAGTTCGATCGTGTATCGAGTATTGCTTGCACCTCTGTAACGGCTCAGCAAAATACCACCTCGAAGCACTTGAGTCAATTGAAAGAAGGGCCAAGAGACTCATCAACTGCGAATCGCTGGTTGAGACTAAGCTTCAGAGCTTGGAACATTGGCGTAGAATCGCTAGCCTCTCTGTTTTTTATCGGTTGCACTTCGGGGAATGTGCGCTGGAATTACATGACCTAATTGCTCCAAGCCCCTTTCATCACCGAACAACCAGACCTACGGCAACGCGCCACCGGTACATGGTGGATATCCCACTCATACGCACAAAACGTTTTGGCAGTACGTTCATCTTGCGTACTGCTAAACAGTGGAATACCCTGTCTGAGTTTGTATTTCCGGAAAGCTACAATCTGGGAGTCTTCAAGTCTAGAGTGAATAGGTAATATCTGAATAGGTCTAGGCAAGCGTGCTCCACCGTCGACCACATCATCACTTACCAACAGGTCAGATTGTAGTCAAACGCGAGCCTATTACCAATATGTTAATTACTAAATATAACCTATGGATAAATATTTAGTTTCAGAGTTTGGTTTTATGTTTTGTTCATTACATCTAATTTTGTTATATAATTTTAAATGGTTCATAACTGAAATTTGATCTCATTGTTACTTTTATTCTATGTAAGAACTGTTTTTTGTTCGATTAGAAAAAAAACATGTTAGGTATGTTTTTGGCAATGTCCGTTTAATGTGACATATATGAGGTCACCGCACAGTAGCCGGAAATGGGCAATGTCCGTTTTAAGTGACATCTGAGAAAATATATATAAAAACATAATTTTCCAAAAATTCTAAAGGATTATTCTTTTCTACCCCCATTACTACCCAAAACGTCACCCAAAATGTAAAAAATCTTTCAGATTCAGTGGGTGACAATTTAAGGGTTAAATAGGGTTTGTTTGTATTAAAATTTTAAACAAATATGTGTATAGCAAGTTAGGCGTGTAATTAAAAGCAATGTATTTGCCATAGCTATTACAATGGTTTACAAATATAAAGTTCAGACCTTTATCGTTTTAATAAATATTGTTTATATTAATAACAAATTATTCAAGCCTTTAATGTTTACAAAATAATTTCAGTAGGTACCATATTTCTGAAATACATATACTGAGCCTGTGTTACCAGGGGATTCTTCAAGTGTCTAACGGCCTCCGACTTCTATGAGCGCAGGCCTGGGGGTGACGGGTGGAGCCGCCTGTCACCCTAGCAGAAGCAAGGAGAGGCGGCGGCTACGCGCGAAAGCGCGCCACCCTCAATTCCGGGGGCATGAAGGGAACACCGTGGTTCCCAAACCCGAGGAGGCCGTCTCGAATCCGGAGATGGCCCGGGTCAAGCCGGGGTGCGAGGGACATTCTCTTTGGGCCACCTTACGCCCTGGCGTCAAAAGACCCTATAAAGGAGATTCTTCAAGTCTAGAGTGAATAGGGTATTTCAAGGTAAGCGTGCTTCACCATCGACCATAATCATCAACAACCAATAGATGAGATTGTGGTCAAACGCGAGCCTATTACCAAAAAATACTTCATTTTACCAACTGTATGTTTGATATCATTATGTTACTGTGAGCATTACCTTTGGCATAAAAGTTGAAAAATTGTAACTACCTGTTGTAAAGGAACGTGAAAATAGGATATCGCTATTATGGAAGGATTAGGTAATGTCAAAGCAATAGTTTAAGGAGTAAGGGTCACGTTATAACTCGTACCGGCTGTTACCGGGAGAGGTAACGTAAAAATGAGCTCTGTAACTGTACACTGCTTAGTGTTTTAGTAGGGTAGTTTTATTTTTAAACATGGCTAATGTTATTTTTCTCTATTATTAATGGCCCGCGAGCCAGCAACAGATTTGCGTGAACAATTTCATCCAAAGTGATAACTCGTAAAATGTAATCTAAATGTAATTTAAATTCAATTCCTGAATCGAACAGAGTATTATTTGGTTTGTCTATTATTTTAACCTTAGTATTGTAGTTAAGTGCCAAAATCGGGCAATGTGACAAAAAAATATAAATGGTACCTAATATTTAGATGTATAATATCTTATTAACTCCATTAATCTTCCATTTATTTTACAGATTTTTATTCGCAGTTTGTTCATTTGAATTCGTTAATTCGAACTTACAAACTGAAAATAAAGATTTTGATAACAACCTCAAGAGTTACTGGTTCGAATTGAAAATTCTTTTTGTGTTGGATAGTCCAATAAAAGAGGTTATAGGCTACTTCCCAAGCAGTAACCATATATATATCAACAAATCGGGGCAATTGCATACATTAGGTATTGTATAACTGATAAATTACGGGTAGGTATGTTTGAAAATAGGTGAAGTATGCCACGTAGCTGAAGCAAAACTAGTCATAAATATGTTTCAGGTATATTTTGCAATGTCTGGCATTATAATTAAATGTCTAATCTTCTTTGATATCAGAACTAATTAATGTTAATTTACTTTAATTATAAATTCAAATACAATTTAAACTAGCAATTATAGATACGTCATGACCAAGCTTCGTTCATATTCGGTACGTAAATAATGTGAACCTAAATAAACAAAAATATTAATTGTGTATAATACAGTGTTATCTTGCTACACGGACATAAATCAGATGAAAGAGTGTAAAGTTTCGGCTGATATTGAACTTGCTTCGTGAAGTTTAATCATAAACCTTTTTTACTGGGTTTATTACTTCGAGATTACTCGAGTCTTAAGGTTATATAATTTAAATAAACTGTTGGGATAAATTGTCCGAATCGGGCTTAACCATACTTTCAAATACATTTTTGGATTAATGTAAATCACCCGTAATATTCGAAAGAATTTCATATTCGTTCATGTTACACACCAAGATTACAGATACAAATTCGGAACATTTACAGTTCAGTGTTCAATGGGCGGCCTTTTCACTAACAGTGATTACCAAGCAACCTTAGGATGGACAGGAATTATTATAGATATATATAATATAAGTGAGTGTTGTTGTACTTTTATGAATATTATAAATATAATTAGTTTCATGAATAATAATTACATGGAATACATAAATACATAAATAAATAGAATGAAAAGAAGGTTTTCAATCTCTACACTAATCGTTTCTATCATTTTTTTTATATTCAGTATTGCCCTTTATCTTAAACTAGTCGAATTGTAATGTAAACTAATAATTAAAATGTTGAAAATAGATCATTCATAATAGGTATTAAAACGTTGCAAAAACCTTACCACGGATACCTACAATCAGTATCAATAAAATATTTTATGAAGTTTCTTCTATAACATTCTAAAATAAAATATTTTAAACTGGAATTTAATTCAATTCTTGTCATAGTTAAAATACCTAAAACAGCATTCTAATTGCGGTCCCGCGTCATCCTTTTCATTTGTTAAGCTTATCTAGTTACGGAGCTATATCTATGGCAATACCTTCGTTATATTATAGGAAGTGTGGGCAAGCACACAAAAGATCTAATTGTTTACGTCGAGACGGGCTTCAGCAAACAAATGTAGAAGTTAGAGGCGCTTGTTTGTTTTTTATTAATCGAGTTCATTGTTATCTACCAACATATCGTGTAAGGTGACACTTCCCAGCTATATCCAAGGTGTAATACTTAAGGGAATACATAAATAACGTCTTATCGATGGCTTAAATTCCATGCAAATTTAAATTGAAAAAGCCAACAGTTTTAATACAGTTCAATACAGGGGCGATAATCTCGACATTTATCGCAACGACTTTGCTACTGAATTCGGTCGCTAACTCGTAGCGATGTAAACTTTACGATATTTGCTGGTTGTAGTCTCTACTTTTTGAGTTGAAGATTTGTTTCGGTATTTTAATGAATATCATCGCAAACTAAACGATTTCTCGGTATTTTATTATTGTTCGCAATCTCAAATGTTGAGACCACCGTTTGTTGCAAGCATCATTGCTGCAAACGATTTTAGTCGTTATCTTAGCTTGAGATTTCGTTAGCTAAGTCGTAGCCATTAATTTCAAGACTACCGGGCAACGGTAATAGTACGCGGTAGTCTCGACGGTAACAGTACGGACTACTGTTACCGTTACCCGCCCGAGTCCGTACCTACCTTTTTTTATTTCATGTAGTAATTCCCACGGGTACCACCCCCATTGGCCATCGGAGGTGGTTATGTCGAACTTGGACTGACTAACACCGCACACGATCTCGGTTCCTCAAACGCCAGGGTCTATAGGGTGGGGGAGGGCAAGCAACACTCCACTGGTGCCTGATGGTTGATCAGTAGGGTGACAGTTAACGTCTTGTCTCCCCCCCTCTCCCCCGCTCGAAGAACTATTACAGTAAGCGAGTCCAACACGCACTTGCTTGGTTTAAAAAAAATTATATTAAAAAAATTAGAAAACTTCAAAGTATAAGTAAGTAGTACTCTATTCTTCTTCTCCACGAAGTGAAGTTTTACTGATACACATTCCATTTAAATGTAAATTCAGTTATTTACAACTATAAAGCAATGACTTCAACACCAGTTGAGCATTTAGTTATTACAAATATGAATTCATTTAACGAGCCGTTGAACATCTAAGCAAAATTTTCAAAAATAATTTTCTACATGAAATTTCTCCCACAGGGCTATTGTTATTTGAAACTTCAAAGCCATGTTTCACAAAAACCTGTTCAAAGGTACGGATAAAAACTTTTATGTGTTAAAATATAAATATTTCATGTCACGGGGTTCTTAATTAAAACATCAAACACACACTGTGTTCAACTATACTTCGACTTTACTTTTCATAGCTTTGGAATGAACTTTAATTTACCAGACACTTGCAGGTTTGCATATGCATTGAATGTTACTCTAAAATAATGTTAAATTCTCTAAATTATTCTGTCAATTGACAGCGAAGTTAGTTTTTAAAATTCCCTTTTATTTTATTTAATAAGTATTTGTCAGAGAGATTTGATCCTTACGATTGACACTATCAATTGATGCGATAAAAGTACAGAACGTTATTTTTTGGGATTTAGCAGGTTCGATTACCGAGAGCGGTAAGCAATTTCTCGTAACTATTTAAATGTAGAATTTTTTCTTTTCAAAAATACAGGAATATTTCCTTATTCTTTGTCTCCAGTATTTAGAGCACTTTCCGTTCAAGGTTCAAAAATTCCATTTTGTATAAACATATTTCTGATACTAATTTCAATCACTCATGAGTGCGGCCCAACGGTGTGTGAAACATTTCGTATATTATGGCTACTATTAGAGAAACTATTCTAAATTTTGATTCTCAAACGAACAAGTACAGTCCACTAACTGCGTAGGTAGTATGAATATATTCGATGCTCTGCCCACAATAAATTTTCATTACCTTATTAGCGTAAAGTAAGATACATTATTCTCTTAGTTGGAATCCTCTACTGATAGTAGTATCCCTAAGGGATACTGCATTCTATTTTGTAATTTTCAAAATCCCTGTTTGTACGTGTAAGAGATGTGTTATTCTGCTATCTGTTTTTCTTATAAGTACCTGTAGCATTTTTACACAGTATACATTTATTTATATCTATTAAATTCAATAATATTAATAATGTTACTGTGTAAATAACGCTTGGTCGTCAAATATTCTATTAAAAAGCATTATTAGACAATTTTCATATTATAATTTACTAACTACTTCTATAATATCATAAAACTAGCTCATGCCTGGGGCTCCACCGAACATAATAATATTTGTTTGTAAATTGTCATAGTAATTTGGCTGCTATCATCGTCAACGTATCAAGTCGCGGTGGAATAACTAGCACATTGCTTATTCTGTTCTCCGCGTCCTATCCATGTGATAAATATTGCTACTTTTATAAACATTTCCATCTACACTTCATTATTTCGTTTTTATAGTACAATGTGTACCAAATTAATTAAACCATTAGAAAATATTAATATTATGTTTGTTCGACATTTCAAATGTTGCCGTTCAAAGCATAATGCAGATACGCATATATTATATTATTATAATACAAAGTAGATTCCACGTACTACTCTATAAAGTACAGATTATTGAGTTGTATGTGGAATCTAATTTGTATATGCAATATCTGTGTCTATTCAACCATGTCAGCTTTGATGACGATACAATAGTGTGCAGAGTTGCAATTCATTGAAATATTAATAAATGTCTCTATGTAGAGGTTTCATTATAACCAGGCAATGCTATCACAATAGTTCTTAAGTCTATACGCTAAATACCTTATAATAAAGGATGCTATAAATATGTTGGGATTGCAAGTTACTTTGCAGACTTTAGGAGAAAGCCTGCAAAGTAGCGTGCTGGTACTGTATCGTATTTAGTTGTGTTTAGAAATAGTCAAACGAATATCTATTGCTATAAGTAGCTTGGGGCCTAGCCAAGCTTAACAAAGCGAAACTCTGCTCTGGTCAGCTTTATTATTAAACAGGATCGGTTATTTTCTTATAATATATAATTTATCATTGACATGATCCATTAAGAAGACTTCCTTTCAGGGCAGGCAGCGTGTGTGTGACACCCTTAGTGTGGCACACGTCAATAAGCCACGGTGAGCGCTTCGCATCAGGTGGGCCGTGTGCTTGTCTGCCACCTACTATAGCCTCCAAGACGAGATTGAGAACGATTTTCATGAAAAAAAATGACTGCCTTACCAACAGACCAAAAAATACAAGAAAAAAAGACAAACACAGAGGCAATAAACCAATGTTGCACCTTCTTATCACAATTTGCAAATGCAGAATATTACAATGCTTCAGAATTTACAAAATCTCTTTATACATGATCATAAACTCAAACATACTTTGAAATACCTTCCTTCTAGAATTACGTACATCCTGAGAGTATAACAAAAACTATCCCACATTTGTATTCATGTTGTAACGTAACTTGAGTTGAGTTCGCTTATATCGATCCCAACACCTAAAGTTATATAAGTGAAGTATATCGCTAATCTACCTTTATGATAGAAGAATTTTCTAGAGAAAAGAACATAAGGTTCTTGAAACAAGTTTGTCGTGTACGGCAAAACCTCGGCCGTCAGTATTCATAGCACATAGCACCAAACAAGCGGGATCTGGATAAGTCGATCTAAAGCGCAACGTAGTATAGGGCTAATGTTATCCAAGCAAATTGTACTTTTTGTTAAAACCCTTAAATTGACAATGTATGTCGGAACATACGCAAAATCCAAAAAAATCTGGAGCCTAATTATAAAGTTTATTTTCGGTTTTCTTTTATTACTACGTTGATAACATTAGTATATTTTTAGTATAAAATATTATCTTAGACCTGGAAACAACAGGACGTGTTTGCTTTATAAGTTGATCACGAAAGTTTCTGTTAAAAAAAAACAGGTTACACTTAGTGCAGCTGGACTTATTGAGTCTGGAAACGTACTCAATAGGCGGCAATATGCTCGTCCCCTATTACGTGGCTAAAAATGTAGCTTGCAAAACGTGAGTGGAATAAATCTTTGCGTACCCCTTCGGATTCCTGATCAAAAAAATTACAATCATGCAGGTATATTTATTTTGACATGTGTTTAATTTGTTTGTGCCTATAATTAATATATGTAGGTATATTAATGAAGTAAATAAAAATATAGTGTAATAGGTATAAAAAGACATAATTTGACATAGGGTATAAAAACTTTCGGAGCTAAGTCAACCTCATCTGCAAGCCGGTATACCTGTTGATTGACGGATGAGGCTCTGGCACACTGGTTTGATGGCAACTGCTCCAATAGCAGGCCGTATAAGTCAGACAAAAAGTCAAGGTACGCCAATCCCGGATACAACCGAGAACAATCTTAAGGGCCTTTACACACCTCGTTTTTTTGAATGCCCAGAGAATGCGATTATTAAAAGCGTGCGTCGCCATCGCATTAAATAAACGTAGTGTGTAAAGGTCCTAAATGAGATGAGATTATAAATTTTAACTATTTTTGAAATTCGAATTCGTTTAGCTGAAGTTATCTACACTCTTTAAAGATTCTGATACATTTCCCCAACTTTATAAACCTTGTAAAATTTTATGTCATCGATACCGTGGCATTCATAAATTCGCCATGGATACGTGCACGTAATATCAGTGCGGGTTCGAAAGAATCCCTAAGGGGCACCTGGCGAACTGTGAGGCCCGAAAAAGGAATAACGCGTTGTAGGCATTCCGAGATTCCAAAGCTTTAAACGAACCTGTCGAAGTTTCGAGCTGTCTTTATTAACAGGAATGGAGTTGCTGGATGTCTTATTCATTACAGATTAAATGGGATGTCAGATAGGTAAATTACCAAAATAACTGAGTTAATTACATCCTTTCAACTGTTATTCATGACATAATCTGACATAATCATCATACTAATAATATAAGCTAACTGGTCCCCCGAATTCGTCGTTTCTTGGGTATGGTAACCGCTTACCATCAGGTACCTTAACAGTACAAGAAAAATCTTCAGCTATTATTAGCATTACAACACAAAACAAAGGGTAACTTCGTAAGAGTGTATAACAACACCCTTAAAAGTTTTAATACTGGAAAACGTAATCCTATACGGTTGTCTGATACGAACTAAGTAAAACTTTGTTGAACAGGTAAAATTACGCTCTTTAGGGTTTATTCATTACTTACTCATATTTTTTATTATTAAACGCTTTTATTTAACTCAGGGTGTTTGTTTGGGTCAAATCTAGTAATTGAAAATACACCCCCTTCCTGCGAACGGATTGTTCTGGAATTTGGCACATATATTTGGGTTAGGTGACAATACATGATATTGTATTTTGTATTATTGTAAATCCAAGATGGCCGCCGCAACAAAATGGCGGCTTATGTATTTTTCCACTACCACCTCAATATGGATATCAAATGAAAGGGCTTGACTAGTAGAATATAATTCATTGTGAAAAAAAAAGAAAATCCAATATGGCCGCCAGCAAAAAGGCAAGTTATATATTTTTCACAAGCCTTCCAATATGGGTACCAAATAAAAGATCTGGTCTGATAGAACTTTAGTTTTATGAAATCCAAGATGGCCGCCGCTACAAAATGGCGGCTTACGTATTTTTCCACCACTACCGCAATATGGATATCAAATGAAAGGGCTTGACTTGTAGAATATAATTCACTGTGAAAAAAAAGAAAATCCAATATGGCCGCCAGCAAAGGGGCAAGTTACCTAGGTACATATTTTTTCAAAACCCTTTCGATATGGGTATCAAGTAAAAGATCTGGTCTGGTAGAACTGTAGTTTTATGAAATCCAAGATGGCCGCCGCTACAAAATGGCGGCTTACGTATATTTTCACAACTACCGCATTATGGATATCAAATGAAAGGGCTTGACTAATAGAATATAGTTTTCTGTGAAAAAAAGAAAATCCAATATGGCCGCCAACAAAAGGGCAGGTTACATAATTTTTCGCAACCTTTCGATATGGGCATCAAATAGAAAATCTTGACAAGGACAATATTATAGTAGTACCTACACTATGCAAAAATGTTTATCTAATATGGTCGCTAACAATTACGAATTAAGTATACTTATAATATTTCTTTACACCCCCTTCAACATGGGTATCAAATGAAAGGGCTTGACTAGTAGAATACTTTAAGAAGGCAATATATTTATGAGGGCCCCAACAAAACCCTCGGAGCCCGAGCCAACCTCACATGCTGATTGATGGACAAGGCTCTAGGTTAGGAGGCGTAGGTTTTCCTCTCTGGGTTGGGTAATTTGACGATAGTCGTCCCCACTAACGCCATCCAATATACTAATAGCCAATCTTTTAACGACACATAAAATTATAAATATTGTCACGGAGAGGGCATCGCCGCATAATGGCGCGTAGAAGCTTCACCCGACTTCTGTGATAAGTGAGTTAGGGCTCCCGTACCTAGAGCGGGTACCTATAGCTAAAAACACAATACCCTACACGAAAACAATCTCCATTTCGCAACATGGAACATTGTCACGATCGGTCGTGCGCGGGAGTTAACCGAAGTACTTTTCAGGTAGAGGGTTGCCGTGGCGATACTTGGTGAAAGGAAAATTAAACCCCGGTTCATTGGGGACGGCTATCACTTGATCTACACAGGTGCATCTAGTGGAGAGAATGGAGTAACTATGTCCGGATGTCCGACATTTTGAGGGTGACACGCTATAACGAAAGGATTATCATTATGGTCATGCGATGCTTATGGGATGGGATAGATTCAGGTAACTATTCTAGGCTCGACAAAACCAATTCTCGGCGTCTCTAATGATGGACACAAGTGCGGTGAGGCTAGTGGCGCTCTTATTACCACGAGCTGTTGCACAAGTAGCATAAAGTGCAACTACGCATCTCCTTTCTCATCAAGGTATTATGCCACTGGTAACACCAGGAAAATGCAGAATGCTCTTTGCCGCATGAAAGTGACCGCTTCCCATCAAGTGAACCACGTGCTTGTCTGTCACCTAAGTGGTATAAAAAAAGAGTTGGAAAGCTGGCGGAGGCGATGAAGTTCCCATCGAGGCCTGGAAACCGTGATGTGGGCATCCTTACCTCTTCAACCGCTTACTTCTCACTAGGAAGGTCCCAAGAAAATGGAGGCTAAATATCCTTACTCCAGTCTTCAAAGATAAAGAGGTCGGGGCAACCAACTACCGCGGCGCAAAGCACGCGCTGGCATACACGGACAGGACCTGATGTGTGCAACGTGTGAACTAAGGCGCTTGAACGGTGGGCTCAAGCTAAATTTGACGAAGGCTAGCTAGTACCTATTCGGTGATGAACTCAACAGCAAGTGGCGAGTGTGAAGACCAAGTTAAGTATTTGGGGTCTGTTGTCAAGCAACTGCGGATTGATTGCAACATTAAGATGCAAAGGCTAAGCGACGTGAGATGAGTGTTGTTATCTGCAACCCCAAAACTGCGGGTATGTTGAAGAGGCAGGCTTATAAAATAATCAATAGGCCTGTGGCGGCTGTGAAGCGTAGGCTTTGCTAGAGCGATATATAGCATTAGCCGTGTGTCACGCAGATGAATATGCTGTGGAGGATGTGTGGAGTCACACGTAAAGTTCGCATGAGGAACGCCTGTATCTACGGTAGTCTCTATGTCCGTGAGTCCGTCCGGAAAACAGAAAAGTGAACCTCGGGCTCCAAGGTGTAGACCTCAGTTGCAATCGAGACGCAACGCTGAGATACTGATGATGGTAATATAATAGAATACCTATTTTACGCAATGACAACTGAAGAGATTAACACGAATAAAAACTAAAAACATAAAAATAAGTTAAGTAAAAAAAGTTTTTAAGTTAAACGCTTTTATGCACTAAAAGCTACAAAATAATTTGGTAGGTCGTAGATACCAGTCATCCCACCACTCTCTTCATAAATATAGGGCATTAATCAGACAAAAAAAATAAAAACGTTGGGCGTTTTGCATATTCTACCCAAGTTACACTACGCCCAACGAATTTATTTTTTTGTCTGATTAATGCCCTATATTTATGAAGAGAGTGGTGGGATGACTGGTATCTACGACCTACCAAATTATTTTGTAGCTTTTAGTGCATAAAAGCGTTTAACTTAAAAACTTTTTTTACTTAACTTATTTGTAAAGAGAACTTCAAAGGAATAGTACTTATTCATAATTAAATCGTATGGTTATAATACGTAGTGCGTATGAAAGGGAAAAAACATGATTATGTTTAACTAAGGTCGGATTTTAAATGCGGCGGCAGCGACATTTTCAGGGAGTAAGATGGAGATACCATGATTCCCAAACCCGAGGGGGTCAATGGGTCATCTCGAAGCCAGAAATGGCCCTAGGTCAGTCAAGGTGATTGTTTCAATTATGTTGTATTGTGTACTAATAACAAAACACTAATTAGATTTTTATTAAATAAAGAAAATCAATTCACAAAATGAAACTTAAACTAAAATAATTACATGTTATATTCAAATTTTCATCACTGTTCGTTCTTGGAAACTGGCAATCTGCCAACTAGCAATTTTAATATTACAGTTAACGTTCTGAATATCAGTCTGTTTGAATATGCATGTGTTAAATGCTTATTACTTGTATGAAGACATTCACTCTCCTGGTAATAGGCGGTTTAAGATGACTCTTATCGGGACTTGGGAGATTCAAACGAAGTAAATGATTTGGTCGGGGCTCTTCATAGCATAGAGAAATGATGCAACTATTTTCACTATTAGGGACTCTTAACTTAACTTAACTTCTTACCTTGTCTTTTTTTTATTTTTACAATTTGATATTCTCCTTCGCTATAGGGTTGCCTCTAGTGAATGAAAGGTCACCTTAACTGCGTTCTTCAGGTGTGTCATGCACTTATTTGTTGTAACCCTAATATAAAAAGTATTAGAACAACAATCAAAACTATGAAACAAAATAATGGATGCAATATGAGGACACCTCGGACATAGCGGACGAGTGGTGACTGCAATAAAACTAACCTCACAGGTCTCCAACTATTTTCTATCATCAGCCGAAGCTATTGGAAAAGTTTTTCGATCTCGTGAATAGTACGCCGTACGTGGGACATAAGCGGTACAGATGAGCTCCCTTTTATTATTCTGCACACAATGCTTAGACAAGCTCGACTGTTTTATTGTATCACTTTGATACATTTAAATTGATTACTATTTGTTCCTACCTAATGTCACTTTTTACTGCTTGCGAGACATAAAGTTTGGTATTATAATAGTTTTAGCTAGTTTGTTGAAACATTTAATAGCTCCAGTTTACGATTACGTTGCAATCGTTCTATTTACAATGGAAAGTAGTTAAAAAATACTTCATACTGACTGAACCCAGAACAGAACTAAGGGTCATCAACTCTGTATATGCTCAAATGATCACGGGTGGAGGTGTATTAAATACCCATTATTGGTGCCTATTTTCTGACTGCCCCACTGTGGAAGTGTTTTGCAAGGAATTTTAGCTAACTTAAAAAAACGTCCATATTAATATTATAAATTCGAAAGTAACTCTGTCTGTCTGTTACACTTTCACGCCTGAACCGCTGAACCGATTTTCATGTAATTTGGTATAGGAGTATATATATATAGGAGTAATAACATATGAGGCTATGTTTGGTCGCGATAACCGACATCCACGCGGGCGAAGCCGCGGGCAGAAGCTAGTAATGTTATAAAATGTTGTTGTTGCTATCCTTAGTTCCACCCGCGTGTAATACTGATCCCGTTCCTGCAATATAGAAGACTCTAAGGGAAAAATACATTCCCGGATTAAATGGTATTTCATATTATACCTAATCTGTTTCAGTGCCAAATTTAACATGCTTATAATGTCGTTCCGACGGGACTCGACGACCGTAGGAATATCATTCTAATACATTGTAATGACTAACTCATTCATGTGTAAACTAAACAGAACATAGTTTGAATAAGCGACGGATTCAGTCACAATCGAGCAGGAATACCGACACGTGCATATTATTACTCGTGTGGTGATGGTTTCAAAATTACATGCATTGTGTTTAGTACTACCTAAGTATGTATTATGCGCATGGAATCAGTTCCATCGATGAAATTACTCTTGTAAACTACTATCATCTGACTTTGAATATATCTGTGTTAATTTAATTTTATAAATATATTCAGTTTATGAGGTATTAATAAAAGAAGTATATTAGTAGTAACAAGTAAAAAATAGGATAGTAATAAACCATCACATCATTCAGACGTTATTATTTTGTTATGTATTCTGTGTGTGTCAGTAATCTGCTTCGGGCGTTACACTACTTTCAGCAATATTATTTGTTATTTATTAGAGTTAGTATTATATAAAACGATTCATTACAGTTTTATTTTCGAACGAAGATGTCAAGGAACTATAAAATGCTCTTCTAAAGAAAAAAACATAAGCCACAATAGATAGCTAGGTAATATTATATTTTTTATTGTACACCACCTAAATAAAGGACACAATCCATAGTAAATATAACCTTTCATGTACAATAGGCGGTCATATCGCAATTTGCGATTTCTGCCAGGCCTTTGGATGGACTACTGTCGTCTGACTGTCTGTGCTTGATTGCAATTGGTTAAATAGAACCGGAGATATATTTAAGACAAAAAAACGACAATTGACCTCTGGCATCAGCTAGTACTAAATATTAATAGATACGAAATGTAAGAAAACAACTCTTTACCAATGTAATATAGGAACCATACAGTCAAAATAATATTGAATGTGCAAATGACGCTCAAGGACTTAATGCTAAAATATAGTAGCAATTGTCCGAATATTGCAAGCCATTTCCCGTCTGTGAAAGTCGTTAACGAAATCTAGCACACGCGGGATATCGTGTAATGTAAATGAGGCATTATGTAACTCGCCTTGGGACACTAAGCGATACTATCAGAACTTGAGCTCGTGGATTAGTTGAATCGAAGTACAACCGTTCTTAATATCACAAAACCTTCTATAGACATTTTGAAAATAGCAAATCTTTTCACAATATGGAATAGTATTACGGTCGTAAAGTAAGATGTTTCATTCTGAAACCTTACCTTTAGGGAGCCCTGTGTTCTTGGGAATGCCAAGTTAGTGGATGCCGTCGTTTTCAAACCCACTGGCGCAAATAACATTAGCATAGTTATCGAACGCGCCGGGATGAGACCTCCGTAAAGGTCCCGTTGGGGCTGGGACGGCTCTTAAACCCGCTTTTCCGATAATGACTATCGATGATTCTACCCTGAATGCGGGCCCGAGCACAATATTATTACGTAGTTTGGCCGTTGTGGGGAATTGCGAAATATAACATGGCCCGGTATTCAGTTATTTGCGGTGTGAGGAATTCCTGCCGTGTACTCTGATACTCTGACACACGGAGAATGATCGCCCACTGTGTTGTTAAAACGACCTCCAATGTATATGGGCAGAAAACTCGGAACGAAACAGGAATAAATCGTTTTGTAGTTACAACTAATCTATGATATGAAAAACTGAATGGTGTTTGGCTAATATTTAGTAATGACCCTTAACATCTGTGCTATACTGTTCGACTGCTACGTTAGAGGACGAGGTTTGATTCTCATTCAGTACATATTTGTGTGCGTTTAATTAAGTCTTTTTTTTTTCAATAAAGTTGGCAGAGAATACACAATCCCGATATACAACTATTACTTCTTCTGTATAGTTGCGTACTCTTGACCTGGCCTTTCTACAAAATTATTATAATGTATACGTTCCGAAAATCATCATTAAATCAATCATCGTACATGTGTCTATGAAAAATAATATACATCGGATTCCAGTTATAATATACTAGCTATAGCCTACGGCTCTGCCCTCGTGAAACTCTGCTTCTGTTCTTACTATGCACAGGCACATTCCCGGGATGAAACTACATGTACCTGTATGAAATTTTAACCAGGTCTGTTTAGCCGTTTTTGCGTGAAAAAGTAACAACTATCTATTTTTTTTTTTTTTTTTTTATTCATGATAGGCTTACGTTTGACCTCAATCTCACCTGATGGTAAGTGACGATGTGGTCTACGATGAATCACGCTTGCCTAGAAGGAACCTATTCACTCGTGACTTGAAAACTCCCAGGTTATAGCTTTTATCTATATATATATAGCTATCCATACATTTACACATTCATACGGGTTATTAAACGGTTTTATTTAACTCAACCTGTTTGTTTGGGTCAAATCTAATAATTGAAATTTGACCCCCTTTCAGTTGTCTGATTGGTCTGATATTTGACAGAAGTCTTTAGTTCTGATGACAATACAATTTAAAACCGTTTAACTTAAAAAAGATTTTTTCATAATTTATATAAAATATTATACTTTCACGTGTATGATATTAGTAAGAATATTATTTGTTACAATAAAACACAATGTCAGAAAACCTGTCTCTGTGAAGACACTAATTACCTTTTCACGGAAAGAATGCTGACAGAATTAGGGGAAAATTAACTTGTACTACTTGGAAACAGTTTTGTCAATGAATATTTTACTGATGCATAAAAGGTTCTCTGAAATACTGTTTCCAAGTAATCAATATTTTTACTAACAATACCTGGTTGAATGTGAGAAGAGATAATGAGTGACGCTGTGATGATGAAACGAGTGAATAGGTTCCTTCTAGGCAAGCGTGATTCGTCGTAGACCACATCGTCACTTACCATCAGGTGGGATTGAGGTCAAACGTAAGCCTATCACGAAATAAAAAAAAAACAATATAAATCGATTTTTATATTTTCATACATCTATTTTATGTTACTAAATGGATTAAAATTATATAGTTACCTATATATTTATTTTCTTTTTGTTATTTTAGATTCATTGTATGATGTACAGTCAGCCTCAAGATTGTAGTTAGTATCCCCGAGTTATACGACTCGCTTCTGCATTCGGAACATGCGCTTCCGATTGACAACACGGACCAACTCGCCACCATATTGAAGCAGAGAGTGCACCGTAGTGTAAATAACACAGGTTCGTGCTTTATACAAAAATCTCACTCCTAACAATTTGGGCCGATAGTTCGGCATGCACTTCCTACCTTGTTACAGTCAATATAATTCTCCCACTTTAAAACGTTATTGTCGCAACTTGCCATCCGCACACACTGTATTTGCAGACTTTGAATCTCAAGTTAAATGTACAAAATTTTATTTCAATTTTACAGAAGTGACCATTGCAACTCCGAAATGTAAGCCGTTTTTTTTTATTTCGTCAGGGAAAATGTCCTGAGGCATGCCGCTCAACGCGGAGAGGTCGTGCAGTTTTATGCGGTTTTCACACACTAAACCCCTGTGGTGTACCATACTCAGCGCCTTGCTAGGGGGCTTCAAACTGACTGACTATTTCTATGGCGACCCCCTATTAGCACACAGGCACAACCCCTTTTAACTCTCAATTAGGCGACATCCAGAAATACATGGACGTCGTCCTTTTGGTGGGTGGGAAGATTGGCGATTGGAGGCTGAAAGAAAAGACTGCAAAAACCTCGTTTGTTATTTACCTGCTGACCGAATAGTAGGTGAGGTCGACTTGGGCCCTGAAACTAAACTTAACAAAAAGTTTCACGTATTAATCACAATATTAGCAATCTCTCAAGCATTTAGTATACGTACAACCAGCAAGCCAAAATGTTCATAACTCTTTACAAAATAGGGCCGCTGTCAAAATAACTCGTTAATCTAAATTATCGTGTTTGATTTCATGTGTTTGTAACTGAATGGGGCCCTTGGGCAGTTTGTTTTGTTTGCCAATTTATATCACTCCCAACTCAATGTTGGAACCTATATAATAACGCTGTGAGTGACTACTTCAAAAACAGAGCGATATTAGTCACGGTGATGTTTCAAGCGGTTTGGGAGATTGAATTTTTTAGGACAAATAAACATTTAGATTTTAGGAACAGTAGGTAGGTACTTTCAGTTATACATAACATGTTCTTAATATTTTTAAAATTCAAGTAGTTACTTAACTGTTTCATATTCGTTTAAATAAAATAGGTGCCCTAAAAATGAAAATTTTTAAGTTAGTATTTTCCTCATTTTAGGAAAACATTTTTATAATTTTGTATACTTAACTATTATTTTTATCGCACTTCAATATGACTTCATCTGGTTTGATGGTAAGATAAAGGGGAAGTTTTAGAAATGAGGGTCACCACTGTAGACACAAACAAAGTTTCAATGGTGGGTTCAACTTAACAGCCGCATTGAGTTTATTACGCTTACGGTATTCCAAGTATTTGTAGTTTGGCGAAGAAAAATAGTGCCAAACTGCTTGATTCTGGATGGCATTGATAGTGGTGACCCCCGATCCTGAGACTTTGCCCTTAGCTTTCCATCAAGCGAGATGAAGTCATGTTGACTTGTCCAATATAAAAAAAGAATTGTCAGGAACAATACGATAGTATGGTACATGAAGCTGGTCTGATGATGGAGTCGAAAGGTACCCATAGGAACTTCTGAACTAAACAAGATAAGTCAATCGAGTTGAGGCTCATTTTTGACCTTTGGAAATACTTTAATGCTATGTAATATCCAGGGGCTGAAAATGGCGACGGTAAATAGTCATAAGAACTTCTGAAATAAATAACATAAACCTGTCGTGTTTGGATTCATTAGATTTGCCTGGTTATACTCTTACTAGAAAGCCTGTTTTAAAAAAAATATTTTTAAAATAATAGCTTAATTTATTTTAAACTTTGTCTATATGTCTATAATATTTAATTTTGCTCATTGTTAAGTAGGTACTATAATAGTTAAAACAGCAATTAGTAACTTATGAAATATGATAAAACATTCAAAGGTCAATGACCCTAAATTGTTCGTGGATGATAAACAATCACATAAAGTTGATCACAAACTTCGGCCTCATACCTACGTCAAAAAGGAAGTTCACCACTTATTAAACAAAGAAACAATTTAGATTTCACCAAAGCTTTGCAATTGACAAGTCAAAACAGATGGCCCTAAATACTTCTACTAAGATGGAAAATTTTCGATTAATAATCTTTTCTTCGTATTAAAGGGAGGCAATGAAATAAAGGATTGAGCCAGCGTGAGATTCAATTTGTTACAATCTTCAGGAAACGCTTTCAAATGAAACATTTTGTGTTCAGAAGGAAGTTAAATTGTATTTCTTACAAGAACCTTGTTGGTCGGGCTTGTTTGTATCGGCGGAACTTAACGTAAGTCCTTTTAATACTAAATAAATACTTTGAACATTTTTCTGGGTGGGCTTACAAATTTTTGTTTGATGTTTCTAAATCTACAGATATTTGTGATATATGCTTGAATATATTCTGTTTATTAATATGTATAAAGTCGAAAGGAAAATTATTTTACAAATCAAAGCGCAGCTATTTATTATTTGAATCAAAATATAACAGGCTATTATAACAAGTACTCAAAAATGTTTTCTACTGCTTTTGTCACATTGAGTAATTATTATAATGAAAAATTACTTTTCATTTGTAAATAAAAGAAATCTGGTACGAACCTAGCACAAATAAATTATTTGAATATGGGGTCACCACAACGCGGCACGGCACCATTTGAACATCTCAACGGTACGGTCAGCGTCAAAAGTAATTAAATTAAGACTCTATTGAAATATTTAAAAACTATAATATCGTCTATATAAATAAAAAATAAAAAATAAATTTTATTCAGATATTTGCGTTTGAAATCTGTGCAATCATCATTATTTACTATCGCCACTTAACTAACTGTACTATAAAAATATCTAATAATGTCAAACCCAGTACCTATCTATAAAGTACCTACCCACATCACAATCGATCAATATCAAAATTGTTTAATAGCCTAGTAAAATGATTATTTAACCAACAGTCTCAAAGCTGCTCAAAAGGAAAAAATATTGTAAAATATTTAAATATAATAAGCAAAATCTCGGAGGAATGCTTGTTTGATTAAAATGCGAACACATTTGCCATTCAAATCGGTCTTTTTACTGATCATAAAGTATTCAAATGTTCAAGTTAATATTTCCGACACGTCGACGGGTACCGCGGTGGCTTTTATATTTTTTTGTTCTTTCAACATCCCATCAGGCGCGTAATTTGAATCTGTACACGGTTCATGTTCAACTACATTCTGACATATTTAATGCATGTTGAACAAATTAACGCATTTTTAATGGAAAATAATGAACGGGTACGAGCCTGATTTATTTTTGTTTCACTTCGTGCATATGACTATGATGTATGTAAGCATGATATTATATTGACTACAGGCTGAGGCCCGCGGCTCTACTCTGGAAGTCGGTTAACTTACTATTTAATTAATTACAAGTAGATAGTATCTAAAGTATACATTTATGTTTATCAATTAAATTAATACTTAACTAAAAAGGTAAACAACAATAAAACCCTATGAATAAGAAATCGTCTAATGGTATTTTAATCTTGTTTATTTTATACAAATGCCGTCGTAACCCTTGTATAGAGAGCAGCAAATGCAATACCTCTCAAGTAAGCACGCACTCAGGGGTTATTGCCTTCCCCGCCTGCCAGTCTAAGATACCCGCCCCTACCCTCAGCCTGTTGTATTGGATGAATATGACCCGAAGGAAATGACGAGAGTGCCGGCTTGCTATCAGTGAACTGTCACGATGTAATGCTATACAAACATCATTGAAACTTTTGAACCAGAAAAAATGCGAAAAGAATGATGTGGTATTCTTCGAATAAAGAAGTGATTTGTTTGATGATTAAGGTTGTAAAAGTAATTTTTGTTTTTGCAATCTTTATTTTCAACGAAATTTTTACTCTACTTAATGTTTGTGTATGTTATACTCGTAAATAGATAGTCTATATGCACGACTCAAATATCATACTTGATAGTAAGTAACTGTTGGATATACCTAATATCGCTTTTAAAATGCCGTTAAAAATACTGTAGGTACTTATTTTACAAGCTTTATAATATTAATTTGCTCTGTTGTTTGTTAGTATAGGTCAAATCTTGGAAGCCCAATTAGAACCACTTCGAAATACGATAATATGGTACTATGACGCTGGTTTGATAATGATGATCTTATATCTTTATGGGGCGGTAAAGAAAAGAGGCGACGAACCATTTGGCTGTTGGATGGATTTCGGCTTTTCCAGGAGCATCTGCTGTCTGATCTCCCAACTTTAGAGGAAATTTTGCACTAGGGCCTCTTCCTTAGCAGGTGTAGGTGAGGTTAGCTTGGGACTTTAGAATGTTGCTAAAGCCCTGTAAATTTATATCTTAATGTTCTTATTATAGTGACTCTTAATATTTTGAAAACATATCGAAACCAAACACGTACAAAGTTAAATAAACACACTTCAACGGGCACAATATAGAGATGCCTCTTAGTATCAAATTAGCGAAGTCTTGCAGCGCTAATTAAACGTTGCCAGCAAGTGGAAACTGCGTTTGACTAGCTCAAATTAAACTAAGTTATAGGGAACGAATTAACTTGTACAAACTATCTAGCTTACCTTTGACAAGTATTAAAACTACTTAGTACATCTAGGTGCGCCTAATTGACTTGTATTAAGTTGTGACATTTTAAATAACTTTGAAAGTATACTTTTGAATTAGTAATTGTCTTGACTGAGTCTATTGTGCGGAACTTATTTAGTTGGATAATGAGGCACAGTTTGTAATCCCCGATGCAAAAACGGCGGGAATTATAAGTTTTTGACGTGTCTGTGTATGTGCCTGTCTGTGGCATCGTAGCTCGCGATTTTGATCCGGATTTTGATGCTCAAAAGCCGATGTGATTGAGATGGTTCTTTTGTTTCTTTTAAAAATTTATCATCAACACGATCTTAGAGTTCTTCCTAATTCCACTAACACTTCGTAGCTCGGGATTTGCTTACACATTTTTTTCTTTTTAATTTCGCTTATACGACTTTTATTGAAGCAACTGCCATCCGAGTTCCCAATACCGACAACTAACCTCCAACTTCCCGCGTCTATCGGTAGGTGCAGGAACTATAATAATTTACATCCAAAAATAGAAATATGCACTTATATATAAATTTATATCAATCATTATGTTGCCTGATGATGTAGTATTAAAAACAGTAGTCAATTTTATTTATTCATATTTGAAGACTAGACATAATCTTCGTAGCTACTGTACCAATAAATCGCAATCAAATATAGGGCAGATATTAAGTCTGAACAACACCCTTCTAACAAATAAACGCAATAAAATCTATTTAGTAATTTTTACAGGCGAATAAACAGAAAAAAAATGTTGTATTCAGAATCTTTTATTTTTAACTTAAGTATTTTTTTAATGCACAGAAAAAAACTAATTTTAAATTGTATAGGTAAATGAATAAATGTAAACTATTCAGTGATGTAACATCTGTTATAAATGGTATGGCTAAATATCTATTGGAACCAAACATAGAATTAGTTAAAATAATCCTAAATATTTGAAACAGTAAATACCGAAAACCTGTATAATTCAATTCTGTGAGTTTTGCTGATTTCATTCGATAATTTAATTTTGTAACTTACTAATTACACTCGATTCTATCTCGAATCTAAAATGGAAAATGTAATTTTATTAATTTTGGAATAACGATTACTGGAACTCAACTTGTTAATATTATTATAAGTTTCGGTTTATGGTGAGGTACGAACAATAAATAAGCAAATTTTCCATTTTTCGAACCATTGCATGTTGTCTAAAATTATACAGTGTGTGAAAGTATCATAAATAATATAGACATACAATTTAATGAAAAAATATTTTTTTTGACCAAGGCCTCCTTTTTCAGGTCGTCGTCGGTCCATATGGCTGGGGGGGCGTCCCATTCACCGTTTGCCGACTCGCGGTCTCCATGCGGACAGCGGATAGACTGGATGCGGAAGGTGGAGAGTCGGGTGATAATGGCACACTTCGGGAGCGGTCTATGTCCAGCAGTGGACGTCGACAGGCGAATTAATTGCTTGATTGATAGGCCTCCTGCAATTTGCACCGTAGTACCTGATTTTCTGCGTTATACATCTAATCTCTCCCAGCTACCTTTTAGCAGGCCGTAAATATCAAAAAGGGTTTAACTAAAATCATTTTTACAATTAGGTAACTTGAATAAAAAAGTTATTATTAAAAGTTAAAGTTAAGTCCAAACGTATCCAAAGTTTGACAATAAGCTGCGCAAAAAATTAATAGCGTAGTTAAAAGTAGCGTCCTTAAGTTATTTTGTTTTACAGGCATCAAGAAACTCTTTGACGTCGAAAGCAATTTTCTTATGACGTCGTTACAAGTGGTAAGAGCAATGATTACTGAGCCTACATCGTACAAATAACAAGGTCACTGTAAAATTCAACGGAGTGGAACAGTTTAGGAAGTTCTGATCAAATCTCGGGCGAAGTCAGGCGGTTGACCTAGTCAAAGAGACGCTTTGATAATATTTGCTGTCGACGACCCGTCAGCTTAATTTAAGTAAGTCGAAATTGCTTTAATTTAAACTATATCTACGATAAGAGGTTCATATGCGAAAGTATGTATTGAAATTATTGCTTAAGTTTCTGATTTTAAATTCGCACTAGATCTTTACACTTATATTGTAGGGACTTTACACAAAGATGCAAAGCACGAAAACAGTAGGTACACTCAGATTCAGAAGTTGCAAACCTCGTCGCAGTGAGACGGCTACTGAAACTATTTCACCATCTATAGGTCACGAACTGCTGGATATTTTTTGCCACAAGAATGTACAAGTATCTTTAGACATAACTCCGACTTTTTTAACTTTTAATTTATTTTTAGACAATTTACAATACGACTAAGTACCAACTCAATCTTTCTTAATTATAGTTAAACTTTATGTTCATGTTTAAGATAAACTAGATGGATTCTATGCAAATTGGGATTTGAATAAAGAATTTGATAAGGTTGGATTGACATTGGAGTAAAATATGTTGAAATGTAAATGTACTCGTTTTATATAGGATACGTCAAAATGACTTCGCCTCGCCTAATCGTAAGCTAGATATGTCAGGACCGGGGTAACCACTATATACACCGATAGTGCCCTAAAATATCAAGCACTGATATATTTTTATACGCGATAGGCAACTGTAAAATGATATCTGGTACGCTTGTGAGACCTTACCGATTTCAAAAGTCTTCAAATAATATCGTATAAGGTACTTATGTATACACATTAGGTGATCCATATTGGGGCCCTTTGAAGCCCAAGCCATCCTCACCTGGCGGTTTACAACAGAATGATGAGGTTCCGATGCAAGCATTCTTTTTGGGGTTGTAAGGTCAGACGGTAGCCGCTCCCGAAAATTTGATATAGGTACTTACTAATAAAAAAATATAAGCGGACCACAGACTCCTAAGTATAAACTATGAACGCAACGGGGACTTGCTATGAGAATGATGATATTATAACATACTGAGATATTATTGACGACAAAACGGACGATGAAAACTAGGTACCTGAATTGTACTTAATGAAACCTAATACCTAAACATTTTACCTAAAACTCGATTAAAAATTATAAGATTTTGCTTGTTATTTGATCGGCAATCTCTTTAATAATTTACCATAAAAAAATTGTAAAACACATAGTGACAAAGTCTGGCATTACAGTAAAATAGAATCACGTAAAATATGATTTTGTCGAACGTGTCCCGGCGAACGGAATACACTGTAAGGTGTGCCTGCAAGTGAGGAGCGCCAGCCACAGGCACGTTTACACAAACCGTACGATAACGATTCTAACCAAATACGATTTAAATTTGCTGTACCTAGGCTGGGACGACTTCAGGTAATGCAGATAATAAAATTATGCCTGGTAGAAATCGCTTTAAGTGATAAGGTCGCCCATTGTACAGTACTGCTTCCGTGGCCTCTTAGATTACAATTAGATATTATGATTACAAGCAATTTTATTGATTCACCCGAGTTCTAAATAAGTACATAAAAATATTGTATAGTATATTATAATGCTGAATAATCAGATTAATTGTTGAAAATCAAATTTTCATTGTTTGTTCAAATTGTAAAATGTTCTCACCTTAACTTTGTAGACGGCTTCAAAGATTACAGTTATTTTTGGAATACTTCAGTCCACTTTTGGCAAACTGCAAGAATCACGAGACGCCTCTGTATGAATTTTAATTGGACCTTCAATGCCGTAGGGTAGACACTGTCGTGCCATTATTGCACTGCTATCTGAATTATTTCTGCATGTTATAAGATATAATGCACCAAGCTATTGCGACACTCCTTCGCGGTTGCTTTGTCTCCATAAGTATTTTAATGGCAATGTAATTGAATACAGACCACGTACGCCACAATACAAAATATGGTAGAGAGTGAGTTTAGGGTTCCGTGCCTCGAAAGGAAGAAAATTTTCCTTATGACAGCATCAGAGGAATCAACCCCGATAGGAAAGTTGTTTCTATATAGATACTCAAGATCCTATGGAATTTCGAAGGAAGTTTGAAACTAAACTATTAAACTATGAAAATTTACTTAGGTATAACCTATTATTATATAATATACTCCAGACCAAGTTGAGATTACTACACGCTCGTAAAAATACTACAAAATTATTATAAGTCTAATTTAATAATTTAAAAAAACTATCAATTTTATTACGTATTTCATGGCTATTGTACGGCCGCACAAGTGATGGGGCTATTGACAACATTAACTAACTTTGGCGACTCGCAAAGAAAAATACTTGGAAGATAAAAAACAGAGACTACGCTGATTGAATTGTACAGCTGTTGGAAGTCCTTGACGAAATTATTTCTATTGGAACATTTTGTTCGGCGACAAAGTTAAATTGGATTTCTTATGGTGGAAGTGTCTCATGAAAGTGGCAACCGAGCGGTTGCTTTTATTCAGCTCGAGCTGTTTTAGGTGTATTATGACAATAGCCACTTTTTACCGTCCCTCCGACATCCAAACTTTGCCTTATATTATTTGTAGGATCTCTTAGTCCGATTTATTTTGAATTTTGTGTTTTAGTGACAAGTTTATGATTTATTTTACTCTAATAATAAATCTATTTATTGTGTCAGTATTTATGATTTAAATAGTAGGTATTATTTAATTATCATTTAAATATTAAGCTTAATACGAGTATTTTCTTCTTATATTAGGTACTATAAGAAGAAAATATTAAGAAAGCTCTTAAAGCTTTTTAAAATGACAATGCAGCTTCGCCGTTTCTGAAAGTTAATAAGAACATAGCTGGACATAGCGCTGCAGTCTCGCTTTTAATTTAACAGACACGTGTCTACGTGATTGTATAACATCAAATTTATAAGGACGCATTTACACACGACGAGAGAATTTTCTCTCTTCATCCAAAAGTCAATCCTGATTGCATCCAAAACCTGCACTTTGGATCTCTAAATTCGCTCTCCTGCTGTTACTTTATTATGATTTAGTTGCTCGGTTTTTATGAGCGCTTTCACGGAGTAGTTCCGTGGGCGCGACTTTTACTTCCTAACAATTGATATGTTTCTACAGGCCGACCGAGGATTTAATTACTACTGCAACCGAGAGACCCTACCGCGATACTTCTAAAATAACATACTAGTAAAAAATGTTAAAATCCGTTACATCTTTAGCGTTCATTTCAATTATACATACGCCTATTCGAACAAAAAAAAACGAAGTAATGCCATCATAAATTATGTCAGTATGCACACGGCCTGTGAAAGAATTTTTCTTGAGCAGCAAGGCTCTTAGCTCAGGAATCACGTAAAGTATGAATTCACTGAAGCACACTACACGACTCCTGGACTATTCACTATTTTTATGACTACGTTCTACGTGTTCACTGTTGTACATTTATTCCATCGCCTATTATATATTTATATACTGCTCAACAGTACAAAGACTTGTTTTATTTTGTACAAACAACTAGAAAGTTGAAGATCATGTATATTTACTGCTGTGGCCCAGGACCCGTGTTCGCTCGGACAAAAAGGTACAGAATATCCTAGGATCCGATCGCTGTATCATCTACCGGTCCAATTGTGATTTTAAACTATGGTGTAACTTTTATTTTATTTTTCATTTCATTTTATTTTATTTTATAATAATGTTTTTACTTCAGGTAAAAGTGAACAACTTTCTATGCACATTTTCTACCCATATAAGACTGCTATAATACAGGTATATTTAAGCAGTTCAATGACGGTCATAAGGCAGAGTTGAAAAATAATGACAAGAGACCTTACCATATCCAACATTATTAAATTTATCTGAGATTTCAACAAGAGTGATGATGTCCAAACTTTACACTTCTATTCTACGAACGTCTACATCAACGAGAAACACAATAGACACAGAAAATTAACGAGCTTCTCATACTTGACACGCTGCTTGGAAACACTCCTCCGACATTGCTAAAACTTAATAAAGAGGAACTCTGAATTGTTACAGTAACTAGTCTCGCTTTACTTATACTCGCGCTGGATACTAAACCCGTTTCCGCGAACTACAGGAACCTATTTTAGAGTTCTGATTTAAAATCATCTTTGCAATATTAACCTTTTAATGAATTTTAGCGCACATCTATACCAAATATAGGTAATAACAATGTATGTATTTAGAAATGCAGATGGACGAAAATTGCATTTTGTTGTATGCACTTAGTAGTATTACGGCATGAATTTAAATGTTCAAGATTTTTGTTTAAATATAGGTATCACGCCTGTATATCTCAAAGAGGTAGGCAAAGTGGTGCTATTGAACCCTCATTTTTTTATGATGCTAGAATAGTTGAAGTTGAACGAAATAATATTTTGCTACATGATAGTATAAAATCTACATTTTTACAAAATTTAATGATACGCAAAATTATTAAATTTAATTGTATAAAGACAGTTAAAATTATGGCGAAATATACTCAATGTTACAGCAAATTGGACTGCAATTTCAAATATTATTTTACAAAATTTAAAAGCATTATGAAATTATTCGTCACAGGAAGGCATTTACAAAATCCCAGCACAAAATTATAATTGTTAACAGATTTCGGTCCCTTAGCTTTAACTCTTGAACGGGCATGGCTTTGTCACAAGAATGACTTTAAAGCGAAACTCAAATATTTGAGAAAACATCTGTAAGAACGACAAATGATCATCCTGTGCCGTGTCAAAACTCAGCAAGATGCAGCAAAATGTTTAACTTATACTGTCGATTTGTTATTTTCCCAATTAGTGTACGTTTCTTGAGTTTAACTTTGGGACTGACTGTATAGAACCAGGAAAGTTAAGGAACTTTTCATCTTGAATTTTTAATATGAATTTCCTACGGGTAATTAAAGAACAGGGAAGATAATAAGAGGGATATTAACTTCAAGTGTAGCTTGCTCCTCACTTATAAACGGAATTTGATCAGAAGCTCGGAATGTTTATGTAAAATGAGTTGCCAAATACGTAACAACATCTCTTTGTTATATTAATCAATGCTTTTATTCATGAAAAGGTGAGCCTTTGTTAAGTATTTATTTCAAATTCCTTGCGTCTGTACTTGATTTTAATTACAGGTCATCTCTTTAACATTATATGTAGAAAGTCGTCAAAAGCATCCATCTTCCTTAACGGAGTGTCGTAGTGCAGTAGCGTGCGGAGTCGTGCCGTATCGCTTCACCATCTGACCCGGTTTGAGTGCCTACCACATCCAGTCTGGATGAGTGACTAAGGGCCCGCCACGATTGTGCGGAATCAACTACAATGGGGCGTGTTAACGATTGTCGTGATGTGCCAATATGTGCTTTGTGGACGGTGAATATCTATAAAGAATTTGTATTGTCCGTGGTTATTGTGAGGGTTAAGTATCGAGTGGCGGCTCAATGATACGCATATGGTTTCCACCTATAAAAAACTGGATTTAAACATTGATATTCATTTAAAATTTTATGCAGTTGATTGCTTTATAACGTTGTATAAATTACTTAATATCATGCGAACCTTTGTGGCTTTAGAGCGAAATATATACAGTATAATTCGTATATACTGGGCGCATGTCCCAGCATTAATACAATTCGGTTGACTTTCGAACAAATACTTCAGATTTGTCGAAATAACTCTGCAACTTTAGATAAAGGGCGGCTGTAGTTAGCTGCTCTGTATCTGCCCTGTGTGCTCGTAATTTAATTAGAATTTCTGAAATGGAATTTCACGAATGACTTTTGTTCCTAATGTATTTACTTGTTATGTAAAGCAAATCTCTAAAAGCTGCTATAGGCAAAGTTGGTCCAAACAATTTATTGAACGGTTTGCAATGTGCCCCTTAGATGCGTACCTACCTACTGAACGAACACTTTATTATTTGTTCTGCTATTGAGGTGAGGTAAACGTCGGTGAAAACTTCAACTTTTAATTAATTTACTTAATTTAGTTAGGTATCTATATTTAGTTTACTTTTACATTTCAGGGTACATAATGTATACTTATAAGATATTTTAAAGCACTCTTGAATAATATTTCATAACAAACATTTCTCATTTTAATATTTTTTTAAGAGAGTATTAGAAATCACTAATCTTCCTCCAGCTAATCTAAATTTCTTGTGTTAGAAGTAAGTGTAATGGTCAGGATTCGAACCCAGGATCTCTCGGAAGGCCGATTCTTTAACCACTAAGCAACGAAACTTTTATTCTATTTTCCTTTTTACAAATTGTTATATATATTATAAAATGACGTAGTTTGTGGCAATAGAAAAGAATCGACGCTTTTTACACGTACAATTTAAAATTCGTTCTATGTCCAGAGTTTTGCCAAACCAGCAAAAATGCAGCCTCCAACGGCGACAGAAAAAAATGGTAAAGCCTGAGAATTTTTTAGACGAACCGGTTTAATTACTTAGACGGAGAAAATTGTTATAATATTTTTTTTAACTTTAATCTAGTAGATAGCTAATACATTTTTATGGCATTTAATTAGAAGTAGAGTGGATTCTAGGAATAACTTCACTTTGAAATTTTCGATAAAGTAACAGACTCCTTCATTACTTTTATAAAATTAAGAATTTAAACTGAAATCCTTTAGCTCCAGACTGTTACAATATGGTTGGTGTACTGCTCTGATAGTTTTATGATTAAAAACTCTCATAGCCTGATTTTAATTCCTATATTGAGTTTGGCTGGATGGTTGGGAAAAATGAAAATATACTTAATAATAATATATCTTATTGCTCAAATTATGATAAGAATAATGATAAAGCACTTTTCTATCGCTATAAAACTGATCAATTCTTAAACTCATAAAAAATGCATAGAACAAAAATAAATGTCAATCAAATAATTCTGAATGGATTTGACAGAATAATATAATATTTTCTCAAGATCTTCTTAGATTGATTGATTAACTACAAGTGGTAAAGAGAAGTTATGATATTAATTTTGAGAGGGAAGTTTAATATTTATAATTATAATGAGAGAAGTTGGAAACTTATCGGACCAACGTCACAATGTATATTCAAGAGGTGCTCCATGAACCTGAGGGTCCATTGAAAATTCAGTTCCGATCTCATCTCGATGTCGCGAATTCACGATGTCCCGATTCTAAATGAGTTCCTTTACCGTTCAAATATTTTTCATGTTATGAAATATCTGCTTGCCAATATAAACTCTAGAGTCAGTTTTGATTTTCTTGCGAGTACAGATAGTCGCAAGAGAATCAAAACTGACTGACTGAATGTCTTAATGCTGCATAAACGTTTATATCTTCAATTTTTTTTTATTTTCGATAGGCCCACGTTTGACTACATCTCACCTGATGGAGGGGTCTTTTTCCTTTTTAAATATGGAACCCTGAAAAAGAAAACCATTATACATTTAATGTGGATCCAATTATTACAACTCGTTATTTTTCAAACGGTATAATAATAAAAGTAAGAATAAACTGGGTTATATCTCATTCTCGTATTATATCAAAATATTAGATCTAATTTGATTTCAATAACGGTCGTAATAAAATATTATCAAAAGTTCGAACTGTACTGCTAGTTAATGTAATTGTAGGTACTACGAATAACATACCTACATTATTATAGTATACATACATAACACACATAAACTCACGCCTATATCCCCGAAGGGGTAGGCAGAAGTGCTAGCACCCACATTTCGCCAGTTTAAGTTTTAGGTCCCAATGTAACTTATTATAGTATAATATCAATTATTACGAAAATTATTTATTATAAATATAATTTGATCTATGCACTCTTTTATGTATAATGATATATTAGGCGATACTTGTGGCTCCACTTGCGTGAATGTCGGTGACCCTCATAAAAAACGAATACCCACTATGAAAAAGATACTATAAACATATATTCCGATCATAAAGTATCTATTTCAAACAACTAACTCATGATAATAGACTCAAACGATACCAAAAAACCGAAAAATCCCTTGAAAAACATTAATCGTATCAACATAATGTAATTACGTGCATACAGGACATAGTTATCTGTGCCTAGCAGCTGTCCCGGTTCCCTTATCTCTAACAGCAAGATATACGTGCCTATCCCGAGAGAAAAATCGCTGGCCTTGTCACAGGGGTGCGGGGAAACCATTTCTCAACGCGGCTTCACGGCCACACAGGGAATATTAGACATGTGTAGACGAGGCTTAACTTGCGATCTTCATTATACTCGTTAACTATAATTCTGTTCATTTATTTGAGATAATTATATTATTGGACAGGTTGGTCTTGTTATGAATGTTACGGATCATTATTGAGATAATTCTACTTATTATAAAATGTGAAAGTTTGTGAAGATATCTGGATGTTTTTTTACTAAATCACATTCCAACGACTGAATGGAACTGGCTGTTTAGTACAAGGTCAGATATAGCCGAGAATAACTTAATGTTCAGAAATTAATGGTAAAGATAGTTCATCTCTACGAGGTAAAAAGAAGAAAATTCGTGGAAAGGCACTTTAACAAATAGTTAAGTTACCAAAGTGGCAAAAAACACGGTAATTATCAATAAAGCCAAGTTTTTGGGTTGCTTGAAAGCGGGAGAGACCAAAAAGAATCTGAAAAGTGAAATAAAATAGAAATTAAGTTAATTGTAAACCAATCAAAATATACATACAAGGAAACAAACTGTCTAATTAACTCTCTGATTAGCAGTTATATTTGACTACACAAATGTTCCACACTACGAAATTTATTTGCAAATAGTGCCGTAGGTACCTTTTAGGACACACATTGGAAGGGCCTTGCTTAACCAAGCAATGTGCCTATAGTGAAACGGTAACGGTAACGGTAACGGTAAATGAAAGTAACAGAGCGCCAACTATACGCTTTATTGGTAAGTCAACGATAACTCAAAAATGGCTGGCTAATGGCTGGCATTGGCGCCTATCCTATTGACATAACTCCACCATAAGGTATGCATAAGACTGACTGGTGGATGGAGAAGGTCAATATAGTGGCTTAACTAATGGTAGGCTTCTGCATAGGCTGACGTCACATCCGTTATAATATCAGACTTAATTATTTTATGAGTGATCCGCATAAAATATCCGCGTCTTGCGGGTCACGGTATTTTCCTGTTAGAACAAAACAATTGTAGGTACTTATCCTATGTAAACGCCTTTGGCATAATATATTTTTAAACAACTAAGTATATTCAGGATACCGTTCTTTTCCATTGTAATTTTAAAGGATTTATTTAACCTGTTCTGTTGTTCGGATTGACCGAGTTGAGTGGTGGGTACCCTCACCAATTATAAATGTACAATGGATTTCCGCCTTCAATTTGTTACGTTCATTATTTAGGTATAAAAAGTACAAGAGACGCGAGTCAGTTATTCATAATCTATGTATTAATTTCTCCTTACCTATATTGCTTCTATTAATTTTGGAATAATTGAGATTTTAAAAACTACGCTGTTAACTTTTTTATAGTTGTCGCCCGCGCTTGGCCCGCGTGAAATTCTGATCCCGTTTCCTGCTACCCATAGGAACCTGTTTTTGGGATAATCCTATGTCTGTCTATTCTGTACTATAATCTATCGCTATACCAAATTTCAGTTAGATCTGTTCACCCGTGAGAGCGTAATTGAGTAACAAATGTCCAAACATCCAAACATTTTCACAAACTTTCACGTTTATAATAGGCATAAGTAGGACGTATTATATTTCATAATTTATTTTACTATGTATAATCTCAACTATCTCCGGGCTAGGATGGGCGCACCTTTGGAAAACGCGCATGAACATTGACACCCCGCCGTGACGCGTACTTCGCCTCTTGGTAGCGATTTACTGCATAGGTATATCCAAAAAGTGGTTTATTACAAATATTCCTACTAACAGTACGATCATCGGACAGTTTTGACAATTACTGCAGCGCAAAAGCAAACTTTTTATTCACAAACAACCAAACAAACGTTATTTTGGGAGTGTAGGTAAAAATATAGACGTTGTTATCAGTCTATACTAATATTAAAAAGATGTAAAGTTTGTAAGTTTGTGTGTTTGTGAAGTTGTAGGGGCTGATCTTTGGATCCACTGAACTGATTGTGAAAATTCCTTTACCAATAGAAAGCCATGTTATATGGAGCGACATAGGCTATTATTTCAGTCAAAAAATAGGGATCCTTACTAAAACTGCAATAATGTAAACCAAGGTATGAAAAATTTGCCATAAAATGCCAAGACTTGGTGGCAATGCCGACCTCCACGCGGGTGAAGCCGCGGGAGGAAGCTAGTACACGATAAAATTATGATCAAAATTCAGCCTCATCAAACATGCAAATACCTATATCTAATGTTATAATTTAATTATTTTTTAAATACATAATTATCATCAATTATCATGTATATCGATTTAAAAATAACAATAAAAACTCGATAAAATAAAACCTGTGTTTAAAAATAAGTAAACTACACATTTTGAACCACTACAAATGTAATTTAATGAAACAAGAAAACAGCTTTTAGTCTATATTTGTACGCAACTACACAATGTGCGAAACCACACAATTACTTTAAAATGAAGACACCACTGTAGTTAGTTAATAAGTTACGACATATTACATTCCTCGAGAACTAATTGTGTAGTGACATAACATTACTTACTCCTTGGCAGATTTACTGATAATTTAACTCACAGTTGTACTTTGAAAGCTCAATAGCTCGTGTACAAGTGACGCAAGTGTGTTGTCTTCTTTAGAAGGTTTTTTTTATATTTTTGAGGTACGAATAAAAATAGCCACATTTCCGCCTACCTACGGGTGCTTAAAAGCATGGAATATAAAAGTAAGGAATTAAAACTAAAGGTTAGAAGAAGCAGGTTTCCGGTGCAGTACAGACAAACGGATTGATACCGATCGAATCAGGGCAGGATCATTCTACCTTGTAAATTAAACAGGTTAACCTGTCTATAATTGCCATCACGTTCTCGATATCGTTGGACGATGATTTTACTTTTAGTAAGCTAATACCTAATATACCCTAAATTTTGTAAGCCCACGTTTTCAGCCGCAGTTACACCTTCGACCATTGTCCCAAACACACCTACACAGATCCTTTGTTGATGAAAATAGAAACACAGCTAGTCATACCTTTTCCTTAATACAATACGCTTTGTCTTAGTTTGAAGTAAAAATATCATTACATATTTTCGGCTAGAATAATAAAACCTTTGAGGTCTTCCTAAAAATATAAATTTAGAAAAATCATTTACAATTGACCAAACAAACATAACGTAACACCCTTTATACCAAACAAAACTCCACAGGTAGGTATTAACATATTTATTCCATAGCTTAATTGAGAAAATAACATTATGTTTAATTTTATTACTCGTATTTCGTCTAACGAACCTGTTTACATAGAATTAAACAAGCGAACCAAAAATACACACAAGTCAAAAAGGTTTTTCCAACGTGAGTTTGAACACATTTTGATTAAAATTTCATCAAACTTCGTCCTGTAATATTTTTTGTATACAGTACGTGCAAAAATCACAATCCTTAAAGCCGACCGCGGCACTCATTTTCCGCAAACAAATTTAATTACACGTGCCATAACTCCCTTGTATTGAAAAGCGTGTTATACAATATTGTGACACGCATTACAATAATAACTTAGCATAACACTTCGGTTTTGCTGTAGGTATTATCGAAGGAATGCCACTTTCAGTTACTATCCTTAAGCCCGCGCTCATAACGATAGGGATTACTGGAGCCAATGCGTTTTCCATGGGTCGGAAGCATCCTAGCTTTCTACTATTAACTTTTTTTTACTTCTTGTGTAGGTATAAGGTAAGCTGGTGAACATGGTTCTTATAAATATAACATAGCGAGACACACTCGCACTGCTGAAAGTTTGAAATAGTGAAATTGTTGTGCATAGTTCTGTTTAATGGTGATTACGTTATCTTAGTTTGCAAGGCGTTACAGCACAAATTTTTACAACTTCTTTTTGTTCTTCTATCGTATCGATGGCGTTTCTGCTTTCTTTGTTTACCCAGTGTGCTGCCATCTAGATTGCATTTTCAGAGGCACTCTTGAGTTCTGTAAGATAAAACGACTTCTGTAAGATACAAATCGATTTTATTTAGCAATATTTTTTTTTAAATATCCACCGCATAGTCACCAATATAGGCCGCGTAGCTATTATTGGGAGTCCTCACTAAGTATAACCGTGTGTGTGTGTAGGTACTGCACTAAAAATTTGCGGGTATTTGCAACCGCTTTGTTACTAAACTGGTTTGTGGTTCTCTGCAATGGCAACATTAGTATCATATAGGTATTACTGGACGGTAATATTTTGTAATAGAAAGGGAATTTTTGATAGAATCCATGACAAATTGAATATTAAATTATTAAACGAAAGCTGCTTCTTGAAGACTTGTTTAAAATGGATTGCAGGTGATTTTATGTTCTAATAGAATATTATATGAGACAAAAGCCGGCTTTACACGGGCAGTCTATCGCGCGTTCTAGGAACGTCCGATTGTGCGACTGAATGCTCATACGCGTAATCGTGTGCGATTATCCTTTAAAGTGCAAAGTGAACTAAATCTTTCATGCGCGATTACATGCGATCCTTTTTGATGTATCTGACGATCTGTATATAGGCGGTGTATGCGGAAGAGAGACAACAACATAGGACACGCTCTTTCTCTCTCTCTTCCAACATCTTTACACGCGCGTTTTTTTACACACGACTTGCGATAGTACTCGCGATAGACTCCTCGTGTAAAGCCGGCTATTGAAGTGTAGGCACCCAATGAATTTTTGAAATATTTACTATGATAACTTTTTCTTGTAAATTTATATTGGATATTCATTCATAAAATATTGTATAGAGCGGGCGTCGAACCCAAGCAGCCGGATGCTCTACAGCTATGACACAGACGATGACTTATGATAATATCTCTGGATGTGGACATTCTATCAAACTAATGTTACATCAAACGAACAAAGGAATAGCATTCATTTATTAAAATAAATACACTTGAATATAATAATTAATTGAGTAGCTCAACTGAAAGTCATAACTTAAGCATTCAAAATGAAATTAACAAAGTTTGGAAGATTCAAATAAGCCTGTAAGTAAATTGAGCTATAAAACTATGGATTTATCCAGTTGTGCCGATCGTTTGTAGGACAAAATATTCAATAATTAAATTAATTGAAATCGAAACAAGCCAGTTTAATTAAATCAAAACACTTGTGTAGGTACGACTAAAATATTATACATAAACTTGTTCATAAAATTAAATTTACTGATAAAACATTAAATACACAACGTAGTTGTAGTTTTGTGATATGTGAATTCGTTTTTTTTACCATGAATCCTCTTTTATTAATATGAGTAAGTATGATACAAGAAATGATATTTACGTTCTTTAACTAAATAAAGTATCTAGGTACTTACATGTAAAAAAGGGAGGAGGGAGCATGTACAAATTAAAAAGAAATTTTCTCTCCATCGATGTCGACTGGTAACGTACTACCCAAAAGTCTAGCTGGATTATATTTTTTTTTTGAGATTATTATATAATTTATTATTATTCACTTTTATATTTCTTCATTAACACACACACACACACATACACACACACACACACACACACATACACAATCAAAAATTATTATTATTATTATTATACAGCGCCATCTAGACCCGAACGAAGCAAAGCCTATCATTATGTATTTTAGTATGTGGGTATTTTTTTGTAAATAAACACATATTGTAACACAGTAACACCCACCTCTATGCATCGAACCATCGAACCACGGACCGAACAGTCAAATTCTTTACTGCTACACCACAGAGCTTGTCAAATAATAGATCTCGCTACCTATTTTTTTTTAAGTTGATAATGAGTTTGACAACTGAACGAGAAGCTAAGAGAAATCCTTTTATTTGTTTAAACGGTACTATCCAATACATACGAAACTTTTATATCAGGTTGTCATGCGGCATGCAATTTGTACTAAAAGTTGAGGAGTGCAGTTCGTATATAAACTGAGAAAGTTTATTCGTTTAATAAACTCAGTCATGTGGTTTTTAGCTCAATATTAGAAGTTATTTGAATGTTTCCTGTTAAGGATTTAAAACAGAACATTCATTTGAGTCACGAAACCAATAAATATTTGAGTAAAAGTTAATTTCAAACTGTTATCAAACGCTTTAAGAACTATTATGACTAAACATACAAATATTTTGCTCTTTGATGTTGCATAAAATTAATGAAAATGAAACAGATCAACTCTAATCAACCTTTGGAGAGTTACCAAAGTGTGACGAAATTGCTCATTGACACTGGCCGGTGTTTACTAAATAACTAACACTAACACTAACATTTTGTATTAAGCACTATCACATGTTATATTTCAAGTTGTGGAAAATGTGTCAATTCCAAATATGAAAATTCTTTTAAAATCGAATCGAGATGAGTAGCCGAAGGCAGCCGAGACTCGCCGAGGGTGCACGATATCCTCACCTTTAGAAAACATCGTCCAATGCCGAATCAGTGCTCGTTCGCAGTTCGCCGCGAATGGCTGTGGGCTCATTGTCCCGCTCCAACCTGCTCGTGATCTTACACACAATAAAATAATCGACTATTTAATTTGTGCTTTGTGACGTAAATATTATTTACCTGTTGATCATGTCAACATATTTTCTTTAATTATTTTACAACGATAACAGTGTGATCTCAAATTTTAACAAAAGTTTGAAATGAATTTATTTTTAACACTATAATCGAGTATAGGATTTAAAAAGAGTAACTAGAATTAATTATTAACGTAAATCAGTCATAGGATGGAACATGAATTAAAAATGGGTACGTTTTTAAACAATTTAACATAATAGATACCAAGTAAAGAATGGAATTAAACGATTTTCATTGATGGTGCTCTTAACATTATCCAGCGATAAATCAGTGCATGTATTACCTAATTCAATAAGTATTTTTCAACAAATGCGTTAATACGCATTTGTAGTTTTTTTTATATAATAATTAATGTAAATCATAAAACGTCACTCACATTATTGTTTATTCAATTGCATGTAGAAGTAAATTTTCCAGTCTCACATCACTTTTATTATTTCATAATGATGATATAAATGTGACATTGATAACCTCTATCATTCGTAACATAGAAAATATTATATTGAGACAAAGTTGTTATTTTCATTGAGACATAATAGTAACGTTGTTAACTGTAATATTTTACCGATTACCTTTAAAGCTGACAAATCTAAATTATTTTTCATGAAAAGGTTCATAAGTATTTTTATCCTAAAAAAACTGCAGATGTAAAATTGTAGGTAATAAGAAAATAAAATAAAAAAGCAACATCAAAAATTGTTGGAAAAGAATTTACCGAGAATCACTGGCCGGTTTCCTTACATTCTTTTTACGGAGTTTTCCACGCTTCGTCAGTTTATTTTCTTCTCTCAGGGGATTCAATACAGCTACAGACGCTAGTAATTAGCCTAAAATGTATCAATATTTTGGTATTTTCATATTTTTGCATTATTATTATTTTCACTTTAGGCACTTAATCGGTATTTAGGGAGGTGCTATTCTAAAAAAATTGCTGTACCTATTTGTTTAACAAAAATTAATATTCATAAGAAAAAATGTAAATGAGCTTTTTCTAGTTTCTCATTTCTTGTTCTGGAAGCAAGTATATTAATTATTCATATACTCATACGAAATATAAACGCAGAATTAAGAGATCTCATCATCTTCATAGCGATTGCCCAGTTGCGTCTAATGTTTTCACTTTGCGGCTCGAGGTAAGCGTATTGTTTTTGATTGGTATGTCAGCCTTTCTCCGGGAGCGACTAACACCTCCTATCTTCCCTAGGAGAGGCTACACCAGAGCCTCGTCGGTTGTTCAGCGGGCACACCGACTTGTAGATGAGGTTGGCTTGGGTGTAAAGTACCTATATTGCCATATAAACATACTTGACACTCAAACCAATCTATAGACGTAAAATTAAGATTTAATCATTTGTATATTTTTCATTTTTCATACAACTAATACTATGTATACTAATAGCTTACATTCATACGGTAGGTAGGTACTCTTGTAGGAATGAACTAGATGCAGTTCCCAGGGATATCGCCAAGTATGACACCTGATTTACAGCTATGGCTGGGTGGATTTGAATGTATAGCAAAGGATTATTTTCATCATCACGTTATGGGCTCTATTAAAACGTTTACAAATTTTCATATTATTTATTTATATTTTTAAATTTGAAATTTATTTTTGACGTCGAATCTACAATGGTGCTGATGTTTATCAGTTGTCAATCAGTAAGAGTATATTTGCAGTCTATCTCTGTAATTGTTACTAAGCGATACTAGACTAAAGTGGCACGAATCTTGAAGACACTGTCTTATATTTTTTTATTATTATTATTTACTATAGTTCTATTTATTTAATCATATTATTATTTAGATATCTTTGCATGTTTACTCATAGGTATATATTAATAATAATATTATTAATAATACATAGCTATAAACTTGCAATAACTATACGATAATTGTTATAACTATGAAATAAAATATATTTAAATTCATAACTACTACTTTGTAGACAAAAATAAACAGATATATTGTTGACTCTATAAGAGTATGACACCCGTGGTATAAAAAAAGTTTCCCTAAACAGTAACTAATGGAGAGATATTTATTAGTAGCTCGGTTCGCAGTCATTCATGGGTTCAAGTCCCATCTTGGATTTTTTACATTGAATCCTCAGCAGTGATTTTTTTAAGAAATATAAATAACAAGTAACGCTTTATAATACGCAATATAGTTTTTATAAACCATTAAAATCAGTAATATTTACTCTAATATGTGATACTATGGTAATATACTATAGTTAAATTAGTTTTAGCTTTTTATTTCCATGTTAAGATTATATTTGGATTTGGATTGGATTGGAAGCTTGGCCTGGAAAGAATAAATTTAATTTTTATAATATTACTAGCTGATCCACCCTGGCTTCGGGGTTTTTCGAACCCCGATGCACCCTTTTTAACTCATATAATGCTCATAATTTATCAGTTTTCCTAAAATGTATGGGAATCTACCGGAATTGTTCACATTTATGATTATTGCTCCGCTCCCTTGGACAGTAGCGTGATGATATTCAGCCTATGACATTCACGGATAATGTGGCTTTCTATTGGTGGAAGAATTTTTAAAATCGGTTCAGTAGATTCCGAGATTACCCCTCACAATTTAACAAATATACAAACACACAAACTTTACTTCTTTATAATATTAGTATAGATATAGATTAGAGTGTCGCAAACATACGTGACTTAATATCTAAGGAGTTATGGAAGGAATTGGAATCGGTTTTGGTTTTAAATTCAATAATAATTGGTCAGGTACAAATTTAAACTGGCAATCCGGTTATACCCTATCTTTTAACTGCTGCATTAAACCAATCTACACTTTAACTCTTTGACACCCAGTTTCCGACGTTTAACTATTGATTTAACAAAGTTCGTGGCAAACGTGCAAGATTGGCCCGATATCTAACAGTTGAAGTTTATGCAAAGTTTCTCTCACGGATGAATGTTAAGAATGGTGTGAATGTCAATAAATTATCGTTTTAATATTCAATTTTACTTCTATATTCGTAGTATTTTTGAATTGTTAGTCCTTCGTCTTCAACGTCGCAACCATTCCGATTGCATTCAAGGCTAATTTACCTTGGAGTCCGGGGTCCACTTTCTTTCCTTTTCTACTAGGTACTTATTACACTTTTTAAATACCCAATTTTTATTATTCTTCTTCTGTCAAAAAAATTGAGACGAGGGATAAAATTGAAACTTGCGTAATTATGTATAGAATTTACTATGATTAGTAGAATAAAAAGTAGGTCTAATTAATAATGAAAGAACAATATTGGAGTATTGACATAAACACTTTTGAAAATCTAACGGAAAGTAACAAGGAATTGATATTTATGAGAAAATTTAAAGGGTTTAAATTAGAACCATCTGTGTAGACCATGCTCTGCATAGGACATTGTGTTCTTTTATTTTGATAGTAAATAGATTCCTGTGGATTGAGAGAGCAACATAAGCAGACTGATGAGAGTCGATACTAGTTAGACAGTTGTTAACAATATTCATAACATAAACGAAAAATAGTAATGTTTGATGAATGTTATTGATAATAATGTAGATTAACGTTACAATATTCTAAAATTCAAGTAAAAAATCCTGCCTGTTATAAAATATTGATATCGGAATAAAAATTCTTCAAATTTATTATTTAGCTTTTTACAGAGATTATTACTCTGATTTCAATCTTGAATAACATCGCATAATTTTATAAAATATTCGACTTCGAGACAATGTCAAAAGTAAAATAAAGCCATTAGATTTCGACATATCTCTTTTTTCTTTTTCATAATTTATTGCTCTAGATTTTATATGTAGGTATACGTTTTATATTAGTTTTACATGTAATTGAATGTAAAATGGTTATTCATATTATTTTAATGTGTAGTAAGTAAGTTATACATGTTATGTTAGATCTATTTGATTGAGAATGCAGACAGAATGCACCCTAGACCTTACACGTGACTTTTATAGATCTTAAGTGTATAGGTATAGAGACCTACTACCTAACCTTTCTATGAAGCCCAAATCAACCTCACCTGCTAAAAAAAGAAGAGATTTTGGTACTGGCTTTCTTTCGGGGTTGGTAGGTCAAATGGTAGTCGCTAACAGAAAATTCGTCATACCAATCAAATAAATCAAGTTGACTTCGGGCTCCATAGTGCAAATTTTGAACGCAACTGGGAAATAGCTATAAGGATAATGATACTAAATGAACTATATTTTTTGCCAAAAGTATACACAAATATACTGTATAATATATTATTATTTTATAATTATAATTTATATGTAGGTACTGTACAGAAATGTATCCTAGTTGAGATAACATACGTTACGCTTCGCTTGTCGCATGGAAACTATTCGGCACAGTATTATGTTCACTTAACATAAGAAATATAATAAGGAAGACATCCAACAGTATCAACATTGTAACGTCCAACCTTCTGCAGACAATATTCCTCAGTAGTACTCATGTCTTTTCCTAATGATTAAAATGTATTCCTAGTAAAAGTCTCAAGCTCAAAGATAAATTTGGTCAAACACACAAAGTGCCTTGAAGAAGATTCATGTACGTGATGAGCTTAAAAAATTCTAGGTCATTCGACACAGCGCTACCTAGGTCTACAGTCAGCAAAGATTAATCAGCTTGTAATATGGATTCTGAAATGCGGATAAACCTACTTTTTTGTGAGCACATGCTACATATTAGTATACATATCATGCATAATATTAGTATTTGCACTGAAGAGTAATCAATCGTGTGACCTTTGACTTGCAGAAGATGCTCTAGCACTACGCCGCTCATCTGGTGTAATGATGAAGCTGCAAACATTTGTTTTGAAACTCTGTTTAATAACCAAATCTTTGACTCCCTGTGAGTTAAAGTTTGGTTAATAAACCGAGTTTTAAAACAAATAGTTGTTGAAAATATTTTCTCTTAGGTTATTTTGGAGTCTGATTAATTATATTTGTATATGTATTGTGATCAGATACTGATCAGCCCGCCCACAGTAACCTATTTCCAGAACAAATTTAGCGTAGGTGTTTTTCCAGATTATAACTATCTTTGTTCCAAAGCCGTGTAGTCTTTCTAGGTATGTCATTCATTCCGTCAAAACTTCGCATTTAAATTAGTAAGTTGAAGATCATTGTATTCTTAATTAATTTAAACTATATCATTGCCATCATAGCAAACAAAATAAGTCTCGTAAATTTGACTTTGCTATAATTATAACAGAGTAAACACTGGCGAAAAGATCTCTTTAATTAAATAAAGCAACGAATAAATACCTACTCCATTTGGTTAGGTACTTAACTAAAGATAAACAATCTAATAGCGAATTTTAATGGAAACAAATATTAAACAAATAACTAGGCTAACTAAGTTACTAACTAGTGGTTCAATTTCGGTTTTTGGTCTTCAAAATGGGTTTCTAAACTCAAAAATATTAATAAACTAAGTTTTTAAATATAACCGATTAAATAGACACATCAAGATTGTTTACGTTTAAGTACCTAACCGAATGGAGTATAATTATATTTATTCCTTCGTGTTTACTTCACGCTTATAGTGTTTATCCAATATCTTCGGGTAGCTTGGACGCTTAAAAGAAAACTTATTGGTAGTTATTGTCTCTGTTCGATAGTAATTCTACTGAGCTGCTATCGAAAGAGTATTAAAAATAAACTAAAAGACTTCGTCGAACACCATCAGTAAGACCGTTTTTATTGAAATATCTCGTTGGAAATGACATTGCAATTTTAAAAGACTGAAACTGCAATATTGCAAACTTGGAAGATGCTCTTAAGTTAATACTATTAAAGTTTATCTTTTTATTATAAATTCTGTTTTCAGGTTAAGATTAGTTATTTATAGTGATTATTTATCTTTACTATTATAAAATTGTAAAGAAGCTGCGACTATGTCTACTTGATTCGATTTCTCAGTTTGTCTGTATATATTATATGTTATGATTTAAATACCTTTTATTTTAAAGTTAATTATATTATGAACTAGCCTTAATAAGCACTAAAGAAATAAAATATTAATTTGTTAAAATTAATTTATTAAAATGTTACTTCTCTATCGTCCTTTGAAGACGACAAAATAATTCAATGGATGTATTTTAGGGAATACACCTCATTGAAAATTAAAAGCAACCTACGCTACTGACTATATAGTAAAAGGAGCAGCAATAGCGTAACTTACATAGTTAGTAGCAGTAGGCGTTTTGGAAAACTTGCCCCTAGAAAGATGTTTTCAAGGACGTAAATCCAATTCCGAACTTTGGTAAAGATTTTTGAGGTGTCTGCACGTAACGACAGTCGCAGATTTGGGGACCGTACGCGTACGTGTTTTTTAAGCACGGGTGAGTTTCAATATGTAAACAAGGGTCATCTACTGAATATTTGATCCCAATTACGTGGTTTACCGGCTATGATGTTTTCTTTGCTTATACTCGATAATCCTTGCTTGTTTTTTTTTCTTTTTTTTACTAGTTAAGTAGGTATACCCTAAGTTGTTTAAAAAAATTAAGTGTTTGTATTGTAAGATTCTTTAATGAATGCATAAGACTGTATACAAGGTACTTACTACATTGTTTTTTAACTATGTCGGGCTGCTTTTTGTCTGTTTACAAATATGCGTACATACGGTGAGGCAAAAACTAACTTTCCTACCTTTCCTCATATAATTCCTAAAATCAAACCAAAAAAAAAAAAAAAAAGGTAGGACACGACGGTATCTCCCGTCCGAACTGAGCAGTCCGACTGGGGTAGTAACTCCGCCCTACAGAACACCGCGGCCATAATAACTATCGTGTTGTGTTCCCGCCGGTAAGTAGGGTAGCCAGAGCTCACTGTACCCCTCCTCTTCCCACCTCCCTTCCTAGCCTCCCCGCCCCCTCCCAGCCCTCCCCGCTTCCCTTCTGGGTAGGCAGCGCGTGTGTGACACCCTTAGTGTTGCTTCCCATCAGGTGGGCCGTGTGCTTGTCTGCCACCTAAGTAGTATAAAAAAAATCAAATTTGACATACATATATGTAATAAAACATAGCTAGATAAAGAAGAATAAAGTGCAAAATAATATAAATACAATAAGGACATAATAAATAACCCATCTATTCGATCATAGTTTAAGATTATTTTTTCACTGCTATAATATTCATATCAGTTGTGAAATCGATACCTACATAATACTAAAAGCGATGAATAGGTATTTCCTCCAAACTCCGAAATTTACTTTCCGCGAAGCGTATTTTCCTAAAGTCGACACTTTTCCGATGTTGAAAGGCCATTCATCCCATTTTACCCGAACCAATATCTACGTGAGATTTACTTATTACTGGGTTGATAATTGTATCCCGAATTTCTGCCTGATTTAAGTTGTCTTTGATAAAATAATGTTTAATTTGATCCCTTCAAATTTGTCTTTATCGTATACAATATGCCTTCAATATAATTACTCTGATTGAGTTGGCTTTAGTGTGGCCATCAGGTTTTGTCCATAGGTTTTGTCATTTGGAAGTTTTGACATTAGTATATAGATGAACAACCATAAAATGAGAATCCATGGACATAGGTAGGTAAAACTTCAAAGTTTAGACAAGTAGTCAAGTAGTTTTTCTTGACGAATTAATACCCAATAATTGGATAGGATAAAGCTATCAAATTCACCAGAAGTGCTATATAAAACAATGCTATGTGGTCCGCTAGCTAACTGGGGCCGCATCCACTTTTCCTTTCGTTGTATCCATATTATTTAGTCTCCTTATCTGCTCTGCGCTGAAGTGAAGAAAAATATAATTGAACTTAAAGACAAACCCCACTTTCTAAGAAAAGATTTCCAAGAAAAAATAATTGACACAAGTTCTTTGCTAACGTTATATTTCAAAATCAATATTTATAACTTGTAAAAGCGAGAAGAAATTTCAGCCCGAGGTCCGACAAATCGCCATCGGTCTTATTAGCGATGCCTGCCTTTTCAAACCATCTTCTGTATGTTAGCAATTTCATTTATAATATTGTTGATACACAACTTAGGCAATCTTGATATTTCAAATACAGAAACTTTGAAATTGATCAAAGGTTCGAATGTCGTATAAAATTGTCTCACAGAAAGCATTTTGATATTGACTGGCTTGCTTTACGATATCTTCGTGTAGGTTAGGTACAGGATATGAAGTTTTCATTGATATATTTTTTTAGGTAGGTATAGATGTTCTATCTCACGAAGGCGGGTGAACAATTAAATAGTAGTACCTGTATCTTGTAAATACGCATACGTCAAAAGAAATTCATGTAGCAGTTAGTAGAACAATAATTGCATTGCAAGTAATTCATTTTTAAAAGACAGTTTACCCACCTTCATAAAATAGAACATCTATACTCGCTGTTGCCCTGCAGTTCCGCCCGCATGAAATACTGAAATAGTCGATAAGTTTTCTGACATTATGTTAATGAATCTATTCAACAATTGATAGTTACGCCTCTACTTGAGTTAGAATTGAGTATAAAATATGTAACAAATATAATATCAAAGTGTCTTACCACTTAGAGAGGTGGCACGAAAGAAGGTTAACGAAACAGATTTATGAGGCGAGGGTGAATGGACCATCCGGTAAAGGTCAACTTAGGCCTAGGTACCTATGTATATCGATCAGATCGAGGACGTTTTAAGAAATGGCCAGGCCAAAGGAACACCCACAACCGGCGAGCGTGTGTTAAACGATTATAAGAGTAAAAGAATCAAAGGTACAGGATCGTAGTAAAATGGAAATATAATATAATCTCTCCCGAAAGAAAAGAGATGCGAGGATATCTTAGTACTATTAAACACGAAACTTTGTATAAACGTTTGTTACTTAATCACGCCAAAATGACTGAATATATCTGGATGTTTGGAACATACATAGATCATAGTCTGGAATAGTACATAGGCTGTATATTTTATCCCGGGCGTGTGTGGTGGTACCTGTGGGTGGCGGAAATCGGATGAGTATTTCATGTGGGCGGCATGTATTATCCCTTTCGACTATTGTTATGAATGTTATTTGAACTCGCAAATTTCATAGTCATGTTCAATACCTAATAAGTGTTTCATTAAATTCTATTCAAATTGCGCCTTAGATGTTAACAATGGGGGTATAATTGTCGGCAGTGGTAAGGGTTTGAAATACTCACAAATCAATGGTAAATTATGAAATGCTATAAGTGCCGATGGGTATAAAATAGTTCATTGCAATGAATCTATGTCGTTGTCACTGGTAGGTTGAACAGTCGTCCTCGGCTTTCCTCTCATATCAAATGAAAATTATATCAAACGTTGTTATACTTTACGTTGATTATATCATATGAACGTTATATCAAATGAAATTATATCAAATGAGTTTATACGATATAAGATGCACCCCATTTTTATACAACAGCTACTAAACTTCACTCATCGAAAGACGGCACTTACACATCTACAACGATTATTAAGGCTGATAATAATTAATAAAGGCACCATCCAACTAAATGGCTTATACTAACACGCAGATACATAGCTATTCGATATTAATAATAATTATTAGGGATAATGGCAGTGGGGCCGTAGCGCGGGAATATTACTGACAGCTATTGCGTGAATTCTATCTACGAAATTAATTAGCTTTTATTGATAGCAACGTGTAAGCGATGACTAAGAGCAAGTCTTAACTTTTCTGAAAGACTATAGAGATATAAGTGACTACTCACAAGAGTTAATCCTTTCAAAAATCTATTCTTATGCATATAGTATGAACAATAATTGAACATCAGTAAAAGTAAAATTAAATTTTTAATTCATAAAAGCTGCTCAAATGTATTATTTTACATAGACTCTGTATTCTTAACTTCTATTTAACTTACACTCTCCATACGTAAGTTGTTCGTCAATTTTGTGAAGCATTTATCGATCAGTTTACGATGTCCAATTCAGCGAAAATTTTACCTACGAGTGCAGGTTGGATGACGATTGAATAAAACTTATAAATACATCCAAGCTAGTAATAAATATAATAATTATATCCTTTCATTACTGATGTCAATTCACATTATAATTCATTCGAGGAATGATTTGTATAGTCATTTATTTACAAATATTTAAGTACATACGAACACAATAATCGAAAAAATAATTTAATTGGACAGTTAATAGTCGTTCTTTTCCCCACTCATCTTTATGAAGGAAAATGAAAAGGAAAAGTATCAGGTGCTTTTCTTCCTACGCACGTTCTAAGGGTCATTTACTTCCTTCCAACAGCGTGCACGTCATTTGAACGTAATAAACTGCTTCTATATTTATTCTTTTCGCTGACACTGTGTTTATTATAGCTGTTTAGCTTTTAACCCAATACTTATGTATCATTACTTGGTGAAGGTAAACTTTGAAGTTTGCCGTTAAATTGTATGCTTGGATACATGAATGTGGTGTTTATTTCAGTGTTTATATTGTTAATCATGTTTAGTTGATACAAAAGTTGTTCCTTTTATAAGTTTCTGTTTGTTATTGTAAGCATTTTAGATCGTCATCCATTGTTAATTCCGGTTCAATCATTCCATTTCCGAGCTTAACTTAACGATCTTCGTCTTGATTTGGCTTTTGTTGACTTTTATGGGATTGACTGCTCTCTGATCCTTCAACACTGAAAGAAGAGCCTACTCGGGCCTTCTTTGTGAATCAGCTGGTAAGGTTGGCTCCGAAAATCTCATACCATACATCACTGAAATAAGTTATATTTAACAGTACGTTTACATGTGTATAAATTATACCCATTATTATTCTAAAGATTCAGTATAAAAATTAACAAAATATTAAGCAAATATTATGCGGTAATTAATCTCGAAGCTGAAATTATTAAGCGATTAGATTAGCCTCTGACACTGACTCCGAAGTTTCAAATTACTAATTATAAATTTAGTAAAATAATGTTTCATCTTTTTGTGCTACATTATTTTAACTTGCTTTAACATCGTCTGCCAGTTGATATTCTATTCATATAGGGAGGGACGGAGGGATTCAAGGAATGATTTTGAGTATATATTATTTTAATGAAGTAAACCGAGCTTATGATACAGCTTAAACATTTATCACTTTGCTGTTTTCAATTATTCATAAGCATCATCATCATGTTTAGGAACCTTTAAGAATAGTGGCGATGGAAAATCTATGTTACTTTCAGGGCTTTCATAAAATTGAAATAAACAAAATAAATAAATTAAACTAGAGAAATCCCACCATTAGCGAGTCGGTTGCCCAAATGAGAATTAGCCCTAATGCGCCTAAACCTTTAATATTTGAACTAAATTTGGAACAAAACTGCTTATGTTTTTATTTTAGTGTAGACTGAACACCAATGATTTGAATCACCATGTATTTCAGCTATTATCAAAATTTCTATAGCATTGATTGCGTCGCCAATAATTCAATCATTAAACCTATTGCAGTCCACCACTGGACATACGTCTCTCCCAACGTGCACCGTAGCACCCGATGCTCCTCCTTCCGTATCCAGTCTATTCTGACCTTGCTAGTCCTTCGTCCTTCTAGCTGGCAGACGTCCCATCTTTTATTTGTCGATTCACGGCTTTCCCTCTAGGACTCCTTTACTCCCATAGCCATCGGTTATTCAGCATATTATGTAGTCTGCCTAGTCAGTGTATATTATTTATTATAACATCAAACTAATTAGGAAGAGGTGAACTGAAATATTCTAGTTGCAGTATAATTTCTCATTATTATCAATAATTTGGAAAATTCCTACAGTTAAACAGTTTCATTTCTTAGATTTCAGATGTTTGTTTTGTGTCTTATTGGACATCCAATTAACATTAAATAAAATACTCATTAATAATCACGATTTATTTACGTCTTTGATTAATTATTTCGCAAATAATTTGTACCTCTTATCTCATTTCAACATAATGTCTGTTTTGCTATTTGTCAAATAAATTAAATTTAAATTGAACTTTATAATCACTTATCAAAATAATATAAAATAAATATTTTGTATTTTTAAAATAAGTTTATGTTTTTTACTTCATCATTATCACTCTAGCGTGTGCACCGCTGCCTCGGGGCCCAGGATTTTCTGCTTTTTCTCCTTCACTTCGCACGAACATAAGCATCTTTTGTAGAAAGACCATTGGTACGCATGTCATAGCTACCTTGCGACGTCAAACCAGCCCTTATCTTTCTTTCGAATTGATTTTTGGAATGTTTTTGTTTATGTAGGGTACCTACATGAATGTGACTTTACCTCGTCTAGAAACACATGAGTTACTTTTTTTATACTATGTCTAAATTTAAGTTAAATGTCTAATCTATTTTTTTATAAAATTCAAATTTCACTTTCGGGATTCTAGATTTTTAATGAGTAGCCATAATAATATATTTTCATCGTCGATAGTCCATTGTCCCGTAACAGACATCACGTAGGCGATATCTTGTTTTATTTAAATAAGTTGACCCATAAAAACTAGGGTAACGTTAATTTCATTGTTAATTTCATTAGTTTACCAGTAGGTAAGAAACAAACGCAAATAATACAGTATCAATACCGGTAGCATCACAAAGCCTATCATCATGTTAAATACTTATTTGCTAAGCGCCCTGTAGGGAAATTATAGGGAGAACGGCAGGTTGACGTCAGAGGCAGAACTTGTAATCAAACTGTCATCTAAACAACGATCCATGACTTTCTAGTTAGCATTTTAACTATGTTTTACTACAAACATCCATTGAAGTTTTTCTTTATACCGATTTTTTGTAAGTTGGCTAATCGATGTGTATCTGTATTTAAAGTAGGTAAACGAAGGGGAAAGCTAGTAGTAACACGGTAACTAAAAAAATAAATAACTAGCAACACAAGATATATTATAGAAGTATAAAACATATAGAGGTTTTATGCTTGTATAATACATCTGAAAGTGAGACAGTAGAGCTGCCTCACTTTACTATTGTTCGGACAATACAATTTATAAAATACATTTTTATACTAGATGATTCTGTATGTGTATCAAAATGAAAATGTAGGTTAGTAAAGTTTGTAGATAGTTCAAATTGAATTATAGAGGTATTATGTCATTACAGAATCAAAATGAACTTCATGTGACACAGTCTTTTTTTATGGATAAGTACGCTGTATAAGATTGCTGCTTACCCTTATCTCCTTTCAGAGCATTATGACAATTTTTAAGTTATTTCCATATTAACGTCGTATAATAACGCTATATAATATGACAATGTTATTCCAAAAAGTAGTACGTATGTAACATAAAACTGCTACAAAAGAAAACATATTTTATTAATGCCACACCATTTTGTAGTAATACTCGTCTAAAATACGACTTGTTTTGAAACAAACAAATGACAGTGAACTAATAACAGTGCTGTATGTTTCAATGATAGAAACAAGTCCCGTTTCTTTGTACACAATGCTAGTAAATAAATAAAATTAAGCGATACCACCGTTTCTCGATTCAATTGCGAGTAAAACTCTCTCGAGAATACAAAAGCGAACGGTGTAGTTTTATGACGACGGAAACAAAATGAGTCTAGTCATGCGACGTGATACCACGATATCGAGCAATTTGTATGCATGCGTATGTTAAAATTGTATGAATGAAATACGTAAAATGTTTTCTCAAGTGAACTCCAGCATTGAACACGCTATCCATAAAATCTTTGGTAGCTTATAAATATTTTTTAAAATGAATTTCTGGATCACAGTTACTTTTATACATTCTACTAAGACTACTAAGATTTATACTCTTACTTTGGTTATTTTTTTTATATATCGGTCACGTCAATATGACTTCACCTCGCCTGATGGTGAGCTAAAGGTAAAGTCTTAGGAAGGGGGTCCCCATTGCATTCACCGACAGTGACATAATGGTGGCCCTCAACTTGACGGCCTCATCAAAAAAGTATGTATATCAGTTATAGATTAAATGCTACATAATTTAAAATATATAGAAGGGTGTTTGGACCCAATATCTTCGGGTCTAAGCTGATCATAGCTGCTCATCTCCCCTAAGTCCGGTACACCTACTGATTAACGCATTTTTCAGTTTATTATGCTGGGGGGCGTCCTAACGTAAGGCAGAAAGCGTTATTTTTGTCCCTTAATCCATAGAACCCTCAGTGCGCGAAAGAGCTTTTTTTATTCAAATACATATTCAAAATTATTTTGGCATATATGGTATTAGCTATAAACTAGTTTAAGTAGTTTTGAGATGTTTAGTTAGTGATGTGCCTACACACATATCTAGAAAAAATCAAATCCAGGCAAAAGACTCTGGATCCATTCATGTACGCTTATAAGTCAATTTTAAATAAGTATTTGGTTAGCTTTCGAGTTCTAAACAACTTGCTCGTGGTAGCAGATGAACAAAATTGCTCCTCAGTTTGGACACGAAACGCTACGCCTTGTCCGTGCCGGAGCTACACATGCCCGCTCTATAGAGAATTTCTTTCAATCCGAATTTCCCGATGTTACGTTCGTGACTCCCAATCATGTTGACTTATTGCAGCTTTGTGGTACTTTAATGTCGATAATGCTCCCCTTACCACCCATCTAAGGTCCAACTTAAACCAAGATTATAAAGGATCTCTGGACTTAATGACTCGTTTATCCCAATATACAAAGATAAGGCCAAATTAGTTGTCTCAACCTTAATTAAACCAATAATTCAAATTTTATTAAAGTAAAATCGTCACCAAAACCATCTTAATAAGCCAAGGTTTAAAACAAATCCAGGGAGTTTTTCGTGAAATGAAATTAGCCGAAAAAGGCGGCGCCATTAAAATTACATTAGCATAAATAAGAGGAATGCTAATCTAAGGAAAATAAATCTTGGGCAGGAAATAAAAATAATCCTCGTGGCCAGCCGTTTAGTGACGTCATGACAGATTTGCTTAGTAGCTTATTTTACGACTGTCGAATTTCTCTTCTTTTTTAAGACGTGGCTTACGCTAGTGAATAAGTCCGTTGTGACAGGGACTTTATGAATATACTATAATGAATATAGAAAACCAGGCAAACGTATTGTTGAACTACAACACTCAACACAGTGATTGCTGGTGAGGCAATTACTTAACAATATACCTTTTGTTATAGGCAAATGGTTGGTTTTTGAGATGTAAACAACTTTTTACTCCTATAATGGTCACTTAACTGGCATTCAACTTGACTAAGTGACGTCTTGTCTTACTCCTCAACGTATGTATTAATTTTTTATTGATCACAGTGCATTATGTTACAAAATAATTAATTATACATTAATATTGTCACAGTGGTACTCAGCCAGACGTCCTCAAGGGAAGTAAGTGTTGCGTTACCCAAAAGAGTCCATCAGTTACCAAGTTTAACACTCTTTTATTCTAATTAGTCCTTAGGGAAACAATTCAGAGGGTTTCGACGAAGCACGGGATAGGAAACGAAGGCTTTGTGCCCCCGAGAGACACTTATTTAATACTGACGCTTACGACATCTAGACCGTCGTTTTAGGTACTTTAGGGAACAGTTTTACAGATCACAGAAGCGAAATTTAAAGAGGATCTGACGTAAGCAACTGAGCACAGTTTTGCTAACGTCCGGACATAAGTGCCTTTCAGTGACATTGCTAGATTTATTGATGTCACGACTTAGTACATATGATATTCTTTAACGTGTTATCTAAATAAAAGGCGTTTTAAATATATCTTCAATACAATAATATTATGTAGGTATTAGTTTATTTCCGCAACTTCATCCTTGCGGATCTCGGTAACTGTTTTTATACTTAATATTATATCCGGTTCTACTTAGCCAATAGCAATCAAATATACGACAGATTATAAGTCTGACTAAGACCTATCCAATAGAAAAAATCATTGATTTTCATAATTCAATCATAATTTTCATAAGTTTATAATGAATGTAATATAAATATAATTATGGTTAAAATAAACGTGGACGACTCTGCCAGCTTTGTAAATAAAATTATGAGGAAAGAAATTCACAGCTGACAGTTTTTCATTCATGCAAAAAAAAAGTATTTTTATACGTTACCAATAAAAAAATATTTATATAGTATTTCAGTTTCAAAATAGATTAACGAATAAAACCCCGTAATACGACACACGTAACAATAAAAAACTGTTCGTATAAAAAGCGTTATACCAACGTGCCATCTATTACAAATAAAGTGATGACACTGTATGTACGTACTACGTACGAAGTTTTGCCGATTCCAGCAATTTTCCTACACGGCATCTACACGTATTCAGCCGAATTCAATTCTGGCCTCTCAGATAATTCACGTGCACAAAAATAGTCGATTCGGCTCCCAGTCGGGATCGATGGAACTACGCCCTGGAAAAGATGGCGTAATATCACAACAGATGTCGACGACGGTTATGTCAACTGGGCGTCCATTCACGAAACTAATAAAAGATTCAGCATTGTCGTTTGCCCGAAAGAGGGTTCTTCCAAAGCATTGACGCCCATTCCGAGCGGTGTGCGTACGGTTCATACCGGACCTTAGCTGCTATTATCGCTGGATATGGTTTAGAATGAACACCGCCTGTAATCTCTCGCATTATTCCATTTTTTTAGAGCGCCCCTTTTGTATTGGCGGTTTTTGTCATATTGGGTGGGAATGAGAATTGTCATGTATATTGCCTTGTCATGTATATTATCTACAACGTGCAAACAGGTATTCGAAGTTGTTTTGTGAAGCAGTAAACATATTCTTACCTTTGTAATATAATTAAGCTGAGATTACGCGCGTGTTTGTACATTGTTTGTTTGAAGATACGGATTATTGCTGTAATTGTTTCATGTTATAATGTTATGTTTTAACCCGTCCTGGTGTTAAATTTTGCATTAAATTACACTTTCAAATTGTAAAATGAGTAACAAAAACATTGTTTTTTTGGGCGGTTTTGTATTAGAAGTCGTTTAGATTGTTTAAACTGTAGAATTTCACGCATGAAAATACAATGAAATTATTATAATATGCTCTTTCTAATTGTATATAATTATTGTTTGTTTGGTGTGCAAATAAATCAATAAATCTCTTGTAAAACATAATGTAATCATGTAAAGACACAGAAAAAAAATAGCAAGAAATATGAGATCGAAAAGTTACAGCATAAAGTATATATCAAATAGCAATTGGCAATTCGGGATAGGAAAGGTTCGACCTATAAAGTACGTGAGGCGGTCAAAAACAAACTTGTGCAATAAATAACCCGATCGGATAAGAGAAGGTACGCACTGAGCCATTTTATATTCAATAAAAAATGAGATAAACTAAATTGTCTTGCGATACATTCGGTTACAAGATTTATGATGCAACAACAATATTCATGTTTATTAAGAAGTTATCAAAGTTGGGATGTCCCTTTTAGTACCGCGGTATGATCGGTCAGACACTTGTGGAATATGCGCACAGCGGTGTCGATGCCAAAGTCCTGATAGCGGGAGACAAGAATATCAAAATTTGAGAACTTTTTTTAAGTAACGTTGTATTTTAAGTAAAATAATGAATTACACTAGTATATACATATCCAGTACATCTACTGATTAATATGTCGCTCTTTTGAAAGGCAAGATGAGTCAAATCAACAATAGACGAGCAAACCTTGGGCTCCAAAAGATAAGTTCTGGTTACAAATTCTTGCCCAACTACAAAATTTTATTTACCATTTTGTTTTTGTACTGAAATATTTCCATTTTTTATACACTACAGTTAGATGGTTACCATTATCTAAGAACACTTGCAACATTACTCATTGACACCTACAGAAGAGAAATAGTTTATATAGGTACAGGTATGTTACGGCTAATACCCGAAGTGCGGCTGCACCTAGTTTTAGCCGGTTAGGTTAGGTTAGGTTAGGTTAGGGTAAGTGGCTACACCTAGTTCTAACCTGCTAAAACTAGGTGCAGCCGCACTTCAGGTATTAGCCGTAACATATACATAGTCAAAGAGGTTGGTAACTCTCACAAACCGTTTTAAGTGACAATACCCAGAAAGCGTAAACTTATTAAATTTGGTTAAACCTAAACTCTATTGCCAACAAAATCCAATTTCATAAAAAATATTTACAGAACTTCTCCTAATACAGTACTAAGAAAATCTTCTTCGAAGATAATCTGAAACAAAACCCTATAATACAATTTGTGGAGTATATATTTCAAAAGATGTTTTTTAAAGATGGCATTGGACATTTTAGCTACAATAACCACAGAATAAAATTATTCCATGAATGGCTATAATACATGCATACATACATACAATTCACGCTTTTTTCCATAGAGGTAGGCAGAGACAAAATCTTTCAACTTGCTACAATCTTGGCTATAATATAGCTCTCAATGACTTTATCATTCATAAGCATATAGAATCACAAGCGGTTTCCCGCACCTCCACTCGCATATAATACCTATCTATTCCAAGGATAAAATGTTGGGTGGTGCTATGGGCAGTAGCAGTTCTAAAAATGAATGTCTGAAAATAATTCATATTCAACCTTATCATTCCCAAACCGGTTCCTAGTCTTTTCCATTTGAGTAAGTATTACGCAACATAATCGAAAAATAAATTTAACGTTCCTGTTTCTAACCTTTCTGGAAAGTTTTTATTCCCCAGGACAAGGGTCAAGCGCTTTTGTAGAGATTAAAAGACATTATTTACCCGTGTATATGCGTAACCAGCAGTCAAAGTTTTATATTTCTGACAGGGGACTGAAAGCTTACCCTTTGAACACATGTTCTGCTAGATGGTTCAATGTGTTTATGGCCAAAGAGAATTCCTTTAACACACGGTTTGGTCTAAATTAATGTACAGGTATTATATCCAGTACAAGATGTAACTATCAATCTTTTAATAGAGCAATAGTTAATGCTATAATTATAATAATAGGATTAAGTAAAAAAGTCAAAATAGTTTTTTTTTTTAAATTGAAACCGTTGGAAGCAAAATAACATTAAACTTCATCATTATTAAATAATCAACTTTCTTCTTCATTATAAATAAACTAGCGACCCGGGACCCGGTTTTGCTCAGGTGTAAATTCCAGTTTTCCAATAAAATATATGGCTATGAGACTCACGAATCACGTGGCTTGCTATTGGTGAAAGAATTTTTAAAATCGGTTCAGTAGATCCCGAGATTACCCCTTACAATTTTTAACAAATATACAAACACACAAACTTTATCTCTTTTTAATATTAGTATAGACTAAAGAATCCAAATATATAATGGTGGAACCACACTTCGCTATTCGCTATTTGCCTACAATGTATTCGACGAAATTATTATAGACGACTAAACCCTTCACAATTCACGTGAATAAAGGCGAATAGCGAAGTGTGGTTCTGCCATTACATATAATTTTACACGAACTGGTGTTCTAATTTCATCTATAAATTTAACTAAATACTTAATTAGATGTTGAAGTACAGTCTAATATCATACTAAACAAGTATCTTTTGAACTTTAATTTTCTAACTTTATGTAATACCTACCTACAACAAAAACTGTTCAACTTTGGTTTTACATTAAATATATTATTACACTTATTAACTTACGAGTATAAAACTTTGTATTTTCTTTATGATAAAAGTTTTTACACTTATTCGAAACATTTTGACAGTATTAACGGAGATTTTGTTATATTAGAAATGTAATAAAAATCTGTCACCTCGAGCCTTTGTGAAGTCGAAAATTATCATGAGAAGGTCATGCTAGCTCCTTGTTGCTAGACAAAGAGTACGTACAATCTATGGTTGAGCAGCTGTGCCACTGCTTTGTTTTATGTAGAGGTAATGTACATCAAATAGATGGTAAATAGGGAACTATAAAGGTAATCTCCCATCACGCAAGGGACCCGCAGAGCGCCGGGAAGTGCTAAACTATCTCAAACATCCGTGAGGGCGGATCTGAGGGTGAAATGTATGACTGCCCATCGCCCAAGTAGCAGAACTGTTGGTGAAAACTTTAACTTAATTATTCACAAACTTCGCATTAGAATAACTATAGAAAGTAATACGTCGGTACTAATTTCGAAATTATGAGAGATCTAGGTTAATTTTTCAGCATAAGGTCATAGTATTTCCTTTTTATTATTCCGATTGTGGGCTTTACTTTATTTAAATTTTATAAAGCTTTGAAGTGTACTTTAGTTAGTAACTATGAAATTATTATTCAGATAAAAAATGTTTCACATAATAATACCCCAAAGCCCCCATTTGTGTTGAAGTTAGTAATATGAAGACGTAAGTAGTCAGTTCAATAGATTATTCAAATTTATAATAATGTACGCAGACCTCAACAAAATCGATGAAACAACGCGAAGTTTAAAAAGCAATAGGTAAAATTTATTAAAATTTACGGATAACTTGAAATGATGGTGAACAGTAAAAATACAATTTTAAAAATAAATGTAAGGACGCTGGCTCAATTTCTTGCGTCGTGTGACAGTAAAAAAAAAATAGTGCTTATAATGTGGTGTCCTGTGTTGTCTATGATGCGGTGTTAAAAAGTTTTGTGAACGATGTGCTCAGTTATGTGGTTGCGGTTGTTGGTGATGCTCGCTGCTTGCTGGGCTCAGGAGGGAGAATGGAGCGAGGACGCCGAAGACTTAGGTAAGCAAATTTATTAAAATTTTATTGTACATTAAAACTTTTTTTATATCAATTAGGTGGCAGACAAGCATACGACCCACAGCCTAAGTGTGCGCGGAATGAAATTTCTATTCGCGAATGCAACGTGTGAGGATGATTCCCTGCCTGTGACGAGCGGTGTGATGATGTTTCTAAGTTTTGAATATAAATCGTAACTTATAAAGCTGAAGAGTTTATTTGTTTCAAAGCGATAATATCTGGAACTACCTACCTATGTTATAGGAAATATTATTTTTACATTTGATAGAAGAGTTAGAAGTCAAAAGATTAAAAGAGATCAATGGTCGATGGCCAGCTGGAATAGAATCGAGTTCGGTGGAGAACCGTAATTCCCAGCCAGTAAAATAAGCAAGGAGGTTAAAGAGCCAGTTTCCGTTTTTTTAAGTTTCAGTGCAAGTTTTTTATCACTGGATTCCATGTCGCAGATAACCTAAAACCGTCTTCCCGATTGAAATTTTTGTATCTACTTCTTGATTTCAATCGCTTCACGTACAGCTCTTGAATAGAAGTGACGTTCGGTGGAGAGGACTTGTTCATTTAACTTCTTTTTGATCGTAAAAAGTTGTAATGTCGTATTGAGTAACTTATTATGTTTTCCTTCCCGTTGTCTAAAATATTCAATAGAAGTACTTTCAACAATCAGTAACACTTCAACATTTATTTTCCTCTTCAGCCATATTTTTCCATTTTCTTATAACCGCATCTTTCCATCCTTACATTTCAAGCACCTAATCTTTTATTCTCTCTTTGGAACTATGTTTCCATGTTTTGTAACCATTCCCAGAGATGGGTTTTCGTAAGCAATTTTCTTATATTTATGTTTACTTCCGTGTCTGTGAAAAGAGTGTGAGTATTGTGGTACTAATAATATTGAAATGTACTTTATTAATAATATTTGTTTGTTTTTTTAGATATTGTCAAACTCAGTTGGTCTAATGACTATTGAAAAATAAACTGATTTAAAATTGGTCCATTCGTTTGGGAGATACAGTGCCACAGACATCTCCCAAACGGATGGACCAATTTTAAATCAGTTTACGAACAAAGAGATCGAACTTATGACACCCTGCATTTTTTGTTGATGGTTGAAAAGGGGGCGATGAAACGGGCCCGCACAAAATAAGAAGGCAGGATATAGCGTTTAGATGTGAAGACCCTTCGGATTTCTTTCAGTTGCGTTTTGGTCGAGAGAAGTCTTACGTCTTTGAATCCAATTTTGGCATTCATAGCACTGAAATTTTTAAATACATTAATATTTATCCATACGAATAAATGAATAATAAAATGATTATTGTCACCGCTGTTCGGTGCCCCACCTCACAGTGAATCACTGGAACGATCAAATGAAACAAATCGAACAAACTCAAGTGGGAATCGCGCTCAACCCATTAAACGCGATTGCTTGTCGAAAATAAAAATGGGTAAATATATTTTCGTTTGTTCGACGGATCGTTGTTCCATGTTTTCGTCTGATTTTTATGCAATCCATCGGGAGCTGCGTTTACACGCAACAAATTGCTCACTTCGATTGAGTGAACAGCAACGATGCTGTATTTTGGAACGACCACTAATAAAAATGAACTTTTTAATAATTTTGCTCGGGCAATTAAAAATTGATCACTTCACAATTTAAAATGCATAATGATTTTCTGATCGGAAAAAATGCATAGTTTTGAGCCCCCAAATTCTTTACAATGTATGCCACGAAATCTTGAGAGTTTTGTCAAAACCCCGGTTATTCAATGTCGTGGAATGTAATATGATGTTCAGCATGACGCCTCATTAGCCTTGACCATATTTCATCCTTTTTTATAATGACCAAACAACAATACAGTTACTTTCAACTGTATAATGGTATTGGCAATATTTTTTACAAAATAGGCAAATCCACATTATAATCAAATGATGCTTATTAATTATGTAATTGCAGCGTTTATATATCTGAATTTATAATATAATTGTATCATAGGTTACCTACTTAGTTTTCTCAAATATAGGTATTTGTTATTCGCAATAATGGTTTCACGAATCAGTTCGGTAAAATTATAAATTAATTATTTTTAAGCGGTGGCGATGAAACGTCTAAACGTAAACCGGCGACTTGCTCAAGCTCCATTACTCGTCTGGATGCTTGTGAAAGGAGCAAAAAGAGCGACCCAATTAAAAAGTGTTCATGCATGAGTGATTCTATTCGGCTTCAATTTTATTGGAACGATTAATTTTATTGCAAAAATTTCTGGACAGCGGAACGAATGGAAAACGAGAGTACACCGAGGTGGCTTCGCGACCTTTTTGTGGTTGAGCGATGGATGGGTTTGTTCAGTACCGAATCTAATCAAAGGGCACATAGCCGAAAAAAGTGTTCGTCGCTTGCTCATTGTGAACGTGATGAATGAATTGAAATTTTAATGTAATTGGATATCGACGATGATCGAGCGCCGTGCCTCCACCGGTACCTCTATCCACGGCAATAATGAATATTCAACATTTGGTCCTATATTGCCCAACCCACGGTTATTCATTATAATTTTCTTTTCAATTTTATTTGGCGTAGGTACATTTGAAAGAATTGAGGTTGACTTTTATGTGTAAATTTTATGTGAAATTAGTTTTACATTATATTAAAAGGATTTAATTAGATATCTTTTACTCAGTTATGTCAGTATTTCATAACTATTTTTTTTACTTCACCTGTCCTACTTAGTCCTTATCATTCAGTTGAATATGATTAAATTTCATTAAGAATCTTACATCAAATCCCAATCAAGAGTTATGAACTTAATGTAAACGGAGATAATGTTTATCTATCCCTCTCAGTTTGTCAAATCTTATCTTGGAGTATATGCATCTGAGATGATATTATTTACATAATAGTGTATATTAAGGTGTATTTGCATTAGTCTAGCATAGTATACTATGAATCATTCATCATCTTATAGTTTTTGATGGTTACATTCGAGGCTTTCACCCTGGAGCCAGAGATACGCCTAATATCCCCCCCTCCCTTTCCACCTCCCTTTTGAAATGGGGTACTTTTTAGGGAACGACAGTCTTCTGACTTCTCCGTGAAAACAAAAAAATAAATCACTACGTGTATATTGAAAAGATAATTATCTAATCCTTTACAATCGAGTGTTAAACAAGGCCAAACAGTCATTGACATTAGAAATAAGTAGCTCAAATTACGCTATACGTAACACGTCGACAAGCCATAATTTGTAAACTTAGGTAATTCGTCCTAGTACAAAACCTCATTAGGTAATAAATCATTACTACACTCATAGTCAAGAAAACCCAGTACATGCTCGTTAATGAAAGTGCAAATTATTTGTTCACGTCATGCTAGAGAGTTAACAGTGTACAGTCGCGCACGGTTTAGTTATAGCTCGTGGCTAAATGGCAACAGTAAGGGATGGGTTAAATGATACTAAGTCGGGCAGTCTAAGAATGGGTGACCACTGTTAACCCAGTAAGACCTGTGGGGCGAGTACGAATTTTCTTCCGTATCGAGTTCGTAACGTGTGCGACAAAAATTGTGTGAAATTTGTACAGCACCCCTATCGCACACGTTACGAACTCGATTGGAAAGAAAGTTCGTGCTCGCCCCACTGTGCCTCGGTGACCGCGTTAAGCTGTTGGTCCCGGTTGCTATACCACCATTTGAGGCATTCATTACGGATAAAAATGAAACGTAATGAAGGTGTAGTAAGCCTTCTCGAAAAGCTAAAAAATAAATAAATAAAATAATAATAATATAAGCTATACCTATTCTCAGGCCTTCTCCGTAAGTAGCGGCATTACTATGAAACCAATTACTACACTACGATGGCAACGTCAATACGTGAGAAGAAGAATAATTACGGGTAATTGAAGTCCTGAAAATTCAGAAAACCTGGTAAAACTACAGGTTCATATCGTCAGTGGGTTGTTGAGGTCAGACGGTAGGTAGTCGCTTTACGGAAAATATCAAAATGCAGCCGTTTCGTAGTAAAATTGAAAGCCGATCGACGAGTCGCGCTTGGTTGTACTACACTGTAATTATGTGTGGTGCGCCACTTTCGTCGTATTGACACTGTAGCAGTAACCTTTTAAAGGTTAATAACGTGTAATTCTGCGAATCAAAATGTTCACGATAGTCCTTTACTAATATTAGGGTAGATTCTTAAGAATTTTAGTTTAATTATTTTTTCATGGGGCCGAATGGTGCCAGTAATTGTTTCATTCGAAACTAAATATTAATTTTATACCTCACAAGGGTATAGTGGAACTCATACTTAAATTAGCTAGGTACTCAGTACTTAGCTAGGTTTCAAATATTATGTTGCCGTATTCATGGGATCTCCAGTGCTCGTTAAGGAGATAATGTACTGCAACGAAATCATAGTCGTTGTAATTGCCTTATATTCTGTATGGGTGTGCCATAATAATAATTATGTGTTTAAAATGCACTCTTTGCCTGTAAAGTCTCATAATGGGTGGATAGAGATGCATTTTACAGTTATGTTTGCCAGCAATATTTTAGAGGCGATTCATATAACTGACTACTGGGAATGGCCCCAGACTCAGCGCGGCGGCGCCTGTGAGTTTTCAAATAGAATAAAATTCTCCCTACCCGGGAATTCATGATCGCACGCAAACAAACAATAACTTACCTTACGGGACCAACGATGTAGGCAGACAGAGAAGTCCGCTTACAAATATATTATGTATATTTAGGAATCTAGGTTGTTTAGAACACCCATATTGGTTTTTAGGGGTCTTTCAAAGGTGACTGTCTTTTGAAGGTGGAGGTGTGGCTGTGGTGCGCCTCTGCAAACTATGAACCACCTCCTGTCGTGCCCACTTTGCCCCAACACCTGCACGGTTGAGGATTTGAACGAGGCAACCGGGGTGGCTGTCTGTGTCGCCGAATTGTGGGCAGCACTCATATATAATTGAATACCTTTCTAACTTAATACTAAGTACTTTATTGCCATTGATTCAAAGAAGAAGAAAAAGGGGTATTTTGTAGCGTAGCGATGAAGCGTTCGACTATTATGGCATTATAGGTTCTAGACTGCGAATAAAACTACTTCCTAGTAGTGAAGATATCTGAATATTTGTTATTCAGTCCCGCTCTAAGGGCTGAACGGGTCTGATGGAAGTTTGATCCTAGGATAGATTATAGTCTGGAATAACTCATAGGTAGAATTCCATGCGGGTGCAGTCATGGTCAACAGCTAATACCTATGTAGATATTTTTGTAGATATCGTATACACATAGATACTTTTTATACACTCAGGTTAATATACATATTCATTATATACAAATATATTGCCCTACGTTGGAGTCAAACTCACGACCCCCGGCTAAATTAAAGGTTACATGTTATCCTAATGGGTTTTAGAGGCCAAAATACAAACTAGCTAAGCTATTCATACTTAAGGTCTATATAGCACTATGTAGAATGTCCTAGAATATTTGAATTGTACATATTGACATGAACCATGTACAAGTTCCTACACAATTATATACTTCCAGCTACACAAATAGTTTCGCGGAGTATAATCATGCACATATGTGGTCTGTACAGTCGACACCGGAGTAGTTGGCGCGTGAGACGAGTAGGTCAGGCCTGGGGCTCGCGACGTGTCTTAACAATAATTTTATTAATATTACCCCCGGAAGCCTGTCACGCGCGAAACCGCCGCTCGTATATCTTCAGCGTCTGCGAAAAAACATGATATATTGAGAAAACGAGAGACGTAAGAGCTTTCCTTAGCTTCCTTTTACAGAGTTTAGCGTCTTTTAGTGTACTCGAGGAGGCTGTAAGATTTTACTACACCTCGAAACTGGGAAGTTAGTATCTTGAAATAAAATTAATAGGTTTTCTATTTCTTTTTGCAAGATTTTCGTGAAAGATTGGCTGTGTTAGCTTTGGGATTATGTACGTATGTAAGCGTGTTTATTTATACGACAACCTGAGGCAGTACTTACATTTACAAATTGACAGTACTTATACGATAAAAATTGTATTGTGGATGAAAAATATTTCGTATTTCGTTTTACAGCTAAATCCTGATTTTTAGATAAACAATTTCTTTGTATTTTGGAACCAGAATATTTATATTTAGAATTTTCTGTTTTAAATTCAAATTTACAATGAGGTGATTATTTTCAATATGCCGGTTTTGTATATATTGTATGTACCTACCTATTTTATCTTTTTAAAGAAGCCACGGCAATGTAATAACTATTCTATCTCTAGATTTAAACACGCAGAAAATAAAAAGAAATTAAAAAATTTCTATTGATTTTGAGCTGACGAAAGAACTAAATAAAAAACTCAATATGATTTAGAGCATAGACGTAGACGTTTGAGATAGTTCGAATCCCAAATAAATTTGAACACTATCACTAAGCGTGGTAAGCAATAGAATTATGTATATAAAATAACATTGTATTCATTAAATTACTCATTGACTCTAGAAACCGTTTAGTAACGAGGCATAATAATGTTGAAGATTAATCCTTCAAGCGAGTTACTTATTATAGATATTCAAGTCACTTTATGTAAAGTATTAAGGGTGGATAAATCGCGTATAGTCACACGTGCGCTGATCGCGTGCCGTGACATGCCGCCACCACTCATCTGGCCACATTCGGCACCGCAATAATGAGTGGCGCAATTCTTTAGTGCCCTCCAACACGACACAATCTTTGCGGGCGCGTTATAGCCACCCATTACACTAGCAAACCCCCAATCTAATATAATTTATATTTCCGATACATTATGCGTGACATTCAACGTCGAAATTTGAGGCTTTGTCAGAACAGCTTTATTGTGAAATTATTCTAACTCAAACGCAGCGGTGACATCGGAATAAAGGGAGAGAACCGATTTGGAATTACATTTCTTCGTTCTTATCTTAATGTGCCTGGGCGTCGTGTCTCGTGTTGCTGTTTATACAAAGTTTGGGCTTTCTTTTGTTTTGTCTTAAACTAAAATCTCAATGGACTTCATTAGCTCATTCTATGTCTGCCTTTTCATTCATTACTCTTTCAATTTAATAAATTTAATTCAGTAAATATATTTTCTACGTTTAAGTTTCAACTAAATTGCAGCTAGTGGTGGTCCCGAGAGTCTTTAGATGAGATATTTTTAATTAGAGCCTGTATATGGGTGAGACCGGGAGTTAAGTTAGCAACAATAACAAACTTCAAACCCGAGTTTTATGGACCATTTCATCAAAAAATCACTTAAGTAACGATAAACTAAAATGTAGAAAATAGGTATGTTGTAAAGATCGTTTGATAAAAGAACGTATTACAGTTTTGGCATAGACATTATAAATAGCGACAGGGTTCCAAGGTTAGTTTCCTCGATACTGAGGGTTATTGTACGTAATTTGTCCGGAAAGTAAAAAAGTTACGCAACAAAATATTGGACGCACAATACCTCTAGAGTCCTCAAACAAATTGATACCCAACCGGTACCACGAGACCAAGTAATCCGTCTTTATTAGGGTAGTCTTCACACTGAGTAAATTGAAAATTCCTTCTAAGTATGACTGATGGTGTACATTACTTGCCCCCAACACGGTGACAGTTTTTTTCTTAAGAAAAGAAGATTATTTCATGCGATGGAAACGAAGCGTTTTAATATTGCGTCTATTTATATTCACGGTCTCTTTATCGCCACGAGAAAGGGATGCCAAGAATCGTAACGATGTAAGTACACAATAACAGTGATATTCACTTAGGGATTCTTTCTGTTCGGGCTGTACGAAGGCAGAGCTTGTTACCCGCCACTCTGAGCAGGCCATGAATGTTTTGTGTCACCGATTTTGGGTACCGAAATTAGCTTTCGTCTGCTGTACTCAACAGAAGTATGCATGCATTTTAATCTAACGAGTATCACGGTTGAATGGCAGGGAACGTGTACGAGCACAATTTTATTTATATTGCCTTACAAACGATGCGCATCTCTCTCACTTCTTATGGCTGTGACAAACCCAAAATGAGAATATTATTATGTTTTTTACAAAAAAGGCTTTTCATTTTAATACGTTGTCGCAGTGTACGATAGAGAAAGGAATATGCTCGCATATTAACCAAACGGAAGACGAACCATGTACTATGCGAAAATTCTTGATGTAATTTACAGCGCTTATAGTATAATTATGGCTGGGAAAGGCTGACTAGTGAGGGCTGTAGAGAGGCTTAAGACTATTATATCGTGTAATAACGTTCGCACTATGTGCGAGGGTGTGACTAGGTACTTGGAGACTATGACGGGTGAAGGGATAATGAAAGAAATAATGAAGCACAGAATCTAAAAGCAGTAGTTTTCGGTCCTATGTAATAGACAGACTTAAATTAATTAAAGTTTAACTGAGAGCACTTTGGCGCGGGCGAAGCCAATGAGCTGTGATTGGTCCTTGCGAGGCATCTCTGAGACAATGACGGTATTCGCCTGTCTCAATATAAAAGAAAGTTAGTACTATTACGGATATTTAATTACTTTAATTGTATTATGGTTATGAACTTCAAAGAGAAAATACAAATATCATTTTGGTTACAGTTTTATTATTTGAACTTGGCTTATTACTTTCTATGGATTGGATTATGATTGAAATTTGTTATGGCGTGATAATTGGTTTCTATGAATTTTGAAATAATAATTATCTGTAATGTATTTTTATAAAGTGGCCAGGACAACATCCGTCGGTAGCCTTATATAGAAACAAAAAAACTTTTTCAGGATTTCATTCTACTAGGTGACCAATATGTAATCACGCCGACAATCCCTATATATCCAATCAAATCCTTAGACAAATTCAATTTATCCATACCAAAATAACAGCTTTCTAGAACTAAGGGTCTCAGAGCTAAGCTTAGATGGACGGACATAACGAAGCTGTAGCTGTTTCCCGTGGCTTTGCTTACCTAAAATTCTGTTTTCGGTTCCACTTCCCAGGGATAAAAAGTAGCTTGTGTTATTCCGGACTACATCCTACTACTGTACCTCAGCCACATCATATTTTCATAAAAACTCATACCTATTTATAATATCACTAGGAAGTAGAATATGTAGTAAGATGAACCCCAAAAACGTAAATACCAGTGTGTTACCCTGCAAAATTTTGTATACGTAGTTACGGGTAGTTATTTCCAGCATTGAGCAATTTTCAAACGAATCAATAGAATTTTTTTGTATTGTTTCAGTGTCGACTGTGGATGTGGATGCAGTGTTGGGGCGCACGGCTTCCCTACCATGTGACGTCACACCTGACACCAACGAGGACAGAGTTTATATGGTACTCTGGTTCAGAGCGGGGAAAGCTACAGGCGGAAAACCTATATACAGGTATGAATAGGTGTAATACGTAACAATAAATCATAATGTATCATATTTGTGTCATATACCTATAATGTGAGGAGACCTCTGGAGGTCAGATGGCTGTCACTTCATGGAAAATATCAAGGTCCGCCGCTTCGTAGTACCGAAAAGTCGATCCCAACTGAGATGGGAAAAAGGCTCGGAGGATGATGAATATGAGGACCTTTGTGGCGTAACGGTATAGCACTCGACTGCAAATTTAGAGGTCGTGGGTTCAATCCTTAGTCATTGCAACTATGTATATTTGCATTGATGTGATTGGTTAATTAAATTTGAAACAAAATTGGGTAATAAGAATTAAGAATATTTTGTACTCGTTATACTCGTAGATGCACAATTATCATCTTTAATCAATAAAATCACAATGAGTAAACCAACACTAAATATTAAGTAAATCTAAATTCAAAGTTGAGTTAAAACTGAATCGTAACGCAGTAAATTCTTTTATAAATATCTCTCCAATTTCGTAGCCCTCTACGTAACGAGCTACGAGAAGCTACGTCGTAGATCCACACGTAGTGTGCTACGGGCAATTCCTGTTTGATATTGATTATAATTGTTGAACTAATCACGTTCGGCAAATACAATATATGCTGCAGTGTTAGCAATTAATATTACACTAGCGTTATATTAATTGAAAGCCTTACACTGATTGGTTATAACATACATGGATATTTAGTATAATATAATAATCGTTGGGCCCCATCAAGATTTTTGGATCAATTTTGCCTGCGAGCCAGTACACACCTATTGACTGACAGATGAGGCTCTGTGTTCCTCTCGGGGTTGGTGAATTAGCTTCAATAAAAGCCGAGATAAATCAATCGATAAGGAAAAAAAATAGTATGAGAGCTAATTCCGAGCTCCAAAGTGCGAGATTTGCATGCAACCGAGATTGGCACTCGGATGATGATGAAATCGTTAAAGTAAGAGTTAAGGGTTGCTGCGATATGAAAGCCATTTATAGCAAAAAAACTAGTTACTTATAATATACTACTATAATATATAATTAAACTAGCAGATGCACGCAGCTCCGCCTCGCTGAGGTCGGTTATCGCTTATGATAGAAATGATTAAAAAAATCGCATCATTATCGGTTCAGTAGTTTTTGTGTCCGTCGCGAAGAATCAGACGGACATGCAAGTATTCATAAAAATAATTTGTGCATCATCATGCACAGAATCATTCATTTAACACATTTTTTAAAAAATATCTCCTATATACAGATACAGCTAATCCACAATTTTATAACAGTATTGAGAAATAATAAACTTTTCCTCAAATGGTTGAAAAATTGAGAAGGCGTACCTTTTAGGAAATTAATGAAATCACTTTTCCCTTTCTAAAATAAGAATTTCTAAAATAGCTGATAAGTTGAATTACCAAAAAAGCTCAAGGTGAAAAATTGTCAGCTCGTATTTTATTACATTCCAAAAATTAATGTTACGATTTTATTTGGAGCCCGTGGGATCTATGGAAACTTATATATGGGATAAAAACTAGGTACTCTCTGTGTTATTTCAGACAATAATCTACCTCGACAATAAACTGTATCTAATTTCAGCCTTGCATGAAAGGTTAAACTACAGTAGTAGAGGAAGCGAGTGAAGTACGTAAGGAGAGAAGCAAGTGGCGGGCTGTTCTCTCTGCCCATCCTGGGCGGAAAAAGGTGTGAGCATATGTATGTATGTAATTTCAACCGTTTGAACGTGATTTGGTAGCATAGTATGACGTATTAAGTACACTTAGTCACAATATCTGCACAAAACTTTCGCAATTATAATAATAAGCAGGATTATTTTATATAGATAAAACTACATTTGATTAGAATCAAAAATGATTCACATTTATTGTTAGCAAATAACCAATCAATTGCTGGATTGTGTATAGTGACCGGACGAAACCTGGGCCGGGAGATAAGCCTCGCCGAACCCAAGACATCAATCACACGATGACAAATTTATGTGATTCCGACACCAAATCTTGTACATGGACAGGAATGTCACTACATCTATATGGACTAAGGGTTGTCACGAATTCCACTGTGGTAAATGGAAACGTAAAGATATTTTAGTCGTAATATTAAATCGCACAAGTGGTTTGTAAAAAAGAAAGTAGTTATAATGACATTTATCATTTTACATCTCCATTTTCCTGTCGTTTTTTTTATTACATTGATGTTTTTCTTTTTTTATGGTCACATCTACATGACTTGCCTTTGCCTTGAAAACTTTGCCTTTAGCTTACTGTCAGGTGAAGTGACTCACCTGACAGTAAGCTAAAGACAAAGTTTTAGGCACATAAGTTACCATTATAGACTTCGATAATTCTTACTTAACTTGACGGCCTCTTCAGATGCTTTTTCATCCCCCGCTTAAAGGACCCGGCACTGTAGGAAGAAGGAAACATGTGTAAAATACGTATGCCTTTTGGTAATGATAATGGATCCCCGTACACCTTCACATTATTTTATCACAATATTTTTTTTTTTTTTTATTCATGATAGGCTTACGTTTGACCTCAATCTCATCTGATGGTAAGTGACGATGTGGTCTAGCTTTCCGGAAACACAGACTCAGGCAAGGAATTCCACTCCTTAGCTGTACGCACGATAAACGTGTCAGCAAAGCGCTTTGTGCGTATGAGTGGAATATCGACCATATAGCGGTGGCGTGACGCTGTTCATCTGTTCGTTCGTTGATGGAAAGGACTTGGAGGTATCAGGTTGTGCAATTCCAGAGCGCACTCCCCGAAATGTATCCGATAGAACACCGAGAGACCTGCAACTTTGCGTCGATGGGCAAGGCTTTGAAGCCTTTTCTCGACTAGTGCATCGTTGTTGATGAGCCTCTTGGCTCGTCTCTCGATCATCTCCAGCGCAATATTTTGAATCCTACTTTACATGGATGCTCAAGAACATGTGAACTCTTCGGTTGTCGCCTCGAATGTAAATGGTGCATATCGCTGAGATAATGCATGATATTTTCCTAATAAGAAATAATTATAACACTTGAATCAACAATTGAATGAACGAAGTTGTAGGCTAAAACAACCATAGGCTACACTGAGCAACCTACCGAAACACCAACTGAATCCCGATAACTTTCGATAATATCAACTAAGTATACATATTGCGTCAAAAATAAGTGCTTGCCGCTATATATAAACACAATCAGAATATCTGATGAAAAAACAATGTGCGTCTCCTAAAATATAACTGTTTGTACCTACTGCTATTTCCTCATATCTTATTCTTTCTATAATAAGGTTACGCAAATAGTGAAACAAAAGCAACACTATTATTATAATTCAAGCTATCTAAGTAATGATAGCAAAAAAAAAACAATCTACTGCAAATGATTCACTCATGAATAAATAAAGGAAAAGAAATATCATGTACGAGGAAACAAAGGGGTAGATACTGTAGATGCTCCTTCAGATTGCGTTACTTCCCCCCACAAATACACATTTACACTAATGTCGAGGTAAATATGAAATATGAGATGGCAGACAGAAATGGTGGATTGATTTACCGAGCCGTCGCTAGCCGGATCTCGGGGAGATAGGGACTTCCGTGAAACACATATATGTTACAGATCAGGGTTGCTACAAACTTTTTATTCATAGGATGTTTTCCATCGTTATTTGCTGTCATATGTCGCTTGAATCGTGTATTCAAGCAGGGCATTTTTATTACTTATTGTGTGGGACATTCGTGCATATTTGAGATAAATATTATCATGTGATGCGTAATTTGTTACCCGTTTCACATTATAAGGTTGTGATTCAGTTTATAGCTAAAGTAGGTATAAACTAAACCTCCTTAAAGTACTTAATAAATTTTTAGACTTTGTTGCAAACATAGATAGATTTTTAAAAGTAAAATTTCCGAAATAATATAAATCTCTCTCTCTCTCTACTCTTAAAAATGTCAGAAATACGATACGATAAATTATGTTGTGGACTATTTTAAATTTAAAGTAATCCATTGATTGATTGTGATTACAAGTTAAGTGACATCCTTAATCCTTAATATTTTACATGAATGACCGACTGATGCGATTGATATTTGAATCAATCCAATTTCATCCATGTTTTACCTGGACTTGAGTTCATTATTCTACGTGCACGGTCGAAGTGGATTGAAATATCGGAGCGGGATCACATCGTAAACCGACGGTAGTTTTTCATATTTTATGAAGTCGTATTTTGTGTGGTACAGAAATGTCAACCATGATTGTTATAATTTCGTAAGACTCGACGGCATTTGTTATTGCGGAACCTATTAACTTAATAGTGGTGTATAAAAATAGTATCATTGCGTGCTCAAACGCCCAGTTGCTCTTCATTCAAGTATCAATCTCGATTGCACTCAATGTGCCTTAGATCCCGTAATTCACTCTCCTACTCCTTCCGTTATGTAGTTTATTTTGACTTTTACGGTAGCGACTATCATCTGACTTCAACACAAAAGGGAAAGCCTGTTCCAAAGTGTCTTCTGCCAAACAGAGGTCAAATACTGGTTTGCAGGCCTGCTGCATCATCCAATATGGCCTATTGGATCATGCAGCAGGCCTGCAAACCAGCTGTGGTCAAGTCATTAAAAAATTGTAATTATAACCCAGAATTGCTCACATTTCTGTGCTAACAGTCATAAAAAATTAAAGAGGTTGGACTCAGAATATTCTGCAAACATCATTTCGTTAAAGGTTGCCTACTTTGAGTAATGAACTACATTTTTCATTTCTTTTCTTTATTCATGCTTCTTATTTTGAACACTGTTAATGTACCTACTTGATCCGTCTTCCAAGAAGTACTCACTTAATTAAAAATATTTGATGTTAGTATATTCGAAGTTTTTTTTACTCCTGTCTCTGCTGGGTATAGAGCTCTTAAGTAACGTTTTAAAATTTAAATAGCTACAGATTAAACGCTTGTACGTAGGTTTAATACCATTTTGTTAGTATTCAAATATTCAACTAACTTTGCGATCTGGGATAAGAGACGAAACGACGGTTTTAAATTCTAAAGGCTGACTCTTATTTTAAGGGCTATATGCCTAAACCGTTCATCCGTCCGTTTGATTTATAACTATATCTTAGGATAGGAACCACAATATGTAGTCGGTGTCATTATTAATAATGACGATTCCTTACACCAAATGCCTTGAAAAAGTACTACACCATTTGTCTATCACTAGGTAATGTCCTCAATTTGCTAGGCAGTTTGTGACTTTGTGTGTGTGGTAAGTGTAGGTAAAATACAATTTGATATATTTATATTCACAGTATCGTTCTTGTCTCCCAAAGTAGTTAAATATTATGTAAACTAAATATAGACAAGCAAGGTACTCTGTATTCAAAAACTAGTAACTTTATGATATACTAGCGACCCGCCCCGGCTTCGCACGGGTGCAATGCTGATACTATTTCTGCATGTATTATACATATAAACCTTCCTCTTGAATCACTCTATCTATTGGAAAAAACCGCATCAAAATCCGTTGCGTAGTTTTAAAGATTTAAGCGCACATAGGGATATAGGGACAGAAAAGGCGACTTTGTTTTATACTATGTAGTGATTGATAAAGAAATATGAATTTCTGAAATATACTGTCATTCATTATATTTTTATTGGATGTAATACCGCCAATTGTAAGTACTAAACTTACAATTGTTTCAAATATGGGGTAATTGGGTATAAGGATGCACTCACACATACCGACATGCAATAATTTACTTTAGGTAGTTTCATTCGCCTTTTTTCTTAGTAAATAGAAGAACGTATAATCTATTTACAATGCAGCAACACCAAACTATGATAAAACTGCTGAGTAACTAACGAGATGCCTCTAACGTTAGATTTGCAATCTATTCGTTGCTTGTGTAAACCTCACATTAGTGCGCTACCGGTATGAAGCCACTCCACAAACAATCATTTGTTAAGTTGGAGGGAAGTAATGATGTTACTCTATATCCATACAAACTATGTTATTTGTAGTGTTATACTAAAGAGTCGAAGCGATATATTTTAATCAAATTGTTAAGTAGTTGTTTCTAATGATATTTAATTTGGTTAAATTGTTTGTCATGGTGTCATACTCCCCTTAGTAACTAATCCTAAGTATAGAAATCAACGCTTACTCAGGGAACTTTAGAGAAGATCAATGAAATTATGTAGCCGTGCGCGGTCTGTGAGACCACTAACTTATATAGAAGTGAACATTTACTCAAGGAGAGGAAAATTTAAGAGAAGTCTGCGAGACCACTAACTGATCGTAAGGCAGGCATTAAATATAGAAGTTAACGTTTACTTGAGGATATAAAAACTGGAACCGGTCTGTGAGACCAAAAGGACTGATGATGGAGGTAGTTAAGAAGCCACCGGTAACACAAGCAATTTAGCTCAGAAGGGCATTTAAAGTTTAATACAGAGATTATTATGTCTTATAAAAATCACTCGTGCAGTACTAAAGTTGATCACCAACTATGCATCTACTGAGGAACCCAAAACTACAAGCGTCAAGGCAAAATTATATAAGTAGTTGGTCTGAGAGATCATGCGAAAGGTTAAACTAGTGTTAAAAAATGAAACTATATCTAATTGTTCTGGTGCTGAAGAAAAGTCGTGCGTGTGAGATGTACCTTAATAGGAATGTTGCGACGTTGCTGCGGCTTCCGAATCACGCAAGGTGTTAACCGAGTCCTTGTGATTTGATAGCACGCATGTAAAACTATGATTAAATATTAACAGGAATATATTCAAATGCGTTCATATTGATATTCAATAAACTTAATATGGATTAAAATATTCGTGTTCGTTAGCCGATAATAGCGAACAATGTTTCAGAGTGAACTGCAGCCTTTTTTTTATTAATTTGGACTGTTTGATTTTGTATTTTTTGTACCAATATTTGTTGTGGTTTCAGCTCAACATTGTTCACATAATAATAGTGAACAAATTATGTCTAATGAGAGAGGCTGAATTTGAGACTCTGTTTATTACGTTGAGGCTAATCTTGGAAACCAATGAAACATTGAAAGTTGGGACCCAATTGGAACAAAATATGTCACCATTCGAAAGGTACATTATTTCCGAAATAGGTTATATTTATTTTGTTTAAATTACGATGGTTTGACTTTAGAAACTCATATAAACTGTAACGAAGCGAGGGTAAGATGCTGGTCTCTGATAAAACGACTATGAGAATAATTTCATTATCTTAAAGCTACTGCGAAATATTGAAACTAAAATTACCTCTTCGTGTATAACAAATATTTTTTCTTTTTATCAACTTCATTTTCATGGATAGTTAGTTTATCCAGATGCAGTTCGAAGTCTTCGGAAGCTGTGCAAAGATTATGAGAAATTTTGATAAATGATTGACCTACGGGACTTCCATAAATCGAATGGAGAGCAATATTTCAGAATTAAAAAATTGAAAATTAGTCTCGTTAACACATATTGCGAAAATGTTTGTAAGTAGGCGTTGACAAGACTCAACTTCAAATTCTCAATTGAAGAACTGACTCTTAGTTTATAGTTGACTTTAAACAAATATTAAGACCTAGGTCTTGACATTCTTTTTTTCTTATGTACTATTTAACGAAGAACACCAATTCACACAATCATACAAATGCGCACTAAAATACAGAAAGTATATTGTTAGTATACGTTCGAAATAAAACTTTATTAGTAGCAGGTTCGAGTATTATATGCCTTGGCACTATCTCGTACAACGGTACGGGAGCGCGGGCTTACTGATTGTAGCGGACATTTATAAATTGTTACATTTGTACAGTGAAATGAAATAAAATATCTAGAAACGGACTCCAACAACATTGGTTATCGTTTGTTTCATAAATTACCAAATGAAACTTCACAAACATTGTCTTCCTGAAATAGCTTTCCTATACCAGCTGTGATTAGTTATTAATTATGTGATGGTTTTTGTATTATTATTTGTATAAGTTATGTTATATTAATTAAATATTATAATATCTACATATTTATACAAGTTAAGGTTTATGAGGCTCTATTAAGATCTGCGGGGTCCAAGCCAACAGCTTTTCTTTCATGTTTTTGTTTTTTTTGGTAAATATCAGGTTAAAATATAAAAGAAAGAAAAAATTAGAAAATCCAAGGAACAAATTAACACGAACAACTCATCACAATACTTGTTTTTTGTTTCAAAATATCACAACAACCTAAGTGGTATAAAAAACGTCCTTAAATCTATTAATATGGTATTAATAGTCTAGTTTGTAAGAAAAATAAAACAGCACATTAAATTAAACATGGAGGTAACATATTTATTTTTGAACGTTGAAGTAAAACTTCAGCAAACGACATCAACATGAGTTTGTCCAATACATTATAATAGCGTGCTTTACAAACTGAGTCCCATCATATACAGTAGTTCAAAGTTAGCAATTACCGTCGAGTAGTTTAAATAAGCATTCAGCAGGCAACGCGTGGATAGGGTAAAGTTACATAATTATATACACGAGCGCAAAGTGGGCTGCTACTTATACATACGCAAGTTGCTATTGACATTAACGAGAAATAGACAATTTTGAACACGTAGATATGCACACACTTCAAGTAGTTTTTTTTTGTTATAGATCCGAATCAATTAAGGTGTATATCAAGACCTTGGGCTAATACAACCTCAACGGCAAACCATTGCTAATTGATTTATGAGGCTCTAGCTTAGGCATTACTCATGGGTTGGGAGATCGAGCGGCAATCGTTCCCATAAAAGCTGGTTAAGACAAATCTGAAGGAGTAAGAGTGTTTTTCGGGTTCAGAGGCGAAAGCCACCGAGTCTCACGCTAATATGGTGATAATTATTGTCAAAAAAAATTTCAGAATAGCTGAAAGTTTTCAACATTAATATATTGATAACCCTATTATTTTTCTTAGTCTCAATTTGATGAATCTCATCTTTTCGTTTTTTGTCAAAACCTTCCCAGAAAAGTCTTGTGACATTCTTTTGTGTGCATATTCTTGTAGTTTTTGGGCAACTTGTGAATGTAGTTTCATCAGTTCAATCCTTTTCTTTCCAATTTAGTCATTACTCCACTGTTCCATTTCAATTGATTTTCTTGCATTATAATATATATATAGCTGCTCGTGCTGATTCACTCACTCATTGGTCACCTCTCCTGAACAATTTTGTATGAAATTTTTTTTTTTCTCCGATGGTTACGTATAGAGGATGGAAATTCATTCGGAGGAAAAATATGGAGAGAGCTGATGATGGAGGATTTCGGAGACGGGTGAAGAGCACGCTTAAGGTATTGAAGATAGGTTGGTGGTGCTCGAGCAAATGTCACTCGAAACGTCATTCAATTGCCAGTGACCTGAAAAAAAATTCAAAATGGCGAAAAAAAAATGGCCGCCATAGAAATTTCCTCGGTGTCCATCTCGGAGAGTATAAAAGATGGAAGAGTAGTTTCTTCGCAAAAGATGATCAGGATCCAAAGGTCTACTCGATGAATAGAAAAAAAATTCAAGATGGTGGAATTTATTTTTCTATAGAAAATGTATGGCGAACATTGAATAGACTACAAGTTTTGAACTATGCAAGACTTTGATTTATACATAGTTTCTTTTTAAAATGTTTTTGTGGAAGAACTCTTAGTCAGAAATATGTAGATAGATGATGATCGAGGGTTTGGAAGATGGGTGAGAAGCACGGCCAAGGTATTAGACATAGGTGAGGGCTGCTCAAACAAAAAATACTTGGAACCTCATCCAATTGGCAGGGAGATGGAAATAAATCCAAAATGGCGGATTCAAGATGGCGTCAACACAAAAATGTCATGGGTGTCTCTCTCAGAAAGTATTAAAGATGGATGAATTGTGTTTCGGTTCACCTCTGCTGTATTTTTTTTCCCTGATGTTTTCATATAAAGGACGAAAATTCATTCCGAGGAAAAATATGGAGATTTTGGAGACGGGTGAAGAGCACGGCCAAGGTATTGAAGAGAGGTAGGGAGTGCTCAAATAAAAACCACTCGGAATCTCATCCAATTGTCAGTGAGCTAAAAATATAACCAAAATGGCAGATTCAAGATGGCGCCCATACAATTTTCGACAGCGTCTATCTCACAAAGTATAATAGAAGATAGAAGAGAGGTTTTTTGGCAAAAGATGATAAGGACCTAGCCTAGAGGTCTACTCGATGAATAGAGAAAAAATTCAAAATGGCGAAATTTATTTTTCCATACAAAATATAAGGCGAATATTGAAGAGACAAATGTGCAAGACTTTGATATGCTTTTAACCGACTTCCAAAAAAGAGGTGGTTCTCAAAACGGCCCGTTTATTTTCATTTTTTTGCAAAGATTTTTTTAAATAAACAGTAGAAGTTTTCGTCTTGGTCCCATAAAAAAATCTGGATCCAACTCCTTAATCCTGATGCTGAAAGATTACTGCCCGCCTAGGCCCTAGGTTATCAAGATTCAGAAAGTGTTCATTGTGAATTAATACCTATTATAGGTACCAAGCAACGACTTCATGGTTAGATTTCAAGTCCCAACCCCTCAACCCTGATAATGCTTCAGAAACTGCGGATGGTGCAATGCAATAATATTTTAAGTACCAAGCATAGACTACATAATTGAACTTCGGATCCCGACTCCGCAATCTTGATGCTGCATGGTGCTAAACTCTTAAACCATGGGGATTCGAGAATTTCTTATATTTTTATTTATTTATAAAAACTTCATGCACATATGCAACAGGCATTCTCTACCAGTCAACCTTATAGGTGGTGTAGAGAATAACATAGCATAGCATAGCATAGAGAATAACATAACAGCATTTTAGGCATCAAGCAACAGCTTCATGATATCAAGTCTGAATTCCACAAACCTGATGATGCAGGGTACAACACTCCTAAACCATAGAGAATAAGGAACTGATCCTGGTGAAATAATAGGTACCTATTGTAAATGCCGAGCATAGACTTTTGTTAGGTATTAAATTCCAAGTCCCAACTTTGTCTGCTATAAGGCATACCGATAGGTAGATATGCCAAAGTGATTTAATTCAACGGGATTTCTTGACACGACACGACAGACAGACAGACAGACAACGATGTGATCCTATAAAGGTTCCTTTTTAGGGTTCCATACCTCAAACCCTAAAACGGAACCCTTATAGGATCACTTTGTTGTCTGTCTGTCTGTCGGTCTGTCAAGAAACCTACAGGGTACTTCCCGTAGACCTAGAATCATGAAATTTGGCAGGTAGGTAGGTTAGGGGGAAAATCTGAAAACCGTGAATTTGTGGCTACATTACACAAAAAAATTTAATTTGTGGTCATGAACTAATAATTAGTATTTTAAGTAATATAACTATATCAAGTGGAGTATCATATGAAAGGGCTTCACCTGTGCATTCTGAAACAGCTTTTTGTTTATTTCATAGTTTTTGAATTATCGTGCAAAATGTCGAAAAAATACGACTGTAATACGGAACCCTCCTTGCGCGAGCCTGACTCGCACTTGGCCGGTTTTTTCCTTTTGAGATACGGAACCCTAAAAATGACTCCTCACGATCCATTTTAACTTTTTGTGTTAAAATTCATGTTAAAAGTACAATTTTAGTTCTTAATTTAAAGGTGAACCATGAACCGTACTTTTGACATGATAGTTGACCCATAGAGTTAAAATAGCGGGTGAGAAGTTATTTTTTACGCATTAAAAACAGCTTTCTTAAGTTACCCGTGACTACTGTAGTAGGTACCGCGGCAGTTTAATTATTAGCACTAAAGGACCGCTGTTTAGCCCAGTAAAATCTTCAGAAAATCAGAATTCTTTTTTCGGCGTTAATATTTTGAAAAAAAAAGGATTTAATTAAAAAAAATTGAATAAGCACTATAAAACGACAAAGTGTTAGAGTGAACAAAATTGTCAGGATGATTTCGAAAATCGAATATTTAAATGTCTAAGTAGGTATTTATTATTTTGTTGATAATAATAAAAACGGTTTTAAATTCTAACATTTAAAATAATAGGTTTATAATATTATGCTTAGAATTATACATAGTACATAACACTTAAGTAGAATGTTTGTTAATTTTTAGACGAATACGGACGATGTTCTTTTTTTAAATCCGGAGTGAAAAAAACAAAAGGCGGTACAAATATTTTACCTTTCAGATTTCGTTCTACGTTGTATTTCTTCTGCGTGGAGTGTTCTAATTGTTCTAAACATATTTTTAGAGATTTATCAATCTCAAGAAGTTATTTATTAAGCCACCAAAGCTAATATTTTACTGTTTCAGATATTCATTTTGTAAGAGTTCACTGTTCAGTAACTTATGAGTTTCTTTAGTGTTATAGCTCCCCGGGGTCACGTGACCTGAGGAATATAACTACATTCTTAATATAATATTGAAAAATCGGTCAAGTGCGAGTTGGACTCGCAAAGAAGGGTGCTGTACCACCGTACAAGAAATAACACTTTATTTTTTAAATTTTCATGCTATAGCGGCAATAGAAATACACATTCTGTGAAAATTTCAACTCTCTACCTATTGCGGTTCAAGAGATACAGCCCGCTGACAGACAGAAGGATGGACGGATAGCGGAGGCTTAGTAATAGGGCCCGGTTGGAACCTTTCTGGTACAGAACCAAGAAAAACTGTTACATAATTACTTACACAGCAAAACTTTAAATCCAAACGGACCCCTGTTCCAGGTTCCTGTTATCCACTCATCTACGTGGTCCGCTTTAGCGGGCCGCGCACCCACGCGCCCTACTAGTTAATATATATATAGCTGCTCGTGCTGATTCACTCACTCATTGGTCACCTCTCCTGAACAATTTTGTATGAAATTTTTTTTTTTCACCGATGGTTACGTATAGAGGATGGAAATTCATTCGGAGGAAAAATATGGAGAGAGCTGATGATGGAGGATTTCGGAGACGGGTGAAGAGCACGCTTAAGGTATTGAAGATAGGTTGGTGGTGCTTGAGCAAATGTCACTCGAAACGTCATTCAATTGCCAGTGACCTGAAAAAAAATTCAAAATGGCGAAAAAAAAATGGCCGCCATAGAAATTTCCTCGGTGTCCATCTCGGAGAGTATAAAAGATGGAAGAGTAGTTTCTTCGCAAAAGATTATCAGGATCCAAAGGTCTACTCGATGAATAGAAAAAAAATTCAAGATGGTGGAATTTATTTTTCTATAAAAAATGTATGGCGAACATTGAATAGACTACAAGTTTTGAACTATGCAAGACTTTGATTTATACATAGTTTCTTTTTAAAATGTTTTTGTGGAAGAACTCTTAGTCAGAAATATGTAGACATTTTTCCGATCAGAAAATCATTGTAAATAGTTAGCATGCAATTGCTTAAAATTTCATTCAGTATGTAGATAGATGATGATCGAGGGTTTGGAAGATGGGTGAGAAGCACGGCCAAGGTATTAGACATAGGTGAGGGCTGCTCAAACAAAAAATACTTGGAACCTAAAACCTAAAATCCAAAATGGCGGATTCAAGATGGCGTCAACACAAATGTCATGGGTGTCTCTCTCAGAAAGTATTAAAGATGGATGAATTTTGTTTCGGTTCACCTCTGCTGTATTTTTTTTCCCTGATGCTTTCAAATAAAGGACGAAAATTCATTCGGAGGAAAAATATGGAGATTTTGGAGACGGGTGAAGAGCACGGCCAAGGTATTGAAGAGAGGTGGGAGTGCTCAAATAAAAACCACTCGGAATCTCATCCAATTGTCAGTGAGCTAAAAATATAACTAACTAATGTCACAAAGTATAATAGAAGATAGAAGAGAGGTTTTTTGGCAAAAGATGATAAGGACCTAGCCTAGAGGTCTACTCGATGAATAGAGAAAAAATTCAAAATGGCGAAATTTATTTTTCCATACAAAATATAAGGCGAATATTGAAGAGACAAATGTGCAAGACTTTGATATGCTTTTAACCGACTTCCAAAAAAGGGGTGGTTCTCAAAACGGCCCGTTTATTTTCATTTTTTTGCAAAGATTTTTTTAAATAAACAGTAGAAGTTTTCGTCTTGGTCCCATAAAAAAATCTGGATCCAACTCCTTAATCCTGATGCTGAAAGATTACTGCCCGCCTAGGCCCTAGGTTATCAAGATTCAGAAAGTGTTCATTGTGAATTAATATTATAGGTACCAAGCAACGACTTCATGGTTAGATTTCAAGTCCCAATCCCTCAACCCTGATAATGCAGAGTACAGCTGCGCTCACAAACTATAGTGATTCAGAAACTGCGGATGGTGTAATGCAATAATATTTTAAGTACCAAGCATAGACTACATAGTTGAACTTCAGATCCCGACTCCGCAATCTTGATGCTGCAAGGTGCTGAACTCTTAAACCATGGGGATTCGAGAATTTCTTATATTTTTATTTATTTATAAAAACTTCATGCACATATGCAACAGGCATTCTCTACCAGTCAACCTTATAGGTGGTGTAGAGAATAACATAGCATAGCATAGCATAGAGAATAACATAACAGCATTTTAGGCATCAAGCAACAGCTTCATGATTACACTTCAAGTCTGAATTACACAAACCTGATGATGCAGGGTACAACACTCCTAAACCATAGAGAATAAGGAACTGTTCCTGGTGAAATAATAGGTACCTATTGTAAATGCCGAGCATAGACTTTTGTTAGGTATTGAATTCCAAGTCCCAACTTTTCAATCTAACCACAAATTCACGGTTTTCCGATTTTTCCCCCTATGTCTGCTATCGGTATAAGGCATACCGATAGGTAGATATGCCAAAGCGATTTAATTCAACGGGATTTCTTGACACGACACGACAGACAGACAGACAGACAACGATGTGATCCTATAAAGGTTCCTTTTTAGGGTTCCATACCTCAAACCCTAAAACGGAAGCCTTATAGGATCACTTTGTTGTCTGTCTGTCTGTCGGTCTGTCAAGAAACCTACAGGGTACTTCCCGTAGACCTAGAATCATGAAATTTGGCAGGTAGGTAGGTTAGGGGGAAAATCTGAAAACCGTGAATTTGTGGCTACATTACACAAAAAAAATTTAATTGTGGTCATGAACTAATAATTAGTATTTTAAGTAAGATAACTATATCAAGTGGAGTATCATATGAAAGGGCTTCACCTGTGCATTCTGAAACAGCTTTTTGTTTATTTTTATACGTCATAGTTTTTGAATTATCGTGCAAAATGTCGAAAAAATACGACTGTAATACGGGACCCTCCTTGCGCGAGCCTGACTCGCACTTGGCCGGTTTTTTCCTTTTGAGATACGGAAACCTAAAAATGACTCCTCACGATCCATTTTAACTTTTTGTGTTAAAATTCATGTTAAAAGTACTATTTTAGTTCTTAATTTAAAGGTGAACCATGAACCGTACTTTTGACATGATAGTTGACCCATAGAGTTAAAATAGCGGGTGAGAAGTTATTTTTTACGCATTAAAAACACCTTTATTTTTCATAATATTTTTGCTAATTTGCAATAGGTCTCATTAGTCAGGTATGCAGAATATTTTTATTTTATAATAATTTTTTTATTTTGTTTTGAATGTCTGACAATGGGAGAACCAAGTAAAAAAAAACGAGCTGGGGCTATACCTCCTGGGTGGCTTGGAAACTGGCCCACTACTCTTTTTTATATTATAATAAAGACGTATTAAGTACACGAAAAAGTTTATATACGTAATATAAAGAATTGTAGAGGGCCAGTTTTCAAGCCACCATAGCTAATATTTTAGGTACTGTTTCAGATATTCATTTTGTAAGAGTTCACTGTTCAGTAACTTTCTTTAGTGTTATAGCTCCCCGGGGTCACGTGACCTGAGGAATATAACTACATTCTTAATATAATATTGAAAAATCGGTCAAGTGCGAGTTGGACTCGCAAAGAAGGGTGCCGTACCACCGTACAAGAAATAACACTTTATTTTTTAAATTTTCATGCTATAGCGGCAATAGAAATACACATTCTGTGAAAATTTCAACTCTCTACCTATTGCGGTTCAAGAGATACAGCCCGCTGACAGACAGAAGGATGGACGGATAGCGGAGGCTTAGTAATGGGGCCCGGTTGGAACCTTTCTGGTACAGAACCAAGAAAAACTGTTACATAATTACTTCCACACCAAAACTTTAAATCCAAACGGACCCCTGTTCCAGGTTCCTGTTGTCCACTCATCTACGTGGTCCGCTTTAGCGGGCCGCGCACCCACGCGCCGTACTAGTTTAAATATATTTATCGCACATATTAAAGTTGTGTTTGTTTAATGTTTTTACTACACCCCGCTAAGAAATTAAGTAATACATTATAAAATTGTTATTTTATTATGGTAAGATTTATAGCATTTCTTATTTATCTGATACCTAATAAGTAGGTACGTCGTGGGTATCAGCTAGATATTATACAATCTTCAAATCTTAAAAATGAACCAAGTAATGTATAAAAGTGTATAAATTAATGATGCGAGTGTTTTCAGAATATCGATTACGGTGTAAAAGGTCTATGAAAGACTTTATTAAAAGGTGACGGAAGGTATAGACTGTCGTGACCTTTAAATATTTTTAACTGAGCGTTCAAAGTAGACTTTACTTATAAATATACTCCACACCCACGGAGCACCCTGTACCTATGTTGCTTGGTACTTAGCGGTGGAGTGTTCGCCTACAGAGTCTGAGGTCGTGGGATTGATTACCACTCATTGTAAATGTTTGTATCCATGAATAGTGAAGAATACTACCAATGTAAGTATTTCTATAAATAATCTCCCTAAGTATTATCTAATTTATAGAACCCATGTGATAAGGCCTGCTTAGTCTCGTTCTAGATGGTGAGGTAACGTAATTTCTCCTAGGATATTTATTAATTAATAAAACGTTCACTAATTCTCGATGCTATTGACCTGACCTAAACTGTTTCTAAACTATACAAATTGAAAATAACTCTAATGATTAATCTAATAGATTGGATAGATTGGATGCGCAAGGCGGAAGATCGGGTGCTATGGGGTACATTGGGAGAGGCCTATATCCAGCAGTGGACTGCAATAGGCTAATTGATTGATTGATTAATGTAATAACTTTGAATAGGTATTGAGAAGCAAGACACATTTTTAACGGCTGTGGTTGAACTAACTAGGGGCTCAGTCCTGGGTGTTATCTTTTTCGAAAAGTTTACTTAACTACTAAGTGCTTCAAAATTTTGTTGAATTAACAAGAAGTTGCTCTACTGGTACAACTACGACCGTTGCTGTTAGCCTACGTGAGTAGTATACTTGTTGGAGTTTAAAGACGTAACCTCTTGATCGCAAGTCCAATGCCCTGACTTCTACGCTATCGTACCGCTCGCTTCGATGTAGGTCACGTGCTACGATTTGCCTGATACAAACTTCTGCAATCGATAACAAATGACCAGAGCTATTCTGGGGTAAATGATAGGGTTGATTTTGGTTACTATAAAGGAATGCTGCGTTATAGTTCTATCAGAAATTAAATGGCAGGGCGATTAAAAATAAAACCTTCATAACCCTGGTCGCTGTTCGGTTTTCTTATTCGCTGGCAATGTATTCCATCCAAAAGTTATTTGGTACCTAGTTGTTATACAACTGCTCATTGTACAATATTTTTATGTCTACTAATTTGTATCCTATACGCAGTGTGCTATAAAGATTATCTATCTATCTATCTATCTCTTCATAGAACTCGAGATCTGTGCAATCACAGCAGACGATAAATTACATTTTATGGTTACTCCATTAATTTCACTGAAAACGTCTGATGATAAGCTAATGCAAAGTCCAAGAAACAGGGGCCAACATTTTTTTTTTTAAATAGTAGCCCTATGCTAATAACTACACTTTTTTTAAATAGGACACGTCAAAATTACTTCACCGCGCCTGATGGTAAGCTAAAGGTAAAGTCTCAGGACTGGGGTCACCACTACATACACCGGTAGTACTACAGTGGTGGCACTAAGCTAGTGACGGCCTCATCAAATGCTTTTTCACGCTTCGCTTAAAGGCCCCGGGACTATAGGGGGAAGGAAACACATGCGCTGGTAAAGAATTCTAAGTATTTATGATGCGGCAACTTAATAGAGGCACCGAACCGCTTGGTTCTTGGTGAAATTGATTGCGCTGTGTGAGGGTGATACCGCAGCCTGGTACGTGTAGTTCTGTATAGGAACTATACTATGCTTTTTCACGCTTGGGCTAGAGAATCCGGATTTGTAAGAAGCAAGGAGCACGTGTATTGAAGTCGGTTTTTCAAGTGATCAGAATTAATCAATCATACAATTTAATAAATCTTCATTTGGATGAAGAATACAATTTAGAGTTTAGAAGTACTACAGTATCAATGCACAGTGATGACGCAGTCCTTAATAATGATTGTATTGTGCTATCGACCGTGGTCAAGATCTATCATCATTGACAGGATTATTGTCGTCAATGAGCCTGTAATAATAATGATAAATCGATTAGAGTACCTCACAATACCTACATACGTTCACCACACGGAGCACAATATCCGTGGTTCACCACCATCTGACATGACAATATTCTCATGAAGGCTGAAAAATAAAAACAAAAAAATAATTATAGCCTATGTGACAGCTAGTTCATATAATATGAATGGGAATGGAATAATAATATTAATTAAAATAGTTATATCCGTCTATGGATTGATTGTTAAGACAAGGTTAAGACTCTCGAATAAACACGTTATGAGATTTGCGTTAAGTACTTGGATTAAGAGCCTAATGTAGAAATCAGTTCTATGTTATTTGGATAAGGTGCCAGGTGTGAGAAGGATCTGTGATCATAGTATTAAAAGCATATTACCTATCTTGCTTAGTAGTTAAGGAGTCAACCTTAGTATTCAATGAAATTTTAAATTGCATGCTATCTATTCCCATTGATTTTCTGATCGGAGAAAGTGATCATCCAGGACGGGACTTGAACCCGTGACTAGTCCCTTACAGGGGGAATGCTCTAACCAAGCTCCAGGTAGCTCAGTTGGTCAGAACATTCCCTCTGTAAGGGACTGGTCACGGGTTCAATTCCCGTCCTGAATGATCACTTTTTCCGATCAGAAAATCAACCTTAGTATGTAGTAACCCACAGTAAGTTAATCCTAAATAATATTATATACTCGTACCTCTACTTCAAGGCCATTTACAAGTACTCGTAACTGTAACCACGTCAAAGAACCTTTTTACCGAATACAGCTTTATTATAGAACCAGACTCTTTTTGTTACATCTACGTATTTTTGTGAACATTGCTAGCTTGCTAAATTATACGAAGCATCTGATAATAATTCCTAAGTACTGGCGACCTAAATGTATGTGGTGACACATTAGTCTTTACACATTTTTACGTTTAGGTTTTTTGCAGTGGCGCGGCTTCCTATTCTTGGCAAGATAATTTTTAACTATCTACTTTTTATTAATTTTTTGGAAAATACCCAATATTTTGATCAATGCTGATGATGACTTTTGTGATAGTAAATACCGTCTGATCTCCTGACCCCCAGAGAAAAGCCTCATTTGAAACTCAGTGAATGTATCAGCTTATAGTAATGTGACAATGAAAGGCACAAATACCTCATAATAAGCTTGCAAAAGAAATAACTAAATTAGAGTTACTATAAGACTGCCATCGATATGACAAGCATGGGTTCCATTCAACATTACTTAGAAGCCTGCCCATCTGTGCCATTAATCATTTGGGCTATTATTAGGGGAGCGTTGAAATATCCACGCCTTAAACAATTGGTGTCAAGGCGATAACTGGTCGCGGATTGAACGGTTGGGTTGTATTCTTCGGACAAATTAAGTGAACGATTAATTCTTTATGAATAATTTACAGTGGGATACAAGTTTAATTTGAATACATAAAAGGTATACTGCTACATTCTTTGCTAAGCTTTTCTTTACTTGATAAAGATCTACATAATGTTTTACTGGATTTCTTAGAAAATCCTACTAATATTATAAACGCGAAAGTTTGTAAGAATGTATGTCTGGATGTCTGGATGTCTGGATGTATGTTTGTTACTCTGCCACACAAAAACGGCTTGATGGATCTGGCTAAAATTTGGTACAGAGATAGATTATAGTCTGGAATAACATATAGGCTACTTTTTATACAAGCTAATACCGCGGCTCCGCTCGCAAAGTCGATCGGTCGGGATTTCTAGATATATCTTTGTTACTCTTTCACGTAAAAACGGCTGAATAGATCTGACTGAAATTTGGTAACGAGATAGATTAAAGTGTGGAATAACATATAGGCTACTTTTTATACAAGCTAATACCCGCGACTCCGCTCACGGAGTCGATCAGTCGACCCACGGAGTAGATCAGTCGGGCTGTCTGGATGTATGTTTGTTACTCTTTCACGCAAAAACGGCTGAATAGATCGGGTTGAAATTTGGTACAGAGATAGATTATAGTCTGGAATAACATATAGGCTACTTTTAATACAAGCTAATACCGCGGCTCCGCTCGCAAAGTCGATCGGTCGGGATGTCCAAATATTATGTTTGTTCCTATTTCACGTAAAAACGGCTGAATGGATCTGGCTGAAATTTGGTACCGAGATAGAGTGTAGTGTGAAATAACAAATAGGCTACTTTTTATACAAGCTAATACCCGCGGCTTCGCCCATGGAGTCGATCAGTCGGGATATCTGGATGTATGTTTGTTACTCTTTCACGTAAAAACGGCTGAATAGATCGGGTTGAAATTTGGTACAGAGATAGATTATATCCTACTAATATTATAAACGCGAAAGTTTGTAAGAATGTATGTCTGGATGTCTGGATGTCTGGATGTATGTTTGTTACTCTGCCACACAAAAACGGCTTGATGGATCTGGCTAAAATTTGGTACAGAGATAGATTATAGTCTGGAATAACATATAGGCTACTTTTTATACAAGCTAATACCGCGGCTCCGCTCGCAAAGTCGATCGGTCGGGATTTCTAGATATATCTTTGTTACTCTTTCACGTAAAAACGGCTGAATAGATCTGACTGAAATTTGGTAACGAGATAGATTAAAGTGTGGAATAACATATAGGCTACTTTTTATACAAGCTAATACCCGCGACTCCGCTCACGGAGTCGATCAGTCGACCCACGGAGTAGATCAGTCGGGCTGTCTGGATGTATGTTTGTTACTCTTTCACGCAAAAACGGCTGAATAGATCGGGTTGAAATTTGGTACAGAGATAGATTATAGTCTGGAATAACATATAGGCTACTTTTAATACAAGCTAATACCGCGGCTCCGCTCGCAAAGTCGATCGGTCGGGATGTCCAAATATTATGTTTGTTCCTATTTCACGTAAAAACGGCTGAATGGATCTGGCTGAAATTTGGTACCGAGATAGAGTGTAGTGTGAAATAACAAATAGGCTACTTTTTATACAAGCTAATACCCGCGGCTTCGCCCATGGAGTCGATCAGTCGGGATATCTGGATGTATGTTTGTTACTCTTTCACGTAAAAACGGCTGAATAGATCGGGTTGAAATTTGGTACAGAGATAGATTATAGTCTGGAATAACATAATAGGCTACTTTTAATACAAGCTAATACCGCGGCTCCGTTCGCAAAGTCGATCGGTCGGGATGTCCAAATATTATGTTTGTTGCTATTTCACGTAAAAACGGCTGAATGGATCTGGCTGAAATTTGGTACCGAGATAGAGTGTAGTGTGAAATAACATATAGGCTAATTTTTATACAAGCTAATACCCGCGGCTTCGCCCATGGAGTCGATCAGTCGGGATATCTGGATGTATGTTTGTTACTCTTTCACGTAAAAACGGCTGAATAGATCAGGTTGAAATTTGGTACAGAGATAGATTACAGTCTGGAATAACATATAGGCTACTTTTATACAAGCTAATACCGCGGCTCCGTTCGCAAAGTCGATCGGTCGGGATGTCCAAATATTATGTTTGTTGCTATTTCACGTAAAAACGGCTAAATGGATCTGGCTGAAATTTGGTACCGAGTAGAGGTGAGTAGTTCCGGACCGTTATAGCTCCAGGAACTATGTCCTTTCCCGGAGCTATATAGTTCCGATCCGACCGCTCCGCCTAAACAGTTCCACCATGTTCATGTCCGGAACGAACGAGTAAGCGAACTCGGAGCATGGAATGAATGGAGCGCGCGCGCGGCGCGCGGGGCGCGGAGTATACTCCGATGTGCATGTGCAGGTTCGGCCGGAGCGGTTCGGGTTTGCGAACAGCAGCCGAACCGGACCGAGTCGCATTTCGTGTTACGTAATTATCTACTTGCGCAGTGACTGCGGCGACGCGGTTCGTATTTTAGCGTTTAGGTGCATTTATTTATTAGTTGCGAATGCGTGCGTGTTCCGAATACTTTATTTACACCATACCTACTTTCCAATTATTTTTAACAAATTACACTGTCTTTGATAAGTAATAATAGTTTATTGAGTTCTATAGTGAGTAAGTGAATAGATTTAAATAGTAATTTACTTTGCACATAGCTAGGTAGTGCAGTTTTTATTTATGACAATTATTTCGAAAATAATAAGGCTTTGAGAACTTTCTAATTATTAACTTCATCTGAAAATGCCATCTCATAGAAAAATCAGCATACTTTGGGATCATTTTATTGAACAAAAGGACTCAAAAAAAAGGAAAATGCAAATATTGTTCTGAACTGATCTCATTTTAAATATTAACTATATATGTATATACCTACTTAAACACATGCTTGTCTGCTACCTCAGTAGTACCTATATAAAAAAAATTGAACCTTATCATATATATCTGCACATGTTATATCAGCGTGGATTGCATGAGCTATGTCCGGGAAACGTGTCCGCGGACATGGTTCCTGAACATGGTGCCGACTGTATAAGGAACCGTTCCATGTTCAATCCGCTCCCGGACATGTTTCGCACATGCCTAGTACCGAGATAGAGTGTAGTGTGAAATAACATATAGGCTAATTTTTATACAAGCTAATACCCGCGGCTTCGCCCATGGAGTCGATCAGTCGGGATATCTGGATGTATGTTTGTTAATCTTTCACGTAAAAACGGCTCAATAGATCGGGTTGAAATTTGGTACAGAGATAGATTATAGTCTGGAGTAATATATAGGCTACTTTTTATACAAGCTAATACCCGCGGCTTTGCCCGTGGGAGTCGATTGGTTGGTAATCGTTTTTTGGTCAAATCCCCGGTTCTACTTAACCAAATGCAATCAAACATAGTATACGGCAGATTTTATGTAAAACCAAGACCTTTCTAATGAAAAGGCGACATCAAAATTTGTTCAGCAGTTTTTGCGTCCATCACGAACAAACAGACAAGGATTGCAAAAAAATAGATATTTGTGGTCAACATAACCAAGTTTTTTTTTTCAAATATCGATTATTACAACTAAAAGTACTGTTATAAAGGGATAATATATGATGTCCACCTTAGGTGAACCCTGTAAAGATGGTGTAAGGTGAAACCAATAAATAAGGAAAAAAAAACTTTTGGTCTTATCTCCAAATTTTAGGTCTGACCAAGAAAACCGCACTAAAATCCGTTTAGTACTTTTTATCCGAAAGGTTTTGGCTAGACGAGTGGAGACCAGTGGAGTGGAGCGGAGTGGGGAGTGGTGTGGAGAGTGGAGTGGGGAGTGGTGTGGAGAGTGGAGTGGAAAGTGGAGTGGAGAGTGGAGTGTAGTGGAGATTGAAGTGGAGAGTGCAATGTAGGGTGGAGTCGGGAGAGGGGATTGGACAGTAGAGTGGAGGTGGAGAGTGGAGTGGAGAGTGGAGTGTGGAGTGGAGAGTGGAGTGAACAACGGAGTGGAAAGTCGAATGGAGAGTCGTTTCATTCAAATAGACTTGGTGGCAATACCGAATTTCACGCGGGCGAAGCCGCGGGCGGAAGCTAGTAAATACTTATAAAACTTTATTTTAAGGGTTGTATCATGCAGGTTTTAGTTAAAATATTAAACTTAACCATAAACATTAATTTTGTTCAACGAGTAGATACCTACACAATTAATTAAAATGGATAGGCAAATCACTTTATAAGTCAGGTAGACCGTGTGCTTGTTTGCCACCTGAGTGATATAAGTTATTACACACACAATCCACTTGTTTGCCCCACGTTCCAAAATTTGTAACTTCCCATATTCATAGTATGATTTCCATTCGTTATTCTACTAATCAGAGTGGTTAGGTGTTAGTCCACTTCGCTAATATTCTACGTATTGCCAGGTTTCACAAACCTTTGATTACATGAGAAATAATATTCAGGTGCACACCTGAATATTCAAGTTTAACGTGTGGAAATCGTCCTCACGACATCGTACTTCACCTTTGAAGGAAGTAATAATACATTTCCGATACGTACACGAGCTTTGAAAGGTCAGAGGTGCGTGACATGGGATCGAAGTTGAATCGCTGTCAGGAGATGCCAGTGGTTATACAACTCAGATATAATTGCTTTTGAAGTCTTGCTACTGTATATTTCCGTATTTAGCTGACTAGTAAGTTTTGCATTTGATCAAATCCATTGTCCCTGGATCCACACAATGATATACACTTAAACTACTAGCGGTTGCCCGTGGTTCCACTCGCATGTTGTAATTCCGTTCCCGTAACCTGTAGGAACCTATTCCAGAAATGAAAAGTAGTCCGCGTGGTATTTTAGATTATAATAAGTCCATCCCAGTAGGAAATTTGATATTTTAGTCAGATCCGTTCAGTTGTTTGAACGTGATTGAGTAACAAACATCTAAAAATCTTCACAAACTTTCACATTTATAATTTTACTCGCCGCTGCCGGCGGCTTCGCCCATTTTAAATTCTGATCCCGTTCCCGCTATCCGTGGAATGGATAACTGAAAAATCTATGAGATTCATATTAGATATACGTTTTCTGCTAAGAAGCGAGTCATTCTACTTCGAGTGTAATTTATATAATCGATATGCTAGCAGAAATCTAGCTACCTATAACCAGCATTAATTCCAATCAGGCTCCAATTTAGACACTTGTTTAACTCCAAAGAACTAATTATCGCTACGTAATATCTCTCTTAATATAATCATAATTGAATAGAAGAAATAAATGTAATAGCAATAAAAAAATTCTGTATCGTTAATCTGCTCCAATTCATCGCTGCGTTCCTTGTGAAAGTCCCACTCGACACGGAGGACTGCTTGTTAACCTTGTAGGCTTAACTGCGGGTCAAGGGGGCCGAGACCCTTCGTCAAGATGCCACCTTCGAGTGGCTAGTATATAAAATGTTTCATTTATTATTTATTGACGAACATCAAGCATACTAAGAAAATATTACGGGTAAAAAATTCATTGAGTTATTCATAATGTTTTTAAAAGATCTGCTTGTCGCTTACCGAAAGGCGACTCGTGTTTAGCTCATGCCAATTCACTTTGTCAGACATTTTGGTACCTACCATCTAGTGCCTGGTATGAGTATTTTCTTAAGGTTAACTAACTGATAGGTATTAAATTATTAATATTCCCGCAAAAACTTCGAATTAATCTAAATAGCTTGTGTCAGGGGTAGGATAGGAAAGGATAGGAATAGAATCATCATAAAGTTCACTCCTTAAATAGTGTTTTCCTTTAATACTAGATGTATTTAGTATGGTGTGCTAATTCATACGTAGCGGATTCGATCCCACACGCAACTTCTTGTTTGTGTATATTTACATTGGTCTGTAAATATCCTAATGTTTACATTAACAGTGCAAATATTATATTAATATTACCAGACTGGTCACGGGTTCAAGTCCCGTCCTGGGTGATAATTTTTTCCGATCAGAAAATCATTGGAAATAGTTAGCATGCAAATGCTTTAAAATTTCATTCAATTAATCGGGCGGAGAATCTTAAAATAATAAAAAACCAAGGACTTCATATAAGGCCAGGGAGACTAGGGATATAGGGTTCCAAACATACGTATTTGCCGGGTAGCCAACTCGAGCACTTTACAAACATTACAAAATAAAACTAGCATAATACACTCGAGAGCAATGAATCCGGGTCACTTAAAGAATGTTAAAAATCTCGGAAACTAAAAATGATAGGTTAATGCAATAAATTGTATTTAATAGACAATGTAATACTCCTTAAATGAAAGTAAAAAAAATATGAGTCACCATACATTTTATTAACACAAAATTACATAAAGAAAAAAACTGCTGATCTCTCCTTAAAACAAAAATAGGAAACATGAAATTTTTGAACTTTATTACGATTTTCTTGAATTTTAATACTTCGTATTGCCTCCTCGTGCTTCCATTACTGCGTTTACGCGGTTTGGCATGCTGTACACCAAGTTCCTTATACGATTTTGGGGAATATTCTCCCATTCCTCTGTGAGAGCAATTTTGAGCTCACGAAGCGTGATTGGGGGAGGGTTTCGTTGTTTTACGCATCTGCCTAGCTCGTCCCAAGCATGCTCGATCGGGTTGATATCCGGGCTGCGCGCTGGCCACTCCATACGAGTAATGTTCATCTCTTGAAGGTAGTCATTCACAATCCTACCTGTATGAGGTCGGGCATTGTCATGCATAAATATAGCATCCTCACCTAAATTGACCATAAATGGACCAACGTGATCATTGAGGATTTCTTCCACATATCTTGCGCTAGTTAAAGAGCCGTTTTCTATGATCACCAGCTCTGTGCGACTTTCAGAAGAAATTCCGGCCCACACAAGTACAGACCCACCACCGTAGGCTACTTTTTCTTCGATGCATGCTTGCTTGAATCTTTCCCCTGGTCTTCGATACACTCTGTGTCTTCCATCGTGCTTGTAGAGCATAAATTTTGATTCGTCGGAGAACATAACTTTTGACCAATCTTCAATACTCCAATTTACGTGGCTCTGGGCATATCTTAGTCTCGAAATACGATGCCCACGCTCCAGTTTAGGGCCGTTTGCAGGTCTAAGGGGTTTTAAGTTAGATTCAGCAAGCCGACGTCTTACTGTCCATGCACTTGGGTTACTTCCTCCGAGGCGTCGAAACTGATTGGTGAGTTCAGTTCCTGTGAGAAAGCGATTTCGAAGCATGGTGTTCACCAAGTATCGGTCTTCTCGTGCTGTGGTACACCTGGTTCTGCCCGTTCCTGGTCTGCGTAGGTTAGAACCAGTTTCTTCGTAACGTCGGAGAACTCTTTGTACTGTTGACAGCGACACACCGACAGTCCTGGCTGTATCGCGCTGACTCCGGCCGGTTTCCAGCATTGTAAGTATTCTGGTGCATTCTTCAGGCGTAAGCGACATAATTTCAGCTTGAATAATGAATATAGAGCACTATCAACATGGTTTATGTACCCACATAAATGACAGATTACAAACAAAAGCAAAACCAAATGCTGTAATTTCGTAGTTCCATCTTCGAAAGTGGCCCTTTTTCAAATTTGATTTTTTTATGATATAACTTTACAATAACTAAGAAGTTTTAATACCTTCATTTAAGGAGTATTACATTGTCTATTAAATACAATTTATTGCATTAACCTAGCATTTTTAGTTTCCGAGATTTTTAGGATTCTTTAAGTGACCCGGATTCATTGCTCTCGAGTGTACTTTGCTCTAAAACCAATAATATAAAATCGGCAAATAATCATCTACTTTTGACGCTGAATATACCTACACATTTATGAGCACAAATAACAAAAGACGAGCAATCTCAAGATAGCATTACTTACTACCGCGTCTCCTTTGACTAAAGGCCGAAGCTAACCTTTTAACTTAACGACGGTTCTGGTATGCGGATAAATCGTGAGTATTGTGGAGTTAAGTAACATCCTTATGTCTTTACTGATGGCTCGACTGTAGTTATCTGCATAATGACAGGTGATTGGCATAATCACCCAAGCTATTTAGACTTTCGAATCAGCGGGGTGGATACAGATCGATTTGTTTTCATTCTCATGATACTTCTCGCAAAAAATAGTATATTTTACCTTACATATACCTACCCATTACCGAAATAAGAAGTATTATTTGCCTTGGTACAGGTATCTATAAGGCTTATATAGAGCCCTTTGTATAGGATAGAGCTTTATCTGGATGAAATAATTCAGCTTAGCCCGTATTGCTATTTTATTATTGAGAAATAAGCATACAATACTTTTACTGCTTTGATTAGAAGACCTTTCGGTACCTACCTAGGCAAACCGAAAGTAGCTAAATTGGCTGACAGCCTGAATGAAAAAGCCAGGAATGATTGGCTGTGAAGACAGAACAACAGACGCTTTGGCAAATTTGAACAGGTCTATATCTATATCCAGCAGAAATGTCAGCCAAATAGTGTTAAAATTTAGATACCTAATGACAAAGAATAGAAAAAAATAAGCTGACTCCAAGATAACTTCTTGGCTGACTTGTATTTGAAATCGTTTTGTCTTTGCCATTTGCCTTACTTTGTGTTTTGTTTTTTATTTTATTTTTTACTTTTATAATTACGTTTTTAGTATTTTTAACTTAATAGGAGATATATATATTAGTAGGATAGTAAGAAGCATGATTGTAGGATTCGCAGAAAAATTCTCTGTAGTTTGTATCTGGGGTCCCTTAAGACCTCGCGCGACGAATCGCGTATCAAAAAAGGCGCGATCGAGCGTTAGTAAATAAAACTTTCAATTGCTATTTTTAATAAAATCCGCCCTAGCCACAGTATAACACCATACTATATAATAGCAACATCCAGGAGAAAATAAAGCACACTTGGGATGCAAAGACGATATTAATTATTTTTGCTCTAATCACTTGTCTCGTAAACATCGTTCCTAAATAAACCAGCTGTAAATTCGTTAAGTACAAATCCAAAGTCAAGCACAATGTTCCAAGACTTGAAGACACTGAGCTCCGGCTATGCACAGATACAGCAGTAATTAGTTTTGCGAGGGTAGTTTGCAACTTGAACCATGACTTTCAACGTTACTAGTTTGCCACTTGTCTAACGTATATTTGAAGATGCTCGTATGTTTTAGTAGCTACTTACAAGAGTTATATAGTAGGAAATTATTATTCCTATAACTATTTCGTTTACGTAAAGTAAATATCTATTAAGTACTTAGTATTAGTAAAAGAACTATTATTACCTATAATAAAATAACCTACAAATAGAGTCGGTACGTAATATTAATCACTTACCTATCGGGTGAAGATATTTTCGCAGTTCGGTGAATTGGTACAATTTCTTTGCTCTATTCAAATTTTGTCAGCGTATTAGTTTTAGCATATTAGCGTATATTTTATTAACAAATGATTATTTTTAACTCTTAGTAGCAAAACTTTAATTAATTATGTACTACTCGTTCGCGCTAAGTTTGCCGCTGCCAACTGTCAAGCGTTTAGCGTTGTCTCACTCACTCAGTTCTAGTTCCAGTGAGACAACGCTATACCAACGTCATTTGACAGCGGCAAACTTAGCGCAGAATTTTAGAATACCCAAATTTTTATTTTATTAAATTTTTGTCTGTTCATCTATTTGCCTCGATAGATGCAGAAACTAATAAAAGGACTTTGATGCAGTTTGATTAATTAGAATGAACATGATAATAGCTACCTAGTTCAATTATAAAACTTTCTAACTTTATTTTTGTAACGAATCATGCAAGTCGAGCTATAAACGTCATTAGGTATATTGTTGATTGCATGCCGTTCTCTAATTGTTGAAAAAAAAAACAATCATTTAAATAATTGCTACCATTATATGAACAATTCGTCTTCCATGCGGTAATGAGAAACTATAAAATAGCAATTAGCAGAGCAATTTCATACCGTATATGGTGTAGCATGTAATTCCACGTGGAATATTATTTACCTGCGAAACATATTGCCTCCTTGGCATGACGAGAGTATTACAAAGAGAATAACATGCCTTTCATGTTTGTTATGAGACAAAAATATTGTTTAATATTATTATTCATATCGTATCTAAGTAAATGATGTGGGTACACAGTAAAGAATCGTAATTAGGTTCCATATTGCTACCATGTCACTGCTATTTTATGGTCTCTAAATGAATGAAAACTATTCGTATTTCTAAATGATTTCTGTTTTCTTCCGTGATGTTATCAAATCTTAAAATCACTCATGGTTTGATTATTTTTTAATTAGTTTTTGTATCCATGTACCTGTAAGTTTTCGTAAGCTTCGAAATCACACGTTTGAAAAACGTAATTTTACTGAATCAGGCCTCTAGGAAGGATTAAACATGTCATATACTTTATATAATAAAAAATTGTTCTTAACTTTTATTCCAATTTAAAATTTTATTTCCTTAAAATATTGTTATTAAAATAATTTTGGTAAGTAACAAACTTTAAAACGGCACTTTTAATATTAATTAGCCATGTGACTACCGTCTATTGACCAATATTTCTATATTCAATTCATGTCATTGCCAATAATTTTTGCTTAAAAGGTAGCGTCTACAGTGTATGGAAACCACTCCTTTATAAAGACAAGTGTTGTTAGTGATAACATCGTGTTTCTATCCTAGGTACAAGAAAACATTCTGACAAAACAAGTGACAAACGAACACATGTCAGTTAAATTTACATCGGACAATTTACATTGAATGTAGACATCCATCACGATGCCGCACGATTTAATATCTGTGGAACGGTATTGTGATATACCGCAATGTAGTTGGTTGTAAAACTGCTTTTATGTTGTCTTTTTAAAATACAGGCACACGGGACACACCTAGACAATACTACAATATTCAAAAATCTGAATTAGAACAAAATAAACGCGCTTATGTAGTTATATTACATGACGAAGTATATCATGCTCTCGTTAATTGCCGTTAATAAGTAAGCAAAGTATTTTTATTTTATATAATTTTATTACATACTTCCATCTCTTAAGCAAAAGTTCAATTTTCCAAATATCTGAACAAGTCGCCTCTAAACCCAGGTGCCTAATGAAGCATCTGAGTTTTGTAAATATAAGGATATTTTTGGAAAGGCACACCCTTAAAATATTGTAGACATCTTCAGAGACTCTAAAAACCTCATAGGATAGAAAATCCATTCAAATCCAGAACTTAGAAAATTTAGATAAGCAATGAAAATAATTCTGTTAGCAATTTACCTAAATAATCAAATTTCATTTATAATTGTGTTTACCTATCTTAAAAATATGTTTGGAAATAATTAGCCGTAATTTGTAATTAATTTATGTTAAGCCATGATAAAACTGGGGCGATATGTCCTTTTCAGATAAGATTATAAATTTTATAAATTTGTTTGCTTGGGATATTTTAGCCTAGCGTTTTTATGCTAAGGCCGATTATTATTTGAAAAGGATGACTCATTTCCACACGCATCATCATGAATTGTGAAGAATAGCCGGTCCCCGTCATATGGAAAAAAGATATCAAGAAATAAAGATTTGACCAGATAACAAAGGCAAAACAATATACAAAACAAAAACAAACAAAAAAAACAACTTCGAGCTTCATATGCCGGTCACCCCAGGTGTTCAGGCCACTGATAAATACGAGTATTATAATCAAATAGGGTACCAGTACGTAACTGGATTAAAGTAGGGTTTAAGATTTAATGAGAGTATTCCATACTCTGTTTAAATGTAACCCAGTTAAAACTGTCGACGACCTCTGTGGCGTAGCGGTAGTGCATATGACTGATACGACAGGGGGTGTGGGTTTGATTCTTACTCAGTGCAAATGTTTATATGCATGCATTTATGTATATCTGCATTATCTAGGTGTTTTTATGTATAATAGGTAGGTATTTATGCACAATAAAAGTCTATAAGTGTGAATTATCCGTATCATAAAACTCACACAGCTGATTAAGATAATTATGCTTATTCAGGGTCTAAAGAGCACAAAAATATGAAAAAGAATCTATAATATTAAACTAATTATGGTTGGTTTGAATTTTTTGCAATTAATTACTCGTACAAGGTTTCTCAACAGTTTTTTTTTGTTTCAGTTTTGACGTCCGAGGGCGTTCGTTCAATAAAGCACTCCAGTGGTCTGACCCGAACGCTTTCGGCCCCCGCGCCTACTTTGCTACCGTTGCAAGACCAGCTGCTCTCACCCTCGATACAGTACAGCTTGATGATGAGGGAATCTATCGCTGTCGTGTGGACTTCAAAAACTCACCGACACGGAACTTTCAAATACGGCTGTCTGTAATAGGTGAGTGAAATATAATGTTTAAATATCAAAAATATTGAAGTTACCTTCTATTATTGCTCTATCACTTACAAGGTCGTGAAAGTACTTAACATATCACAAAATTAATTTGAAGTAAACAAACAGTACTACAATATACGATATAGTAATTCTGTCTGTAAGTTTTTTTTTAACTCGAGCAATACAGTTATAAATTATATATAAGCCTATATCACTAGTAAATAATATATCTTTCAAATAATGAAAGATTTTTTCCGATAACTGCAGTTAGTTACCAAGGATACCCCTAACAAACTATATAAACTTACAAAATTCGGCCTCTCTCTTGATAAAATTACCATGGATTAAAATACGAAACCTGTATACCTACATACCAAGAGTTAAACTGAAATAAATAAAAACTTCTTAAGCTGGTGAGGTACGACCAACATTTTCAATTACCATTTGCATATAATTGCCCTAACGACTAGAACGGTTTCGCAAATAACTCGGCCACAAAACGTCGACCCTCCAAACTAGAATGGGAATCGCAGCAGATGTCCACATTCCCACACTGAAAAACTTTAGTGCAAAATGTCTGCTCTATGCTGAAAATTTATAAGAGAACCTTATCTAAAAAGCCAGCCTTTCAGCGGCTTTCGTCGAGCGAGCGATGCAAAACAAAGCTTTGTTAGAGCTCCTTTGAATTTCGGTAAGGAAAATGAGAGGTTACACACGACCCCTCCTCCATCAAAGAAGCCCCCGAGTGGTGTTATCACAATAATGTACTGCGATATCACGTCCCAAGTGGCGCTGCCTTCATACAATGCCATCCGACGACTCACTGTCCTGTTCTTTACTGTAAGCGTTCTAATTTTATATGTTCAACCTACGACAATACAACGATAATCATAGCCGTCTTCATTTATGGCCAAGTCTATTAGAAATACAACCCTCCAATCAAATCATATTCAAAAGATTCCAATATGTTAAAATGAATTTGATTAATGAACTCTCGTGGACGTTTTCTTTTCAATGATAATTTTGTTTTAATAACAAGTTATTGTTGTTTATTTTCTCATTCATATTTATTAGAACATGTTAAATTTCATACATAGTTAAATCTGTTCAAGAAGTAAACTGATTACATATTTACATGTATGGATATATCGCACTTTGTCGCGCAAATGTGAAATTGACTAACAAAGTGATTTTATTAACTCAAATGCCCTCTAGTACATCGACCAACGTTGCCCGCCCCGAGAATGTATTATACCACCCTTATCTACATATGTTTATCGCGGAATTTTAAATTGTAAACGAGCTCTACTTGAAAATACCAGTTCAGTTTCCGCATGAATTTACGCTACATTTTGTTTGGCGCACCGAATATTTTATATCAAATTACAGGGGTCATAATTCATTAGATTATCCTATTAAAATATTAGGTATGCAATATTTGCAACTTTGACACGTATATTTGATGATGATGAAATATAAGAGAATGCATGGCGATATTTTATTATACTCAAGAACGGAAATGGAAAACGTTCAAAATCTGTTCGTGTTCAAACATAAGGTCACGAGAACAATTCATTGGTATGCAGGTCCGCTTTATTAGTAGGAGTTTAGCAAGTGGTGCAATTTATAAGGTAGACGTTGTAATGTGTCTGTGTAGTGTACGTCCATGGCCCGTGGTTCACTTCCGAACGTAATTCTTTCGCAGACCGGGTTTTGAGTTAAGTGAAGCAATATGTAACAGTTAAGTGGGGGTTGCAGCGGTGCTGTAATCGTAAGTCATCGTCTCTACGACCGCCGTGCCACGCCAACCTATTGCACAGCAAACCAATATTTCACACTGTTTAAACAAAGGCTCCTTACAACTTACAAGTTAAGCGCTAGGTACGTGAATAAATATGCATATCTACTAGATAACACGATCATGGGTTTTATAAGCGCACACAACTTTTCCAAGTTATTAATAAATTAAATAAATGTACGAATTATATTTTCATTAAATATCGAATTTGAAAGATGTCTAAACATACTTGATGGAATATGCCTTTCATTTGATTGATCAATATTTTTTAGTATTAAACTACCTTCAAGGTTAAGTACATCATTTTAAGGTGATTATTTTGTTCTTTTTTTTCTAAGCCGAAGATAATTAGGACCTAAGATTTATTCTGACAATTTTATCATACTATATAAGAAATTTTTGAGTTTATTGCAAATACTCAGGTTAAAAATGACCAAAGTTAGAAACAGTAACGCGTTTTATAATACCAAAAGAGAGGAGACAGAAAAGTTGCTTCCATTTTCACGAAAACTGAAAATAAATTCGTTCACAGAGCACCGCCTAATGGAAGTAAAAATATGCCTAATACTGTTGCGAAATTTCTGCTCCTCGATCAAAAGTATGAGTCAAAAGACTTTTAGAAGCTATTTAAAAGGTTTCTGATACAATTGATGCTATTTCTATAATAAGATTTGTGTAAAATATTCAATGTTACAAGCTTCATTTTAACTTGCTCTGTTATTTTGTTTGTACGTTATTTTATTAGTATGGGTTAAATCTTGGAAGTTCAATTAGAGCCACTTTTCGATGTCAGATTGGACTCAAATTTAGTTTAGTTTAATTGACGTTCGTCTTCTGTGACAATAATAAATATAATATGGTACTATACAGCTGGTCTAATGATGAAGTAGTGGAGGAGAAACAAGATAAAACAATCGAGTTTGGTTTCATTTGTTTTGTCATAGCGAATGCTCTAATATTACATGATTAACATAAAGATCTGGAGATGGAGATTGTAAGTGATCATAGGAACTTCTAAACTAACTAATTTTCACAAAGTCTTTTTAAAATTAATTATATTTATTTTTGAGTAGAATTTTGTAGGTACATTCATTTGTTTCTCGGTATTTGATAATACTAACGCATTTATCCCTCGTTTAAATAGAGACAACTGCCTGCTTAAGCTTTCTTTAGTCTTTACACATAAATAAAATCATTGAATCTCATTACGAGCCGCGGGAGAAGCTTTATTGTTACGTAAGCATTATTACGAGTACGCTAATGAGCATTCACTTGAAGGAAATTCCCCAAAAATTTGTTTGCGTCTAAAGTATCTGTATCCATCAAATTTTGCGAGAGTTGCGAGAGCTTGCACAGAAACACGCTTAACTTTCAACTTCCAGAAATGTGATTATGTAGCGAACTTTAAGTGAATTGCTTTACACGAACTCGTAAAACTTAATTGTTCTAAATATAAACGGCTTAGCCTTAACTTTGCTTTCATGCAATCTGATGACTATATCCAAACAAGCTGTATTATTTATTTTCACAGTGCAACATCTAACGAACACCATTCTTCTTCGCTGTCATGAATAGATACTGACAAAGACTATGTTTGTAATGTAAATTAAGCCTTTCTTTAAAAACGTTTAGATTAGTGAAATATAACTTTACAATTATGACGATACTGTATTAGAGAAACCCTTTTTAGTAGCTGTCGAATTTCTTAGAAACTTCTTCTCGCATCGGTAGCAACGACAAGAATATAAAAAGCAATCGCCTAGCCGTGGCGCGACGTGCGGGAGAAACGCTCGCCTGAATTAATAAGTACAACACGAAATTTGAATTTAATGAAACAAGTTAGTAGCAAGCTGCTGAGCGTGTATCGATCTCGGCTATAAGAAATACATCGACGAATAATTCGCGCTCCTTTTGCCGAGGTGTCGTTCAAAATTATGATAATGTGAAAATGGATACTTTTAGAATATACTTATACATTATGATGCTAATAAGTTTAACTGTGTTAGCATCGTATATTTCGATTGCTTATAAAGTAACAAAGTATAGGTACAGTTGAGTACAGGGTCAACTAGAGCATTCACTGGAATATTGATGAAACTGTTCGTAGCAATATTTGATCGATCATTGGTTCTGTTCGTTGTTCAGTTCAACCAATTTAAAAGCGGTAAAATCTCGTTGTTGTGTTCCCGCTGGTAAGTAGGGTAGCCAGAGCAAAATCATTTTATCTTCAAAATAAGCGCTACTTGGACATTATGAAACTGCTCACACTCCTCATAAGTTATTATACTCACGCCCCACTAAATATACATCAGCATTTATGCTAAGCAATGTAAATGTATACCGGATAAATTAACGAAGGACTCACATTGTTCAACTAAATTACTTACACATAATTTTAATTGTTATATATATACAGAATTGTTACACTCAAGTTTTTGTTGTTTAAAGAACAAGAAAATTGGAAACTTCATACAAGTGACGAAAATAAAATCACTTCTGTTCGGTATTTAAACTATCATGGTCGATAGAAAAATATAATATGAAATCGGATAATTAAAACAACACAACATGATGAATTATACCATTTAATCTAATACTAATTAGCATGAAACATATTCCTATAGACTATATGACTTGAATCCGTGACCAGTGCTGGATACTCACTTAGTAGTTCCAGTAGGTACAGTAGTTTTTGTTGGCATAGACGCGATTCTAATCGTAAAATGAAAGTAGTCTGTGGTCTTTACTGTAATTACTGACTTCAAAACCTACGCTCTCCATGAAATACAATTACCTACGTTAGCGGGAATTCACCGCACACCACAGTACACTGACATTAAAGACATAGGTACCAGTAATTATGAAGCGTCGGTAACTTAGAAGTTAAGAAGTCGGTCTTACGATAGCGAGGTCCTGGCTTTGAATCCTTGGAAACCCACTCCTAACACAAGCAATTTAGCTTAGGGGTATACTATAATAATAATGTAAACGGGAATTAACGCGATCATGGTATAGGTATATACATACCTTTGGAATGCCTTTTAATTCCCGTTTACATATTATAATCATGGCACGCGAAAGTTTAAAAGTTAATATAGGGGTATACTAGTAATTTATTTATTAAAATACTACAAAAATACCAAACACAAATTAAATATGTTCACGAATGTTTCAAAATCGAACAGATGATTAATACAACCGTTTAAACTGCTCGAAAATCGTATGTCATAAAACTAGTGTCGGTTTTAAGTTATAGCTCATAGCGTATGGACAAATTTCCTACTTATATTAGAAGTGTCGAAAACTCGTAAACTATAGTGTGTCGTATAATATGAGGCCGCCATAAAATAGCTATACGACGTACCATGGATTTGTCATATTCAAGTGAATAGTATGTTTTATGGGTGTTGTATGTAATAAACTTAAATGAGATGTATTGTTTTAGAATGTTGACATGTGAGTTCTGAAAGTTGCAAAAGGTAAGGCACGAAAGAGTATTTTAAAAACTTTCTTAAAACAAATTGTTATTCAATTATCATCCAAACTGAGTGTGTATGCAAAATTAAAACTCAATTAGAAAGTTTACACAGGGTCGGTAGCGCAAGTGCGACGCCCCAATTTTGCACACGTCCATTGGCCACGGTGACCGGTTCCCTTCAGGTGGGTCGTGTGCTTGTCTGCCACTTAAGTAGTATAAAAAACTCAATCAAATGCTAAGAAACGGTCGACTACATTCGAAAAGTGCAAGTTGAATAAAAGTAACAATATGTCTGATATCACACTCTCATTACTAACACCTATTCTTGTTATCTAATGTTTAAAAAAATAACAAAAAATTCCCATCCAATTTGATTTACGTCTTCCAGTATGTCAGTTTTTGAGTTACATCAATAAATGAATAGGTAACTGATCTCGATAAACATGCGTTTAAGGCATATTGGAAAAGCTTTTCGCCATTCTTTTGTCTTCGATTCGTATTAGCTGTTTAGTCTGAAAGCTGACACCAACTATGTTGGGAAAAGGTTCGGAAGATGAGGATCAGCTATCACGTGTTCTTGATGTGCTCAGTAAGGTCTACAGTAATATAACACTTAGTAACAATTTAGTCATTCGATCGAACCTCAAAGGTTGTTATTACTTGCCGCAACCGGCTCCTATTAAGTAATTCACATGGAAAAGTTCTTTTGAGGGAGTGTCTTAAATACAATAAATTTTAATTAAATAGTACGTAATACAATAAGTTTTAGTGTAAATTTCTATTCAAACTCTGTGTAACTGGTAATGTATTACCGCTCTACAGAATACTTGAAACGTGTAGTTTCTGACTACTAACTTGCAGATGAAATTAGCTTGCACTTTGAAGATCTTGGTGGGGACTTATACATACTTTAACATAGGGTGTTCTTTCCAACCCAATAATATTTCTACGCTAGGAATTCCGTTCTGTTTTGTTGCTTACTTCATGTCTATATAGATTACTTTGCTCTTAGAAGTCTTATTCTGCGTTTTGTAAGGAGAATATTTACCATTTGACAAGCTGAATCTACTCTCTTTTCTTTTGGCACTCAGATATAAAAAAAAATATTATATAGGCATTATAGTAATGAATCAAGTATTTTGATAAAATCTTGAGTTAGTGTTCAACAGTATTTTATAAAAGCATTCAAGGAAATCTATGATATAGCCACGAGCCTATCACTTTGTCAAAGTAGATATTAAGTAACGTTCAATAAACTGCTCCTATTTGTATACAAAATAGAGTGGGGCCGGTTCGACCTCTCGACATCCACTTTTACAACCTCAAGCATACCAACTAATGCATAATTCAACAGCCATAATTTCAGTGTATTCTCAGCTATGCGATTTATCGATCGTCGTGTGAAACGTTATTGCGAAAAAGATTTCTAATATGGGACCCCATAATGATGTATTTGATAGATTGGAATTATAATATTGTCAGAAGTTTACGCTTTATTTTAATGAAATTGTTTGTAACGGAAAGTAAACGAAACGTTGTGTTGGATACAAGATAAATAATAAAATAATACCAAAAGTTTTGATAGAATCCGTTAAGTATAAAAAATTATATTTTAAAGGTATTATGGTAATGTATAGTAGATAATATTATTTAAAAGATAATAAAGTAAGCAATAATCACGGTTAGTTAAGTATTAAATAATTTACAAATCTTTTTTAAACTGGAAAACTTGACGTATTAGTTTTGTAATGCCAGAATGTAATAATTTAAAAAAATTGCAACTAAAATGATACTCGTAAATAAATCAAAACTAAATTTTATCATGGACTTTATGTGCTAAAAACATATTCATCATCTGAATTTCATTACATCAACTACAAAATATCCATTAATTAGAGTCACAAATGAATCTAGCCCAAATTGGTTCAGCACAGAGCTACAAAATAAACGTCATATCGATGCCGAGAGTTTCGTTTAATTGGCACCGTCGACTATGAAATTCCGTTTAAATTGGGTGTTGTTTCGATGGCCAGATATTCCTATATTGACGACCAACTTGCCGAATGGCTGCCTCTGTAATGACTACTAACTAGCTTGGACGCCACTGTCCCCTTTTCGTAGGCATTTTGGGACATCTAAACTTTTAGGATAATGTATCCATCTACTGATACCCTGACTTCAGACTTAAGGGTAGTATAATAATGTTGTATGAAGCATAATGTTTGTGAGCATGATGATATTTTTGAAAGATAAGTGAATTCAAATTTCAAAGTCAATCGCATTGGCATGGCATACCTAAGGAATACCTGACGTAGACATGGTGCCGAAGCAGCCGATAATTTTTAAACATCGAATTCGATTATTTTGATTTAAATATCGAGTTTAATTTCAAAAGCATTGAACGGTTTGCTATCGTTTCCAATAGTTGAAAGGGTCGAAACAAGCGATTCGGTTTTGTGGTCGATCCCCACAGGACACGTTCCCAAACTATTGCTTTGTTTATACAACCGTATTTAGTACCGTGAGTTGTTGCTTTAGCGGTTTTGCAAAGCTTTTATTAGGACACTATGGATTAGGTTTAAGGTGTGAAATGTCCGGGATGTTGTGTTTTTGTTTTATATCGGACACGTCAATATGACTTCACCTCGCCTGATGGTAAGCTAAAGGAAAAGCTAGTTTATTAGTAAAGGTGTTGGTTTATTAGATGTGACATAACAGGAGAGAAAACATACAACGTTATGAGATTTTTTTTATATACTACTTAAGTGGCATACAAACACGCGGCCCACCTGATGGCAAACAGTCACTGTGGCCTATGGCCGTATATAACACCAGAGGCATTACACTCACGTTACCGACCTGTCACTCGAGTTTCAACTTATCCAATGCAATTACCAATTTTCTTTCAAATAAATCTTGTTTTGGAAGTTAGATTCATTATGCTATTTATATATTTTTTAAGCTACATACTTATTCACGAGTACCATGAATGATTACGTCTAATTAAGTAACATAATAAAAACCAATCCATGGTTTTCATACAAATCTAAACAACTCTAACCGTAACAAATAATCACGCTAATATTCACAACACAAACAGATCGTTATCAATTGTACTGAACCTCAGCGGTCATGTTTTTCACAGTGCCATAAACCCTGCTCAAAAGCGTACCGCGTCCCGGCAGCTGGCCGTTCAATTTGTGTTGACAACTAACATCGCATGATTCAATTAGTAGGTATGGCAGGTTATTATCATGATTAGGTTTAGTAGGTATAAATAATAAAAAAGGAAATAATATCTCATGATAATAATATAAGTGACGATCTCCCTGACTGCCACGTCGGAGGTCGCGGATCCGATTCCTGCTCAGTGCAAATATTTATAAGGATATTTTATTTGCATGCGTAGGTGGCAGACAAGCACACAGCCCACCTAATGGGAAGCGGTCACCGTGGCCTATGGACATGTGCAACACTAAAGGTATCACTCACGCGCTGCCTACCCTGAAGGGAAGGGGGGAGGGCTAGAAACGAGCGGGAGGCTAGGAACGGGTGGGGAGGCTAGGAAGGGGTGGGGAATATTTTACTATTTTACGACATTCTACATATCGTTCTCTACACCCAAAGTAAGCATAGTTTAACTAGCTTGTGTTATGGGTTCTTAAAATACGGATAAACATACTTATATACCTACTTTTTTTGTAAATAATAGCAACCCATTTATGTCCCACTGTTGGGCACGGGTCTCTTCTCCTCTAACGAGAGAGCTGCGAGGGTTTAGACCTTAATTCACACGCGCTGGCCTAATGCGGGTTGGTGGATCAGACATGTCCTTAGAATTTCTTCTAGCACATGATGTGGGCTTCCTCACAATGTTTTTCTTTCACCGTCAGCAGATGGTAAATCATAATGATTAGCACATATAAATTCCACTTTTTCTGCAAATAAAAATTTATTATACATTACATCATCATTGGTCTTTCTAATATTTTTAAGTTGTAGGTATATAAGACTTGGTTTTTGTAAGTTGATATTTTCGTATCTATGAATAGGTGTTCCAAAAAAGCTGGCCCTTTAAAACGATCGTCACTTTGTAATCGAAGCGGTAATGTAAGCGGATAGGCTTGTGAGAGGAAAAACCACGACCGATTTGGTTTGATGAGATTTTTCGGTTTTATCCAAGCTTTTTGGCTAATTTGCATGTCAAACCTGCGTTGCATTACCCTTTATAAAACGTTCCACGTATTAGGGATCCAAATTGGCTTGTTCTACCATGTCTCTAGTGACTCGCTTGCAGTGGAACGAATCGTACTATAACGTATTTTATAATTAGAAACACCAATCAAATTGATGCAGTTGGAAGAAAAAAGGTTTACTAGTTGAACTAGACAGGTACCTCTTTAATCTTATCATTTATCCAACCTTTCATCTTATTTAATTATTAGACGTTGAAAAGTGAATAAAACGAAGCAATTCTTCAATCATTCATAAAGTATACCTCATCGTACGTACTGTAATAGCGATTTACTCTTTTTTATTTTATTTTTTTTCTAGATTTCATTTTAATTTGTGAGAGAAACACATTATTTAATTTTTCAATATTATTATGTTCCTTCCGTTCATTCCGTTCGTAAAAGTTCCTTCTAGGCAAGCATGATTCATCGTAGACCACATGGTCACTCACCATCAGGTGGGATTGAGGTCAAACGGAAGCCTATCATGAATAATAATTCATAGCCAGATTTATTATGTCTTTAAGTCAAGAGTGAATAGGTTGCTTGTAGGCAAGCGTGCTCCATCGTCGACCACATCATCACTTACCATCAGGTGAGATTGTCGTCAAACGCGAGCCCATCGACTGTAGAAAAATGAAACTTTCAATAATTTTGTCACACTTTAAAACGGAAATGAAACATAAACTTGAGATTACGTTAGGTTTATGACAGTGACTAACTATGGTCAAAGATTCGTGACTAGATGAAAACTACAATGTAGTATATACATAATCCCACAACAATAAACACCAAGAATAATATGTAAATTGAGTTATTTGGATATTATGGTAATAGCTGCCTACCTAAAGGATTACCATAATACCCAAATAACTCAATCTCAATCAATCAACTATAGAAAGGGAAGGAACAACCTCAGGAATTTACAAGAGTACGGCAAGTTCTATGAGTTTCACGATATAAAAGCTATTTTTGATTTCATTTTTATTTAATGTGAAGCTTGATACATATAAATTCCAAAACATTAGTTCAAAAGAAATGCGTCCGAGCGATTTGTGGAGTAGCCCCCTGGATATCCTGCATACCTCTATTTAAAAAACTCAATTTGTTGAGGTTGCCCTGTATGTTTATACTTGTATGCGCTAAACTAAAAAAAACCTTGCCAATTTTAATTCTTAGTCTTACGTTCTTAAAACTTGTCAGATTTTCAGGATATTCTCATTTATTTGTAAATGGTGGTCAGACTAGTCCAACCAGTCTAAGTTTCTACCACTGTTCACGCAAAGTTCTTAATATTTCTTTCCCTAAAATTAAACTTATCTTTCACTTCAATAAACTCCAAAAATGCATGTTAAGTGCTACACTCATTATGCATTCAGTACCTATATAAAAAATCATCATTCACCTAACCTAATTTATTACATCAATTGTATGCATGTCGTGCGTTAAAACTATTGTAACATACATTGACCAATTAGAGTAGTGTAAGTGCTTGACTGAGTCTCGAATTGGTTACTCGACCAACAGGCCAGTCAATTAAAGTGACACGTCACCCGTAAATGGCACGTACAATAGATATTATGTACTTACTTTTGTATCGATGGTTCAACACAGCTAACTGATAAAAAATAATTGAGATTCTTTGAAATGACTATAAATGAAATGGAATACGCATAACAACAAACTGACGGCCTCTGTGGCATAGCAGTAGTGAATTTGACTGCTACGACATTTTACACAGTGCTATATTATATATACCCAAAGAAAGCTTAATTTATCTATCTTGTTATATGTTTAGAATACCTACTTAGATACTCTTTTGTACGTACATACATAATTATACATCGAAATATTCACACCAAAGCAAATATCCACATTCATGCACACAAAAACGAGTATTTGCCAGTGCAAGCGCTCAGTAGCGCGAATCGAACCCGCAACCTCTGACTTAGTAGTCGGATTCTCTACCGCTACGCCACAGAGATTGGGGCTATTACTAATACATTAGGTCGTAAACCTTCATAAACAATGTTTTTTTATAACCTCGTTAATGTAGATATTGACAGCGAATCAATTCGTCTCCCATATTATATTTATCTCTTTCGCGTCATCTGCTTGAGACGACACATATCTACCAGTCTGTTCCGCCCTCGCCCCACACTCGTGCTGAACAAAGCAATGTCCTATTGACATCTGCATAATGAGTATTGTCCCTGTATTGTCTATCGCTTCGTTACTTTCAGTGTCTTGTTCGTATGAGAATCACACATTTATCGCAATGGTTTTGCTCACTTTTACGTCACCTCCTATAATAGGTATTACGTAAACTATGCCCGCGAATTCACCCACGTGGGTTTTTTTTTGCTGAAACCTAATTCTTTTTCCAAAGTAACCTGTGTAAAGTAACGGCTGGGATAGTCTTGTCCAAATCGGCCCAGCTGTTCCAGAAACTACCTCTTTCAAACAGACAGAAATACAAAGACTTAATAAAAAAAACTTAGACAAAATATTTAAAAATTGATTTTTGTTATAATATATTTATGTATCGTACAAATCTGGGACCTCACAGTCGTAAGATCGACTCCATAACTACTAAGCTTCGTAAACTTCCCTCCCTCATTTGTTTTGTATTCATCACACGTAACAAAAAACGAGCAACAAACATGTGATTGTGTGTGTCAACGAAATAAAGTCACGACACAAGTAAAGACTTCCTTTTCAAATCTAATAATAAAGCAAGTTTGTAAACTTGTGGGATAGTAAATAAATGGGTATTCTATAAGGCATGTCTAACCATATTAAAACCCTGTCATGTGTTAAATTTCTCTACCGTTCTTCGTTCACGCTTACTTTCCACCAAAGTGCTTACTTTCGTTGCCCAAGGTATAATCATTACCAGAGTCAATTGTACACCTGCCTAAAAAGAGATTTTGTGTTGCATTACACAAGTGGTTGGTAGAGGAAAGCTTTTATACAGTGGAAGACTTTTTAAAGAAATATGCATGTCGTTCTTACCACTGCAGAAATGCATTGTAATGTTTTTGTAGTGGATGCTCCTTTTTGTGACTGTAATGCTTTTTGGCATTCCTATTTGTTTTGTAGTACCTAATGTTTATATATAGCTAACTGTTTGCATGTCAACGTTATGGCGAAATGTGTTTGAACCAAATATTTTATATAATGTTACCATCTCCTGTACCACATTACACGCAAATGAATAAATGAATTTGAATTTGAATTTGAAAATTTGAATCACAAGAAGGCATTCGGGTACACCACTGTAAAGTAATCTATATTAATATTATAAAGAGTTAAAGTATTCTATAAGGCATGTCTAACCATATTAAAACCCTGTCATGTGTTAAATTTCTCTACCGTTCTTCGTTCACGCTTACTTTCCACCAAAGTGCTTACTTTCGTTGCCCAAGGTATAATCACAAGAAGGCATTCGGGTACACCACTGTAAAGTAATCTATATTAATATTATAAAGAGTTAAAGTTTGTGTGTTTGTATATTTGTTAAATTGTAAGGGGTAATCTCGGAATCTACTGAACCGATTTTAAAAATTCTTTCACCAATAGAAAGCCACGTCATTCGTGAGTGTCACAGGCTATATTTTATTAGAAAACTGAAATTTACACCCGGGCGAAGCCGGGTCCCGGGTCACTGGTCTTTAATTAACTTATTATTCATATCGAGACGTTTACTTACATCGTTGTCACTAATAATAAAAGACAAAATTTTTATAATTCTTTTATCTTTGTTACAGTGCCCCCTCATCAACTAATACTGTACGACAAGTCAGGGCGTGATGTGTCCGGGGTCGCGGGTCCTCTAGAGGAGGGCAACGAACTAGTCCTCGTCTGTGAGGTCAGAGGAGGTAAGATTTTGTTCTTAATTGCATTGCCATTTATTGAAAAATACTTGATTATATTCGCCCTATATACTGAAATGCATTGTAAGTATACTAGTGAATCACATTTGAAAAACAGTTCAGACTTTTTACAAGACATCTTTAAAGTTCTCAAGGTTACCGACAAGTAAAAGGTGCAGTCCACAGAAATATTCCCAGGATTAGTGGAAATTCTATGGCGGACAAGACGCAGACGGCAGTCTTGCTCGACAATACCACGATAGTGCGTCGGTTCCTCTTCCAGTCACCCTCACGCCTCGGCCGATAGTTGTTGCCCACCTCTCTGGGAATTTCTTGCCGCTTGTCTTTAAGGGGTAGGTGTGAGGCAGCATCATGAGAATAATAATAAAGAGAGCCCTTCAGTACACCTTCAGAAGCTCAGAATTAGTGAGAAGTCCGTTGCCGCCAAAATACAGAAGTGATCTTGCTGTTACTCGACAATGCCCGAATAGTCCGGTGCTTCCTTTGTCAATCGTGCTAAAGCGCCGGTCGTCTATTGTCCACATCGGCGGGACTATGTTGTCACCTCTCTCGAACTCTGGGGGAAGTGTCATTTGGATTGGTACATTGATATGATAATCATCAATCAATCAATAATAATCTGTTTATATTGAGTGTCGGGTACTCATAGCACAAGGGCTTTATTCCATCCATCTAATGGTAACAACAGTCCAGAATTACCTGCAATTAACTACAACTGCTTCTACTAATATGGATACATATGATCTGTCTCAGTTTAGGTGTCTCCAAATTGGTAATTGGTAAATTTTTCCCAGTAAATACTGCAACTTCAATTCAAGTTTTACGTCTAAACGAAATACCTATACTCACAATCGGAAAATAAGAAAGAAACGGGTAACATTCTGAGCATACCGCATGCAGAGGCTAAATACGTGACGATCGTTAGCCGACTTAGTTCCAATTCCACAAATGATCAAATAACAGTAATGTAATACCATTTTCTCCCTCGCTCATACAGCAAACAGAGAGAGATAACCTGATATTTATTTTCTAGTTAACTTTTACTTCAAGAACAACGAGGATTAAATGGGTTAGTTTAGTTTCCGAGAATACATTAGCACCTAACACATATTAAGTAGGTTAAAGTTAACGTTACTGGGTTATAGTTTGAATCTTTAAATATTTATAGGATACACATATAATTTTAAATGTTAATATGTATAAAGTCAGAATTTCCTTATTGTTATTTGTACACTACTCTTGGAAAACTTCAAAACATTATCGAGCCTCAAAGTAAACTTAGCTTTTATTATGGTTTCTATAATTTAGATATATATTTAGATACATTTTTATACGTATTATACATAGAAACACTCAAGCCGATGCAAATATAAATATTCGTCAATACAATTATTTCCACTGAGCGGGCATCGAACACGCGACCTTTGACTTAGCCGTCAAACGCTCTACCGCTGCACCGGATACAATATTAACGATATTACGATATTATTTATAACACGTTCAATATTCGACGGTTACAGCATACATCACTAATTTAATATCAAATGATATTCTCCTACCCATGGGCAGGGGAACCAATCGATCGATTTCGATCTAATTGCCCCGATCGCGATTATGGGTAGTCGTCATTTAATAAAATTCATAAAGCTATGTCAAAATTTCCAAGTAAATTAATATAAAGTGTCTATTATTTTAATAGGCAAAGGTAATAAAGAAAAATTGAGGCCGAGCCGAGGCCTTAATGCTATTCTAATTATGGTGTAAGATTTTTGTAAACGGATGATGGGGCATTTATACGTTAACTTAATTTAGGAGCTCAAATTTCATAATTATTATTAGTCTTCAATAACGTATTCTTACAATCTTCACTAAGTCTTCCAAGTAAGATCATGCCTTCATGTATATAAAACTTTTCGACAATAATTTGAACGCTCCGTGTTATCATTCAAAGAACAATACCTACCTACTTAGTTTCATACACCACAAGAGTAGACACGTGCATTTATAAAAAGTTTTTGAGTATTACTCAACAATGTTATTCAAGATCTTATGAGTTTTGTTTGTATATTTTTTTTAAAGCATGTAAATAAAGTTATTTTGCCGTAGTAATGCAAGGATTTTTAAGATAATTATTGATTGTTTAAATTTTTATAACTTCAAGGTGGTAAATAAGAGTTTTATTTTGTAAACGGTCTCCGTAAGTTGCCTGTAACACCAAGTAGTTTAAAGGCATTACTGATTCAATAAAAATCTTTTTTTTATATTGAGGTTGAAAAATCTCTTGTGTGTGTAGTCTCTTGGGAAAACCAGGGTAGAGCACTCGTTCTGAGGGAGAAATTTCTCTCGAATCGAATAGTACGTGACCTTGCTGGATTTAAAGCGTGGGGATTATCTTATATCATGGCTGAAGCTAATGGAAGAAGGATACACAAAAGAGAATAAGAAAGTTTTACAGGCTCGGCAGTGTGATGATTCTGGCCTTGCACATGTCCATAGGCCATGGTAACTGTTCCTTATCACGTGGGCCGTATGCTTGTCTAGCACCTGAGTGGTATAAAAAAGAAGTATGTAAGTAATTAGTCCATAAAAATATTTTCTTAATATTTTCGCCCAAAGGTCAAACAATGACTGTCATAAAGTTACATTGAGCCATCAATTCATATTTTCTTACAAACATTTATATTAGTCGTAACGGCACGCCTAAATTTGTTCAGCTTCGAAGGTCAAATCACGATGGATCCGTGAAAATTTTAGTCAACAACAGAACTCGATTAGAATAACAGATTTGATCAGGAGAATTAATTACAAAATTTGTACAAACCTCTTCAAATAAAATATGATTTCAACACTAAACTATGAAAATAAAGGCATGTTCACAAATCACTACAGTATCAGTCAAGAAATAAGCATAAGTTCTGCCCCAAGTAGGAGATGAGAAATTAAAACGATTACTTTGATATATCGCTCTTAAACTTACCGATAAGTCACTCTGTGAGAGATCGGCTCCAAATGGCACCCGCTGTAAAGTTATCCATCGCCTCGAGATACGCTAACAGGGGGAAAGGAGTGGCGGGTGGGAAAGGCGCCAAAACATTTTGCAAACTTTATATTAATTATCTTTGTACCAATCTATTCGTTTTATTATATTCCGCTTATTATGTAGATTTAATTAGCATTCAAATATATTTTAAGAATCACGAACAAACTTTGTTGATATTGTTTTAAATCGTAAAATGTTGCTGATCTTATTATTAAGTACTTTCAAATAAACGAAAATTTTATATTGGAGACGTCATTCAAATTTTCTCTGTTCCACACTAAAATTGTCATTATTATGTTTGATGTTACATTTAATAATTGTAACAATAGGTCTTCAATAGGTATACATCATTATTTGTAGCTATACTCCGATTTTTAATTCTAGGCAAGAAAATGACATTTGCAGTGTTGCAGGTTTTTTGTATCAAATAAATAGTGATGTGGTTGAATCGAGTTTTCCAATTATAAGTTAGTCGTGAGTCGAGATTATAATTCTTTTATTAAATATGTAAATATTTTTTTTATATAAATAAAAATATGTAATTTACGGTAATTAAACAAAAAACATACACAGTAAGTAATTAAATCTATATATTATATAAAATCAATTGCTGTTCGTTAGTCTCGCTAAAACTAGAGAACGGCTGGACCGATTTGGCTGAAAATTGATGGGGAGGTAGCTTAGAACTAGAAGAAGGACATAGGATACTTTTTATCCTGCCACGGGGACAAAGTATGCCACGGGCGAAGCTGCGGGACACAGCTAGTATTCTATAAAAAATATTTCCGTCGTGTAATGTACTAGGCGAGCATAAACTGCAAAGAGGTTCATTCACTGATAAAAATAAAGAATGACTAAAGTATCTAGTCTATTGATTGCCGAACATCACTATTGTAGCGGGTCACCCTTTTTTGTATCAGTGACAGTTGCAGTTGTCATTTTCTTGCCTAGAATTAAAAATCGGAGTATACAAGGAAATTCTGTCCAACTGATATATGTATTTGAATACCTTCCCAGATTGTGATTGAAATTCATCTAAAATAAAAATACAACGTGACGTGATTACTATTTATCTAAAAATAAAAATAAAGTTTATTGTACAAAAAAATATTTATATTATATATCCATTTTTTTATCGCGATTTTATGTTTATTGCATAAAAAATATTAACATGAAGTGTCCCATCACTTTCACATTTCATTCTGCATTTTTATAGTTACGCATGATTTTTTCTTTGATAATAGAATTTATATGGAAAATAAGTTTTTCAGGTCAGCTAGAATTTCAATAGTCAGTCAGATGTTTCTATCATTTGTCTAGAGGCATTTGGAGCCTAAAGCTGAACTCAATATAAAAAACATCACTCAAAGCAACACAGGCGGTCACTAGCCCACCTGTCAATTTGTAGCGGTCTATACCGGACCATCCATCAAACTGGTTTGTTCCAGTTCTACGACATTGGCCTGTAATAAGTTACGCAAAAGCGCCCCAAGACTTCCCCTTTTAAAACACGTAGCGTACAAAATATAATATACATACATATTACTCGCATAAAACTGAAGCGGAAAGAATCATAAAAGTAAAGGATCTTTCAAAAAAGACTAAACAAGAGCCACATTTTAGGTTTATTTTATTATTCGCGAAGAAAGAAAGAGGAATAGTACGGGTACTTGACTAGATAAATAAGTGTAAGCGAACAAAGCGAGCTCGAAGAGAATTGAAAGTAGATGCCCTCCCTTCACTTTATGTTCAGAGACTGTGAAGACACATGTCGATCCACACTTATGAGATTGATTGATTACAACAAGGCTTAGTTATGTATGAGGTTTTTTCACTCAGTACTGTGCTGGTATTTGTCACATAGATATTGAGGATTCGTTTCTTGCTAGATGCTTATAGAGAAAATCAATAATTTTTCAAGGCACCTATGTAACTTCTTTTTCTATGAGTATATTGATAAGGTGGAAAAGTCCCAATACCTGCCTTCTAATGGTCTATAGCACTATTTTTCTTATCTACTTCCTCGGTGAGGCGTTACGGTGCTGGAGACCCAAGCAAGTACAAAAAACTAAGAAATGAGTATAGTTTTGCCCACAGAATAAAGAAAAGTTTTGCCCAATTGCCTCATATGCATGAGTTAAATTGAATAGATGGAACATTCCACAAACTTATACAATTATTAGGCATTATATTATGGCTTTTTCTATTGAGTTAGATACAGACAACAACTTCCTACTTGCCAATTATTAGACATTTCATAGTTTTTTCTATTGCACAATATATTCCTATTTGCAGCTGAAATAAATCTTCTTGATATCGCCTTTCGCTTTTTTTCTCCCTAGAAAGAGTCTATATAACTATAATCAACTTAGCGTTAGTTCAGGTTGCATTCTCTCACCTCGGATTTTGGGGTACTTTCCAGTTTTAAATCTCCACTTCGCACGCTATTGGGCATCCGTTGTAGTGAGATCATTGGCACGCATGGGCTATCCCTCCCACCGAAACCCAGCGGAGGCCGCATGGCCAGTTATTTGAGGAGGGACTAATATAGTTACCAATACAGAATCCGCTACTCCTTTTCATACGCAACTTGAAACTTTGTAGGTACGTATAGGCTCGTAACAACAACAGTGGACAAAGTAACTACAGTGAGAACTCAGCGAACCATACGCTCGAGTCCTGCCTTTGTCCTGCTTGTTTGCTCTGAATCCCGTTCTTCGTGCACGTATACAACACAGGGTATTAATTCTTCAGATGTTTGCCCGAAATTAGTTCCTAGTTATCAACTCTGGGCAACATTTCGTTGGCTTTATCATGTATTGATACTTTTCACATCGAACATTATTAAATTTAACTTAAAACTACCCTGCCTATGAAACTATTAATATTTATGCTTTATAAACATAGTAAAATTATTATTTGAAAATGAATAGACAAAAAATAATCCTTAGTGACTAAAATTCTTGCCATCGCTTAATGAAGGTACAACAAATGAGCGTAAACACTGGTTATTAACTAATTTTACAAAAATCATTGTCTTATTGTACAAAAATTATTGATAATTTTTATATTATTTATGTTTGACATTATTATAAAATCCTGAAGTAACGTGTATTAAATCCTCAAAAATGGTTAATCTATCTTCCTTAATTCTAAAATTTCTGATCAGATACAATGTTTTATCTAAACGAATTTAGACTGAGTACCTACTGTAGACTCATATGAGAAGACATAAATTATAACATTAAATATTTATTTCCATTACATTTCCTTTCCATTTTGTAGATAAATTTATCTATGACGTATACAAATTCAAGCATGGACCCTATTTCATGTGGTTCCCCAGCAACTGGCGTTTATCGATCCACGCATTCACGTCTCCAACCCAATCCCCTGCGATATTCTATTGAAATTGAATTATAATTTACAATTTACTTAAGGTACACAAATATTGTTAATAACTGAAATTCAGTTTACAAAACTTTGCTACTTTGATTATGAAAGTTTCAAACGTACCAACAAACTAAAGCTAATATTCATGCTTGATAATAGTTGTGTCAACATTCAGTTGGTAAGTTATAATATGATTTGGAGTGGAAAACCTTCTTATATAAATCGCGTCTAATCCTTTACAGCGCTTAATGTTTCAAGACGGAATTATGCATAACCCAAGGGATTAGCTGCTTGTCATCTCTGTCGCACCAGAACGGCTCAGCTAGATCATTTTCATGGTCGAATGTGCGGACAACCTTTAGGTATAAACACAAAGGAAATAACGTTAGTCCTAATGGTATTTTGTTAATATTATATTTTACGCTTTGAGTGCGAGAGATTATAGCTTTTTGTTTGTATAGCTTTACCTGTTTCTCAATATAAATTGTCGTATAGGACTTGAATATGTGTCAAGAAAAATTACTGATTTCTGTAATGTTTTGTTTATTGTATGGGCTTTTTCGTATGAAAATATTCAGTCACTTTGAAATGATCAGGTGAATACATTAAAGTCGAACCAATTTGTATATATTGACTGGATGCAAAAGTGGAGATTTGGGAAGTATGGTGTATATTGGGAGAGGTCTATGTCCAGCAGTGGACGTCGATAGGTTAATTGACTGATTGAATATGATAATTATCAGACAGTGTATCAGGCACCAGACTTCTTGTTCAGATGAGGTCTGGTGCAAAGTGATAATTTATTAGAGGGTTAGTCTTGCTTAGATGCTTGTCTGCCACCTAAGTAGTATAAAATAAATATATACTTCACACAAGACATTTAGCTTATAAGATCTGATAAATTCGTAAATCTTTGACTGAGAATAAAGACGTGAATAAACACTTTTGATTTCTTAATATTTCGTTTAACACTTGATTTATATTGTGTTCAAAACGTTTAAAAAAAGAGTAGTATATAATTTTTAAATTATAGATTTTAAAAAATATATACTTATTCTTTAAACGCGATACAATATAATCTTCAACTATCTATTTATTATAAACTTGATGTTTATAAAAGTTTTCTATTTCGTTCAAGACCCAGCAATTCTTAATGCGTTAATGGTCAGCAAGACAACTATTTCCTCATAGATCTCATAGGAAAAATAAAACAAGGAAACATTTTATTAGCATCGTTTCTTGTCTTATTGCTACCGACATTTCGCTGAGGTCCTGCCACGTTGTACATCTCAATGTGCCTGTGGCGAAGGGCGGCTCAAGTTGGCTGGAACAAGTAAGTTTGTTGAAATAAGTGACGTAGAATGATCAATAGGGCGGGGGCCGAACTCGGCCGCCACGATAACGTAATTACCGGCAAAGCCTCGCCCAACGAGCGACCTGAGCCGCCTTTACATTGTTTCTCGTCCATAATCTATTGGGTTATTTTATGTATCATGATTTTCCATTACGGTGGGAAATTTGAGGGCCACCGAAATGGGATGCGTTACCGCAAGTTATATAGCTTCGTCAAGGAAATATGAAATGACAATCTTAGGGTCTCTATTTTGTTGTTGCTTTTGTTTGCGTATCATACATGAGTTTGTGATGTGATCAGAATTTTAGATCTGTTATTAGTATATTTTAACAATGTTCTACAAGAATGGGCGAATTAGGATAATAGTGCCATATAGTTACAGATTCGACTACGGGAACGATAAGGAATTTTCCTGTAGTCGAATATGTAGTGGCTTTGATCTTCGGTTTGCCCAATGGACTCACTACCAGGAATGCTGGGCGAAGTGAAGTAGAAAAGTAACACAGTGGCCAAAGTACTCGGAGGTGAGAGCCTTGGTTGGAACAGGGATCATCGCTAATCTAGAAATCTTCAACTCTCAACTGGTTCTTTCTAGGCGAATGTTTTACATCGTAGACCACATCACCTAGCAAGCAGGTGAAATAGAGGTCATATGAGGTCATACGTGGAGCCTATCAATTATAAATTTTATCCTACTAATATTATATATGTACGCGAAAGTTCGTACGAATGTATGTATGGATGTACGTTTGTTACTCTTTCACGCAAATACGGCTGAATAGTTCTGGCTGAAATTTGGTATAATGATAGATTATAGTCTGGAATAACATAATAGGCATTTTATCCCGAATCACGGGTAGCAGAAACAAAATTTCACGTGAGCGGAGCCGCGGGCAACACCTAGTGTCATATAAACTAAAATTGTTTGAAGCCTATACAAATTTTACTTTATGTTCCAAGCTGTTTTTACATTCTAATCTCAGAATGTTTCGATACAGTCGCGTAACATATATTTATTACTATAATTTGCCGTAATAGGGGCTGTGGAACTATTTATAGTTAGACTTGCGAAACTTTAATCCCTGTGTGTTAATAAATAATATCAAAATGAACTACTATTTTGCCGTCGTAAAATGTAGAGGAAAATTTAAATTATATGGTACAGGCGACATATCATAATATACGTATTTGTTTAAATATTCACTTCACCCACAGCGTTGAGTGTTGTAGAATTGAGTTCCTTGACTTCTACAAGAGCCGTAGGTTCGATTCCTACACAATATAATTGAATACATAAAAATATACATTGCTATAATTATGGGTATAAACTGGCTTTGGTGCAGTACTTTTATATTGGATGTACATTCATAAACCATAAATGTAGAACTATAAAAATAAACACTAAATTTTATAGTCCGGGACGTATGAAGTCTGTGTTATGAATTTATAAAGCATTTGTGAAGTCTCTGTAATTCCAGCATAATAAATTTTAACATCGAAAAATTGGTCTAATTTCTAAAAGAATACCGAGATTACAATTTTTTACACAAATTATTTTTGTTCGAAGTATGGAAAGTAATCCTATTTTCTTAATTTTATTAATTGTATAAGGCTTTTGTTATTGACTCTTTACTTTTCTTCTTTTTCTTTGTGCCAATGACCTTGTTCCTTTTGTAGATACTTATTTCCATAAATCGACCGAACCAACCAAGTAGCTACCCCGTTAACTGCATTGTCTGCGGCGGGACAAAGGACGATTATGAAGACTAAGAGTTCAATAATGGCAGAAAATGTTCCCAACACCATTGTCCCATTCTTGGGCTTAGAACTGCAAGATAAAATTATATCAGTGGCACAAAGAACTCAGCTCTATTGAGCCCACAAGAGTTGTCACGTACTTATAATGAAACGCATATTGATTTGATCCTATAACTTGTAGATTACAGTACTGGGCCTGTAGATAAAATTTCATTTTTAATGGTACCTACTCATTCTTCCAGTGAAATCGAAATATCAAGTAACGGTCTGGCACATTCCTGGTTCGATGGATTATTTATTATAATCAATAATCATTTTCTCCATCGTGTTCTTCGTCTCTCTACAGCGAATTGTCCGAATATCTATAAACTTTGACACTTATCGTACACGTTTATAATTTTGATCATACTCGTAACATCAGATACATTTTCAATTACTTAGTATTATGAATATCGTCTTACTTGCTTTCACTTTCATAAATTTTTGGTACCTTGACCATAAATAAATAAATAAAAATCTTTTGTTTCGAACACAATGATTCATATCTTGTTAGTAACAATATACTGAGGGCTATGTTAGTAAACAGATGCATTCATAACTATAACAATAAACTACGATTAATTTTTTTTTTTTTTTGTTCGTCCTTAACTTTCTCTTTTTTCTCTTTCTTCTTTTTATTCTTAATTTCTCTCGCATCCTGAAACAGTATAGTCATGTGACTTACAAGAACTTTACTGTTGATTTGTATATTTATCAAACATTATGACTACAAAGCGACCCTCCGATGAATGTATGGCGATAATGACATACCTGGGCCCGACACCATTATAATACACCACAATTGAAGCGTGTAGGTTTACTTGAATTGCGTCTTATGATAAACCACTCACACGATGTAATTATCTAAACGTGCGAGCAATGGCCGCGGTCGCTCACTGTACTACACATACTTGTATACCTATACTATATAAGTATTTTAGTTTACATTCAACTAGATTGTAATAATAGGCGAGCGTGTTGAGTTCCCGGTTAACCCTACTCAAACTGGGACCCGTTTCTTGTAATCGGACAATAACAAATTGATTTTTTTTTTTTTTTTTTTTTTTTTTTATATAGGACACGTCAAAATGACTCCACCTCACCTGATGGTAAGCGAAAGGCAGAGTCTCAGGACTGGGGCCACCACCACATACACCGATAGTGCCACAGTGGCGGCCCTCAGCTTGACGGCCTCATCAAATGCTTTTTCACGCCCCGCTTAAAGGCCCCGGGACTATAGGAGGAAGGAAACACATGCGCTGGTAAAGAATTCCAAGCCTTTATGATGCGGCAAATAAAAGAGGCACCGAACCGCTTGGTTCTTGATGGAATTGATGCCACCGTGTGCGGGTGATACCTCAGTCTGGCACGTGTAGTTCTGTGTAGGAAAGGAGAGGGTGGGATTAATTGGAAGAGCTCATCGGAACACTCGCCATGGTAGAGACGGTAAAAAACTGCCAAACACGCTATATCTCTACGTAGCTGTAGAGGCTCGAGGGTGTTCGTGATTTCAGGACTCCCAATAATGCGGACTGCACGTCGCTGCAACCTGTCGAGAGCATCTAATAAGTACTGTGCAGAGCCATCCCAGAGATGAGAACAGTATTCCACCCCGGAACGGATTTGTGTCTTGTACAAAAGACACCGCTGCTCCGGCGTGAAAAACCGCCTCACCCTGTTCAGGACTCCGAGTTTACGCGAGACCGTTTTAATGATGCTCTCGATGTAGTTTTTGTTGTTCAGCTTGCAGCGAACATCCATGCCGAGTATATTGAGATTGTCCTGCAGTGGTAATGGTGTGTCCCGAAGAGTAGGGAGCGGAAGGAAAGGAGATACCTTTGCTGTAAACGCACAGGCCTGCGTCTTCTTGGCACTGAACTCAACCAGGTTCTCAGAGCCCCATTGAGAAATGTGATTCAGGACCCGGTCAAGCTCAGTGACAAGAAGCTGCCTTTTTTCCTCGATGTCAGCCTGTTTAGCCGCAGGGTGACCGAGATAACGCCCATGCACGGTACTATCATCTGCATAACAATGAATGCTGCCTACTGACAGCATGTCATTGATATGCAGAAGAAAGAGAGTGGGCGATAAGACGGACCCCTGCGGTACACCAGCATTAACCTGCAAGAACTCCGATGCTTGTCCGTCGCAAAGCACTCGAATTCGACGCTCCTGCAGGAAGCTACCAATCCAGTCGCACAATCGAGGAGGTAAACCAAAGGCAGGCAGCTTGGAAAGAAGCGACTTGTGCCAGACTCTATCGAAAGCTTTGGCGATGTCAAGGCTGATAGCCAGTGACTCGCCATGCTTGTCCATAGCCTCACCCCATAGATGGGTAACGTACGCTAGAAGATCACCCGTTGACCGTTTCGGCCTGAAGCCATATTGCCGATCATTAATTAGGGAGTGATCCTCTAGGTGCCGCATGAGCTGTGCGTTAATGATATGCTCAAAAACCTTGCACAGCACTGAGGTGACGGCTATGGGTCGATAATTGCCCGGCTCGGACCGGTCCCCTTTCTTGGGGATCGGCTGTACATTCGCCTCCTTCCAAGCGGGCGGCACTGTACCCGCGATGTAAGATATGCGGTACAGACGCGTAAGCATTGGAGACAACTCCGCTGCACAATTACGTAGAACAACCGCTGGAATACCATCGGGACCACTGGCTTTCCGGACATCGAGTGATTGCAGCAGTGTACGAACATCGCGTTGCCTGATATGAATATCAGGCATTGCGTGGTCACAAGTGGGCAGTGTCGGTGGCTGCATGCCGCAATCATCGATTCGGGAATTAGCCGCAAAGAGATTAGCAAGCAGATCTGCTTTCTCCTGCGGCTTATGGGCCAGGGATCCATCGGAATTACGCAGCGGGGGCAGCGAAGGCTGGCAGAAGTTTGCTTGCACGGCCTTGGCCAGTCGCCAGTAGCCACGGCTGCCCGTGGGGTGGCTCACAAGCTCATGACCAAGCCGTGCTATGCGCTGGGCATCCGCTCTAATGTAAGCCCTCTTGCAGACCTTTGTGGCTCTGTTGTACGCCGCTCTGAGCCGGCCCACATTTGGATCGTGCATAGTGCGCGCCCTAGTCCAAGCACGGTACGCCAACTGTTTAAGATGTACAGCCTCTGCGCACTCGCGCCCAAACCAGGCACGCACCCTGCGGACGCCCGTGACATCAGTGTAGGGGATGTAGTATTCCATACCCAAACTGATCTCACCGGCGACAGCAACAGCACTTTCCGATGGGGCCCTATCCCTAAAGCAGCGTTCAACCCACGGGATGGACGCAAAGTAATGACGGAGTCCATCCCAGTCTGCTGACGAGTAGTGCCAAAGCCGTCGCTTCCCCTGCACGGGTCGAGGGGGAGCTACAATGGGCACCTTGGCACAGACCAGACAATGATCGGAGTTACCTAAAGCGGCATCTACCGACACACTGTACCGGTCTGGATGACTCGTCAGCAGAAGGTCCAGCAGAGAGGGCGCTTGACCTGAAATTTTTGGTATCCTGGTGACCTGGCGTACCAATTGAGTCAGGTCATGCGTGAGAGCGAATGCGTGGGCGGCTCTTCCCGCATGGTCTGTTTTGGCGGAGCCCAACCAGGTCTCATGGTGGGCGTTAAAATCCCCCAAAATTACCAATTCCGCGTTCGGAAACCGCTCCTGCGCATCATCTGCCGCCTGACTCAGGTATTCGAAGAGTCGAGTTGTCTCGGCATCTCCTGTGTGGGAACGGTACAGGCACACATAGATCTGGCTTGAAGAGCCATGATCTACGTGTACCCATAGGACGGAGAGGGATGGGTCCTCTAGGCAGCGCAAACGGCGACAACAAACATCCGCCCTAACAAACACGCACACCCCGGCCTTCGCCCGGAAACTTTCCTCAATAACGTAGCCGGGGTAAAGCAAGTAGGTCGTGTCGTCAGGGCGGCGTATTTGTGTCTCCGTTAGAAACAGCATTGCTGGCTGCGCCGTCTCAAGGTGGTGGTGGACGGCGTTGAGGTTTGTATGGAGGCCACAGATGTTCGTGGACTCCACCTCAAAAAGTACATTTGTGGGAGAATGTCGAGCCGCTGTATTGCCGTTATTTTTTTCAAATTGCGCTGCCATGGATAGGGAAGAGAAGGCGTGAAGAGGAGGTGATTGTTATCGCAGCACCGCGTGACAAAGCGCAGAGATTGGTTCCGTCCATGGAGATGAGGCACGGCGGAAATCGACCCGCCGGACGGAAGGGCCCCCGTACCCTCCCGAATATGGTCGCCGGGTTCCCACTCCGGTCACCAACCGGCACGACGATCCATATCGGGATTATGCGCGACCTGGTAGGGCAGCCTTCCGGGGTGGTTAGCCCCAGTTGGGCCCCTGTACTATGCCGCGGGCGGCCAGCGGCACCACCGTTTCTACAGGTCTCCCTGTCCGGCGGGTCGATTCACGCCATGAATCCCCACGCCATAGACTACACCAATATCCACTGGTCCCACAAGTGCTGCAACAACCATCACCTCAAGCCCCGGCTATGTACCTGCTGAACCCTGAACGCAACCCAACCGAGGTTGGATTACTATGGAGGGTTTTCCGCAAGGTGCACGGTGGTACCTACCCGGCCCAATTTGATGATGATCATAATGACGCAAAACATTTCTGCTTCTTATTTTGAAATGGTTCGCAAACCATTATTTGAAATGTAACTACAACACGTGAATGTTTTTGGAAGTTTAACAACTTGTGAGTACTGTTGAGGTCCTGATATTATGAGAGTCCTCAGTCCTTAGTTTTCAGTTATAACTTCAGGATCAATACTCTTACTTTCAACATCTTATCACCTTGTTCTAAGCATCTTTCATGGTCTGTATAAATGCTTCGTTTATATTATTTCAAGTCCAGTTCATCCGTTTTAATGTTATTGCTTCAAGAGAGTACAATAATTAAATGATGCAGAGTTAAAACAAATTACCAAAATATGATGCCTAAGTCTCTTTTGTAAGTTTTTGTGTACTTTTTATACCGAAATATAATAAATTGCCAGTCTATAAAAATAACGGGCGCCTATTTATCAGTCTGGCATTTCATGACAGTTTAAGCCGATATGTAAATTGTTACGGCTCCAATGATAATACTATTACAGTGTCTACTCTTTGTATACCACTTTCTTTTTTTTTATTCTTCAACTATTGGTCATAAATAAAATAGAACAAGATGAGGTCCCCGGAAAAGATGATGGTCAATACTTGCTTGGGGCTGATGAGTAGGCATATATTTAGCGACACATACTATGTGCCTCTCCCGTCAAGAGCTCGAAAGTTGAAAATAGTATGTCATCACCGCTTCATTTTACCTCCAGCAAGATTGTTCCAAGATAAAAAAAACTCGAAGTAATTTTCCTCTCAAGATAACACTGTTATGGTGTATTCAAATGATAATGACCTGTAATTACATAATATGCGGAGTTACCGAATTACTCTGCTAAGAATTTGCCCAAGCAGGCATGGAACCATTCTACAGAAAATAACAATTTAGCAACACGTGTTTGTATTAGATACACTTAGGTATATAACACTCAGTATCAAAGCTCATTATTTCTCAATATAGATAAGTATGAAAAGTAATAGGACTATCCCAGAACATGTCACCATTGGCGTCTTGTTTGTGGACTGGCACTATTCCAACGGAGGGACTGTACCGTATCTATGCCACTTGTCTTCATAACGTCTAAGTACCTACATACTACGGGTAACATATTCATATAATAGACAGATTCATTTTTAAAGGTTCGCTTTATTTCCTTCGTAATAAACTCAATTTCTGGGTTCACAGTCCAGTTATCGATTGGATAATAAGTGACCGAAAAATGAAGTGCGACTGACAAAAATTTAGTACGTTACGCATAACAATATAATTGTTATGCTTTTGCAAAAAAATACTAAACCACAATATATTATTATGCTCTTATATTCAAATTCTTTTGGATATTAATATTGAATTAATTTGCAAAACAACATCCATGCTTGTTTGAAATAATTGGAATATTGTATAAATTGAAGGCTAAACTGATCCTTTCCTCTACAGGTCGTCCAGCACCAACAGTGACATGGCTGATAGACGGCAAGGCTGCTTCTCAGTACATCGGGGAGAAGACCGACACACACGTGGTAGTGAACAAACTGGAACTGCCGCACGTGAAGAGGAACCATCTGAACACGACGTTTAAGTGCCGCGCCTCCAACACAAACCTCGTCAGCCCACAAGAGAAGACTGTTAGACTAGAAATGAACTGTAAGTATATATTTAAAACAAAAATCAGGCGAGGTAAAGTCATTTTGATAACAATACTTTTCTGTTTTTATAATTCCTAGGTAGGTACTGTAAGAACCATAACCCTGAAACCATTAAGGTTTATCTCGTATGCCATGTATAATCAAGGCAAGCTTAAAATAAGTGTTAGAAATGAACGAAGCTATAACAAACAATAGAAAAACTGCTCAGAATTATGCAAAAATAAGCAGAAAATGTATTATTTTGTCATCTCATTAGGTCATGTTTAGCATGCGAGGTTGAAAATAATATTTACTGAGCACTCTCATTGTAGACAACTTATTGTTTGCGAGTTAATTTAAATATTGTAAGCTCGGAAACTTTAAATTATTTCTAAATTTTCTTTTTGAAAGGAGTAATTTAATATTTAGGTAGAACTAAGCCGTTGGTTTTGTTCCCGTTCTTACGGGGACTTATTCCTTAAATAAAAAAACCTATGTGGTATTTCGGAAAATAATCAATTGCTATGCTATTTCTTCAAGAACAAAGCGGTTCGGTGCCTCTTTTATTTGCCGCACCATAAAAACTTGGAATTCTTTACCAGCGTATGTATTGTGTGTCCTGGGGCGTGAAAAGCATTTGATAAGGCCTTCAAGCTGAGGGCCGCCACTGTAGCACTACCGGTGTATGTGGTGGTGACCCCAGTCCTGGAGGCTTTGCCTTTAGCTTACCTTCAGGCGAGGTAAAGTCATTTTAACGTATCTTATACAAAAAAAATGCCAAATTTTAGTGATTGAGTAACAAACATCCAAATATTCTCACAAACTTTCACAATATTTGTTGGAAGGATAATATGATTCATCATATTTAATAGCGAAACATTTTCACAGTAAAGCCAACGCTGGTGGAGATATTAAACAAGCCAGTAACACTATCGTCCGAGAGATACGTCACTCTGACGTGCCTATCCGAAGGCTCGAGGCCCCCGGCTCAGCTCACCTGGTACAAGGATAACAGAAAATTCAAGAGAGGAAAGGTAAGCATATTTTGTTAGTTCTTTTACATGTATTATAATATTTTCTGTTATTTATGTTGTTTTTCTATTAGGTACGTTTCAATTTGGACAAAAGATAAAAGTCTATAGATGTAATTTTATTGTAATGTATGTGAAAATATAAGTTTGTAGAAATAATAAAAGCACAATAATAATAACAAACTGTTGTCCACTAAGCCGGGGCCTTGCCACTTCTCCCAACTATGGGGGATGAGAATAATAATAACGTTGTTATGTACATCAAATAAGTCTAATCTTTGGGTATTTCATGTAATTATGATGTCAATCATTAGTAAGAATATATTTTCTGGTGTAAAGTCACTTTGTCACAGAAAACTAGTTTTGCATATACAAATATATTATTATTTTATATTTTCTTAGATCATAGAAGGAATGAATGAAACGTGGGTGAGCAGTCAAATGCAGTTCATACCCCTACCCGAAGACGACGGAGTACAACTCAAGTGCCAAGCGGATAACAACGCGCTGCCTGGACAGAGTTTAGAAGATTCCTTCAAACTGGATGTGGTTTGTAAGTAGCACTATTTAAAAACAAATGGTATTCTAATTTTAATGTAATGTTTTTGCAGTTATTATTACCACGGTGACTCTCGCCTCGGCTCATAGGTACTTGGGGCAAAGGTTGGTCATCTCTATCCAGGCAATGCTGGCAGTCTAAAATGAGTATCTTTGCGCCGGGTACGATGAGGGGTGGATTATTTTTTGGAAACTTTATATCATACAAAATAATTGAATATAAACGTGATTTAAAAAGAATCTTCACAAAGTTGAGATGTTTTAACTTCATCGAGATATTAGATAGTCCTAAACGTGCTGTAGTAACGTGCAATGATGAAGCAAATTTCTAGTCTTCTTGTTTCTAAATATCTTTTCTTTCACGTTGAATGCAGCTGAAAACTTCATCCACTACACGCCAACTTTGTAAACTGTACGGTCTGCAACGAAAGATACCATACATATTCTAATTTTATGTAGCATGTAATCTCAGTTTCCTATAGAACCTTACCAATTTGGTCATCAAAGGAATACCAACTATATTCTACTTATTTTTATGAATTCAACCTCAAAATCAACCTAATTCTTATTATTCAGCTACCTTAGATGAAGCTTAGTAGAGATATTTTAAGAAACATACATACATACCAATCACGCCTACCCAGACAAGTTTCTTCCACTCAACAATAACAACAACTACCCACAAAATTTTGGATAACATATCTTATAATAGAATTAAGAACCAATGTGCTCAAAGAAATTAAATTGTAGTACAATTACTAGTAGTTACTAAAAGTATTAACATCACTGAAAGCAAACTATCCAGGCGGATCGGCCTTTAGATTAAACATTATTTCATATTCTATTTGCTTCGAAAGTTCACCTCATGAGTGGTTGCTTTGTTGTTTGTTTGTCTATTCCTTTCTTTATTCTTTGTGTTTTAAAAATATTATTTTAGCCAATCCTTTTTAGCCGACTTATTTATTCAATAGTTCAAAACAGCAAAAACCTATTTCGTGTACCTACCTAACATGCGTTGTGATAGGTATGTATTTTTTTTTTCTCTGTTATTGAATTCAATATTAACTTACTTTTGTTTCTAATTTAACAAAGAATGTACTGAAGTACGAAATAAAACGAAATGTCTGCCACACAAGCTCATATTCTGAGATGAAAAGGAGCCTTAAATTGTTTGTACAAATCAACTGCTTCGTCTGTACAAACGCCTACGATGACAAAATTAGCGTAACTTCTTAATTCGTTAAGACTTCTCCTTAACGAATATTACTGCAAATAAGCAATAAAGGAGCTCTGTCTAACCAGTTTGCACATTTCCAACATCGTTGAGCTTAATTATTATTGCTACTTAACTCTTACAGCAAACTCTACGTATGACACACTGTGGTCTAATATCCACTTGAGCTATTCTTACCTGTGGTATAGTTTAATTTTATGCCAAACTACTAAAATAGTAATCTTACTAGTACTAAACGCGAAACTTTGAATAGAAGGTGGAATGTTTGTCACTCAAACACAATACAGTGGCTGTACGGCTGTATGGATCTAGTTGAAATTTGGTTCAGGGGTAGAATATAAACTGGATTGGTACATAGGTATTTTATTTTTAGTAAGTATATTATGTTTCTGAGGATCGCGCAATCGGCATCAATATTGTACGACATCAAGTAAGGTACATAAGAACACAGTATTATTTGCTTTCGTACCACCAACGATGTTCCAATGATATCATTTATGTATAGTAGATAGCTGCACGGAAAACCTGACATAGTTACTGTTTAAGGGATTAATAACCAAACACATTTCCGCATTTGTGATATAAGTTCGAATTGCCCAAACTTCCATATGAGCCTTTTCAGTAAAGTGCCGTGAACTTAAACCACAACTTTAAGTGAGGACGATTGATTTTTTTTTTTTTTTTTATTCATGATAGGCTTACGTTTGACCTCAATCTCACCTGATGGTAAGTGACGATGTGGTCTACGATGAATCACGCTTGCCTAGAAGGAACCTATTCACTCGTGACTTGAAAACTGTGGTGTGTGTGGTGTGGTATTTGAATATCAGTGGCATCAATATTGACATGATCGTCATCAGGATGTTGTTTAAATCCACCTTAGAATATAAATAATTCTTACAACAACAAAAAAAACAACTTCAACGGACTAAATTTAAGTGGGAAGCGCCAGCTAACAAATAAAAAAATCATTAAAATCGGTTCACCCGGTCGAATGTTCTGAGGTAACAAACATAAAAAAATACATGCGAATTGAAAACCTCCTCCTTTTGTAAAGTCGGTTAAAAATATTATCCTTCACGCTTGCTCCTTTGGGTTAGTGGTGGATCTACTTGAGTGATATTCGATCAAATGGACCCAACGGTGGATATTAAAATAGTTTGCAATTGTCACAGGATCCCTTTGAACAACGGTGGATCACAATAAACCCTATAGTGTTGTTTACTCCACTAGTGGATCGTGATGGTGGATACCAGTGGAGAAATGGGACTAATAATGTCACCTGGTGGTTTTCTGTTGATTACGCCCGTTATTGTTGTTATTTGATGGGTTAAAGACCACTGAAATTCGTACCCTGTCCCCTCAAATATTTGAGGTAGGTACTCACTCGTCCCCTGCTTCATCATATATGTATTTTAAATTCATGTGTATCAATCTAAGGCCACTTATATATACGAAAGTTATTGATAAACGTAATTCATACTTTCTAAAATAACGTTAAGACGCCAGTTTTGTAAACATTTGTGCTCACGTTGATAGGGTATTATTAAGTAAACACTGAGTCAGGCGAAATTACGAATCACGATATTCCAAAACGCGTTGTTCTCGAAACGTAATACGGCATAATGTACACGTTGCTACTTTCTTAATTAAAATACATGTAATTGAAACATGCGTTACATCCTCTCAGTCTCAAACGCTTATACTTACTTGAATATAATCCAAGTTAAGGAGCTTTGTGTAATTCGATTTTATTAAAAAGACATTCGTAATAATTGACAATTTAATATCTTGGATATTGATTTTGTATCGTATGTCTGAACACATGTTTCATAAAGAGATCTCTTAATGAAACATGTGATCAAATTATTGAGGTATTGCAAAAAGCATTCGAAACCAACGAGCTTGCATGAAAGGTTTAATGACAGTAGAGGAAGCTCGGGCATGTATTGTGCACGGCATCTAACTTGGCAAGAATTTGGAGTAGGTATTGTGGGCCCCACTACTCCAAAACCTTGAAAGGTTAGATGCCGTACACTATATGTACTTGTTTGTGGCAAAATGCGCTGCACAGAAACAAGTATAGTGTACGGTATCTAACTTGGCAAAGTTTTGGGGTAGTGGGGCCCACAATACTCCAAAATATTGTCAAGTTAGATGCCGTGCACTAATACCTAAGGACAGAAGCAGATGACGGAATTTTTTTGTATTAAGAAGGTCTTGGTCCGACAGGTATTGAATTGATTACAATTGGTTTAGTAGAACTGGAGATGGATAATAAACGATAACTGAACTCAGCACGGGCGGCGCCGTGGGCATAAGCTAGTCTCAGATAAAAACGGTATATAATGAGTAATACGTATCTCATTATCACTGCAATAGAAAATACTGAAGTGCTTTTCACGAGAAGACGTCGAGAAAAGCCATAATTATAATAATACAGCGTATTAAGAGGGGAGAATCACTTAACTGAGTGACGCACACAGTCGAGGAACCCTCATTACGGTAAGATATTCTATATAATACATAGATATTTCATTCTTTATGTACCGTATAATTTGTGTAAGTATACCTACTCAAAAAGCCTCTTAAGAATCGTGTACAGTCAGCATCAGAGTGATCTTAACTTACAAAGTACTTAAAATGACATGAACCCCATAAAATCAATTTTGTGTTAGCAACATTAGTTGCACAAATTCACAAAGTGCACAAAGTGGATGTCATGTCATTTTATTTAATTAAAAGAAAATTGTTCCGTGAGATTATTGAACCGTAAGAATCACTTATAATTTTGTACGTTTTCAACTAAATGTATGAATTTTAATATCGTTTGATTATAGGTATTATAACTATTTGATTCATTTTCAATTTGATTAAAAAAATTAATATCCTTATGTTGTCGCGAATTTTTTTAAAACACAGTCAATAACATTACGTCTATGAAACGTGTAATTTATAAGCTTACGAAAATATATTATAAAGAATTATTAACCTTTAAAATGTGATTGAAAATTTATCAAACAGTGAGTAATTTTAAATATTTGATAACCTCACAAAAATGTCTAGTAGATTTCATTTTGACAGATAACAAAGTTTTTTTTCATTATTCCTACTAATCGAATTGAAATCACGCAAGTTGAAAATGTGGCGTTACTGAATCGGGCGCCTTCTACAATCTCCACTACCAAACTTTCAGTACTGCCTGAATTTATCCAGGACGAACAACTTGTTCTCAACTAATTTCGTCTAATTTAGTCTGCGGCTGGCGTGGACTCGCAGGCGCATGGCTTACACCGACCCTAGAGTGACACCTTCCTGTCTAAAGGATTACTTTGCCTTTGTTGATCGTCCAGTGTCCACTGTTTGACATGCTATGTTAAGCTGCTACATCAACGGACAAAACACTGCTATTATTAGTTCCGGTGTTTAGCTAGGTTGTAATGCGGTCTTCGAAGCAAATATACTAAGGAATAATAGTCTATGTATATTATCTACTTTAAAGATTTGTGTTGAATAGATAGCTGAAATGTCTGATTATGCACGTAGGTTAAAGATTTTTAAGTCCATTTTAGCTGGTACTGGCATCCGTAGATACGCGGGGCTAGCTCCCTGTGCATACCCAGTATCCCGCTTAATGTTATATGCGAAGATGGCAATAACTTTTTTAACTATGATAGTGAAAATGTAAGGTGGAAAGCAGACATGGGCAACGAGGTGTACGACCTCTCTCCTTCCACCTCCAATGGCTTAGAAACCAGATCAACCTTACCTCCAAGCCGAAAGAACCAAATAATTAGCTGAATTGCTTCAGGCTTGCCACTCTATGTTAGGAAGCCAAACGGCAGTCGTTCTCGTAAAAGTCAAAATAAAACTAATCCAAAAGAAGAGTAAAGAGTGAATCTGGGGCTCTTATTATGCCATAAAAGAAAAAGTAAAAGAAACACGTAAATATACTTGAATATATTCGTAATTCAGTCAACTCATTTAACCAGGCTTGTCATTCCCAAACAAACAACCTATGTAACAATATTAAAAGCTTGTATGCGCCAACATGAGAAACTTCGTAAAATGTAATTAAAACCTTGTTAGCGCGGCCAAGCTCACACAACATCAACACTTAACATCCGCCGAGGACTCACCAAAAACTAATGCTGAGTATTAGGTCTAGTGGCCCGCCCCCGCCCTCTCTACGGTCGATCACAAAACGTTTAAGGGATTATGAGGCTTGAATATATTACATGCGCATAGAAAATAGGTCTAATATGGCATCGTTCCACGTACAGTACTATTCTTATGTTTATACTTTTGGACCATGCGTTTTACAGAAACGTTATACCTAATAGAAATTGTGCAATTGGTTTTGCCTTTAAGTCCATATTAAAAAGTTTCAAACACTAATTACATACATAAACAAAATATTTCACACTAGATTTAAAAATAAACACTTCAGAGTCAAAATAGAAATAATCTACAGTAGTAATGTACCTGTCTGTTTAAGTAAGGAGAGATGCTAACTAACTTCGCGGACTTCTTTAGTTTATGTTTTTTCAAGAGCACGCTGCAAGTAGCTTAACCCGCATTTTCGTTCAGGAATTGTCTAAGTGAACACATGAAACAACTTTTTACTACCCTAATTGAATCATTAAGGTAGTGAAAAAGTTGTCCCATGTACCACCTAGACTTATACAGAGTGCAAAAATTATTTTCTAAAGTTTTCATTAAAAATAATCAGTTCTCTTGTAGCTAACATGTCGTCGTTATATGAATATTCTTTCTGATATAAAAAAATAAGTTGTCAATTAATTTTTGTGGCAACTGAAATTCAGCTGCATAATAACGTATATTTCAGCTTTAAGTGTTCGTGCTTGTGGTGTAATAATGAAATTTACATTTCACGTTCCGCAATCGAGCCACTCAATCACAACACTAATTCCTCAACGGGCCGGTCATTTTTGAAATATACCGGAAACGCACTGACTGTATTACGACAGAGGAAATTAATTTCCAAATATAAATAAATTCTATTTACTTCTGCTCGGCGAACCGTAACGCATTTAGAGTGGGGAGAATTTCGCCGCTCACGGCGTGAATCGTTTTGGCAACAATTTAAACGGAGAAATCGTAAATGTTTATTTGGAGAACGGGCGTTTCCTCCGGCCGCGGGGCGACGTCGTTATAGGTCTTTAATGGCCAATAAAGTGTCAACGCCCGCTGCTCGCCGCGGATAAGTGTTCACCTGAAGTAAAAATGCTTTCCCATTGTGAACGAAAGTATAATATAAAAATCTCTAACCTTTGTCTTCTACAGTGTGTTAAATACAAATTATATTTCATACCGAATATAAATTTTATCCGTTTAAGCTTCTGAATAAACAATTAAAACTTCAGATAGTTGAAATTTATTACATAGTCGACACTGATCTATGTCATAAGTTTCATCTATTCAAAGTTTGATGAAGTCTGATGAAGAGTGTGAACTTGTGATTAAGAAGTCGACTTTTTAACTAGCATTTTATCTTTTTATACTATTACCAGCTGCCACCCGTGGTTTCACCCATGTGAAAGTAGTCGTGTAAAAAATGGCGTGTGAATAGGTAGGTACTATACCTACCTATTATCAGATCTACCAACTATACACAAAAACATTTTTCTGTTATGGAGAATTCGATAAAAAACACTGTTACATGATTTTTTTTATATCTGTATGGTCACTCGTGTTACTAAGTCATACTTAGGTGCTAATCTTTGTTTTCGTAGAGCAAATTTGGTAAGAGATATCTGTTGCTCCTGCACGCATCTCCTTGTTCATGAACCCTGTATTCGATTTCGGATGTAATAAGACTTAACAATCAGAATTTCTCAGCGGTCTGCAATTTAGAACATCACCCGGAAATATCACCTTGGGAAATATGAATGTTAATACTCCTTCCCGTTACCCTTTGGGAATATATAAACATAAAACTGTTTTTGTTAGACATTTTCTTGTTTATGAGTTCAAAGATTTAATTACCTATATCTAAATGAGAACTGGGACTCTAGACAAAGTGATATTTTATTAGGAATTGGAATCACCTCGATGCGAATTTTCTAAAGTTCGAAATGTATGAGAGATTGTCCGAAGACATTGTTTGTTGTCATGTCATGTGTAATAAATAATGTCACTCCCAAAGATTTCATACTTTTGATAACGTCTGCAAACGTTTCTTACAAACATGGAACGTTCTGAATACGTTGAATAAAGCAAAGAAACAGAATAATTTCCTTATTCGTAGTTTATTTATCTAAATTAAACACTGACCTATTTAGTTAGAAAACTTGTTTAGAAGTCAAGAAGTCGAATAGTTTCTAATCAAAATTGGTCTAAACGTGACTGTTTTTAAATTAAGTATTTACTCACGGAATTCAATCTATAGTGAAGAAAATTAAGAGGGTGCCTGAATCAAATTTGGAAATACATTGATGGTTGAAATACGGTCATACTACTACTTAGTAATCATAAAGTTACCGCTGACTTTTGCATACCAATTTCAGATTCTTTTATTATAATTTTAATTATAAACAATAAATACTATAAAAAATTAATTTAATTACTTGATTACTTCACAGATTTTTTGAACATATTTTTTGTTGCAGATCCACCCGTGGTCTCACTCTCCTTGGGCAGCACTCTTAACCCTCACGACATTAAGGAGGGCGACGACGTGTATTTCGAGTGCTCAGTTCGCGCAAATCCAAGAGAACACAGAATATCTTGGTACCACAATGTAAGTATTAGAGTTTTAGAGTATTGTAAGTTCGTGGTTGCCTCACACACTCACTTGGGTACACATAACAATTTCGTAGTTATCTCTGAAACGACAACATGTCAACAAATCAGCAAAATTGCATACTTTATTGATAAACTAATAAATTACCGTGCGAGGCGAAGTCGGGTGGCGCAGCTAGTCCATCACATCACTGAAGTTCCCACAAACAATAAATACCAGGGAGACGAATCAGATTACCTTGGAGTAGATACGCCTGATGAATTATCGGGCAGAGTTGAAGTTGCCTGTTCATTATTAGAGCCAAAATAGATTATCTCATCGCCTCATCGATATTGATGTAATGTTTCATTCGGGACAGACTATGAATATTATGTTTAAAGATACGCTAAGGTAGTTAAGGTACTATTAAATTACTAGTCAGCCTTGTTAATAATTAGAACCTTATTACTCCTAAGCGCTTGGGTACTCATCTTGGAAGCGTCTGTCTTTTGATTTTGAGATTGATGACTTCAGCAGTAATTTTTCGCGACCGGATAGGCGGACACTGGATGTCCGTAGCGGCTAAAGTACGTTCAGTACGTAGTGGTTTGGTACAATCATGGTTTTCCGACATTGAGTGGGTAGCTGTCCCGCGAGCGAGAGCCCACGTTGCAGTAAACAGAACACACTAGGTACCTATAAGTTTAGTACATTTCGCCATCTGCCGCGGATGTCCTTGTACCACTTAACTGAAGTCACTTTCATTTTATTACGATTAACAAAGCAAACTACGTTCACTCGTTCATTAATGAGAATACCGTGTTCGATCATCTTACGGGTATGTCGCTTATCTTGCGGGAACTAAAAACCAGTCGTACATTATAATCAATTTCATGAGCTCGTTCACATGTTTTGGCACTTTACAAAAATCTCAGCAACGTTTCAGATTCCTTTAGTTTATATATTTTTTCTTCTTACTTGTAAGACTCTAAAGCTTACATAACAACAGCTATTTATGGAAATATCAAAGTGTGAGGCACGCAACTGAACAAAAAATATACATTAAAACACAGAACTTTGATTACAAATACACTGAAACAAAATGTCCACCGTCACCGTACAATCTAAATTACATTTGAATAACGGTGGCCCAATCACAGTGTAGTTCGTGACCTTTATAGAAAATAGAATAAGGTTCTATACACATTAAAGGAATTACATTGGTGTGACAGAACAAAGCATTTATTGACTTTCTCTTACATCTTTCTGTAAATTATCTTCCCTGTCCGTGGAAAAATCGTAATGATATGAATTTCTGTCATGTTATGAAATAGAGCGCTTACAACGCAAGAAAGTTAAAATGATTAAAAGGCTTACCAAATACTTTTCTGTAAGGGTTTTGAAACTCAATGAATAACGACCCTTAAATGAAAATCGACCCACGTCGTAATACGACTAATATTTCAAACAAAACACGTAAATTATAGGTACAAATACATGTTCGTGATATATTTTATTAGGTAAATTACTGTGTAGTCATTCAGGACCTTTATAAAATATTTTAAGCAGTATTAGTATTATATACAATTTGTGGGGTATTTGTGCGCTAAGAGAAGAATAATGTTGAAAGTAGTCGTAGTACAATATCATGATATTATCCTAAGAACCTTAAATTTCACGTCACTGAAGTTTTTTTCAGTGATTATTTAGAACAAAAAGACAGACAGACAAACATTTTATGTATAGCTTTTCTGTTGTAAGTGCATACACTCATCAGACACATTCATCAAAAAGTTGTTGATTTAATACAAACAGATACTTCAATTTGATTTATTTGCATACATTATTGTAGGATTTATTATTTAATTCATACTCACTCTACCTATCTATTCTAATATATCCACTCCATTAAATACAGTGTGTAATCAATGATAAATGTAAAGTGTAACATAACGGAATAATTAAATAGCGCTTTGTGTCCATAGTTATCAATTTATGTTTATAGCTAAATACCGTTTGTGTTTACAAAACCGTTTATCACGACAACACCACGGACTATTTAAATTATCCTAATGAAACACTGTGTTTAATAGACTTCTATCACGATATTTTTATAGATTTATTTTTCAACAATGGTAGGCAACCTTTCTCTAAAGATAAAGTTAGAAGATGTATCGACTAAGACAGAATTAGAATCGAGAAACAGTGAATTCCGTTTCATTATACACTATACATACGTAAACCCACTCGCAGTCGTTTATATTAGTTAGGGGTATAACCGAATGCTAAAAATGATGTTTCATTTGTTGAATTATTCAATCGCAATATTTCAAATACAGACTGTTAAATTAACATCTCGATAGCTTATTATATTAAGATTTTGAGGAGTGAATATTAACCGTGACATCTGGTACCTATCTGTGATTGCCGTGGTATATATTCATTTTATTAGGTACCTACTTTTATGAAACGCCTTTTGTTTTAATGACTTTATAAGATGCACAGTTAATAAGTGAAAAGCCTAAGACATAAAAGCGGTTAATTTACCAAACCGTTCTCATTCAATAATTAAATTGAAAATATTTTATTCTACGTAAGATCTATATTCAACTAGATCCAAACTCAGGGTAACGTGAAATATAATTTCTATAATGCGGGCAAATATTCTCAGATACTTTTTTGTAAGTACCTACGTACATATTGTACATAAAAAAACAGTTTTACATTGATTCATGCATACAAAATATCTACACTGAACGGAAATCGAACCCGCGCCCACCGGTGGCGTAGTAGTCGAACGCTCTCTGGATATACATTTTAATAGTTATATAAAATATAAAAACAAAATTTAAATTTCATAAACATTTATTCAAAAGATAAAATGATGGGTATTATTATCTTTTGAACTAACGTTTGTGACATCCATTAAACCCACGTGGCATAATATTATCACTCTTAAAATATTTGAATAGAATAAGTATATTGAAATACCTGCTGATATAGAAACGCCCACATGTTATATTATAAGACTCAAGTCTTAGTAAGAATATCAAAAAATACCTACGACTTTTTAAAAAAATGGTTGTACCTACTCTTGATTGAAATTATAAGTCATTCATTCTCTGAACCTTTTCCCAACTCAGTTGGGGTCGGCTTTCTAATTGAAATTATAAGTATGTAAATGAAAATATAGATTACGATATAGGCCTATTTAAACTATAATTTCTTGGTTAATTGCAGAAGACAAAATACCGAATGTTATTAGAAAATAGATCCTAATATAAAATAATATTGTAGAAACTTTAAGTGAAGTCAACATACAATTTTGGTGTGCACTTCAATTTATCAATACGGCAAAATTTTTAAGACGTTAAAGAGCGTTTTAAGCTCCGAAATCTTAAAAATTAATAGCTTAACCGTTTTAGTTTTTGAATTATGCTCTAAATATGCATAAATGACACAATGGACTAATTTGCTTCAGTATTCCCTTCTTTAATACCTTTAGCCCTAACGTGCCTCAGAGAGCACGTTAAGCTGTCGGTCCCGGTAGCGATACGAACATCTATGGCAATCATCACAAGTAATTGGAGCCCTAAAAAGTCCGACAACTGGCCTAACCAAAGAACTTCCTTATCGCCATTGAGTTGCGAAAGTCAGATGGCAGTCACTTCACGGAAAATATCATTTAACCCCAGTCCTGAGACTTTACCTTTACCATCAGGCGAGGTAGTCATTATGACGTGTCCTATATTAAAGTAGTTAGACTGAAAAGCCGACTCCCACTGAGTTGGGAAAAAGCTCGAAGGATGACCTTTAGCCCTACGATGATTAACACCGTGTATTTTTAAATGTTTAGGATAAACCGGTTCTTCACAACGTGGTATCTGGTATCATTGTGAGCACCAAATCCTTAGTGCTGCAGAAGGTGACAAGAGACCACGGTGGTGATTACTCCTGTCGAGCGACCAACGCTCTTGGAGAAACAGCCAGCCAATCCACGCAACTCAGTATACAATGTAAGTGTTTTTTAAGTTTTTTTTATAATACGTAGATGGCAGACAAGCATACGGCCCACCTGATGGGAAGGGGTGGGGGGAGAAGGGGTACAGTGAGCTCTGGCTACCCTACAGTACTTACCAGCGGGAACACAACACGATGGTTATTATGGCCGCGGTCTTCTGTAGGGCAGAGGTACTACCCTAAACGGACAGCTCATTTCAGACGGGAGATACCGTCGTGTCCTACTTCCTAAAATTTAATTTTAATCTTAAATACATTAGCAATATTAATAACAAAGAAATAAAACATCACATTTGAATCAAAACTGTAATATCTACATTTATTTTTATCATCATAGCGTTAGTCCCAGTTGCATCTAAATCTTGCACTTTGGAGCTTGGTGTCCGCTCTCCTATTTTCTTTCTTGATTTTGCTCCTCATTGCTTTAACTGGAGCGACTGCTGTCTGACCTATATAGTAATCAAGGGTCAATCTACCCATTAAGATAACATTTGTATAACTAACTTACTTACTTTGTGGCATACTTCGTCCCCGTGGTAGAATAAAAAGTATCCTATGTCCATCTCCTGGTTCTAAACTATCTCCCCATCAATTTTCAGCCAAATCGGTCTAGCCGTTCACACGTGATGCCGTGATCAAGGGAAATAGGGATTTATTTTTATATAATTATAGATTTATGTAAGAAATTTAATCAGCTGTGGGTTATCTTAGTTCAATTATAAAATAAAGATTAGGGAAGAAAAGCCATCATTCACCCCTCTTTTGTGAACCCCTGTGATGGTTAGAACCAAGGATCAACGAATTACGACAGAAGAGGGCGGAAAATTGAATTCCCTCAGTTGTTTGATAGAGAATTTACTTATTGCAGTGGCTGTAGAGCCAGTAAAAATTACTCTAATTTTTATTCCTAAACATGCTCTAGGCAAAAATGTAAAACAGTCGAATCCGCTTATAACGACGTCAAAGGAAATCATACTCTTAATAACACTCTCGAGGTCAATTCTGTATATTAATAATATGTATACAAAATAACCTTTGGGGGATGTTTGGTGATCGATACTAATGCGAAAAATGCAATCAGTATTTTTTTTGTCTTTCTGTCTGTCTGTATGTGCAATGTGCACGCATGGATCAAAAACTACTGGATGGATTTTGATAAAACTTCGTACGATTATAGTTCATACTCCTGGGCAACATATAGGCTACTTTTTATACAAGCTGATATCCGTGGCTCCACCCGCGCGTTGTTTTTAGGTCGTTCATCGTTTTATGGTCATTATCTCCGATTTTACTTAACCAATTACAACCAAATATACTGTTAATTTTAAGTATAAGCAAGACGTAAAAGTACTGAACGGATTTTGATGCGGTTTTTATTAGAAAGATTTTAGTTTGTCGAGCAGATACCAGTGGAGTGGAGAGTGGGGTAAAGTGGTGGAGTAGAGAGTGGAGTGGAGAGTGTAGTGGAAAGTGGACTGGAGAGTGGAGCATTAGTGGAGTGGAGAGTCGTTTTATTAAAATAGACTTGGTGGCGATACGGACTCTACGCGGGTGGAGCTGCGGGCGGAAGCTAGTAACAAATAGATATGTATAAAAAAATTAATAAAAAGTATAATTTTAGAATATAAATGTAATAGATTAACCTAAAGTCTATCCTAACGTCTATATCAAATCATATTGTGTAATTCCCACTTACATATTGACTGCTATTCAAAAAAAAGTCCAACTGTGTAATACTAGTCATCAATTTCACTCTAAAATACGGTTACAAACGAGAAAAAATGGCCATGTCTAAAAAGTAAAGCACACCAATAAGTAAATTGTTACGTAGATAACTCCCCGGGACGATTCGACGAGTCTTTTGTTCCCTATTATGAACAGAGTGCTAATAAATTACATTTTATTTCGCTGGAGGCTTTTCGTCGTCTGCCGACTGCTGTATCAATCATTCTTACGTAGATCTTAACAAAGATTGGTTACACCCATCAGTGTATTTATTAAAGTATAAATCTATTTGCTGGTAAATATAAGATATAAATTACATTAAAGAAGCTCGTTACATCTTGAATGATGTAAAGGTAAATAAAATTGACTTATGTATAACTATGACTTATGTAATATATTTGATATGTAACCCGTCTGATAGTAACCTAAGGTGAACTCCATATAGTAATGGTGATCCCTACCTTTATAGCCTCGACAGATGCTATTTCATACCCCGCTTGAACAACCAGGAACTGCAGGGCAAAGGGAACACTTGTGCATGTAAAGTATACCAATTGTTTACTGTATAACAATGAAACGTATCACTGAATCGTTCGTTTCACTAGGATATCGATTGCACCGTATGAGGGTACCGTGATGCACTGCAATGTAGTATTACTTGTGAACACACTACCTTACAAAACATAGGAGTTATATTACGGAGCGAAAATAATCATAAATGTGAGAAACTAGCTATTACTAACGAATTTACTACGTAGAGTACTAACGTTCTGCGAGCCACAGGAATCTGTTCCTGTGACAAAAATAGCCTAAAATCTATCTTTTTGCTATATTACATCCAGATCCGTTCAACATTTTGTGCGTGTAAGAGTAACATACTTCTATGTTGTGAGAATATTTTAATTGTAATTTTAGTAAGATTCATTCATACCTACATCCATTGTATTTTGGAACAAGTCCATCATTAGTATTACCTAGTAACACAACAGCCTACGCAAAAGTACCTACACATGAACGGTACCGTTCAATATCCAAGTGCAAACTATTATCCCCGGGGATTAATTTAGCACTGCCAACAACACTGATCAATGTGTCAACAAACAAAGTTCTGCTACTGAACTGTGTTAAGTGTATGAAGGAGTACGACTAGTCTTGAGAGTCACCGGGTGAACATCAATCATCAGAAGTTGCTTGAAGATTTATGTCGGCTCCGCTCCGTCACCGTGGCACGCGGCGCGCGGCGGCCGATCCGCGATAAATGTACCCAACCTTCCCTTGCTATTTGTTACCGCACCACTGTTGTACTTTTGTACCGCTCGCTGCCGACACTTTGTTTCCATTTTATTGATCCTTACCGTCACAAATCTAAAGCGAAGAAAATGTACGCTGTTATTCGCACGCGGTACACGATCACTGGCGCCGGTGTAACATTAATCCACATACATATTTTCATATTCCCGCTACAATAATCCTCCCGAGGTAGGGCTGCTTAACGCGAGCAAATATTTGAGAGTTTAATGAAAATCTAAGGCAGCTCGGGAGCGCAGTTTTGCAAGTAGATATCTAAATGAATCACAGTCGCCGACTGCGCCTGCTCCAGAGGGGAACAGTTGGACGATAAAATTTATATATCGTCTAACTTCTGTTATGATTTAACGAACTGTATTCGGGTCTCTTTCAGCTTTTTGTTAATGATTGCATTCTTGGTTGAGAGGTTTAACGGGATCTTTGTCAAATACAAGGTCGTTTTGACTGTTCATTTAGCTCCGCATACAATATAAAAGAACTGAAATACGTTTGTTTTACTAATGAGAAAATTCTTATGGAAATACTGCTTGTAAATGAACTACGACCCAAATGAATAAGCTGTATGGATTGAGTATTGATTTCTTGGGCTGCAGTCACTGCATTCTGCCTAGTAATATTCCTAAAAACCTACATTCTCCACTAGTTATTCTGAAGATCTTATGCAGTCAACAAAGAAAGAATCGTGGCGCAGAAGAGTGATACATTATTTTGTGTGCACACTTACGTGATGGTTGCCTACAATTACGCATTGCGGAGCTTGGCTCATCTCTGGGCACTGTGTACTGGAGACATTGTAGATACAACATTTTCCTGAGCTGCCTGCTTGTTATTAAATGGCACTTACTCTATTAACTGATACGTTACTATCATACAATTTTACTTCCTACAGTTACTACTCCATGTGAGTTGACAGTTTCACAAAACAAAAATTATTTTGATTCTGTGTTAGTGGCAGATTGTATTGTTGTCTGTCTCAATAGTTTTCAATTATTATTTTGTATTCTTACAACAGATGCACCAGTATGCGCCCACCCGTCACCACAAGTACTAGGCGCGCAGCTCGACGAGGCATTGCGTGTGCGGTGCTCGGTGACGGCTAATCCACCTGACGTCACGTTCTTCTGGCAGTTCAACAATAGTGGTGAAAGTCTCGATGTATCGCCATTAAAATTCGGTATGTATGGATATGCTAGGTCAGAAACCAATTTTAATTGTAAAAATAACTTCGCTCAGTGATAATGTGAAATAACAAAGTCTGATACTCTTTTCAACATCAAGCAGGTTCTCTCAAGTACGTATGTCAGGTGATCAAACCTAGAGTAATACGGTAAATGAGGTTTTGATGAGATGTAATATTTTTATTTAAACTTGTGGTAATTTCCGTAGCATGTTTAATTTATTTTCACTAGATTGCACAGTTTATATTTGCTGTATGATGTGACATCCTGATACCAATCATAGTGTGATTGAAAGGTTGCTCCAATTAATTGTGAAAATCGCTACAGAGATTGTTAAGTACGATGTGACTTTCGTTCACAAAAAATATGTCCACATTTTTAATAATGAAATCGTTTCAATGTCAGGCACCTTTATTTAATTAAAAGTATTTTAATCATTATGTACGTAGGTACTAAGGTTGTTGTGTAATATAGAAGGTACGACATGTAATTAAATTATGAACACAAACGAAGAGAACCTCTCAAATTGAAACACGCTTTAGTATTATTAAAACATGTAAATTAGACTTTTAAAGTGAATAACAAATAAATCTTCTTTCGGAAACTCTTTAAAGGAATATTTTATAGCAATACTCTAAATCTCATGTAATTAATTATTGTTTTGTGATGCTATACATATATAAAAACAAACTCACAAACATGAAGATATTATATACCTGTATTTAGAGATACTACACTATAAATTATAACGATCATAGGTACTCACAGATTTATGATCTGAGAGTTATGCAAATGATGATGTATACATTGCATAGATGGCCCAAGGTTAAGTAAAATGCCTTATTAGTAACTTTACATTCTGGTTATTGAGATCCGAGACTTTATGCGGATTTAGTCGGTTGGAGTTCGACATAACCACCCCCGATGGCCGAAAGGAGTAGAATCAGCGAGGATTTGCGCAAAAAGAAAAAGGCTGCGCCAGAGTCTCGTCCGTCAATCAGCAGGGCCTCGATTCTGCTAAAGGCAAACCACTGTAGTTAATAGCACTGACACTCTAAAAATGCTATTTAATTATTGTAGACTTTACTGTTATATAGTTAAAGTCTAAAATTAAATGAAAAGAATTCATTTAACTTTTTCATTCGCTCAACAAAATATCATTTGATTTTAGACTTTAACTTGATAATAATAAAGTCTACAATATAAATGGCAGTTTTTAGAGTGTCAGTGGTATTACAGTGGTTTGCCTTTAGCAGGATCGAGACTCAGATGTACCGGCTTGCAGGTGACTTAGGCTCGAACCCCGTGCAGAGTTCTTAGTGGGGATCCGTACAGTTTAAGCAAGTAAGTAGGTATAACAGACATCAAGACCCTATATGAGTGGTCATATTTAAGTGGAGGGAATAATAATTATTTATCTTGAAGCTTAATTCGATTACTTGATCGTCACCCTATTTCGGATAAACAGCAACGTCACAACATGACTAAACAAATAGCACAATTCTTAAAGGCATTTTATCTCACTATTTCTTCGGCTCTGCAAAACGAATGAACGTGAAAATAAATTTACAATTGAAACAATATTCTTTATTCTTACCTCTGAATCTGTGCAGGTACTGCGAATGGGAGCACGAGCGAGCTAAGTTACAAGCCACAGAGTGAGCGGGACTATGGAACACTCAGTTGCAGAGGCAGTAACACAGTGGGAAGACAATTAGAACCTTGTGTGTTCCAAATTGTGCCGGCTGGTAAGTACCTCCTACGATATAGGCTCACACCCATTAAATAATAATTCTTACAAAAAAAAACAACTTCAACTGGACCAAGTTGAAATAGGACCATACGACCACACTAGCTTTCAAATAAAAAGGAATCATCAAAATTGGTTCACCTAGTCATAAATTCTGATAAGCAAACATTTTAAAAAATACAGTGAAATTGAGTGAAGTGGGTTGACGTGGGTTAAAAAAACCACCACAAGTCCCACCAAAATCTACTGTCTGTACGGTTTTGCGGGATAATGTATAATTTATAATGTAAAAAACATGTATGTATTCATATAATCAAAAAATAATACCAGCTGCTGGGACTAACTGTGAGACGGTCCATAGGTTCGCCACACCACTCCTTTGAAAACAGTGTTTCAATTGTGTCTACTCTTACGAATATTATGAGAAAATTTGATCGTGTTTTATAAAATTTGTTTTTACTAAATCTTTAAAGGTATAAAAAATAAAACGTTGAGGTAATGATTTTCACATTAGAGACCCTTTCAATTAGAACATGTTTAGATTTCATAAAGAACCACTGGATTTCATATTGAGCTAGAATACAGCAATACCTTGTTACAAAACGTCGGCAACGAAATGAACACTTCAATAAAAGCATTAATAAAACCACCGGCACACAAATTGGACCAACAATGTTCGAAACTTGCTTCGCGTTTTATAATTTCGGCATCGAAAGCCGAAAGCCGGGCTTACCCGTGTGCCAAATCTCATAACTCCTCATTGATGATGTATGAATTTCTAGATCTGCCATTGGTATAGTTTTGGATAAACGAAATTATTGTGCACAGTTTTTATAATATGACCTATAACCAAATCGGAGCTGCTGGCCTTTGGAAGTATTTATGCACGCCACAGAAGATTTTAGCAGGGATAATCTTGTGAATAGGTATATGTCTTGTGGTTAATACCAATGGAGTAATGATTATCCGGTTTTTAAACCCCATCACACAGCATACTCGTAATTTGGTATCAAAAATTTTGAGAATTACGCAGTTCGTATTTTCAGCTCTCTTTGCGTGATAAACGCAGGGCACAGCGGGCGGGGTTGCGCCAATCAACCAATCATAGAAATTTAGATTATTGAAAGAGCTCGCGTTGTTAGTCAATCAGTCGTTTTGTTAGTTCTCTTTTTTCCAGATTTTTGAAACATGTTGAACCTCTTTATATTTAATTTTTAATACAAGTTAAGGACAAAAAAAGTTGAAAAGAATTAAAAATATACTGTTACAGTATCCCAACTTAATTAGGTTGCAAAATTAAATTTATATTTTTACAACCCGTTATTTTGTAGTGCGCTTCCAGCATGCTCTTATAATTCCATGGCGCGCACGACTGCAGCGGGAAATACGAGGTAGTCTTTGCGGGGTGCACCGAAATACGACCAGCCCGTAGTTCACTTTAATATCCTCGCTGTTATTATATAAACGTGTTGAATTGTTAAATTGTGACTTATGGCAACTAAGTCAAGAAGAAATTAGTGTGTTTAGCACTTTGTGTTTCATAGTTCTAAGCTACCTTTAGCATAGTTAGCTCTTCATAGTTCATATTCTACTAATATATTCATTGTACTGTATTTTGATTAGATGCGAAAACGATACATAATATTACTGAATATAATTTAAAAGAAAATAAATTACATTAATGTTTAAAATAATATTTTAATAAATTATATAAGTAATAGAAAACCTGCCCAATCGTACATATATAATACCCAGTAAAGAATTTCTATGGTATCTGCAGTCATGCAGTTGCTATAGAAATCGCGTACACTTGAAAAACTAAGGAATTGCTTTGAAGAGACATTAAATTAATGGAATCTAATTTTAATTAGGTAAGTATGATTTCATATTTTTCTGCTCTAAGGTAAGTAATACATGAATTTGAGAATTTGAATTTGAAATAGAACCCAATTCGTTACTTTAACATACTAAATAATTTTGAAATCAATTAAAAAAAATTGCATATGAGTACTTGAAACTGAAACGTAGGTAGTTCGCACCACGTTGATACTAATTAAGTCATGCAAATTAAAGGAGGTCTGAAAGTCATTAATATTGTATTTCAGGGTCACGAAAAATTATGCCTGAAATCTGATCAAAGTTAGAAATTTAAAATTACAAAACTATAAAAATTTAAGATCTGTAGATATTCAAACTCAAATTAAACTAAACACAGATTTAACAGAAAGGTCAAATAAAGATTAACTTAACGATTATATAAAACTAATTTAACAAATCTATGAAATTAATATTTTCGGATTGCGAATTAATGTAATTCAATCTTTCATTTAAAACTAAAGGTATAAAATATTTTTTTTTATGGATAAAGTTTCACGAGATTACGCCAAGACATTTCAACGTGAATGTCTTATAAATATACTAACCCATATACCATACCTATATAAATACACTAATACACACGTATAAACATGAACTCACCCCATTGTGCCGAGTTTCGCACGTCTCCGCATTTTGATTTTTAAGGTCAGTTTTTTCCATTCAGCCCGGCCAACCGCTCCTCGCAACTGCTCCCTTGAAACGGGTAACAAAACAATCGAAGGTAGCAGCAGCTGGCTCCGAGTTCGCTGTGTAGCTGGCTATGACGGTGGCCTGCCCCAGTACTTCCTGCTGGAAGCACTGGACCCAGTCACTGGGAAAACAAGATTCAATGGCAGCGTCCATGAAACTGGTAATGTTGATTCTATTACGAGATGTTCAATTTTATTCATCACTCTGCTCTATTTCTTCCTTTTTTGCTTCTTCTGAACCAATTTAACTTAAGAGGACTTTTACACATTGTTTCCTAAATCTTCTCAACGAATAAATTAATAAATCACCCTAAATTAAAATGGCTTCGGAATAATGTTTTCTTTTAATAATAAACAAGAAACAAATTAGCCTAATTATGGACATATACGAGTATTATTGATGTTCATAATTAGGCCAGTTGATTTCATATCTCGAATGTCATTAAATCGTTTGATCCATGTTTCATTAAATATTGAGCTGTCACTTAATACCAGTTTGCAGTATGTAGTGACAAAATATAAAGTTACATTATTTTGTTAGATCATTTAAGTGAAAATTACTTCAATTTTAAAAATCTAACAAAACAATCGTAACCCAAATTCCCTGTAAATGTGAAACAAAATTAATACTGCGGTATTTTGTAATCCATGTGCTTTGCGATGCAATGTTTTTCACTATTCTCACAAACTTTCGACATATTAAGGTGCGATGTGTATAAAATATTTTTATGCTTTCTAATGCTTTCTGTTCAATGATATTATTATCAAAATGAAACAGACATTTCACCTCTATACTATCATCGTAAAGTAAAAAAATATGGCAGAAGTCGATTTTGATCTTGCCCGCACTTACTGATTACCAAAGAAATTATGTATGCACCTGCATTTTGTAAACTCACTCGTATTTGTGGTGTGAGAAGCAAATTAGAATCATTTTCAGCCATTTTTTAGCGTCAGTACCGGATCAGCCTCTTTTAAAGAAAAGATCATTGCTGATGCTCATATTTATGAATATTAATTTATTTAACAGATGGACTAGCTACCTTCAAGCTAGACCTATCTCAGCTGTCAACAGCAGGCGACTCAGGTGCAACGTTCAATCTTCTTATTTACGCAAAGAACTTGAAAGGAGAGTCAGAGAAAACCTTGTTGGAGAATATTGCGTTCAATGATGCTGCGAAAAGGACAGGTAATCTTTCATTATTACTCCTGACTACTCATTTTGACTTTTACGGGAGTGACTAATGACTGGAATTTGTTGAAATTAGCAATTTTACAGATGTTTCTACCAATACAAAAAGATAACCACTTAAAATAATAACTCTTAACTTTTATTTTCAAAAATTAAAAAGTAAATCGATTCAAAAATTGGCAAACTTTTCGTAATTAAGAAAACCATTGAAATTAGGAGATTTTATCTTGTACAAATAAAAGTTAGGCAGAAGGTAAATTTTAACAACTCTATCAAACTCCATTAAATAACAAAATTCGAAACTAGTAATGAAGCCAAAACAAATAATTTAGTATTATTCGTTTCTGAACATTATTTTTAGATTTGTTTAATATCATTTTTATCAAAAGAAAATCTTTGCAAAACTTTATTAAAACTTTGAGCTGCGGTTTCACTGCTGATTTATATATTTCTCACATTCTGGGAACATAAAACGAAATGGAGAAAACTAAATGTTATCTATAAAATAATTTACGCCACTGGTATTTTCAAAAATATTGTTAGATAAAACTTAAATATTGTTATATTATACATAGGTAGGTACTTAAATAAAACCTGAGATTTAGATTTCTTTCATAGGGACCCTAAGCCTGATGTTAAAAAGTCAGTGAAGCTTTAAGTCAGTGAAGTGTATCGGTTTGAGTGGCCTCTTTTGTAACAATCTGGATACTAATGAGGCCAATCAGATACATTATATTTATTATTCATACTTACCTTTGTCGAAAATACCATATCAAACATACGTAAATAAAACAAGAGACCCTTTCTTGCCTAAAGACCCTAAACTTGATGTTAATAAATCAGTGAAGCTCTTAGTATTGGGTGATTTTTTAACCAAAAAATAGATGTTGATTGTATAAATATACTTGTTTACTTAATTGTATTTACTAATAGTTGTGCTCCGCGACTTCACCCGTAATACCCTTTTGTCCGACATTGCCCCGATTTTTTAAATTCTACAATAATATCTGCCAATTTGCCGGATTTGTTGACAAACATATATTATGTATACTTATGATTACTGTTCCGCTCCCCTGGTTTATAGCATGATTTTAGAAAACCTAAACCCTTCCTTGATAAATGAGCTAAATGACTAAAAATATTTTTTCAATTCTAATTCCTAAAATTAGTGCATTCAACTAAATAAGTAAGTAGATTCTTCAGCTTTATCATATTAATACAGATTTCAATAAAACCGCACGAGTTTTTCCTCTAAAAAAGCTTTCACTTTACTTCTAAGGGTTAAATAGTGTTTGGACTTCAGATAAACACAGTCTATAAGAAGCAGTTCTGAAACAACAAAAAGGGATCTCATAAAGCTTCCCTATTTATACGAAACAAATAAATCATTGAAACTGTCCTCTTGATTTTCCGTAACTATTTTATTTATTTATACTGTGTCAATGTTTTAAACCCGGTTTATTGACATAGGCTCTCAACAAATAAAACGTTCCATTTTCTTTAAATTACCGTATCGTTTTGAGTGGCCTCATTTATAACAATCTGGATACTAATGAGGCCATTCAGATAGGTACAGTATATAAAATTCATAGGTTCATTTTATTTGCGTCTCAATGTAGGTATGTTTGTTTTACTGATAATATGAATGTGAAAATTTGTTAAGATAGATGTATTGTTATTTATTACGCTGACGGCAACGGCTAAATGGATCTGGATTAAATTTGGCTCAAAAATAGAATATAGCTTGAGGTAGCACTTAAGCTTCCTTTATTCTATAAATAGGAACCTGTGTATTTCCGGCAGTGGTTAGAATTTCATGAGGGTTGGGTCGCGGGTAACTGCTGGTCATCTATATAATAATATCAATAGATTATTTGGATTAAGTTGACTTAAAGCAATTCAAATGAGAGCAAATATAACCTTTACGTACCTATATTATTCCAGATACATGCTGTTTATACATACAAAATAATGCGGCATACTCCTCCAAACCTTTTCTCAACTCCGCAAACCGATTTTCTATGAAGCGACTGCCTTCTGACCTCGACAATGCACAACCTACTGACAATATCAAAATTCTGTAGTTAGACCGAGTTGACGAACTTTTGTGGCTCCAACTACCCGTAACGAAGAGTGTATCCCATCTGCCCTGGTGACTAGGCCCGGTGCCAGGCCACATGAAAAAAAAAAGTTTTAACTGGCCCGTTGATATGTTTACCGGGCTAGATGACACAAATCAAGTGCCATCGGCACCGGGCCAAGTCACCGGGGCAGATGGGATACACTCGTAACGAATGCCATAGATATTCGAACGGCAACTAGGACAGACGGTTTAACTTGCTCTCGCGCACGTAAACTTATTACCTTACTATTAACAGTGGAAATCTCTATAATTTTACAGTAAATAATAATGTATCGTTTACATCAGATGGTAAAAGCGCCATTGGGGGCGTATCCGTCGGTCTTGCCGTAGCAGCTGCACTTGGAGCGACACTTGCAGCAGTTGGTGTAGCCGTTGCAGCGTTTTGTGCACGTCGACGGCGAGCTGCTCCTCCCCATAAGCATCCACCTGGGGACATGCTAGAGCTTAGTGATGGCGGGCGGAGATACGTTGTCGCTTACACTATTAAACCTTCACCAGAACTCAAGACCCCTGATCCGCAGCCTGACATACTCAATGCACCAGGTCAGTTTTAATACCATTTGAGTCATATTTGTACTAGCAGCCTGTTTTTAGACAGGTAGAATGACTTGTGAATATCTTTTCAAGGTTCACGACCTTCTCCAATGGATGAACAAAATATCTTTCTTAGACTAAACCCAAAACTAAAACCTGGATACGCCCGTGGGATATATGGAGCTAATTCTTGTTCTCTTTCGTAGCCTAAACGTGTTACTAAAGCGATCAGTTTATGTATGTTTGTATGTTTTTCAGATTCAGATAATCAGCCTACGGTTCCTTCAATAGAGGAGGCTGATGAATGGCCCAGTATAAAAGAAGTTAGAGGTAAGCTCCATGTGGATGTATATTTTTTTGTAACCAAAACTAGTCTACATCAGCGATACACTAGGGTTTTCATGTTCAGTATTCATCACACAATGTACTGGTGGAACCACACTTCGCTATTCGCTATTCGCCTTTATTCACGTGACATAAATCTAAGTGGGAGTGCTTATTCTTGTATATTTGCTTTATTCGCACGAATAATCGCCTTAGTCACTTTTCTATGACGAATTGTGGAGGGTTTAGTCATCTATAAGAATTTCTTCGAATACAATAGGTACCTATAGGCGAATAGCGAAGTGTGGTTCCACCATAACATTCACTAAATGTCACGTCTTAGTTTATTTTCACAGAATGTTGGTACAGAGGTGAATACTTTTACAAAATTCGGTCAATTTTATGTTAATTTCTACAGTAAATTTTTAGTATATAAACTTGGAAAAAAAATTAATTAACAAATAAAATATAAGGTATCTAAAAATCTTTTCTTTTTAGGTGATTGGAGTAAAGCTGGTGCAGTATTTTCAGCAGAAGACTTAGCACTGTTGGATACCACAGGGCGTCCACAACAGGTCAGTTAGTTTCAAACTCTCAATTGAGGCACTAAACTTTTCAAAATAACTAAACAAGGTGTATCTGCTTACAGCTAACTCCAACCAGCGACCTGGTTCCCAGCAGTAGACACGAAGACGTTCTGAACCAGAACTTGCAGCCAGTGATAGGTAGTAACTTTAGGCCTAATTATGTAGTGACGAACAGTCCCACCTTAGGGAGCCCTAACTTTGTGTGCCCGAATGGAAACCTGGGCTCTCCATTTGGAAGTCAAACCTTAACGCTAAATGGTCCAACTCTAAGTTCAGGAAGTTTGGCTACTTCTACGCTCCACAGGACCAAAGGGAAAGGCAACGTCCGAAGAAGGGAACATGTGTTAGCAGAAAATCTGCCGGGACCTGAAAGTTGTGTGTAAGAATGGACTATTTATTAAATATAGGTTTTAAAGGATTTGATATTTTATTTTGCCTTTGAATTGCAGGTAAATAATTATAATATTATACTGATCTAGATTTTTTACATAATGAAATTCTAAAGTACTAATTTGAATGCGCTTTGTTCAAAATTCTGATATTAAAATATTTGTCGAATTTGATATTTCATGTAAATAGCGAAAATATTAGTCAATGTGTCCTGTAAGGAAAACTCTGTTATTTCTTTTATATTGAATCATTTTCGAATGGACTCTTGTTGGAGTCCACATTTTATGTTAATGATTTGCTCAAATATGGCTAACTTAAAAATGCGAAAGACGAAGTTACAAAATACATTTCAACTCTCAAGGTTCCTTATAACATTAAGTACACTTTCTAACTTAGCGTTATTTATTTTATATTTGCTACGAATACATTAGTAGCGCTCAAATTATTATTATTTTCTTCCAACATAGACTGAACAAGTTAGTTATATTTTAAACCTGTAGTTTAGGGAACTATGGGCCGATGTTAGTAAAAAATCTAATCTCAAATCTTCACAATTTAATCAGCGTGATTTCAATTAGAGCCAGGATGATTTAATGATTCAAGTCTACAGTGAAAAGGTTCCTTCTAGGCAAGCTTGTTCCACCATCGACCACATTACTTGGACACCGTGTACTAACAGCCGCAACAGCGGCACCGTCTGCATTTGAAGACTATCTGATTACAAACGCGGCCTTATTACTAATAACAAAAAGAAATTGAATCTAACCGGTACCTTTACACGTTTATTTAACAATTGTGTAAGATATTAACATCTCTAATGTACCTCACGCGCTAAGAGTCTTCGCTATCTAGTAGGACTACTGTGCTAAGCAGTGTTCGTTTACAATACGAATACTTTCTGTCCGTGGAATTCTAATTCAGACAAGCTACTTCAGATTTAAACAGGTTATCCATATCCTTCATAATGGTTATAAATGTCATCACTAATTTTTAAATCTTTTAATTTGAGACTAGACTTTTTATTAGTTTCCATCGTAAAAGGCTTATAGAAAATGTTTCTTTCAAAAAGTTGGTTGTGTGAATGTAAATATCGAAAATTGTATAGACATAAATTGTATGTATAGATCCAAATATATAATAGCGTAAAAGCTTTTGTTGTAATTTGTTTACGTGATACTATTTAGTGAAACTGTAAATATTGCAAACAACGGTGATGTTAATAGGCGGTGCGTTCTAGCGTGCGGCACAAAAACGCTTTGTGAATCATACTAGATGATTTAAAAAAAAGAGGTAACCCAATAAGAATTCTTGCTTGCATGCTTTTTTATTTAATTATATACGGACCGTCAATTGACTAGGTACACTCAGCAGGATGAAGGTTAAGCGCAGAAGATATGGGCCTCCACACGCCTCCCTAAAATAACCCGAGATTGTAAGAGAAAGGAAGCATGCAAGATAAAAAAGAATGCGCCGAGCCTCTTAGGTTTGAGACGGTATTGCCACGTGTTGTTCTTGGTAGAAAGGGAGGCGGTAGGATTAGTTGTAAGAGGTAAATCAGAACACTCGCCATGTTAGAGTTGGTAAAATACAGCTTATTATTCCCTAAGTTCTCTATATAACTTATCTAAATAACGTTGGCATTGTGACCTACGTGCTAGCTATTTAATATCATTACCATTTCAGTTGAAACTTTATTGTACGCATATTATATTACGCACCATGATAATTATTATAATATGATTTATTCGCTGATCTCACCCGCATTCCTACTATTGTAACTCCTGTACACCAGTATCTACAGTAGTGACCCACAAAACACCGAGTATTGACACTCTGGAAGTCCCGAAACTGTCTTGAGACCCGCATCAAAATTAATTATACGGAAATTGTAGACGTTACTAAGTAATAATATTTATGGTAATGCTTGTTGCATTCAACTCAAAACTTATAAAATTGAGATTTGCTGAACTATTTTTTGTAAGTACCTACAAAGCATAAAGAAACCGTGCGCAGCGATGTTATACTCACATGATTCTCAAACGTTTTGTTTGTTTTCGGAAAATGTTTTTGCTAATAAAGTGTTTATGATGTTGTTAAGGACCTTATTTCTTTGAAAAGTCGATGTCGTTTGCACCTTTTTGCCTTTCACCCATAATAAGTATGGCTCTTGTGCCGCACGCCTAGAAAAACTGTGTAGTGCCATTTTATAACGATAGTAAGAAGTAAATGTTTCAATTTTGTGTTGATTCTATTATATAGAGTTTAACCTTGATACTGTGGGATTAGTGTATAAATTACATTGGTCGAACTGTTTGTAGATGTCAATGATAATTTTATGTGGTCCTGACAATCTGATATGGCAATTTTATATTTAATAAATAAATAATGGTTTTTAAGGAGTTGTTTTATTTACTCATTTCATCATATTTGATATAGATATATCTTGTTCTTCATAAAAATTAATAACCAGCCAAATGTCTGTACGCGCGTAACTACCGAACAACTGCATCAAATTAAATAATCATTTGTTTTGCGTTTTGTTTTGGCAGGACAAGGTTTCTTTTCAACGAGCCTATTCCTACCCTTATTTCCAATACTGTAACTCCTGTACACCAGGTTCAACAGTAGTGACGAACACACCAAGTAATCACACTCGAGAAGTCACAGGGAATGTTCTGTCTTGGAACCCTATCGAACTTAATTAGAAGTAAATTGAAGGAGTTATAAATATAATAGATCCACTTTAGGACAAGGTTTCTAGGAAAGAAACGCTAGGATGATGGTAATGAAGACATAAACGAATAGAACAAAAGTTAAATAATGTTTGAGACACACTGAATTATGTTCACAAAAATTATGCACTCTTTATTATCTTTTCCATATTTTATTGAATCGTTCCCGTCTATTTACATTTCACTGAAGCAAAGTACACAGAGATTGTTTGAGTCGCTTCACTTAAGTCGGTAGGTAGCTACTCAGCCACTCATTGCGGCGCAGAATTCAATTCGACAGAATAACAATCGCGAACAAAAACAACTCCTTCGTTTACCGAATGGCTGAAACTCTTAAACGCACCCACAAGCTTCCCCAATATTAACACAGGGCTAACAAATCTATTTCCACGATCTAAGCATTATTTAGCATAAATAACTACTAATTACTCGTATATAGATATTTGAATTATTTTACATGGTTTCAATGAAATTTATAAGCAATTAGTATGTTAACTATTCCTAATAATTTAGATCGAAAAAGTGAACATCCACGACGGGACTTGAAACCGCGATCGGTCCCTTACACCCCTGTACTTGTTGAGACGGTTGCTATTAGTATGCGGTGGCCCAAGGGCTCTGGTACAATTTTAAGAAGACCCAGGTTATGATTTTTAAGGCACCGGTTGTTAAAGCATACCAAAACATATCAGACGTAACCATCGATGGGTCCCCTCTGCTAAGCGTAACCAGTTTTGAGTACTTGGGTCACTGAAAACCTTAAAAACATCCTGGACATTGACAGGGTACCTAGGTCGCTGTCTGTGCGCTGCAACATGTTGGCCCGCAGACTTGTACGATGTACAGAGCCAGTTTAAAAAAAACTTTATTCAAGGCTGTCAGTTTTTCTACACGTGCAGTCTTGTCGTCGTCTTTGTCGTCTTGTCTGTCGTGGGCGTGTGTGCAGAGATCTACGCGTCCTGTATAATAATACGCTCAGGATATTGTTAAGGCGTGCCGTTTGCCGAAAGACGCATACCTAGTTAGATGATTTTACCATCTATCCTTCCTCCATCCAGGCCATCATGCATAAAAGGTGTGCGTTATTGCGCGCTCGACTGCTCGGTAGCACATACCTAGTCGGTTGTCTGTGTTCGCAGACAAATGGGAGTCTACAATGCTCCGACATTGAATGAAAATCCACTTCTAAACTGTTTACTAACTTATGGGCTACAATATGGGCTTGCCTGAAATAAGGTAGTTTATTATTATTATTAAACCCGCACGGCACGTTAAAGTGAACACTAGTCACGTGTAATCTACTCCACTGCGTAGAAATGGATAATTAGGAGTTACGCGTTCCGAGTTGAGGGTAAATGACCCGTGATAGGGTTTATTGATCTATAACGCGAGCTTGAGCAGGTGATACAAGGGTACACCTTCTAGTGAGGTTCTGTTCATGTATTAACCACTATTAAGTAATCCCAACCGCAATGTCCAAGGAGCCGCATAGTACAGTCAGCGTCAAAAGTAGAAGATCATTTTCAAAAAATGGTTTTTGAGCAAAACAAATTACAGTATCTCTGTAATTTCAAAATGTAAATTCAAGAATAATTAATCATTCACAGTCTAATTTTCAAATTCGTCATCTGGCCAATCATCATATACGTACATTTGACGCTGACTGTCCTTATTGCTGCCAATTTACGTAATGTAAAAGTAAACTTTAAGATTCTTATTGAGTCACCTTACACCCGGCAGATGAGGCCCAGCCCGGCATGCGGTTTTAGTTAGCTCGAGTCCGACATAACCCACCCCATGAGCCGGTAGGGAATTTCCGTGGTGGTTCCCCTTTGAACAAAAGGTATAATTAACCAATAAGAAAATAGAGCGTTACTGGAAACATCAATTTAGTACCTACCTAACAAAATATTTTAATTCGAATTCTTTAAATTCTAAATTGATGTGTGTAATTCTTTTTCAAAACTGCAACCTTTCGTCAAATGAAACGTGTAATTGTTAGAAACAAAATAAACAAAAAATAATTTCACTGTGTCGGTTGGATATTTCGAAGTCAGAATTCATGTCCCAGCAAAAAGAAATATTTCGAAGCTGTACCGTCAGGCTTTGTTAGCAAGGAACTCCGCAGTTACTGACAACTGCTACCGTTCCCGTTATAGCGAACGCTGGGAACTATCTACATTTCTTACATTTCTATTTTGTTGATGGTTTGTAATTATATAACAAGGTTTATTTAGGTGCTGTATTTTTAAAACTGGAGAAAACAAACTATAAAAACACTTGAAGCTGTACTTTGATTAAGTTACGGCACCATTACCTAATTTTTGATTGCAAAATGCATTACAATTAGGCACACTATATCAGCAATGCGTACAGTAATTAAAATGTACACGAAAAAGGGAGTATGCATCCAATATTGTATTTCAAAGGGATAATTATTACAAAAAAAAAACAACTTAAACAGACCAAATTGATTGCCAGCTATCAAATAAAAAAAGAATTATCAAAATCGGTTCACCCAGTCGAAAGTTCTGAGGTAACAAACATAAAAAAGTCAGTCAAATTGAGAACCTTCTCCATTGATGAAGTCGATTAAAAAGGCTGCGAGGTCACGAACACACTGAGTTTTCCGTGCCTCGCGTCGCATGCACAAAATTATAACAATAGCAAAGTGAACACAGACAGAATTTCCAACATAAACTTATCATTTCAATATCCGAAGTAAGGAAACTGAGAAAATGAGTATTGAAAGTGAACATACGTTACAAGTCTGTATGGCGCACAGCCGAGTACGGCAAAGCATAAACGTAAATTTCTTACAATACGACACACTGTATTATCGCTTATTTAGTTAGTTGAAAGTTAAAATGAGCTGTTTGCCGATAGACGTGTCAATTAGAAAGACTCAAATTACATTAGAGGAAGTAATGGGCTTATTCCTTGTGATTACGCCTCTTGGCGAATTTTCAAGGAGCGGAGTTAATATGAAATGACTATAAATGTAACATTATTAATGATTTTAGACAGTACATTTCTCGACAGAAATTAGCTTAATGAAGTAATAAACTTTGCTGGGTGCCCTTTATATAGATTTACCGTGAAATTAGAGTTCAGTCATCTGTAATTTTATAGAGAGTAGAGACCATTTTGGTACAAACAGTGTTCTTGTTTTAGTTGTTTTAAAATCATACTGTTCAAAAAGAGATTCTGGTTATAGGTGCTATTCATTTGAAATTTTGGGAGAAGAAAGAAGTTATTAAGGTTTGGATCGCAATATTTACCAATTAACTTAAATTATTAGTTATTTTACCTTTTTGCGGTGACGCTAGTTTGAGACCCGCGTCGCCTGAAAGTTTCCTAATGTACGAAGGGGTTAAGAGTTACAGTCGCTTTTCGCAAAAGAAAAAGTTCCATGCGCACGGAATTAGTTTCCAAGTTGGTCTTCAATTTACACTTCAATGAAGCACGAGTAAAGTTTGAATACAAATTTTACCTAAAACCAGCCTAATTAAAAGTTTGGAAAGATGTCATTTAACCTGTTGACGATTTCATTTCTAGTTTCAATTAATTAGTCTATAATAATCCACTACTGGACTTTGATCTTCCAATTGACGGCCTCTATGATATAGCGGAAGAGTGATTGACTGCTAAGGTAGAGATCGCGGCTAGATTCCTGCTCAGTGCCAATATTTGCGTGCATAAATATGAATATTAGCATTATTATGGCTGTTTCTTTGTATAACATGTATGTAGGATGTATATCTGCATTGTATAACCCATAACAAAAGCTAGATACCAAAGCTATGTTCTTACTTTGATTCTAAATATTTAGCGCTGCCGTGTAGAATGTCGTAAAATCTTATAATATATTAAAAATGTGTGCCAAAGAACCCGATCTCCTGTTTACCGATTCATGATCAGATTTTTTTTTCAAAGTTTAATTGTTTTTCATTTTCCGGATGTCCTACGATGACAATAGTTTTCAGGAATGTAATATGATAGTGAAATTTCACAGTGTCAACGGTAAATTGCGTTGTGGTTAAATGAAACGTATGATGTCCAAATGTTTATGGACTATTAAATAAATTAATTACTATCGTCACTGCAGCGGCTAATTTGTTACCTAAATTACTATTATTATGTCAGTTAATAGTGCTATTTATTTGTCTTTACTGTGTTTGCAGAAAATATACACGATCACAAGAGTTGTGAGCACGAAGCTATAGATAAGCTTCATGGCTGTGAGTAGGTACATGCACAATTGCACATATCTATCTAAAAATATGTTTTAATTATTTTACAGTTAAATTATTGATACTTAGATTAGTGCACGAAATAAATAATACCTACACTCTATAATACAATAATTTATATGTAAGTATAATATAACAATAACATAATACTTAAAATTGAAGGTTAGTAAAGATGTTTACATGTTTGTAACTCAATCTCACTCTAACAGCCGACGGAGCTACCTGATATTTGATATAGGGATAGATTATAGTCTGGAAAAACACAAAGACTACGTTTGATCCCAGAAATAGACTTCCATAGGAAACTGGAACGTTAACGAAATTAAAGAAAAAAGACACCGACAACACCTAGTTTGTTTCAGCATGAGAGTATTACAAGGTTTTCAGTCAAGTACTACATTATACCCAAATGATTGTAACAGTCTGTCTAAATCAACAGTCTACATTAGTATTCCCTAACTCACATGCACTCAAGAAATCGATAAAACAGCGGACCTGACAAGGCGCATTAGCAAAAGTCGTAGGTCAAGATTGTTTTCTGAGGGCAAGCTTTGAGAGCTTAAGTTAAGTAAGCCGAGCGAGTTTGGCGCAGACAAAGGGGCACCATTGTGATGTCCACTTAAAGCTGAGACCAGGTGAACTATGGCTCGAGAACGTACACATAAGCCCACTGTGCGGTACTGCATACTGCACCGCATTAGAACCAACTGTATAATACTTATTTATAACCTCACTTGTGTGGGCTTAGTCTATCCGTTTTAGTGTAGAACTAATTTGTGTTTGCAACTTTGTACTGAAGTACTTATTAAGGGGTATTTATGTTAAGTATTCAGGGCTGTTATTTATGTGGCTTTCTACAATGGTTTTCTACAATGTCACATTCGGCAAGTTGAGAATCATCAATTATAATTTTTATATTCCGCATTTAGTATATTTAATACATTGTGTCATAATAATTGCAACCCATTTATGTCCCACTGCTGGGCACGGGTCTCCTCTCCTTCTCGCTACAAGAGTGCTGAGAGGGTTCAGACCTAAATCCACACACGCTGGCCTAATGCGGGTTGATGGATCGGACATGTCCTTAGAATTTTTTCTAGGACATGTGGGTTTCCTCACGATGTTTTCCTTCACCGTCAGCAGATGGTAAATCATGTGATTAGCATATATATAAATTCCACAAAGTGAAATTCACATTGGTACTGTCTGGCCGGATTCGAACTCGATAGGTACCTCTGAGTAGAGGCCGCGTCCTTATTTATTCAGCTACCAACGCTAATCCGTAGTGTACGTAGTATGTTTTGGAATGTTTCACTAAAATATATAGGGAAATTTCAAAACCGATAATACGATCCGATTATTGGGGGTCGCGCCGGCAACAAAACGGTTGGAAGATATTTGCTTCCGCATTCATTACCGGCACTCGGAAGAGAACAGGTGTGGACCATATTAATGCGTGTTGGACCTTTGCTTCCTGGTCCCGTGTGAATATTCAAGACGTATTATGGGGGTCATTTAATGCGACATACCCATCGGAGCGGTGCGGTCGTCGCATAAAATCGCTTGAACCCTTTTACGTACGTGTAGGCAGTTTTTTTTACTATTTGAAAAATTATACTGAGTTGTGGCCTCAGTACAGGAATACAGGCTTGTGCAACCCAGTGTGGTATGACGGTACTTATTTTATTATTAGATACACTATAATGTCTTTCACTTTCAAGTAACCTAAACTGTATCTACTAATAAATTGCTCGTTTGCTTTCAAATAACATGTACAATAATGAAATTATATAAGTATATAATCACATTATTGTGAGTGGTGAGTGGTGAGTGTGGTGAGTGGAGTGGGTGACTGGGTGAGTACCCAGACTGCGTGATCCGAGTTCCAACTGATGACGAATTAGAAATTAAATCGAATTACAATTTAACGACAGAAGTTCAAAGACACTAAAATATTTACAAACCTTTTTCACATTGGTACAGATTAACCAATATTGGTCCAATATGGTCAATGGCCAAAAAAAAGTCCAAACACAATTCATATATTTCAAGCTTTATTTATTATTTTATTAAAGGTTTAAGAGCTAGTTCTTCCAATGAATTAAAAATCGTGAAGCAACCGCTGTCGTTGACTGTTCCATACTGCCAAAAGTATCTCACCAAAAAAAGAGTAGAAAACAAGTTTTACCAATTTAAGATTCTTAACAATCTTTTTTGCAATTCTGGAGGGTAATATACATAAATATATGGCGTAGTCGACGTCTACTTAACAATGTCTCATATAGGAGCAAGTGTACATAGTACAATATCTCACACTCCACCCCTTCTCTATGCTCGAGTAACTCTGCTAAAAATATTATCCTTTATTATTCTATTGCGAGAATCATATTCAACTGACACAAAAATATCACAACTAAATATGAAAATCATTTTAACGTATTTGAATATTCCGTGAAGATTCGCACGGATAAAAATACAATAGACAACACATCATGGAAATACGCTGTTCTTTTGCAAATATGATAAAGTTTTATCATTATTCCTTTTTTATTTTCACAAAATTGTAACAATAAAAGTTACATAACGATTGTTGCTTAAAATTTGAGAAGTAATTTTACTATCACTAATAATTGAGGTTGCACCGGTAAAATTGAAGGAAAGTGCTATCCTGCCACTGAAGGAGTCTCAATGCCTTTGCTACCAAATTCGTCTTTTTATAGATGTTCAAATCCTCCTCCCAATTTAAATAACAAACGCGAGACACTAGCATGTCGCCTCCTATTACTCAATCGTCTTCGTCAGCTGACAGAATTGACTACCTAGTACCACCATGGCTATTACGGTAACTACCAATACTAGTATTGTTAGAGGTTTTGGCTTTTATCGCCCCGAAGAGCCCCGTTTCCGTCTATTACCGGTCAGAGTTAAGGATTACTTGAAAGTAGTTTGTGACAGTCTGAAGCAGCCATTGGCTATTGATTTTGTAGAGAGGTTTCTTCCTCCCAGTTCAAAGAGTCACTGTTTCTTTCTGTTTGCAATCAGGGTTATATACTTATTGGTCTTTTGGAAATCTATATTATCAAACTGTATTCATCATCTTCTAACGGATCCAAACGCAATGAACCAAACATGTTCACTGCATTTGGATACGATGATAGTTTTTGGAAAGAAGTTTCCAAAAATTCTGAAATTTTGTGCAATAAAAGCAAACTCATTGAAAATAAATTAACATTTTTGAATTGAACTTGAAAATTATATTCCAGTACCATGTAACCGTTCACCGCAATGTTATTGCATTGTCATCAGAAGTTGTATTTTATTCATTTCCAATTAATTTATTCTGTGTCGGTTTGCAATTGAATTGATAATAACCATGCGTTTTATGATATTTGAATACTAACCTACTTAATAAAATTTTAAGTAAATTTCTTTCAGGTATTACATGTTTGACCGTGTTTATAAAATATGTTTTAATGATTTTTTTCTACATATCACTCTCTAGAAACACCTGGACCAAAGCAAATAGACGTATTCATGCAAATAAATATTTTCACTGGGCAGGTATCAAACCCGCGCCACCTGCCGTAACAGTCGAATGTACTATCGCTACGCCAAAGAAGCCGTCAATCCGTCGATTTGTCGGCAGCTGACGCCAATATTACGCATTCAAACCGGACTATTTTTAATTAATTCCACCTCGACTTATTTTGTGTTATTTTATTATTTACGCTGATTCCGAGAGATAGAATTATAAATTTACGAGAATTACTCATTTAACAGGGTTTTAAATTTTAATCTTCTTCTACCTAATAGGTATCTACCTTATTCTGCGAACCTAAGAGTGGGTTATCCATTTACGACATTTTATTAATTAAGCTTATTATTGTAACTATTTTGTGTCCCAATAAAACTGCATTTCATCATTTTTAAGTGAACCTATTATTACTTTTAATTAGGCATACGGTTTTCTTAAAACTGTTCCAGTCCAATTTAACGCCGAAGACATTGAAGTTGCATGAGAAAAAGCTTACAGTTTTAAGTTTTGGAACATTTTTCAGCTCAATAATATACTCATTCGCCGTTGATTGCCATTATTACACTGAAATTTCGACTTTACGGTTTAAAGTATAAGGTTGGTAATATTTTAGAAATACGTGGACATAAGACAAAAGGGTAATGACCCCCAGTAGCGAGACCATCTGTTGGTCCCTAAAGACATTATGGCGCGTTCTTCTCAGCGGGAGCCACACGAAGCCACAAACGCTCATCTTTTGAATTTCCTCAATGATAACAACTTTTATATCATCAAATAATTTTTACTTTGAGTGTTTCTGTAACGTGATCTTTGATGTATTTAGTATTAGAATGCACTTTATGCCTACAAAGATAAGTTGGTTCCTGGTAAGGTCCACACCCCCACACCACACCCCTCAATTACAGAAACACTTTAAAAAAAAATTCGTGTGCTATTCAAAGTCAAAGAAACAAAAAGATTTTTAAATTTGCTCAGTTTTGTAATCCGGCACAATATTCCGTTTACTTACAGTAAAGATCCGAAACAATGGGAAAAATCTTTTGATAATACTCAGACCATATCGCATTTTCCACATTGCCAGATTATCTGTTATCTACCCCAGTCTATTACGATACTAGAAATCGCAACCCACAACTGTGATTTCTAAATATACAAGGAAACTTCGGGTAAATGTTCAGTATTGTACTGTACAGTCAGCGGTAGCAAGTATCTGACATTTTCTCAGTACAATCGACCTAATGATTAAACTTAACTCAGTAAAATGTATAATCATGTAAAATTAATGCAGATTATAAATATTTTGATCGATCACATGGCAATTCATTGTTCATCAACAAACAATATAACACTGTTTCATACCAAATTAAGCCCGCCCACATACGATATTGATATGAAAATTCGACAACAAAGTAATTATGATGTATACGCTTCATGATGCAGCAAGAATTGAACAACAGACCAAATGAACTAGAGACAAATTATATTCACTCTGTGTGAATCGGACAAATAAAAAAAAATATTAATAAGCGTGAGGTGCGTACCCTGCACTTTTAACAGTTTTGTTTTACATACATGCATACATAATACTCACGCCTTTTCTCTCCAGGGTTGCTTCTGTCCTTACTTCACGAGCTTCCTCTACTGTCATTAAACCAAATGTTTTTGACCTGGTCTTTTTTCAGTACCCCATTGATCAGTGTATGTTCTGCAAGTTAACCCCGGCTGCCCACATACATGTAACTTACATACTTAGTATGTCATAAGTGCCCAAACCACCTTAGCATATCCTTTTCAAGTCTCGTTACAAGATCTGCATTACCCTTCGTATCAGTTTATTTTTATTTTCAGTTTTCTCTTAAAGCATATTTTTTTGGTATTTAAACTATTTTTTTTTTCTTAATTATTGCATTTTAATTGTTTGAACCACAGATTATTACAAAAAAATATAAAGGGATTTGCTGTTAACCAATGCAATATAATTAATAAAAATGATCTATACCGAAGTCAATAAATCCTTTGTTATCAACAACGATGGCCTGTAAGTGATCGCTTGCAAGCTGCTGTGGGCAACAAAGCCTTCAAATCAAACAAGTGTTCGTACCACCAGGCTTAGTTATCTGTTCTACTGAATTTCGCTTCGGGCCAATCCTCTCATGCGATGAGATTATTCTCAGTCAAAGATAAAGGCATGATCGTATAAAATCTATGGGTGGAACGCGTTTGTAGAATACAACTGATAACAATAGAGCCTTAATATAATAAGTTCAGTCTGTCTTTAAAGTGAAAAAAAAATCTACATGTCATATTTGGTGGAATGGTGTAAGTGACTATAAGAAAAAATATCCAGAAAACACATTTCAATCAAATTTGGGTAACACATTGAAACCCAAAATTCACTCACACATCACTTTTACGTCCAAAAATGCGTATAAAGTTTTAAATATTTCAGGGCATTTTTGTTTACGAAGCCCTCGCTTTTTAATTATAATTTTTTCTGACTGCCGTGAAAAGATAAAGACGTGCTTATCCTAGGGCCTATAGTTTTAACATAATTCATCACTGCAGAAAAGGTTCGATATCTACCCGTCCTTTTGAAAATTTCCAATTGACGTGGTACTTACGGCATGCAGAAATCGTTATGTGAAGACTTCATATCGTATTCCAAGTTGAAGCTCTTCTGATGTTGAGGCATTCCTCACAAATTGTTGAATACTGTCTTTTGTATTCAAAGCGAATACTTGGAGATTTAAGACTAGGAGAATATTATGAAAAAAATGTGAAAATATGTTTTTATTTAGTGTCGTGTTTATTGAGTTTGTAAATAATAAAAAAGCTTCTACCTTCAGAATTCAGAATAGTTCTAGTGAAAATATTCGTTTCAAGATATTTTGGATATAGTTATAACACTTAGTTACAAGAACTCGTATGTGTAATTTTATTTATAAAAGCAAAATACAATTCAGGGGTAATCATCCTAAACTCAAACGGTTATAGAAACACACACTCGAACATAGATTCCTCATAGAGATAAAGTATCAATAAAAAAACAATTGTGACATAGGCTAAGAAAAGATTATAAATACTAGCTTGAGCCACAGTAACTACGCTTTATAGGAAACTAGCTGTTGCCCGCGACTCCGCCCGCGTGGATGTCGAAATCCGTTTCAAAAACTATCCTATCTCTCAAGTTGGATCGAACTGCACATGGTGTGCGAATTTTATTATAATCGGTTAAGTGGTTTAGGAGTCCATTGAGGACAAACATTGTGACACGAGATTTATATATATTAAGATTTGAAGTATTTTTTATTGCTGTTCTAACTTTCAACTTTAGTAGTTAGAACGGTAATTAAATTACCGTCGTTACTACTAGTAGTAAGATTGGTTAGTAACACGGGCAATAAACGTCCCCAACTAATATTCGTGGCTTAGGTGACAGCAAGTACTTGTAAATTATAGTGCAGTAATCTGTTTTCCTTGCTTCCTATTCCTATACGAATTTATCTGTGTGCATAGATGCACAAGTACTGACATGATATTGAATCGATTTTTTATTAGAAAGGTCTAGGTCAGAGTTAAAATCTGTCTACGTTTAGTTGCAATTGGTTAAGTTAACCGGACATTATATATAAACAAAAAAAAATAACCGACCTAAGCACGGGCGGAGCCGCGGGCACCAACTAGTGTTTTATGTATCCAGTACTGGTAGTTTATGCGTAGTATATGAATATCTAGAACGAAATAAAATCTTTAAATATTCTGTTTATGTGCTGAGCAGTAAATTATTTGTAATTCTTAGTTTAGATTCGATTCACGTGTTGTTTAGTTTGCGTGTTTCATAAATTTATTCAGCGAAGTATTTTAAATTTTATTATATTTACTGAAATTTTAAGTAGCAAACACGAAAACTCTAAACATAATATTACTTGAATTTTCTCAATTCTCAAATTTAGTCGTATACCTACCGCAGCTCCGCCCTCGTGCTCGTGGAAGTGTTCGTGATTTTTGACTATATTGTGATCAAACATACATAAGATCTAAAGTCTTACCAAGATTAAGAGAAAAAAAGTAATGCACCAAAATCCGTTGAGACACAGACTTTTACTGGTGGTAGAAATTTGATGGCACAAATTATTTTGTCACAAAATTCGACCGGGTAGGTACCACCGTGCACGATTGCGAAAAACCCTCCATAGTAATCCAATCTCGGTTGGATTGCGTTCAGGGGTCAGCAAGTGCATAGCCGGGCAGGGGGATTATGGTCGCAGCACTAGTGGGACCGGTGGGTGTCACGTGGTGATGCGACGACAATCCTCTTTTGATGAGGCCGTCAAGCTGAGTGCCACCATTGTTAACATGGTACGTGTATGTAATGGTGACCCTCTTTCCTTCTTTACCTTCAGCTTACCATCAGGCGAGGTGAAGTCAAATTGACGTGTCCTTTATAGGTATAAAAAAGACAAGAATTAAAAAAAAACTTTTGTTTGCAGAATTATTCATATAGTATAACCCCAGTATTTTTTTAAATATCTGCCATGTACAGATACTTGCAGCTGCTTTACAATTTTTTTGTATAGATAGAATTTCATGGTTAAAATACATCGTTTATATACTAGTATCAAGTTTAACGAGACAGGTGACAAGGTCGCGCTTTAGCGAAAACACATTCTAAAATCCCAAGACACAGGGGTGATGTTCACAAAAGCATTTACCACGTCTTATCCTTAAGTGGGTCACACACAAGCCGGATATCATCCGAAATTGGTCTAATCTTTAGTTATGGCCCCTCACAGGAATTCGCATTTCAACGCGGCCAACACGCGAGAAGCGTAATGTTTACTTTGTAGGGAGAATAAAAATAGTGGAGATATTCCCACACCGATAGAAATGTATTGTCGCACTAACTTTATATAAGTAGATACAATAAAATGCGTCTGTTTCACATTTACCTTCAATTTCTCTCTGGGGAGAGCAAAAACACGAACCTCGCCTAAACAGATATACGCTACTTTTATTCATACTCAAATACCACACATGTAAATAATGAATTCTTGTTTTATTTATTCCGCAGATCGGATTGAATGATATAATTTCTGATATTGAATTTACTATCAATTATCCTCAAGGTTCTACTAAACCAACTGCAATCAAACGGCAGATTTCAAGCCTGTACAAGACCTCTCTAATAGAAAGTAAAAAAAAAACGCGTGGCACTCGGACTGCTACGGTAAAGCTATTGCATAGCATTTTTTATCAACTTAAGCAATTATAATTATTTATCCAGCAACTGCTATTCACATTCTTTTATTCATTTCGTGGAATATTTATTTATTTATTTACTTTTAACTTCCTTAGTTCCACTCAACACCACAGATGGCGTTGTTCTACATTTTTGTGAATCGCGTTATAGTTTCCTCTCACAGAATCATATTTTATATCATTATTATTGTTCAGTCTCTTTAAAAAAAATTGCCGATTAAGATCAGAATATTCAAAATATAGTTGTGGTTTCAATTAACAACAACCCTAATCTAGTAGTTCACGAGCAAACAGTAATCGTCCGCCAGGTACCACCAGTTGTGTGACATAATATTATGGGGTGTTAAGTTTTATTTTCGTTACAAAATTTCTTGATTCGGTCGCGCTGAAAGCCCGCGATGAAAGCTATGCAATAGCCATGCAATAGCTTAAAAAAGCGCATAACAATTAAGTACGTTCAAAGTTCTTACATCCATCGCGAACATTCATCGTGTTCAGATATAATTAACTCAAGTAGGTATTTTTTTAAATATGTCCAAGTCTTCAATGTACAGACACAGCTACTTTACAATTTTATAATACTTTAGAATCTAAAGTATTATAAAATTGTAAGACTGTTGTCCAAAATTGTATTTAGGTATTATCTAAAGTTTAGATAATACCTAAATACAATTTTGGACAACAGTCCGCTAGACCGAACAATGTCACGCGTACTCGGAATATCTCCCCTCGGGCCACAGACTAAAATAAACTCTAACGCGCACCAATGTAGGCACACAGAGAACAACGATTACCTATAGGTGGTATATTTGAAAAACAATACGTGGTTGAAATGATAAGGGTTTTATTAGTTTTACTGTAATTTTATAACACGTTTCTTTTTATTTTTTGCATTTATTACCTAGGTAGCAATTGAGCAATAGTGTAGAGTGGACATGGGTACCTAGTTATGTAAGTCATGAAAATAAGTAAGCTTAGCTTAACTTGCTTATATTATGGGTGCCAGAATGTCCATAGTAATAATTATACAAACAAAATAAAAAAACTACATTTAAAAAATCGACGTCAAAAACTAAAAAGTATAAAATAACTGTAATATTAAATAAATACTATTATTTGTATGTGCTACATATTGATAGGTTTGAAGTTGGTGCCAAGCCAAATATATTATATATGTAATAAAAATACCTTTGATTTATTTAAAGGAAAACCGTGACGTATCATCCATCGAATCGATCGAGCGATTAGCGCCAAGAACCATCACCGCAGGTTTACACAAGGGAGTGCTCGCGGGCCCGTTTCTATACTTATTACTATTATCAAATTCTAAATTAGTTATGGCTATATCATGTACTATGTAGGTGTATTGGAGATACTTAGATTATTAAATGAATAATTCGAATACAAACATTAAATCTTTCATCATGAATCATATGTTGTAATCAATATGTAATTGTATTACAACATATGATTCAAACTAGAATCCCACTAATATTAAAAATGTGAAAGTTTGTGGAGGTATTTGGATGTTTGTAAGTTTGGATGTTTGTTACTCAATCACGCTCTAATGACTGAAAATTTGTAAAGTGACAAAATATGTAGTAAGTATGAAAAAACGTAGAAGCTACTATTTATCCTGGGAATAAGTTCCGATGGATTGTGGGAAGAAATATTTTTTACGTTTTGTAAATACCGATTTTATGGTAAGAGAATAAATTAATTTGGACTTTGACACAATTATTTATTATTGAACAAACGGATACACGAAATGAAATGATTAAATATTTTGAAAAATATAAAAATACCTTGATTTTTTATCTATGTAGGTAGTATTGTTTCATTATACAATTTAGGTACGTAGGTGACAAACAAGCACACGAAGAAAAAAGAGAAAGTAAAGAGAATCTACGAATGGATTCCTTATTGAATATTCAAACAACAATTGAGTACTAAAGACAACATGCCATGACTCAAGTCGTAATGCTGAAGTATTGCTAAGTTTAAAGTGTCGGTAGGCAAGTCTGGAACGAGCAAGGCACATGGGAAATGATTACCATATTCAACGCATTTCCTCGCACACCGGAGGTAGGCTTCGTAGGAAATTATTTGTCATATTAACGTCACTCCAGCTCGAGTTTCGACGCCGAGATGTTAATATATTAAATTATCCTCAACGGTATTCTGAACAAGTAATTCTATATCGATACTGTATGACAAATCGATGTTTATAATTCGAGTGTTTTGTCAATAAATTACCAAGTTTAGCGCTGTTCATGTAAAATATATCGAATCGGATACTTAAATAGAAAATGAATGTTTATAGGTAGGTACCTAATATAAACTTCATAACTTTAAGCAATCAGAATGAAATGTTACAAATAAGTATTTAAACATAATTTCTTAACATTTCAGATAAAATTGTTATCTATCCATATAAGAAACTTAATTTTTCTTCTAAAGATTTGAACTATGAAGTTTTATATGCATTTATTGCAAGTTTTGCGTTTGTTAACTGTAACTAACGAGAAGATGATGAAAAGTATAAATTTGTTGCGTAACTAGCTAACTGCCAACCCTTTTAAAAGAAAGTGAAGGAATATTAATAATGTTCTATACTTGATTATTACATTTTTAAATATAAAAATTATATAAAATAACAAATACCTACCTATATTTAAAAAATAGTACACCAAGAAAATAGTACCTACACCACCGGCATCGAGTACAGGGACTAGCCTACAGGTGGTTAGGGCTCGGCGAGTACCGCCTTCTGTATCAAACCCTTAAAACAACAGCCTAACGCGAGGCTCCTGAGATGTTGGTGAAGGATCTTGACAATCAGTCCGTGAACCGATGCGACTCTCAGAACAATAATTGCTTACTTAATAATTATTTAAATTTTTCAAATAATCATTACACCAGGTAAAGATTTTTATTTTAATTAAACCTCAGTTGCCACACCAAACAAAAACCACGAAGCCAACAAATCAATTTTGCGTCAGGAAATTACTTTGTAAAGTTGAAAAGGGTTGCGCGATACGGTACCAAATTGAAATTCTTTTGTGCGCCGCGCCTTTACATGTCCGAAATGTTACCTGACTCTTTGAATCATAGCGCAACAACATTTTTCGATCAAACTTTGGAATACACGCTTTGCCGATCAATTCCGTATAACTGTTATCAGACGCCGAAACTTTTCGATAATTTAGTTATATCTAGCTATGTTAACATCGTCTATGTAGCTTCATCAGTTGCAAGTCTTCGTCTAGTTTGTTTTACACAAAAATTCGACACAAAAATTTTCTGTTGGGTGAACACGAAATTTCTTTCGAAGACACTGGAGACAGTCAATATATATCGCGATCCGGTCAATAATATTGATGATATTCATGTAGGTACAAGCACAATATTATTAAAGGGCTAACAAACGTGATGGGTTAAACACCGAATCACGATAAAGGATTGTAAATATTTATTGTCTTTGGTCTCTCCTTCTGGTTCTTTGGTCTTACATTAAATAAACTTTTCCATCGCCCATACAAAATTCGTGTATAATAATTTAATTATATTTTATAGATAATTTGAAGCTATTAAAGAAACGTAAAGTAAAAAGTTTTCAGTTTACTGATGTTCATTTTATGATAGGTATAATATGTAAAAGCGTCAAAACACCCAACTGGTTATGAAGTTAGGAATAATATGATATTAAATAAAAATAAATGAAAGTGTATGCAGAATTTCAACTGAATCGGTTGCCAACAAATGGTTGATAATAATAATAATTTACTAATTTTAACGGACAATGATTTCTTATGTAACGAACAGTGCCAGTTAAATAAAAGCTTGTTAAAAAAAAGACCCTAAGAAATTATCACTCTTCCGGGGGACTATAAAAAATGATGAACAGAATATGAATTACATTTTAGCCTAGTAATGATAATGAAACAAAATTAATAATTTTAATATTTTTATTATATTCAATAAAATAATTTACTAAAATGAGATTTAAAATACTTACACACATATATTTCAATAACAACTGGTCAAGTGTTATTATACTTTTAAAAAACAAATCTACGACTTGATATATTTACAGGAAATGCCAATAACCATACGTCATGAATGTTGTTTACTCCATTAGAAGTAGAACCTCGCCTAAACGTTCTCCAGTGTACGTTTTAAGTTATGGTAAAAGTGCAACATATATTTTATATCTACTCAAGTTACTGGAGTGGCCGCGTGCGGTGAACGCTTGTGTAGGTAATATCGGAATATGCTTCAAATGGTTTCCAAATAGCTAAAAAATACTGAGCGCTTTATACGCAATGGTTTCTGCAAGATATAGTACATATTGCATTCGAATCTCACTATTTTACTTTAGATAATGTTCAGCGTTTTCTATAGGATATCATTCATATCATAAATTGCGAATATCATCACCTCATCAGTCTTCGTCGCATCCGAATCTCTTACCTCGGGGCCCGATGTTCGTTTTCTGGCTTTTAATCAATTATCTACTAAGTAAACGTTAATCTCAAGGTTAGCAGAATAAGTAATTAAAAAATTATCCAGTTATTCTAAAAATAAATCCATCAAGCATTTATATTATTAAAATTCAACACTACCTACATTTCAATAAGTATTAAATTATTGCAGTTAGCAAGAATACATTTTATATTGCAACATGTTAAAGGACTAAGTAGACTTAATGTTGGAACGAAATCTTAATATTGCGAATAAAAATCTACTAAAGAGAATGCCTAATTACAAGCACAGTTCGACATTAATTTCTTTTTAACACGCATACAACAAACTTCAAGACTTATATCCCCAATCAATCATCAATTTTGGTTTAACTTAACGTGACCGCCTAATGGTATCGATAAGGATCAGCCTAACCAATAAACGCTGATGGAAAAAAGTTTTGTAGTACGGCCCAAACCCTAAACAATTCGATCCCTAGACATTTCGAACCCACAAAAACTGTTAATCGCAAAAGCGATCATGTGGCTAGGCCTTTACAGGTGTACGAGTATAATAGTGTAAAACAGCAGTACAATGAAGCTCGGTCGATCGACACGGAACAAAGCCTCACGCGATAGAGGGATCCGTTTCAAATGACTATGTTGTATTGATATCAACCGAGTATGGATTACAGATCGGTTTCTAAGCTCGTCTTTGAATAGACTACCTATCAATTAATATTCTGCATTGTGAATGTCTTGGAATATACTGGAAATCAATCGATCGGTAAAATACAAAGCCCATGTCCTAGATCTGCCCGGGAATTAATTCGTAACAATCGTATATAACCCCATAGCAACGTTGAGTAAAAGTTAAATATAAATAAACCACCTGTGAAGCGAGTTACGTATCGGGTCAAAATTTGAGCTCAATCGATCCAAAACTGTTTCGAGTTTTTGAAGCGATATAGATAGGAATAGGAATAATAGCCAAGTTAGTTTTAAAATGAGAAACCATTTTTAGTGAATTAAAACCGACACCGAATCATGATAGAGTGTGAGAGACCATTAATTTTAATCACCTGAACCTATATCATACCTATATCAGAAACCTGTATCATGTTCTAAAGAAATTCTATCTATTTCATATATCTATTTACCCTTCCGTGCTTCGGCAAGTACTTTCAGCCGTCGTCAATTCCGATTACCAAACGAACTTCTATGGCATTCGTTACGGACAGCTGTTAGCCCTAAAGTGTGCGATAACCGGTCTAACAACAAAACGATATCGCCAGTGGGCAGTGGGTTTTGTCATTGCGATTACTTCCCAGGTAGCAGTCTTTTCACAGAAAACATCTAAGTTCGGCCAATTCGTAGCTAGACTGAAAGCCTGACTTTATATAAAGCTCTCATTGTACGAGTATACAGTAGTATAGCGACTATCTAATTGGTGGGCAGAGTGGATCATCTTCTGTTTGCGGTCGCGACTTCGATTTCCGCATGCTGCTAATATTTGCGTTGTCTACAAATGTTTACTTTGAGGCTGAATATTTCGTACGTTTCGAAATCTAACGGTTCGCTATATAAAGAGCACTGCTAGTAAATGATTTTTAGTACAAATATCTACTGCTGTCGAGGCTTTGTCAATCTCCTGCTTTTAGATTTTCTTCCTCTTTTCGAATAGGAGTTTTCAATTAGCAACTATACTGAAGATCTTGGGACCTCTTGCACTCCTACGCAGTATAACACTGTAAAAATAAAATGTAATGTCAAGCGTATCAGTTTACCAAGTGCTGTCAACTGATACAAAACCAGACACATATTTGTGATATTGTAACATTATGATCACAGTTGTAAAAGCAGGCAATCTCTTAAAACTAATATGTGTAGGTAGGTACATAACATATCAATAATTGGAAACTATTGTTAGTGCGGAGTTTTTACGATATCCTTCTCAGCAGGACAGGGTGAGTAACACGTCCAATATCTCAGTTTATTATATAAGTAAACATCCGACCCGATATAGCCAGCTTAGCGAGTGAAGCTCGACGTAAACTTGATCTTATACTTTTCTCATTCTCGGGTAATGATGAGCTAGAAACAGTGTTAGATATACTGCTGAGATTGGGCGACGAACGAACCTAGTTATTGATTTCAAGCATCGTTTTTTGTTCAATAAGTGAGGTTTTTCTTACTTTTTCGTTCATTTAACAACATGTTCTTTTTTTCCACAAGTTTTTTTTTTCAACAAATAAATTCTTTGTAGACATCGTTTTTTTTATTTTTAACAGAAAAATCTTTTGTAGACTCGTAAAACTAGGTATGTTTTGTTATATTTTTTAAAAAAATATTGCAAACTTTATAATATGTGACCGCTAAATAAAGTTTATTAGGGAAACCGTAACAAATTCACTACCAGACAAATTGCCCACCGTTGCGTTGGTAATATGCGTTTAAGTACCTAGTTCAAATTTTGTTAGCTCGGCACTATTGTTAGACACAATATGGATTTTCAAACATCCGTTATTGCACTGGTAGCTGTTCGTAACTTCTGCCGATACAACTTCCCGTTGTTCCCAACGTATTATGTATTTATAACTCCTCCAACAAGGTTTACATCCGGGAATGTAGCGAAATAATATTCAAATAGAATTATGGGTGTAGGTATTAGAAAGTTCAAATTATGAAAATCTTTAGTGTAAGGAAAGTAAAAAATAATTGACATCTTATGACTATTTTTTTTAATACGAGTAGATCGGTGTCACATCTTTGAACAGAAGTGAGATACGTAATAAACATTAAAAAAAGAAAAATATTTTCTTTCTTCCTTTACCTACATAATTTTCTTCCTTACTTATAGAAAGAACATGGATTTATCTTATCTTAAAATTTTCTGCTACTAACAGATCTTTGTAAAACATCGAGACCAATGCAAATATACCTACATATTCACGCAAACAAATATATGTACACTGAACAGGAATCAAACCCGCAACCTCCGATGTTCGCTATTGCTACGCTACACAGGTCAAAATGTGTACAGAAGAAACCTTAGGAAAGTAATACACAACGCGAACAAAGCAACAAGCTTACATACTGTTACAGTATCTTGATTTGTTATTACAATATTATCATAATCAAAAAAGCTTACGCGATTCACAGCGTAAATTCTCCAAAGTAAGGATAATACATAATTATTGGGCACAGAAGTTATTCATATTTCGTTGGTATAACAGGGAATGCTTGACGGATTATCCCCAGGCACAAAAGGCTTTTGGCGGAACATCACCCCTGATTGTACGCAAATTTGTTCTTGTTATATCATAATACCATTTAAAGCCGCTTGAAATTGATAACTTTGTTTGATACCAGCTTATGTATCAAAAGAAGCTGCTTATTTAATTCATTTCATGCGAATAAGTGTTCTGTGAATTATTTGATGTAGTTAGGAAACTCACAATACACGGAAAGTTACAAATAATTTTGAGTCTTACAAATATTAATGTGTATGTTTTGTGGTGACAATCAAATTATTAATTTTAAATACAATTTTTAAAACAAGCTTTATAGTAGCTTTTCATATCATGATATATCTGGCTATCAAATGAGACCAAACATGACGGATTTATCTTGACGGAGTTCCTATGACTACTTACGCATACGCTGGATGTTTATTATTTACCAACACAGAATTAATTTCTGTACTCGATTACTTTATCTTCAGAAGTTCCCATGGACACCATCCGACTCCACGATAAGACAAGCATAGTACCAGTACTCGTATTGTCATCAAAAATACGCAAGTATATCAAATTTGCGTCCAATCTAATGTCAGGAAATGGTTCTAAATAGGCTTTGTCCCATACATACTAACAAACTGACAACACACAAAATATAAATTAACTGAAAGCTTGTAAAAACTTATGACATTTATCGGTATCAATTCTATATTAAAATAAAATTAATTTTACAGAATTTTAACGCAATTTCACTTTTAAAGAAAATACCTTTTTCTAGCACACACAGATTGTTTCTGTCTAGTTTGATTGTTTTGTGATATACGAAACAACCAAGTCAGCCAATGGTGCTAGATTAATTGATCTATATCGTGTAAAACTAACAATCAAACTAAAGTAAGGAAAAGAATGATATTGTATGTATATTGATATTTGATTATGTACTATATACCTACTCAACTTGTGTTTCAAGTTAGTCCCATATAGTCTGAAAGAAACATCACACTGTCCCAGCAAAATTTCTTGGATATTTTCTCAAACCCTGGATACGTTTTATAAATTCTAGTATATTCTGCATAAGATCTTTTGTATTTTCATAAATAGTAATACACAGGTTCTTAACCAACATACGAACCACCAGATGGCAAGCGTTCACCGGATCACACTCACGCCTCATCTCCCCAAAGAGCTATATGGAACTAACACACAGCACAACACTATGCTAGTGATATTTTTGGTTGCATTTTTCTTAAGAAAAGTGTGCTTTATTTCTTTAAGAACTAGGATTAATTTCACTTGCACGTTGAGTCACTTTGAATTTGTGAGTTACGTTGGAAAATATAATGAAAGGAAGAGTCCTAAACTAACAACAAAGGCTCATATACGTAGCTTGCGGTGCTCCACTAGCTGCAACGACAAAGGCCACCTTTTGACTTCATTTAAATGTTTAGTTTACTACTTGATGTCACGTCGTTTGCATTTTACACCAGGTAAGAAGCTATATTTCTTACCTGGTGTAGGCGTCCTGAAAAGTGTGACGCGGTAGACTTATATGGGCGACTGCAACGACGGAAGACGCATTGACTGCAACGCGAACTCTTACTTAATTACACAACAATCAAGTAAAAACAATCTGTTTTTCCAAGAGCGACTGCCGTCTAACCTCCCAACTCTGAGAGGAAAGACTGTGCAAGAGGATCGTTCATTTGTTTAGCAGATCCACCGATTAGCTTTCTAGCTTTCTTTTCGACAGGCTTTCTTGTCAATCTTAACATTAGCACCTACAACTACTGTTTTAGTTGACTTTCTTGTTTTACTCCAACCCGAGGTCAGATTTTTTCAGTTATCACAATACCTCTGCTCCAGCAGTTGATATTTTACCACCATACTACATATAGTTCAGTTATAAAAAAAATGCTATCGTCAAATGTCTTAACTACAGATGAATTCATGTTTCTCCAGTAAAATTCTCTTACAATACAAACGCTATTTGAATAAGGAACTCATCTTCTTTTAAATTAAGCTAACCTGTATAAACTAAACTTTATTTTCTACATTTTGATTTACAGCACTTTATGTGAATATATCTAAGCTAGTGTATCACCCACTAGGGAGACGCGGGTAGAGCCACAATTGTGTTAAACTTATGTTAAATAAATCATTTAAATAGCCTGTGTTCACCAAAGTGAACACATGTAGCTACTGACACTGGAATATGTACACTATTTTTCTTCATACGAGCGCCAATCTCGAGGAAATGCAAAGCATGCACTTTGTAGTCCTCTATGTACAGTTAACAATTAAAGCTGATATACATTAACATTATTTACAAACCTTTTTTACATTGATATACATGGAAAATGGTGTAAAACTACTTTTGTCGTTAACTGTATACTGGCGATTTCTAAACGTTTTGATAAAATACTATAAACACAAACCAGTATTCTAACTAACAAAACGTATTAACCAAAAAATATGCATACCTTAAACGATCTGGCTGCAAATAGGTATAGGGATAGATTTATAGTTTGGAATCACACAATTTAAATTTTTCCCGAATGAAATTCTGATTCCCATTCCCCGAACCTATGAAAACATACATGGGTTGATGAGATGTATCTGCACATTAGAGATATTAAAAAAAAAATCTTGGGTTTTGATGCGATTTTCATTAGAAATTTAAACTCAAATCTGCGATAACCGATATTCAAGCAGGCGGAGCCGCGGTCACCGGCTATTAATTAAGCTTATAGGTATATATAGCTTCTAGCAGTCATAATTTTTTGGTTGGTATTATGATGACTGCAGAACATCGTACGATTTAAACGCCCTTATGTTTCACACAAGCACTTTCAACAAGTCCATTAAAAATACTTAAGGGAGCTCATAGCAGTGAGTAATTAGCGACACAAAGTGGAGAATTAGCCCTTTGCAACATTAAGCTCGCTCAACGTAAAGGCTCCCCTCGGTAAACAAGCAGTTGTCGGGATGTCGCCCGTAAGTAAACCTTGCCATGTCTTACAATAGAGTGATGAGTGTGATGACAAATTAACATGAACTACATTTATCTTGTTAATAGTAAGTGTTAGTGTAAATAAGAGAGAGTGTTCGCAACTTACTGGTTAAGGAGTCAAGAATTACGATGGAGAATTCCTGGGCTCGAATCCTGGCACTACCGATACCGTTGTAAACCCAATTTTATTACAAATAATATTAACCATATACTTAATAATAATCATTTCGGTTGAAGTCTTTTGAAAAAAAATGTGGGCCTATGGAATATAGTGAATTTAAATCGGAAAATGTCACATTCAGGACGAAAATATGCCACGTAGAGTTGATCATACACACATTAGATAATTTAGCCTATTAATTGCTTGATAAAGTGAGTTTTTTAAGAACTCCTTTTTCTAATAACTCATAATTATATTTTTAGCCAGTGTAAAGTAAAGAAACGATCTAACTCACAAGTCCACGCCTAGGTTCTCTGTGAATTACAAGGTTGTTGAGTCAACGTTTGAATTCCACCGCTACAGAAGTAAATGGAAAATTACCGTTTATTCGGTATACCCGCAGTGACACCAAGAGAAATCGTTTCCCGCGCCATATTGGCATGGGAAATGGTACAAATTTGTCGACATGTCTATGGAACGTCTCAGTTTGGATATTGTTACTCAAATGTACCATGTGTTTTATGTTTTATAATAGAATAAAATTAATATAGATTCATATTCTACATAGAGACTTCTCCATTAATGAAGAAAAACATTTTATTTTCAAAGAATAATAGTGGTAACCGCAATTGCTTATTTTACTTTTGTGATGGACATAACCAGTTCCATATACATAATGTTAAATAGGAAAATTCGAATCCCGAGGTCTGAGGTGAAAGCCTCCAATCTAGATACCTATCCCTTTATTATTCCTCTTAGATTTTCTACACTATGATTTAATGGGATTAGACACATTCTTTATATTTATTATAACGAGTATGATACCGAGTACAATAATTCCGGCCATTATAAGATTATACCTCAAATGCTCAAAAATGCCTAGTGTAATTATTGAACCGAGGGTTATTAAAGTAAATACTATACAAAGTTTTACGCGTCGTCAAAAATAGCTCGGAAATGATTATTTCAGTAGACTGAGAGGAAAATAAGGTAAAGGTTCACATCCATCCAACTCGGTGAAGCATACAAATTGATTACATTTGGATGACTTATGTGCCCCTGGCTCTAGTGGTTCTTTTATCTAATATTTGACATACCGCAGATTGACACATCATTCCGTCTTGCTCTCTAACATCAAACAACTCAAAGCCCATGCCTCGAGGCTGTAGAAAATTGCTTATATACCCCGATTTTTAATTCTAGGCAAGAAAATGACATTTGCAGTGTTGCAGGTTTTTTGTATCAAATAAATAGTGATGTGGTTGAATCGAGTTTTCCAATTATAAGTTAGTCGTGAGTCGAGATTATAATTCTTTTATTAAATATATAAATAAAAATTTTATATAAATAAAAATATGTAATTTACGGTAATTAAACAGAAAACATACACAGTAAATAATTAAATCTACACTCGAGAGCAATGAATCCGGGTCACTTAAACGAAGAAACTGGTTCTAACCTACGCAGACCAGGAACGGGCAGAACCAGGTGTACCACAGCACGAGAAGACCGATACTTGGTGAACACCATGCTTCGAAATCGCTTTCTCACAGGAACTGAACTCACCAATCAGTTTCGACGCCTCGGAGGAAGTAACCCAAGTGCATGGACAGTAAGACGTCGGCTTGCTGAATCTAACTTAAAACCCCTTAGACCTGCAAACGGCCCTAAACTGGAGCGTGGGCATCGTATTTCGAGACTAAGATATGCCCTGTTTCCTATTTTTGTTTTAAGGAGAGATCAGCAGTTTTTTTCTTTATGTAATTTTGTGTTAATAAAATGTATGGTGACTCATATTTTTTTTACTTTCATTTAAGGAGTATTACATTGTCTATTAAATACAATTTATTGCATTAACCTATCATTTTTAGTTTCCGAGATTTTTAACATTCTTTAAGTGACCCGGATTCATTGCTCTCGAGTGTATATATTATATAAAATCAATTGCTGTTCGTTAGTCTCGCTAAAACTAGAGAACGGCTGGACCGATTTGGCTGAAAATTGATGGGGAGGTAGCTTAGAACTAGAAGAAGGACCTAGAATACTTTTTATCCTGCCATGGGAATAAAGTATGCCACGGGCGAAGCCGCGGGACACAGCTAGTATTCTATAAAAAATAATTCCGTCGTGTAATGTACTAGGCGAGCATAAACTGCAAAGAGGTTCATTCACTGATAAAAATATAGAATGACTAAAATATCTAGTCTATTGATTGCCGAACATCACTATTGTAGCGGGTCACACTTTTTTGTATCAGTGACAGTTGCAGTTGTCATTTTCTTGCCTAGAATTAAAAATCGGAGTATAGTTGATATATACCAGTATATGCAAATAAAACAGGTAGCTACGTCAACGTATCTCAGAATGAGTGTGAAATTTAAAGTCGAGAATAATGCAGTATTTATAATTTATTGTCATAAATTTAACCCATTGCTCCCATTTCTTATTTGAAAATTTCTGTTCATTGCTGATTATCAAATAAAATTGATTAAAGCATTTTTGTCTTCGGTGTAATTATTAACATTTCTGTAAAGCATTTAAAAAGTACTTGTCGTGTCAACGAGTTCATACAAAAAACAGTTTTTAGCGTTATAAGCCATTTAAATCTTTAATTTAAGTTTTTTCAATGTAACGAAAAAGTACCTAGTCACTCCTTTTTTGTCATATGAATAAAGATTGCATTATGAGCAAAATTTCAAAATTTAAGCAATTCACTTATTCATCTCTTTCACAGAGTAACTATATCAACTGAATCTGTTTAGCAGTAACAAAGCATTCCGGCCAAATTAAATGTGGGTAGGTGCTATGCATACTTAAAAATGCAATTACTAAAGGGTAAAAAGGAACATTATTTCTTCGTTGGCTGTCTTCGACGTTTGCACTAGCAAATTAATAAGGGTAAAGAACTCGCCCGCTTTGACCAATTAAAAATAGAACTTTGTGAAAGTTTCATTCCAATACGAAGCGCAGTGAATTTTAGATCCATAATTCAGTTTTATCGGCATTTTAAGCATAGTTTAATTAATATTTTTTAACAAACTTTCCCTGTTAACTTGTGATGATAAAATAAGAAGTTCACTCAAAGTATTTTTTCTGTAGACTTGCTGAGAAAAAGTTACATTTGAGGGTTGAAACTTGGTTTGTTTCCACTTTGGGACTTATCCTATTCTACCCTGGGGAATTTACAGCCGAAACGTGTTCAAAAAGTTGTAAAATCGAACAGCATTGGGGTGTGCTTGTCTTTTACACCAATATGTTGTATTCTTTGAGTAAGACTGGTCTGGTTTGATATCGAATTTTAAAATCCCTTTTTGTACCTACTTAAGTTCTCCCCTTTTTTCATTTTTTACTCTAGTGGAAGGTGATGCCTGCATATAATTATATGATTTTAGATTGATATGGTTATTCACAATATTATTATTACAAAAATAAACATGATAAACATGCCTTTGATTGTTGCCACACACTGCTGGACAGAACGTATGTATACCTAAGTTCTAATGTCATGATATTTCAATAATATGATGACATTAGAACTACAATAATATTTTATTGATGATATTTATGTACAGAATATTTTCACGCTTTGTCACATAAGTTATTAAGTTCTTACTCTTTACACTATTTTTTTTAATCAGTGTTTTGATTTTAATACGCGTATTTTCAGTCGCCCTCAGAAATTGCTGAATCCTACCTACTAACTACAATCTTTACATTAGAATAAATAAATAAATAATAATAAACATTTATTTATTTTTGTCATCTTCAAAGGAATAATAAAAGCATCTATTTAATTTTTGTGTTTATTGTATTATACAAACACCTTTTACAGTTTAGCAAGAACATTAGAAATTTGCAGTTTAGTTAGTCGGTGACGTAGAATGTGCTTTAGCTAATACCAGCGACAAAATTTATATGCGACAATAATCTATACTTTACAAGACGCTATATAATAATAAACTGAAATTATCATTACACTTATAATATCAGTCTAAATATCCTACAGAGTTTAAATTTTCAACACCAGTCAGTCTAAATTTCCACCTTGGTCGACATTTTTGCATTTTTATTACGTATTCAGTTGAACGAGCTTCCGAAAGGTCTTAATTTTACTTAATATCGTAAAATATAATCTTTATCAACAGTAGGTACTTTGGGGTGAACTCGCAAAATCTTATAATCGTAAAGTTACCGTCAATAACAGGAAATTTGGAGGTCCTTACTTTTTGCTACCCGAAACTTTAACGCAAGTATGATAACTAACCTACTAGAAGAAAATTAGAATGTTATAAAATATTTATGCACATATTTATTTATTTTAGTTCTATCCCTTCGGGGATATAGGCGTGAGTTTATGTTATGTTATGTTATTGTAGGCCTACACAAATTTTACATGTATTTAATTAATAAGTAGGTATGATGTACCTACAAAGGCGAGCTTAACTCTCAAAATGAGTTCTCTCCCAGCAATTTTTTTTTATTCAGGATAGGCTTACGTTTGACCACTATCTCACCTGATGATAAGTAACGATGTGGTCTACGATGAATCACGCTTGCCTAGAAGGATCGTATTCACTCGTTAATTTATTATTATATTACTGTGTATTTGGTTCTGGGTTCGAATTCCGGTCTGAGAAAGTGTTATTGTATTATTCTATGAGGAAATTCCCGGTTGAAGTCAATAGACTTACTCCGCAATGTATTGCACAAAAACCAGGGGTGATAATATTATGTATAATCTGTGTTCACACTTTCAGTGATAATAGGTTAGCAAAATTTAAAAAAGAACTTCAAAAACCAAATAAGTACTGAAAACAAATTGAATTATAGATTTAATTCAAAAGACCAAGATACGCGTAAGAATTGTCCGTTGAAGCATGGTTGAAGCATCGACTTCAACCATGCATTCCACGGTGTGCCGGCTTAAAAAAATAGTTTGTATAATAATAATAATAATATAATAATAATAATATCTTTATTTGTCAGAACATGGTACAATAAGGTCTTATAGTATAAGAGTAGGCTCAACACATTCTACCATTACTGGTGTAGTGTATAGTAGATTAGAGTTTGTAGGTAGGTATAGTTTTCCTCGTACAGTAGTCATCACCATGTTACCGATCACATTAGAACGTCACATTAAATAATTTACCAAAAATTTGCTAAACATTAATTTATTTCGATATAAAAATCGTTTATAAATTTGTTGTACGAGGATTCACACAGTGAAATGATTACAGTGTTTGAGAGTTCAGATACATAAAACTAAAATATGAGTATTTCTTCTAAGAAGTAAACTCTTATTTCTTGCATTTTTTACGGTAACGCCCATTCATATCAGCAATGTTTTCCAGCTGTTTTCACGATTTTTTTACTTATGAGGCAAATGGTAAGTTCTTGAAAACATCATTACGGTAACTTGAATTCTTACTACGGGTCCTTCCAAAACTAAATTTAAGAGTAATATTGTTAGTGTAACGTTAGTTACACTAACAATATTACTATTAAATTTATAAATTACACAGATATAGATGTTCCAAAATGATAATAATATTCTACGACGTACTATTACTATCTAGACCCGAAGTAAGCATAGCGAAAGTAAAACTAGCTATGGGTTCTATAATGCAGGTATACACACTTAAACTTATTTTTTTCATTTGTAAATACTATAGTTGCATAGATTACATCATCACGCATCATTATTCACGAATGTCATTTTTTTTTGACGGCCTCTGTGGCGTAGGGGTAGTACATGCGACTGCCATGCAGAGGGTGCGGGTTCGATTCCTGCTCAATGCAAATATCTGTATGCATGAATAATTATGTCTATTTGCATTGGTCTGGGTGTTTCTATGTATAATAAGTATGTATTTACAAAAAAAAGTATATAAGTATGTTTATCAGCATTCTAGAACCCATAACACAAGCTAGTGAAACTAAGCTTACTTTGGGTCTAGGGAGCGATGTGTAGAATGTCGTAGAGTATTTATTTATTTATTATTTATTAATTATTTACACTTAGCGGGAATCGACCTCCGACGTAGTACTCGAATGCATTACTACTGCTATACCAACCACAGAAGTGCTCAAAGTTGTCATAAAGTTGGTTGCCAAGAACGAACGTACGAATAGCAGACTACAGTGTATAATGTATAACAGTGTGCTCATGATTTGCCCAATCGGCTGCCCAATTTATAAACCTAGTATCTAGTATTTACTATTTCTGCGTTTTTCGACCTTTTAGACCACCGTTCACGTACCAGGCTAGCAAAAACTATGATTTGATATCATTAGGCATGTTACAAGAATGTACGATTAGTATTTTTAAAACGGCACGCTCTCATAGAAACTTTCTTTGACTTTCATGTAAAATTAATTTTTGTGCATATACTGGGCAATGTTATTCGTATACCTATATCTAGTTTATCACCCAGGCCTTTCAATGTCTTTGTTATCAACCTTCAAATTTTATAATTCAAGAACATTATAATACCTACATTTTGAACAAAAGCATTTAACTTAAACTTAGTTGCAGACTTCCAGACTAAAGGTCAAAACAATGAAACGAATTCGCAAACTGGCATTAAAAGTTATAAATTGAAGATAAAATAAACCCTGTGACATCTGCACTGTATTTCATTTTTTACAACGCAGTCATAAGACTATGCTACAAAATAGTCAACAGGCAGTACATTGTAATCAAAATTTACTTTTATTTAAGTTCTAAAATGTATGATTCATTTGCGAGTTTAGTACAGTCAGCAAAAGCAATACAATATTTATTAGGGCCGGTAGTAAGCTATCACGGTAAATCAATTTCATCATCCTCCAAGTCTTCCCAGTTAAGTTAGAGTCAACTCTCACCGTAAGTACGAAACGACCGACTTTTAATATTCTTCATGGCGCAACTGCCATCTGACCTTCGTAACCAACTGGCAATATCGATGTTCTCTATAAAGACCAGGTTGTCGGAATTTTTAGGACTCCAACTACCTACCTGTAACGAATTCCAGAAATATTCGCAAGGCAACCGGGACCAAGCACTTAACATGCTCTTCGAGTGTCTTCGAGGCACGAAAGGGTCTCGATGCGTTAAGAATGATCACTCACCCTAAGACTGACCTGAATAGTATTACTCTTGGCTTAACCTAAGCCAAGAGCTCCTCATATTATTATCTTGACTGAAGAAATAATGTATGCCAGGAAAATATGAAAAAAAAAAAAATTGCACTGCCCAAATTAATTCATTTAAGGACTATCAATAAATATAATACGACGGTTTATTTAATAACTTTTTTGCCGACTGTATGGACAGTAATAAAAAGAGCATTTCCAAATTCATGTACACTCATGACGCATCGTGTACACACATAAAATTTACAAATTTCGCACTTTATATTAACAGTTTCATCTAGACATCGTTAATGTGCCTGTTTCTGTTGCCATTACTTGTTTTAGTACGTCATCAAATCGCAAAATCAAATCTCAATTACAGTTTTATGATGACGTCTCTTAAAACGCTTTTTGATGGAGCAACTCTCAAGTTCAGGCACGTGTAAATAACAACTGTACACGTACCAAATATAAAACGAAACAATTGTGCCTCTATAAAAATGATTTATATTTGACGGGTTTATGATATCAACATGGAAAAGATTGCAGGTAACACATAATGGTATACGAATATTATATAATACTTATAAATATTTAGCGTATTTCCATTTTTTTTAAAGAATATTAGTAACCGAAATTACTAGTAGGTATTCCGCAATCACTGCAGACACGCTAAATTGAGGATTAGAATCCGAGACCCTTCGTTCGTAAGACCAACTCTTTAGGCACTAAGCTAACTAACCACAGAGTAAAACCCTATTAATAAACATACGTGACGTCATCGGTTTAAATTAACTTAAAACACTTTTCAATAGTTCTCTACTTCACACTGCAAGTCTGCTGAAAGAGATTTTTCTAAGAAATAAACAAAAGAAGATGGAGTACACGTTTTTCCACTTGATGTATCACTTTATTTTACTTCATGTGTGTACATAAACCTAAATTAATAAACTAAGCGATGAGATCTAGTTCAAGTTTTGCTATGAAATATTCTACGCCAAAAATATGCTTTTTGGCGAAACTTAGCTTTTTGAAAGGCAATTTATTTATCATTTTCTTATCCATAGAGAGATTAAAACTGGTAGAAGAAATATCTTTCACGAGGAGTATTAGATGTGTATTGAGTATCATAAATTTGTACAATGAAATTTTCAGTGCCTACCTAATAGAGAGCAAACTGCTGTCAACTAGCATCATTCTCTTATTAGGAATTTAAAAAAAGCAATAACACATTACCCGAGTCGAGAGTCGAACCTCATGCGGTACAGTAGTGGCACTCGATACCGCTTTGTGTGTATACTACATACATAATATAAAGGTATACTTACATAGTAAAGATGTGATATTAATTTGAACTATCTTATAAACTTCATAAGTAGTTTGGAAGTTTCTTTGATAGTTCAATTTCAAATACAATTTAATTAAAACTTGACAACCTATTTTGTGGCACAGTCAGCTTAAACGTGTTTAGAGTTTGTTTATTGTATTACAGGAGTGGGGCTGAAGCGTACATTACAATATTTTAAAATACACGATAAGATATTCTACATATACCCTGAAAACACACTAACTGATGTTACAGCTTAACTAACTGGTGTTATGAGTTCTAGAATTTGGAGGAACATAGGTACTTAGATACATTTCCTTTTTCATAATAAGTAAGAGAAATATTAATAATATTCTACAACACTATCGGTTTTGTCACGGTCGGATAAATAATTATGGGCGGCAAAAGTATGTTGCCAAGCATCTCTGCCTACTCCCTCAAGAAACCATATGCATAAAATAGGTATAGTGTTTTTATATAAGAGGATATTATGATGAATTGGCTGCTGCCTTGCTTGACAATCTAGCCAAGCATAGCAGCAGTCAACATACCTATCTATGTATAAAAATCCAATGTTCAAAAAAATCGTTATAATCCGAGTAGCTACAGTTTAAAAATATAAAATTACTTCTGAGAACGATCACTCTGTCATTATAACATTTTATTTTTATTAAAAAATATTACTGTAATTGATGTAGACTCAACTGCCATTAACAGTCTCAAGTACCAATTAGCCACTAGTATATCAAGTACCTACTTTTAAAACTGCAAATAAAGTATGATTTTTGAAAAAACATACTTAATTTTATTATCGACTTTAAAAGGCGGTTTACTGCTTGACCTGTAAGTTCGTATATGTTTGCCTGCAGTTTTCAAAAAAGTATTAATATACTTAACCGAAATTGATTCAATATTTTTTTAATAATAAAGATGATTATTTTAATGACTAGATATCAAATAATGATACCTATACCAATTACATATAGGTTACTTTACATAGTAACTGGATTCCTCGAGTTGCCAAAATATAAGCCTACGTACTTATTTACATTGAATAACTTTATTTCTGACTTTATGCACACATTTACTTTTACTTCATGTATTTACACTACACATCTAAACTCTGCATCTAAATCTTTTATTCTGTCCCGGGGCTTACTGAAAGAAAACGCAGCTACGAGTTAAGCTTACCTTTGTGCATATTATTTCCTTCTTAGACCAGCTTTTATATTATTTAAAGCATTTTGCATGTTTGAGATATTGAATTTAGTTCCTGCAGGTCGCAGTAATTAGAATCAATATCTCACAGGGGTGGAGCCGTTGGCAATGACTAGTATATAATATATGTTATACTAGCTAGCATCTATTTAATGGTAGTAAGTATTATTATATAAGAACAGTATAATATGCAGCAAAACTTTCTATTTTCAATAATAAAACTAATTTATGAGTCTGGCTAGTTTACTTGACACGGAAAATTTAAAGTTAAGCTTATGCACATATTTCACAACAGTGAAACGCGGCCCCAGCGCAAGATAGTTTAAATCTTTAACACAATGTTATCTAGTCCAAAACCGCAGAAGTCGTGCTAACAAGCTTCCTGGGCCGAATGGAGCAAGTTGAGGCAAGTCAGCCAAACTCACAAATAAGGTCGAAGTGTACCACTGAAAGGTAAGCGCAGACTTGCACATGTTACACTTGTGCACGCGACGAATTTAACAATTGTTAGTAACTTACTATGACTAATATTATAAAAATGTTGAAGTGGTGTTGTACATGAATGTGTTTACTTGAATTACTGTATAGATTGAGGTATATCACACCTCCCCTAGAGTAATGGAAAAACTCTGGCGAGGTATGCAACAGTCGGCCAGGCACTTGGACTATTGGCAGACGAACCGCCGGGCTATTCAGGCCCCACTGTTCCACATTGTCACCATGCTATTTGGTAGAAAGTGTCTTCTAGGGTTGCTAGCAGACGAAGATCTGCGGGTAACCCGCTGAATCTAGCTGAAATTTGATACAGGGATAGATCAATGATATTTACCTTAAAATTGTCCGCTAATTATTTACAAGAATTGCTCTGTACTTAGGCGTTTGAATTATATTCTAACTTACAATAGAGAGGGAATAAATAGTAGGTACCTATAGGATTTAACTAAGTATATACACTAGTATTATATACAGACATCGCATATTGGTATCAGTGCTATCGTATGATAGGTATTGATAGGTCTAATCTTTGAAACCGAAATCTAATATCCTACTAATAAATTATAAAATGTGAAAGTTTGTAAGGGGATAAAGAAAAAACGTGTGAAAGAAAATAGGATTTACATATATACCTTGTCATTGATAAAGGATCTGGTTTACATGGCCTTATAATGAATGCTAAATAAATACCTACTATCTTAGAGGTTCTCTATAGGTGGTGGTATGATACTATCCTTTACTAGAAATCCTTTGTGCCTATTCATTGCTAATGTCGACCAAACGTGTTATTTTGATTTGCCCGTTGTAACATTCTCAGTAACTGCCACCGTAGGACTTTACTTGATAAATGGCAATGATGCCCTTTGTTATCGAGATCTCCGTAAATATAGATGGAGTAATACGGATTAACGTATTACTAGTGCCGGATAATTTATTTCTAAACGTGTTAGATCGAAGTAATATTACACATTTTTTTATTTTTTTTTGTAGGTACGGCGTAAAGATTCAAACGAAATGCATAAATGTCAATTTTGCATTGACGGAAAATAGTTTATAATTCATTTTACTGAATTTCGACATGCCTATTCATTGATGCATTTGTAGGTAGAATTTTGTGCGTTCCAAATATAACATTTACTGTATCAATATAACTTTGTAACGAGCCTCCAACATCGTTCATCTTACATAAAAATATATCGAGAATGATGTTTTGAATATAGGAGTATAATGCAGCTCGAAATAGGTATCCAACGACAAACATAAAAAATACATACGAGACGAATTGATACCCTTTTCTGTGACGTCAAAAATAACAATAGGGAACGAGCCCTGTAATATCATTTTTATTATTATTTGTTTTTATCACGTACTTTGATGCGAAATTTCCACATGGTTAAATTTTATTCCATCGTTTTTATTCACAAAAGCTGGAACGATATGCAGATGAAGAAAATATATATGCACAAACAACGCTTCATTGTGACACTAACGTACAAGTTTGCAACGCAAAAATACTGATGATGGATATTTTATTCTCCTAACTAACATGGAACCCATCTGATACTTGTACAGAATATATAGTTCCAAAACAGGCGGTAGTGTATAGGGTATGACTGAAAAAAACATAAAAGCAAGCTTGCAGTTAAAATCGCTCCCCTTGTTCAGTTTGTATTTTTTGTGTAATAACTAAAATGAAAAAGGAAACCTTATAATATCAATCCGTTATCTGTCTATTAAGACCTTTTCCTCGTCTCACACACACTGCACTGCACACTGCAACTAGGTGAAAACTTACCTTGTCGATATACCTAATGGGTAAGTACTTCCAACAATATCGTTACGTTGGTTCGTCAACACAGTTTTGTACAGAACCTTTAATGTGCAAGTCCGAATATTGGTACTTAACCAGTTTTTTTTAATTGAATCAACCCTAGAGCTTCACCTCATCGAGGCTAAAAATTAGATGAATATTGTCCAACTGGCCAATCCTGCCTAGGTGAATATTGACCAACTGACCATTACACTAATGACGCGAACCCACTTCTAACACAAGCATTTGAGTTTAAATGGGGGTGTTAGGGGGAATACTAGTGATTTCGGTAACGAATATTCTTTTACCTTAACTTCAACCAACTAAAACGGTGTTTTATTTTATCTGCCTGTGTTGCTGGATAGTTTCAAATTTGACCAGCTATATTTTCAGTATAGCGATATTGGTCAAGTGGAATTAAATGTGGAAAAAGCGAAGTATTCTGAAAAGGAAGTGTAAGAGGAATAGCTTTTATATACGGAAAGAAATGAGGTACAAAATCGATACTTCGAGTAGTCAGGTGTGGCTATAACTCGTACGGCTGTTCCCGGAAAAGGTGAAAGTACTAAAACTAAAATTTGAATATATTATACACATAAACCTCAAGAAAACTGTGTGTGAATGCCCGACTGAGCAGACGCTATATAGTGAAAATAGCTTTGTTATATACGAACATCGAATATTTTAGAATCATTCGCTATGATAACTTAGTCTGTAAATTAATTTTAAGGAAAACAACAATCGGAATGGAAGTTAAATTGGCAATTGTATCAATTCTTTACGAAACCAAATAGCATCTGTACTATGTATTGTTTGTACTAGTGTTCAGTAAATGCAAATGGAATCTCTTCCTTACCTTTTCCCTACTCCGTTGGGGGCGACTCTCAGACTGACTCCCGTAGGCTTTAAATAGGTACTCATAAAGACTGCCACAGATGTTCATATGGCCCCTGGCACGGTCGGCTTAACATGCTATCCAATGCTCGACTGGGATCTTTATTATGTAAAGAATGGTCCCTCAATCCTAAAACTGACCTGGTTAGGATTGCTTAACCTAGCAAAGTGCTAACTGACTCGGTTACCATTTAGCCATGAACCCCTTATTTTATATGAAAATTTACTGTTGATATCAGCTTAAAAAACGTAGGTACTGTAAGTATAAAATAAAGTTATCTCATACAAAACATATTTTTTCCACTTCTCACGCTTCATTGTGTCGAAGAACATAGAAAGCTATATAAAATTCAAATATTTTGTCGAACACAAAGAAACCGAAATTCATTGTGTACATTGTACAGGTTCTTCAAATTTCAATGTTATAAAAACTCTCTTAAGTGCTATTCCTTCTAGTCTTTGTAGCTCTCAGTTTATTATATAAAACAGCTTCTCCTACAGTTAAATATGAATGATTCTTCATAAAAAGTTACGGTCGAGTACAGTCGCTGTGGATGCGCTAATGCGACTTATCGGTACTTATCTCATTCTCTTTGAGGCTATTACAAAACTTCGTTCCTAAATTTTAAATAAATTTATCGGATGAGTGGCGTTACGTTATAGTATTAGGAGTTAATCATTGATTTCCTTAGGAAGTATAAAGTGTTGAGGTCGACGGTGACGAAATTTTCCCAGTGTGTTCCGTCCCGGCCCCAGCTCCGGATCTCTCTCAGCGTTTAAGGTCTCTAACGAGCGATAAAATTTCCCGAATTCTTTTTTAACTGCAAGTAAAGTTTACCTGCGGGTGGGTAAATACGAACCCACATTTGGTAGCCGAATTGTGATTCACAATCTGTAAATAACAAGAAGAAAATTCAGTTTATTCAAAGGTTGCTCACTGTTACGTGTAATTGGCGGTAAAGGAGGGGGCTGGAGGGTACAGAGGTGAGGGAAACATTCTTCTTAGAATCACTCATAATTGAATACACATACAGCGGCACTCTCAAACAGAATGTTCATTTTTACATGTTCGCGTTTCGTTATCTTTGTTTGAATATGAGATAGAAAATAATTAATTAAGTCCTTTGATCATATTGTAGCGATATTGGTTGTATGTAATTAGTGTTAAGAATAAGACCTCAGATACACATGGTATATTTTTTAAGAGTATTCTGATGGAACATGAAATATAAATAGAGTATGTGAAACAAATCAGGACATGTGTACTGTCACGGTCGAACAAATGGATGTTCGTAATGGCCGCCATTACAGACATTGGGTGCGTTCGATCGAACGTAAAGGTCCGCTCAGATTAGCCTCTAAAGGAAAAGTAAGTAGAAATTTGTGAAAGGTTTTGCGATTTGAGAAATCTATTTGACGAACTCCCGTATGTTGTTTACTTATTCGTTTATTCTTTTTTATAAGACTGTCTAGCTCCCGTATTCTATAGTGAAGCTTCGACAAGATTATCTCAGTACGCGTTCTGATTAAAATTCCTTATATATATGAATGTAAACATTCGTTCTTTCAACCCATTTACTTCGTTCAGAAATGATAATTTGCGCCCAAATGTATTCATGTTAAGCCGACTTTTGTGTTATAAATTATACGTCGGCGTACGGGCTGTCGACATACACTTATCTAAGCACCATAACGTATTATATGCATATATTATACGTAAGATAGGTCTTACATACTGGTGTTGACGGTACGTCGATGATACTTAATAGAACTAATTTAAGTTCGCGCAAGTTTTGTGACAACAGAGTACATTGCGGCGCGCAGTAAAACGAAAGCCTTGTTTAGCAAAGAGATACAGGATAAAAGTTATCTTGGAAGTCGCCATCCGCAACAAAGTTGCCAACTGATTTCAGGTAGGATAAGGGAAACTCGATTAAAGAAGTAGAAAAAGTAATTCGGGATTGTTGAAGGTAAGTGCAACTTTAATTAAGCATCGCCGTCACCACCTTTTAATACGGCTTATTTGAGATGCAAGCAAAATAAAAATGCTGACCTAAGCCATCTATTATTAAAGTAAGAGGTTTTTAATAAATAAATACGAATATATTATGTACGGTACATATGACCAAAACGCATTTTTTTAAATTTTCGTGTATTTATTAGAATGAAGTAATCTCTGTAACGGCTGGGCTGATTTTGGTAGGACATTCACTAGAGATATTTAATATTATCCGGCGTAATATAAGCCACTTTTATTTTTGCGCGTAATTCGCACAGCTAGTATTGTCTAAGAGAAATAGAAAGACCAGAATAATTTCTCGACGTAGATAACGTGCATATGTTGCGGAGCTCCCAAGGTATGAGACTAGTAGTGAGTAAGATTATATTTTAATCGATAGGTACCACAGGCGGGCGCCGCGCTCAGCAGTTATCGCGACTGTGAGATGCTATCAGACACTTGTGACATAGCCTGTTGGCACGTACAAATCACCGCAGATCCTTAGTCAACAAAATTAGTACTTGCTAAGAGCGTTATGTTTATCACTGAGAACAGCATATCGACTGTATTCTTCGGGATTTGGCATTTTGGCAGGTAGCTTGACATTGCATATTAGTCAATCCAATCTATTAAAATGACAACAGTCACGCACAGCCATCAAGTGCTTTAATATTTCATCCTACACTTATTCTTCCCAATGAAATAAACTGCCACCATGGCACACACCAATGACTTTTCGATGCTTTTCCAAGTTATGTGTGTATTTATCGCAGGTTTATAAGTGCCCGGTTACTGGCAATAGGCTCGCCACCTATTACATTGGGACCTAAACATAAACGGGCGAAATGTGGGTGCTAGCACCTCTGCCTACCCCGTCGGGGATATAGGCGTGAGTATATGTATGTATGTAAATGAAATAAATGCCAGATTTGTGAGAAAAATACAGTTTCAAGTAATTATACGTCTCTTTGATTTATTTTCTTAATCTTTTTATAAAAATTGTGTGTAGTTAGTACAAAGGCTTACAGTGTATTGTTATCCCATTAATAAAATTATCCAAGTTCATATTTCTCTTAAAATAGTGTAATTCATCCCATTGAGACCAACGACGGCCCAACAGCCCTTTAGGGTCGGCAGCGCGTGGATGACGCCCTTGATGTTGCACACGTCCATAGGCCACGATGACCGCTTCCATCAGGTGGGCCGTGTGCTTGTCTGCCACCTACGGTGTATAAAAAAGTCATGGTACACGTTTTTGATAAAATAACTTTTAGGACGTTTAGGAAATGTAGGACACTATAGTTTTCAGTATAAGTAATACCTACACAATACATAATGTCCTAAATCTAAGCTTAAAATGTACCACGCTGTTCTCTCTTATGACGATAATGATACAGTTATATGCCTCTGTTCTGTCAGATCATGTTACCAACACGCAATATCAACATTTGTAATATTTCGATTTTTCATCAATTGTTATTGATTTATTTATTGTAATAGTATATACTTTGGTTGCATTAGTTATTGTTAAGTAACCAGACTCATATAATGGGTTTTAATGAGAATTTGATTGCTATGCGATGTATAATAAAGGTAGGTGAGCTAATTTAGCAGGAGACAATGAGAATAGTGGTTGTAATGATTGTGTATTCTATTCGTCATTTTATATTCAAATAATTTCACACAACTGGACGTAGGTATAAATCATTTTAATTAAGTACTTAATTTAATTGATATAGGTCTATTTGATTTGTAGTCAATTCATTTCTATTTGTTATTGTACATTAATTATGAATTGCTGAACATGTACATTTACAATAAAGATAAAAATACTAATAAATAAAAATATAAAAGATGAGTAGGTTCCTGTGGGTCATCAATAAGAATTATCAGCAGGCTGAACCGCGGGCTACAGCCAGTCATAACATAACAAAATTTAGCAAGTTATTTTTATGAAAAGTTTAAAAGTAAAAGATACAATAATTACTGTTTATTATTCAAGATTGCTGCCGACAATAGTGACACAAATCGGTCTTACGAGGAAATCTCCGACAAAAACAGAAACCGCCAGCGTCCCCGAGGCACAAATTCGTCGCGTCTCTAAACGACGTTGATCGTGATAAAGTCAAAACGACCCAAATCACATCAGCAACCGCGCTTTAAACACGACAAAACCGCAAGTTGAGCAAAACCATAGAGTAGCACTTAGTACGTATTAGAACCACGCGCCGCCTGCGGCCCTCTCGCCCGGCGCCTGCCCATAAAATCAATTAGTTTTAGACTAATCATCCGAGAGGATGGGTCACTCCCGTCCTCGGTCATCGAATGAATAATTTGCCGAAGGGTGGCTTGGAAGGACGAACTTGTGACTGCGCCGAGTCGCCTACTTATTTATTGCACAAGGTCTATAAAATATTAATTCACGTGCTTTGATAAAGACTGGCTCCTTCAAAATTATTCCATGCTTTCATAAATTTTTCATTGACTAAAAATTGGTTTTTACTTATTATATTCACAGGTTTTAATTTAGTCCCTTTGTAATTATGTATTAAATTCCATCACATCTATGCTTCCTAATCAACGCAAATAAAGTGACACAAATTTTAATAGCGATGATTGTGTTTATTTCTATCGTCGTATTTATTATCTAATAATTGTAACATTCTGAGTGTGACGCCTACGGTGTTGCACACGTTCATTGGTTGCGGTCACCGCTTCCTGTCGGGTAGGCCGTGTAAGTCCCTGCCATCTTAGTAGTTAATTTATACATTCATATACGTGCTTTGACAATATTAATCACACGGAGGAATGTGAGATTTAGTATTATACAGTGATTATACTATGAGTAGTATATGCTAAAGATATTAATTAAATTACTTCCCTCCGGATGTGATCAAAAAAAACTCCACACTTCCTATAACATCTTCTAGATGACACAAGATTACGTAATGGCCGATGAAACAAAGACTGGTATCGCTTATAACATTAGCCAATCGAGTAACAACATCAGAGTGCTATTGAAGGGTTGCAGAATGGCTGTGCTATACGGGCATAAGAGCCCTTAACGCCAGAGTGTGGCTAAAATACTCGACAACGGCACTCCGGTCACAAAGTTCGGCCCAACTAGCCACTCTCTATTTTACCAACTATTCTACTTAACATGAATACCTGAGTAATTTTGAAGTTCTCAACCCACTTGAGTTATATTTCAAAAGGTTTGATTAGATTTAGAATTTCAAAAACACTTCTATTGTTACACCTCCAAAATATATACATTCAACTTTTTATATTCTGTAGTAGTTATGCGTATGAGTACCTAAATCTGTGGGTAGTTGTGAATCTTTATTGGTTGCTTCATAATATCAGAGTAATTACAGTTATATCAGTATTATATCGTTTTTATTTAACTAAGATAAATGATCGCTGTACTATAATATTATTGTGTAGGTGCCTATAAGAAAGGTACAGCATTCCAGACAAGCTCAAGTAGCTTATGGTTTGTTTTCTAATTATTGAAACTGTATGTTGTGAATATTAATAAATTATAATTATAAATATAAGGAGCCTAATAAATAAAAAAAAGTTAAAAAGTGATGATAGTAAACTCACCTCCTCAGGTGCATAAATTATGCACATTAGGCAGTTGTATCTCCGGTCTCGATGTCATGTTAGGTCCAGTTTTGTTTAGAAATATGATTTTTCCCTTTCAAATAAATACACGTGTCAAACCGTACTCATTAGTGTTACGGTGTAAGGCTTAGCTCTGTATAGAAGTCTGATGTAAAGTGATATAAAGTAAGATATTATCGCACTAATTAGTGGTACAAAGGGAAAGTTTATAGTAAGCACATGTTTGTTAAGTTTTTCAACTCCGTCGTTAGCCGGCTCGCGAAACTTTTAATTGTTTTACCATTTAATAAGATGGAAGCTGGCCAAACCATCTCGGTTTCAGAACTATATCAGTTACAACGGTTTAAAATTCATTTATCGTGTTCAAAACTTTGTAAGTTTCGCCATTTATTTATCATCAGGATTTCTCAGTCAATAATAAGACCAGCTTATCATCTAGCGGTAATCCTAATTAGGGGTCCACTATTTGACCCATACTAACAAACTATCATACAAAGAAACTAACGAACAACAGAGCAAGTTATATAAAAAAGGTTGTAATTGGAATACTCGCATACTAAGACAGAATGATATAAGTAGGGCTGTCTCGGTACTCTACCGCTGACGGCGAGAAGTGAGGGGTGCCGGCCACTTATCCCGCAAGCGCTGGACGATTACAGTCTTTGTCTCAACACTTAACACCCAAGTGTAACTAATAGATTTTATATACATTCACTGAGTAATGAAGAAAAAAAAACACATTGAACGGTATGAATCGAGTGCGTCGATAATTTTTATATTTTTTTTAGTCTGAATATATTTTTAATCGACCTATGTTTTACCTGTAGGTTTGTATTTAGCTTGTCAGCGATTGTCTTACGTTTAGTTGAAGCGATTTTGATGCAGTTTTCAGAAAAGTTCTTTTATACTCGTTAATTATATAGTAGAAAAGGTTTAAGTATACGAAACTGGCTTAAAAGTCGATTCTATATATTTGTACCAAAATTATTTCAAAAATTTGGAAAAATTCAATCAAAAATAGTTTATTATTAACTTGAATATTTACGAATGAATTGAAAGTATTTAATAGATCACTTTTTTACGGAATTAACATTACCCAAGAAATGTCCTCTTTATGTGCCTACACGTTAATAACATTAGTGGGATACTGCGCTTACAGAAAAAAAATATATTAAACACGGATATGTACAAATGTTCAATTAGCGTGCTCTTGTCGCGCAAATCAACATTTTTAGTCAGAACAATTTGCAGTAGAAAGAAAACTACTACTAACCTGCTAGCTCTGCTACGCCGTAGCTTATTTTGTCGCGTTCTGCTACGAAGATTCTATGGTGCTACTGATATTACCTACGTAGCACCATAGAATAGTTTCTTCGTTTGAAACTTGAAAATCTTACTATTATAAGATTTTTCTTCTTGATTTTATTATATCTTACTGAAAAAATGCCGAATCCTCAAAAAAACTCACTTCCCACTTTATACGGTCCTTTTATTATTAGCAAAATAAAAAAAGGATATAGCTATAAAAATAAAAATACAAAATGTTTCTCTCTACCATTTTTAAATACCCCAAAAGGCAAATTCTAAAGATACTCAAATAAGCCATCTCTCTCATCACTTACAGAACTGCATTTCGTTGAAAGAAAAATACTTTTTGCTCGATAAAAGAGGGGAGGTGTCACAGAAAGCTTCTAATGGGCTAACGTTTTTTCGCACTCGGCGACTATCGACTTAGTTAGACTAAACTTATGAAAACATTTCTGAGTTTCTTTCGCAAAAGATTTATTAATGAAAAATATGTAGAGCTAGCATAATAGTTAAGATAGCAGCTTTGACTCTCACCGAACACACTACAGAGTGAAACCAATAGCTAATACAAGAAATGTTATTTAAACTTCATTTCAAAGAACAAAGTATGTATGGAGCCCCACCAAGCTTTTCGGAACCTAAGCCCACGCCTAAGTGTCGTCTGATTCTGGTAAAAGATTTCCTTTCAGAGTTGAGCGGTGTGACTACATTCGCTCCCACAAGAAAGAAGAAGGCATAAACAGACCCTGGGCTTCAAGGAGAAAGCCTCAGATACCTTCTTTAGTAACGCACCAAAGATGATGGTGGTAAAATAAAGTGTGCAAAGAAAAATTTGGTACATCAACATGGAAAGGGTACCACCGCAATGAAGCTTGTAACTTTAAAAGGATCCTAGACTAAGCTCGCAACTATAAAAATGCATTTAATCTATTAAAATTGGTGAAAGCTAAGAGTATTTATACTCAGTATTAGCAGCTTAAAAATATTCACCTACCTTTATTTTACTTATAGCATCAGATGTACAATTTTAAGAAGTAGGATTGGATATTTTCGAGCTACCGAAGAACTCATAAAACTGTGACAATTTTTTAACAACTTCAATTATTTTCTGTCCACAACTTGTACGTACTTTTTGATTTTTTTACGTATGTCCAACAACAAAATTGCATTGGTTTTGGTTTTACTCCAAGGGAAGTTAATATGGGACCATCATATAACTTTTATTGGTATTGGATTTTGGGCTCCAGGGATCTGGAGATCTGGAGCCCAAAATCCATATTTTCTTTGCGTTGTTTCCTACTCTATTTGGATACAATAGCTTTGGATACATTTTTCTTACTTTGTGATAGATGGTCATTTTAATTGAGCTGTCTCATTAGAACACCCGTTAACCAAAATTAACTTTTGATAAAGAAAAAAAAACCAAAGTAAAAAAAATATAATTCAAGAAGTAAAAGTATACATAAAACCTTTCTGTTTAATTCAGTCTTAAAGTGTTGAAAAGTTGCTATGTGGCCTGCAAATTAGCTCGCTACAAAACGTTATTTGTCGATAAATAAATCCCCTATATACTAACAACAATCAAAATAAGTTCCACAACTCAAGAAATATACATCTACTATACTTAATAGGTAATAATTCATTAAATCCCTGCTAAAACGTAACAATTTTCTCTAGAAGAGATTGTGTTGAGACATTACAGAGGCAGTTAACTGCTACGAGCTATCATTGGAATGGGAAACCATTACGCGTTTATGTTTAATGATTATTTGAAGCTCCTCATAATTTTGCGCCATTTGTAATTCCGCTGCTCGAATGTCTGGTCGTTAAGGATTGTTGCTGCGGTGTAATTGTTTTGTATTTTTTCTCCCAGTACGTATTCACAATGTGTCGGACAGTATAACACTGCGATGAACGGAAAAATAAAAAGTTAATTAACGTTCACGAAGAATTATACTCGCTGTAGCAAAAGAACGTCTCTTGATGTTTGCGTTGTGCAGTACAAAGAGCGGAACGTACTCGCTGTCTGCCTACCTTTCTAGAAATCTCTTCGCTAAATTAATTTTCACGCTATTTTATAACTAGCTGTTGTATGGAGCTCTGCCCGCATGAAATACTGATCACATTTCCACGACACACAGACACTTATTCTCAAAATAGGAAGCCTATGTGCTATTTCAGACTGCTACCTATCTCTGCTGAATTTTATCCAGATTCCTTCAGCAGTTTTCGCGTGAAATGGTAAAAAATATCCGCACACACATATTTTGTATTTCTGTTATTCAATCATGCTTAAACGGCCTAGCGGATCTGGCTGAATGGTACTGAGATAGATTATAATTTAGAATATAGGTTACATATGCTATTTTTAACTCTGGAATAGGATCCTATTGATTGCAGAAACGAAATCAGAATTCCACGCGGATACAGTCGCGAGGAAGAGCTAGTTTATAATATTAGTAAGATAGTAAAGATTTAAGAATATTTCATTCTTTGTCCCAACATCTTAGTAGCTGGAAGTGAATTAAATCGAATGCTGTTAACGATAAAGTAGCAATACGTCAGTGACTGTTTTAAATCCGACACAGAAGCGAACATTCGCTCGCAATTCCTTTATTCCGGACAGAACAATAAGTAACGCTTAGTTCCACGTCCTCGTGAGTACATAGACTATCTGTGCACTAGAAGTGAACACGATGCAATTTCTTATCTAATCTATACATATAATAAAATGGTAGAAAAGTCAAAACTGTACATTGAATATTTTTTTAAAAGAATACTTGGGGTGTGATCTACAATCGATACCGAAGCCAAAAATATAGTTTTTAGAATTTTTGTCTGTTTGTCTGTTTGTCTGTATGTATGTCCGGGATAAACTCAAAAAGTACTGCATGGATTTACTTCAAATTTGGCAAGAATATTATTAGGAAGTCGGGTCAACACATAGGCTACTTATTATCACGCTCTCACCTACGGGGAACGAGCAGTGAACATTTATATCTTCAACGCATTCTGTAACAACGTGTAATCTAAACATGCATATTAGAATGGTGTTATTATGTTAAACATGCTATAAGCTAGCTTTACACTATAAGTAACTTGACCGATAAATTATACAATAAAATACAAACTTAATTTTGCGGTTCAATCCGTAGACCCGATTACTGCACCAACCGCAAATAATAAGTTTGTCGTAGGTTACGTCAATAAAACTGTAGAGAGGTAAATTCTGTACATTGAAATATTTACAAAATAACTATTCGGGGATGATTGGTGATCAATATCAATGGTAAAAATGCAATCAGTAATTTTTTTGTCTTTCTGTTTGTCTGTCTATCTGTGCACACATGGATAAAAAACTACTGGAGGGATTTTGATGAAACTTGGTACGATTTATTATAGTACATACTTCTGAACAACGTAATAATATCAACCCATTTATGTCCCACTGCTGGGCACGGGTCTCCTCTCCTATAACGACAGAGCTGAGAGGGTTTAGACCTTAATCCACACACGCTGGCCTAATGGGGTTTGGTGGATCGAACATGTCCTTAGAATTTCTTCTAGGACATGTAGGTTTCCTCACGATGTTTTTCTTTCACCATCAGCAGATGGTAAATCATGTGATTAGCACCTATTAGCACATGTAAATTCCACAAAGTGAAATTCACATTGGTACTATCCGGCCGGATTCGAACTCGATACCTCTGAGCAGAGGCCGCGTTCTTATCCATTCAGCTACCATCACTTACAGGACAACATATAGACTACTTTTTATACAAAGCCACCTATTTTTCCATGCGGAAATCCTCATGGATACCCACCCCGGCCAGCGGGGCAGGTTATGTCGGACTTTTAACCGACTAAAACCGCACGCCATCTAGGGTCTTCTGACGCCAGGGTTTAAGATGGCCCATAGAGCATTTCCCTCGCACCCCGACTTGACCCGGGCCATCTCCGGTTTCGAGATGGCTCCCTCGGGCTTGGCATCCACAGTGTTCCCGTCATGCCCCCGGAATAGGGGGGGGGGGGGGCTAATACGCGCCGCCGCCTTGGCCTGCTTCTGTTAGGGTGACAGCGGGCTCCGACGCCTCTGTCGCCGCCGTTCGGGAGAGCTCTGTGCAGCCTCTCCCAAACCCTTTCCGCCGCCTCCTACTAGAGCATCACTTGCTCGCAGAAGGAGGCGGCAGCCGAATATGCGTCCGCACTTTGCACCATCGCTGCGATCAACACCGGCAGTGTGAGGACTGCCACCCCGAGGGCTGCCAGGAGGGCCTGTGTCTGCACCTCCCACGCCAGACACTTGACCAGCGTGTGCGTCGGCTCCTTCCGAATCAGACACAAGTGAACCCCGAAGCACTTACCAGAGATCACCTGCGTCAGCCGGTACCTCATCAAAATACATTTAGTAGTTTTTACGTCCATCGCGATTATCGGCTTTTGATGGGGTCTTTTTAATAGGAAGGTATTGTTTAGACGAGTGGAGTGAAGAGTAGAGTGGAGAGTGGAGAGTGGAGGAGTGAGTGGCGTGGAGAGTTGTTTTATTAAAATAGACTTGGTGGCGATACCGACCTCCACGCGGGCGAAGCCGCGGGCGGAAGCTAGTCCTAAATATACTGACAACCTTAGGGGTCTATATACAGCTAATAGAAATAGAAACTTATATAAGATAACAACCGCCTGAACGTCTCAACGTATAACTTGTCGCAGTGAATAATTAAACAGATAGCTATGAAAAAATGGCTAGGGTTGTCGCAAGATGTGGCTGTTAGGTGTGTCGACGGGAGTGCAGCGTCCGCCCATAAATCATCCGTGCGGCCCCGGACTGCCCGCACCTCACCCGACCCCAGTAAACAATATATTTCTATGTCTCTCACCAAGCGAACTCTTCGCAATGTAACAAGCTTGAGCGGACACAGAAACATGAGTGGTAGACTATAATAATGTGCGTCACTGTATACATCGGGTGTATCGTAACAATATTTTGTGAATATCATGTTTGTGCACGATGATATAATAACGGATTTTAAACTGTTAATTAATTAGTTTATCTTAGAGGGAATGTGCTCCTTTTAGAAGTCACCCGCCACCTGAAAAACAGCTTGCACATACTTATCGCTATGGGCAGTAATTAAGTTGAGGTGACGATCATATCCTGAATATACAATTTTAGTTTAATTGTAATGTCTTCTGTTCTGTGTGTTAATAAAATATTTTTCAAGTCTTGGGAATCACCATCATCGTCTTAACATCGTTCCTAGTGGCATTCAAGGCTTTGACCTTGAAACCCAGGGTCCACTTACTCATTCTTCTCCTTTTTGTTTGATTTACGTGGTTTATAAAGGCTACTGTCGTCTGACCTCTTGACCCCGGGAGGAAAGCCTGCACCAAAGCCTCATCGGTCAGCCAGCAAGTGTAGGTACCATACGAGATATTCTTTATGCCCTGAGATAAAGTATTATTATGTGTTAATAAAGTATGATTAAAATCTTAAAACATTTAAATTTTCATAGCTTACTGATATAATATTCTTATTCGAATCCACATAAAATAGAATAATTTGCTCGAGATACTGCAGTGTAATAAGCAAGCAGTGACGCTTCCGCCCCAAATTACTTCACTAGCCCCAAATGCTAATTTTGAATATGCATACATTTTTTAGCAATTTCAGCTGATAAATAATAGTTTAGGATATTAAATATAAAGTCTCCCGAATAATAAATACCATTAACTTAAAGATAACGCCTATACGAAAACATCACGTAAATATACCTAGCTAACAATCAGGTGATGATATAATTTATGATAATGTTCCGAGAAAGGTGTGAAGAGATGTAATTAATAATAGTGGCTAGGTAAGTTTCTATACGGTGAACGCTAGAAAATTTAATTAAAATACTTTACAGCAAAAAAGAACAGCCACGACGCAACCGACTAAACGCTTTTAGCACATTTCTTGCAGGTTTAATAATAGATGAAGCTTTTAACGAGCACATTTTGGTGAAATTTAAATTGCAACATACTATACGAAGACGGGAAGACAAGCGCGCTCATTACAAAAAGTTCCGTCATGCTTAATTTTGGAAAATCTGTTGATAATGAATTCCATATACAGCATTATTACCGAAGCTGAGTGGGGAACACGCTAAGTGGCAACATTATGCAAAGCTGCGAACGTCGCGTCTACTACCACTTGTGTTTGTCGTGTACAGATGAACGCGGACACGTGTGTAGGTATGTATAGTAGCTAAAGTCGCTGCACTTAAACAAATGACATAATTTGTTATCGTTGAAACTTTCTTCTAATTTAAAAGATGTTAAGACCGTTTTATTCCAACGGTAACTTATAAACGGTTTATGTGCTCAGTTGTTAGTTTGAGTGTGTTTCTCGACGTTCGTACTATGTACACAACGAAGTGCGGTGCAAACGTACGGCATTTTTGTTTCCGCAAGGGACTCGCGTTGGCATTTAAAATTCGACAGCGATATCCGTCCTTTCGCAGTTGGAAAATTTAAAGTGCGTCCCGCGAAACGAATGCCAGTGGCACTCTGTCGCATTTACCGAGATATCGTCGGATTTACTGGGTCGAAGGCTTTGTGGGGCTGAAATAAAACGGCCCGCAGAGAAATCCACCGCATGTTATTAGGAGAACGCTAGATTTATATCTTGTATTCAATTTGCGTGAGAGCTATTTGTTTGCGTCGGGGACACGACGTCGTTACGACGAGCTTTAAGCGATAACTTTGTTGTGATTAACAAATGATAAGGAATCCATTACGGCTATTATTCGAATAATAAGAACAGGGAGTTGCCTCCTTAGTTCCACAATTTAGTACCGCGATTATCATTGTTAGACATTTTGGTAGGTACCTATTGGTTACTACATAGGTAGGTACATTTTTTGTCTACATCGGCGGCTAAACAATTACAAACTATAAGTTAATTCTACTTCCTAGTATTCCTAGTATTTTACTAATATTATTTACGTTAAAGTTTATGAGTATGGATGGAGGTATGGATACGCAAAAACGGCTGAATAGATCTGGATGAAAATATGCCGCAGAGATAGATCATGATTTGGAATATTTCAAGCTATTTTTTATCCCAGGAATAGGTTCCCGGATCAGAATTTTGGGTGTGTGCCGCCGACAAAAGTTAGTCATACAAATATTATACGTAAAATTGAAACGTGCAGAATAGAACTTCAGTCAAGTGTCTGCACATTTGGCATCTCAATTGTCGATCAAATATTCCCTCCTATATGGAATTCCACAATTTTGAATTAAATTCCCAGTTCTCCTTGTTAATGGCATTTTGAGGGAGCAGCATGCATTATACGATATTATTGTTAATGTTTTATGTTCGTGTTTATTGCAGAAACGATCGATACCGATAATGTGAGGTCTAGACCGACGTGTTAATTTCCATCCCTGGTATAAGTTCCCATGGGAAGGGACGGAAACGGTAACTAAATTCCAACGGGTGAAGCTGCGGGCAAGCACCTAGCTAGATCAGCTAGGAATTATAAAACTACTATCTAATACATCTGTGTCTAATGTAATGGTGGAACCACACTTCGCTATTCGCTATTCGCCTATACCTAATATTGTTTTCGAGGAAATTCTTATAGATGACTAAACCCTCCACAATTCGTCATAGAAGAGTGACTTTAGGCGAATATTCATGCGAATAAAACAAATATACACGAATCAGCCCTCCACACTTCGATTTATACATGTGAATAGCGAAGTGTGGTTCTACCATAAAAAAATGCTGCAAATATTTTAGTGCTAAGCTAGTTTTATCGTTGATTGTACTTTGTAGCTAGATAATGCTATGCGAGTAACGAGTTGTTAAGTAATTTACTGTAGAATTTGTCGCCATATTTGACTCACTTCCTTGTAATATAGAAACTCATTCAAACATACATTGTCGAAAATCATACAATATCATTGAATGAGTTCCATTCCAACGGCTATCAAGCTACCAATTAGGTTGGACCCGCCACCCACTGTCCGAAGTCATTATGACCATATCTCCAGACTATCCTACACAAACGGTTATGACATAAGTTGTAACCTTTTATGGATAATCCTTAGTGCCTACATTTGAGAATATTTTCAGACACGTTTTAAGGGTATTTAGCGTTATTCCCGGTTGCATCCGAGATTTTCGCCCCTGGTCTGCTTTAAATTTGGCGTATACGGGATCGAGCTCTCAAGCCTGCGTTAGAGCATCATTCGTTGATTAGAAGGTTTACAGCTTCCAGGTTTTTTTTACCACCAGGGGCGCCACACTCGCGCTACCGTCCACGACTCTGTTAAAACTTACCCTTAGGAACCACATATTCCAAACGCTGTAGTGTTGTGTAGAAGTGAGGTTAGGCCGGTTTTATGGGTCTTCGTGAGACCTTATTCACCCATTCAGATACGGGTTTATTTTAACTATTAAGTTAACCTAGTAATCCTCAATACAGTACAAAAATTTATGTATTCTGCGGATCTATTAATCTTTGTCATATTGTCAAAAAGCTGTTAAAAATAATATTCTACGACACTATTTCATTGATCTTCAAACATGTCACAGCTTATCTCCAAACACTGCTTACTGAACTTACTTCATTATTCTTTTATGTGTCACAAGTGAAAAAATGATGCGTCATCGTTTCAACGCGCGCTCTCCCGACACGTTGGTGGAGGGAGGCAGGCAAGGAGACAATAGAAAAGGGGAAGGCTATTATTAATGGGTAAATAAATATGAAATACAATTTCATATTTCAATCTCGGTGGTTACAGTAATAATAGCTTAGTCATATTCGGGAAATAAATTCGTATTCGCATATTTGAATACAGAATTTATCAATGAAATAATTATAACTGTCTTTTGTATTAAAACAATATCATTGCTTGGAAAGGAAAGGAAAGGAAAGGAAACTTCAAGAGTTATTACAAAATAAACATGGTATTTTAAGATAATATTGTATTAGAATGGAGAATATTCAGTACATAACTGTGTAGGTATATGTTGTTTAAGCAGTGATATCCGAGTACTAACTACGATCGTTAAAAATACTTTAACCTATCCTTATGGCCGAACCAAAGTTTTATATAATTTGTTCTACAATTTTATAAATAACAATATTCTGGGATTACCCCTAGATTTTCAACAGGAGTTGAAACCAGGTTGAAACAAAAATTTAAGCATATATGTATTTTTATAATCGGATTTTCAAGATCATTGTCATGAATTCAAGTCATGTCCTGTAATTATTTATTTTAATATTTCCTTTTTCAGTCATCCTGGTATAAATAACGTTTCAAATTACCTTAGTTTTCTAGGATGACCTGTACACAGTAAATATCCTTTAAGTTCACATAGCTTAATAGCATGAAAATATTTTATTACGCGTTTAGCTCACAAAAATTAATCTTTGCACAGTGTGGGATACCGTATTATGGGTACTGGTTTATGGTACCTAAGGTAAAAAATCTTCTGTTAATTCTGCCTAAAAGATTTTACCAGTTAAACTAAAGGGGCGAATTAGTACAGATACTAACATGTAGGCAAGTAAGCATCCACCGGACTCCACAAGAAGCGGTTTGCCCCTATCAGGACAGAATGAGTGTTATAATACAACATTAGTGTTTCGTAACGATTAGGGAAGGGGGAGAAAGATAACTGGAACGTTCAAGGGAAGTCTGTTTTCTCACAGATATCGCCACTTGGGGGTCGCCCAACGACTTATTAATTTAATACGATATCGTTTATGTGAGGGGAGAAAATATGTTTCGCGATGGATCGGTGTATTTATTCCTTTTAGATAATTGCGTTCAATCTAACTTGTTGAATAATTGCATTAAATGTGTGTAATAGTCATAAATGTTATTGTTATTTATTTGACAAAATACAATAGACACATTTTATTATGTTAATAACAGAAAAACAAAATTACGTGTTCTTTATAATGATTCGATTTTTTCTACGCTTACGAGTATAATAGAAGAATTATTATCTAGCACTGAAAATGTCATAGAAAAAAGGATTAATAAAGAGGTATGTATTCCATAATATGGTTTTGTGTGTAAACAATTTGGTTTAAGTATTGCTTATAAGGGACATTCTACTGAAAATTGTTTCGTAACTTAATAAACATTGTAACCGCATTTTTTATACGATTCTTGACTTCAAAAATCTTACCAGATGTTTTCCACGTCTTTATAGGTAATATCTTATTACAGGTAATCATAATAATAATGTGGCTACATGGCAGGATAGAAACGTATAGAACAAAGAATAAGAAACGGTGGCAGAATGGCGTACTATATAAATGTTTTTGGTAAGACAGTAGCAGACATATTTTTGTAAAACAGCATTGATAAAAAAGCAAATATTATTTTGCAAAACTATAAAAATAATCTATAGAGAAATGCGGTTACTTGTGAGCATGCCATGCCATGATGTGTATGCCAGCACAAAGTGGTTACTTTGTGCTGGCACACAATACAACCCTGTCGATGTACCCACTGGTATACCTTTGTCAGTCGTGTTATTCTGTGATCAAGTGGGCTTCATTCTCAGCATCTTTTCCGCGTCATTTACGCGGGTCGCACGCTATCGCTCCGCTCCCTCTCCGCAAACACGCCTCGCACTCATGGGTAAGAAAATGCTCCTAATATATGTCAGCGGCGGACGGTTAATGCGTTCTCGCCTCACTGGAGATTCAGCACCAATTTATGCCGGCGACGCTTTTTCTTATCCACATGTTATTACCTAATTCAGCATTTTCACAGTGTATTAAGTCAACCTTTCACATTTTTATCATCTTACCCTTGTAATGATGAATTAATCATTTAGATTGTAGGATTTTAGGGGATTTTTTGGGATTCGTAGGTGTGTTCAATTATGATTGTACCTAGCACAAATAGTAAATATCAGAAGGTCAAACACTAAACAAATCTAAACCAATCACTTAATAATTTTAAAGCAGCAAAGCCCACACAAGTGGTCCAGTTGAACAAGAGAAGTAAAATCACCCTCAAGTTTCTGAACCATAACAAATTCACAAACGATCTCTCCATTTAAATAAACTAATAAATAAGATATAGGTACTTAGGTATAAAAGTATTCCTAATGTTCTAATCGGCAAAAGTAAAGGTAATACTTTGACCAACTGACTTACCTGGACACGTCCTAGATTTTCGAAATTCTTTAATTTTTAAGTTAGCATACTAATTGCTTCAAAACTTCACTGAATATGTAAAAGTATTTTTGTAATCTTCAGAGACAATTTTATGATTCATTGTTTTATGCAAGGTCTAAGCTAATAGTTAACATGGAATATACACAGATTACAGTGGTTTGCAACAGGCAAACGTCTACCTAAGCTTTCTTGTTTTAATATTGTGTATTTTAAACATTAAACCATCTTCTAATGCAGCAAGTTGCAAATTGTTCATTTCAACTTCTTCTAACTAAACCTTGTGTATTTATTTCGGGTCAGCTTTCCTTGTCCTCATACTCCATTTAGCACGGTCTTGTACAAATTGTACATTGACAATAACTTTTTATAATTCTTCTTAATATCATAAATGTGAAAGTTTGTGAAGATGCTTGGATGTTTCTTCATGTTTAGCTGAAGCTGAACGGAACGGACTGACATTTAGTGCATTGCTAGATTATAGTGTGGAATAACACATAGGTTATTTTTTTATCTCTGAAGTAGGTTTTCATAGGAAGCAGAAACGCGTTCAAATTGGGCGAAGCCGCGGGCGACAGCTAATCGTGACTAAAGAAAGTTTCATAACGCTAATCTTGATAATAACATTACATTATCTGATATTATTATGTAATCGCTTTTAAAAGCAAAACCTTTAAATCTTATCCAATTCTCAAACTAACCTAACTCAAGGAGATAAATTATTCACCATCGCCTTTGACTCCGTTCAAAGTGGCTAGACATCAGAATAAATGTAAACACATTTGCCCGCAAAATCTAATCCGCGCAGCTCAATTCAAGCTGAAAATAATTTCATCGGTATAGTGCAGAGAGCAGGGCATAAATAATTCCTTTTGGTGTCACGCAGTGTTGCCAAGCAAAAAGTTGAAAATGTAAATATATACCGTTTTCATTTTTTTTCTGGCAAAAGGGGTACGGTCATTTTGGGTAACATTGAATCGCAGTGTAACTTTGAATAAAGTTGTGAAAAAGATTTAAAAATTTCTTTGATGCAAATGTTTTTTTGTTTCAATATTATAACTGCCTAAACGGATCGCCATAATGTTTTTTAACAAACGTAACGTAAAACATTAAGCTTTCAAAGTCAGAATTTTGTAATTTAACCGCCTTTTTCAAGTGAAGTTTTTAGCAGTGTTTGTTAGTTGAATTTAATATCGGAATTATTTGTACAAAACTTGCTGTAAACAGGTATGTTTGGTGTTTATCTTTAAAATCTACTAAAAAACTTATAATTTTTAATTCGCTGTCCGTACATGGTGTTACATAAATTGTCTAAAACTGATAAAGTTGTAACGACGATCAAAATCGAAGTGATTTGGGTAACATTGAATGGTTCTAAGTTATTCGTGTCTTATAAAAAGTTTCAATTCTAAGTATGAGGACCCCTAAAATTGATTGCTTTTTTCTATTTTTGTGTGAAATTCTTAATGTGGTTCACAGAATACGTCTACTTACCAAGTTTCAACCGCATAGGCCTTATAGTTTCGGATAATAGTGGGTGTGTAACATACGGACGGACAGACGGACGGACGGATGGAAGGACGGACGGACAGACAGACAGACAGACATGACGAATCTATAAGGGTTCTGTTTTTTGCCATTTGGCCCTAAAAAGGTGGAAAAATTCGTATTTACGATGACATTTTGTTCATGGAAAGGGGTGATTAGTTTTCTTTAAAAAATAAAATGTCCAGAAAAATTATTAGCAGTCATTACGATTTTGATCTCATCTGATAACCAAATAAACATATAATTTATTATGTTGTGCACTACGTTCCTACTTATCTTACTTTATTAGAAAATATAAAAATAACAATGTTTTTTTTTCCACCAAATTGGTCTGCCTTGTTTCATATGGCAAGACCTCGCTATTTTTCACAGGTAGTTACGTCAAGTTAGTCATGATTTTCATAGATTGGACTTTTTTTTACAAGAATACATCATTCAATTTTATCCAAATCTTAAAATGTTTGGATAATAAAGGTTTTAAAATCCAAAAAAATATATATTCAAAGTTACCCAAAACTCGTGCTAACTTTGAATGTGTGTTTTGGGGCAAATTTTGGGCAGTCTTTGTGTTTTTTCCATAAATTTGTGGGTTTAGAAACATAAACCAACTCAAAAGAACACTATTTATTCTATAAAATAAAGATGTAATAAATATAATCAGAGAGTATACATTAATAATCCGTTAAAAATGTTCAAAGTTACCCAAAATGACTGTACCTAATTCTGTATATTAGAATACTTACTGTCATAAAATTTATACTTCTGATACTTACAGGTGTGTACAATCTTGTACCTAATCATCTCGATATTTGTTTTTTTATGTATTTAATTTGCTTCGATTTTATTAAGTGAAAGAAAATCGTAAGTTATTTTGATTTTCTGATCGGAAAAATGATCATCCAGGACGGGACTTTTTCCGATCAGAAAATCATTGTAAATAGTTAGCATGCAATTGCTTAAAATTTCATTCAATCGTAAGTTAGATAACAATTTTTTTTTTATATTCGACTAAGGTGATTCTGATCATTAAGATCACTAATTTAAAAAAAATAGTTGTAGTTATTTTTCTCAGTACTTTTTTGTACATGTTAAAGTTTGTGTTTTCTACTTGTGATGTTTTTGCACGAATGCTACGATACAAAAATACGTCAAACCTATTTACCTACATTTTTAAACCACCTGGAATTAAAATATATATTACTTGAATTATATTTTTAAGCAATTGCATGCTAACTATTTCCAATGATTGATGATTTTCAATCATTGGAAATAGTTAGCATGCAATTGCTTCAAAATATCATTCAATTAATTGGGCGGAGTATCTAAAAATAATGTTTAAAAACAATTGCAATATTGTTCATTGTTTCCGTAGTTCGAACGAATTACGGTAGATCGCTCCACGGGTGCCTTAAGCCGTAGAATATATCGGAAAATTTCGAGCATCTAGAATGGGTCCAGGGGGGCTAAAAAGGCCACATTTGATGTTTCATATTGTGTTCATCATATCCGTCAGTTTACATATTTTGACATATTTTATTATGTAAATTATGTCACCTGACAGATAAGATGATCACATTATGAAACATCCAATGTGGCCTTTTTAGCCCCCCAGGTAGCTCAGTTGGTCAGAGCATTCCCCTGTAAGGGACTGGTCACGGGTTCAAGTCCCGTCCGGGATGATAATTTTTTCCGATCAGAAAATCATTCGAAATATATATTATGTCCAAAAGCGATTCTTTCTTAAATTTTGGGTATATATGCATTCTACAGCACTGCATGGCAACACTAATGTCACGGTAAAAGGACGCAGCAATCGTTAGGTGCTCGCATCAGTTCCACATCATTTGGCCCGTCGCACCGCCCCGCCGCGCCTCTCCACGCCGTTTGGCCCCGCGTCGCGTTTACACATGCCACTTCACGACACCCAGCGAGCGTTTGTCACTACGAAGGTCGTTAGTTCGCCCCACCACCTCGACACGGGACTTATTGAAAAGAAAATTGTGCTGACTGAGATCTCCGGCTTTTATCTCGTTTGTACCTCGTTATGAATACTTATTGCAGATCCAATGTTAACTACTATTTGTTCAATTCTCTGTAGGTATACCATTCTATTAATATTAATGAAGGGAGACGTGAATATGTAGATACCTAAGTATAATATTGTCGAGGGTTGAAAAATGAAGAATTTAAGAATTGAAATTATTTATTAAACTTAGTTATTATAACATACTAAAGTCTTCATCGTCTTCGGCTTATCGCTGTTCCCGATGGGTTATTCATTTTGATCTGGATCATACGGCTTTTATGGGAGCCGTCTGAAAAGAAAGCCCTTCCCAGAGGCAGGTATAACGGCTTGTAGACGAGGTTGACTTGGAATCCAAAAACACCAAGATATGAAAATGTTTACTTTTTGAATTTATCAGCTGAAATCGAGCTGATAAACGGTACCTAGATATTTTCAGCCTTCGCTACAGTCACCCACAGAAATTACTTTCAATGACAGAGCTGAAAGGTTAAATGTGTTGGTCCATAAAATTATGTGTGCAGCCTGAAGACATTAATGATACGACTAAGAAAGAAATGAAAACAACATCAAGCAGAATCAGATGAAATTAAATCTGAAACTGTTGAAAAGCTTCAAAATTTCTTAATTACATAATCTGAAGTAACTACCTATGCTTAAAATTCTAATGCTAGAAAAGATCAAATGTTAAAAGGTTTCGTTTTTATTACGCTATTCATCTTACTGTAACATTATTTTAAAGTTTAAATTTAAAAGAAATTCATTAAAAATATCACTTTGCCTAGACACACATAGTTTCTACAATTTCACTGTAACAGTGAATTATGTAAAACAATTTGTACAACTCAGCACAAAAGTACTTTAAATTAAAGAGGTTTTTAAATTAATCTTTGAAGAGAGGCTGAGGAGTTTTTAAGCTGGTTTTACAAAAATAATTTTAGGTATTACATTCATGAGAGAAATGTTATCGACATATGGAATATGTGAGTGTGAAACTTGCTCAAGTACCTACCTTTAAGAAACTTAATGTAGCGAAAGGATGGTACATTGATAAAATCATAGAAGATCGCTGAATTTTTGGAATTGCGTGAATCATACGACACTCTCCATGCACAAATTAGATGTGATTGTGAATTAAAATTTTAGTTCTGAGGCGAGGAACACTTCGTAGTATGTCCCCTGAAATGAAATAATGAATGATAATCCCCATGAAATCTTCAAAAAACCTTCCTTACTAGACTTAGTAGACTTATAACATTATATATGATTAAAGATATCAACAAAATACCAAGTATATAGGCAAACTAGTGGTTTACATCGATGAATCAGTCAATCAGTCGAGATAAGCAATTTATATAGTATCAATCAATCAATTAGCCTATCGACGTCCACTTCTGGACATAGGCCTCTCCTAATGTGCACCATACCAACCGATCATCATCCTAGCTACCTTCTTCAGGTCGTCTGTCCATCTAGCGGGGGAGCGTGCCAACTTCCGTTTTAATAATATAGTTTAGATTATTTTATAACATACTTTCTTTAGCCGACAATAATGCAAATTTTTTCTCGATGTTTTTAGCATTGTGCTTTGTACTACAATAAATGAGCTAACTTTTTACCGTAATTAACTACAGTCTAAAAAACAAAAAGTAGTAGGTACAAAAGAATTTAAAAATGTAAGCTATTTAAAATATTTTAGGCATTGCATTACATGAAACTAAAGTGTCGCAGTAACTCGACGTTGCACAAGCACCATACGGTTTGTTTACCATCCTTTAACTTTAAATGCCTTGACATAATCCGGGACAAAGGCCTGCGAACTGCCCACAATGGGTGCACAGCTATTAATTATTTGCCGACAAAAGACGTTTTGTGGAGAGGAGTGCACCGACTTGGAACGATCACACAAACGGCCTGGGAGTAATTCGGTTTGGTTACAGTAAAATACCGACAGTGTAGATAGCACATATCATAACATCTTATATGTATTATTAGTAACATATTTTTGAAGTAATAATTTTAGAAAATACACCATAACAGCTTAATTTTTTTATACCATTAAAAAATTAAGCTGTTATGGTGCTGCACTCTGCTAATAAATATAATAATTTACAGAAGAAATATTATTATCTATAAAAGGAATAAATTTAAACTATAAGAACTACGAAGTTACCAGTGGATTGTGGGAATCAGATGGCAGTCGATAAGGCCGTATAAATCGAAAGAAGGAAAAGGAGCTAGCGAACCCTGGACGCCGAGAAGCAACCGGGAACCACGCTAAGATGATGATGAGTTTAGGATAGAAGGTAGTAGGCATATATATCATACATTGATACACCTCCCTTATAAAGCACGTCAACGTGTATAACAGTGGCGTGCATAAAATAGATCGTTCTGATCTAACCTAGTTCTGGTCTGATCTGGTCAACAGTTCTGCATTTGGTATAGGATATAAAGCTGAGCAACTGTATTCTTCCCGAACTTTTGCGTAGGTATATTACACATGTTACCTATACAGATTTCTGATCATTAACGCCCTTGTAATATATACAGGAACTAATGTAGGAAAGTTACTCGTATCAATTCTAAATCAATCAGCTCAGTGTTGATTGATGAACCACACATAATATCATAACACTATCGGTTGTAATCAATTCTAACCTTATTACGACATGAAGCTTTCTCCCTACACCTGCCTACACTTATAACTCGAGGCTTTCGCTCACGAACTAATCACCAAGTACTATAAAGTTAAATTAATCAGACATGACACTTTACAGCAAGCGTACAGCCCTTCTACCACTTTATGCCTAAGTGTCGTTCTAAGATTTCATTACTTACTATCAAAGCACGGTATAAATTTCTATAGCGGTATTCGATTTAAATGTCGTCGTATTGTGATAGTTGTGCCAAGGTTGTTCTTGACAATGGAAGAGGAAGCAATACTCTTGCAGTATTGGTTGCCCTTTCTAACTTCATTGGAATTATATAAGTTATTGTACCCTTTTTTAATGTTGTAGTGGGCGCCAGGTGAACTAATGAATACGCCGAATTTCAAGGTTCACCCACATAGCAAATTACTAATTTCTAATCTAATAAAAGACTAATTATTTTACTTGTTTACATAATTTAATGATTTATATCATCATGGTATTCATGTAGATAGATGTAGTAGATAGGTGTAAGATACCTAATCACCGCCAAAACTACCAATTAAACCAACCAAACAATATTTCCACTCAAATGTTGTCTGGCAGAAATAACGTTAAGCGATAAGACTGCTGTTTCCTTTTTTATTTCTGTATCGTGAGTGGCTACCAACCAAAAAAAACAGTGTAATTCTGCCTGTCTCGACTAATCTATTATTGGCCATAACCATTGTAACTGTTCGACGTTACAACCGGACACATCAGACTGAGAAAGAACAGCGTATCCATTTATATGTAGAAAGTATATGGGGCTAAAGAGGGTACATTAAACTTTGATTGGCTTTTCATAGTCGGCAGCAGCGTAGGAGTGCCGTTAACTTTAGTGCAGCTACAAATCGCCTCTCATTGCCAGAGTAGAACGCCCATACGGATAGAAATAAAACCGCCGATGTTCACATAGGAGCTTCCTTTCCACGTTAAACCCCAGTTTTATCATTCGTTTTACTGAAATAGGTATCTTGTTGGACACGAAAACGTTTCGTGCTCCGTATAATGAATGGTTTTATCTTAAATAGATCACCTATTTTAACATGTGGGCAAAGGTAGCGAAGGAATAAATAAGACGTTGGCCAAGGATTGAACTTGTGGTAATTTGGGCTTTGTTGAAAGTGAGAGAAAAAGGTTGGGCTTCATAAGATTATTCGTTTGAATTTGGAGCTCGACTACTGTGGAAATATTTTAACCCTACGGAAAAACGCTTCCAAACAACTTTAGTTTCCTAAAGATATTATTATTTTCACTGATGAAAATAATAGCGATCAAATCAAACTTGCGTATAACCTGTATCAGCTTTAACTCAAAAGAATTTATTAACATAAAACTAGTTTATACAAAATAATTTCTTTGAGTTACACGTTATAATCTAGTTTTGTATGACCACAATCACTTTGATTGACGAAATTCGCCCCTAATGTCGTCTTAATAGTGACGAGTAATGGTCGTCAGAGTTTTTATAGATCAACAACGCATGAATTTTTCTGATTTTGTTAATCATACAATTTATTGGTACATACTTGTTGGTGAATAAAGTGGTTAAATCTCATTATGGAGGTACGTAGGATTAGTAACTCAACTTGACATACAAGTGGTACTTGTGTGTCATTTTTATGTGCGCATTTATTTTCACCAGTAGCCACTAACTTAATTGTAAATTAATACGCAACGCCGCGCTAAGGATAAGGAAAGCTAAGAGATATTATTTGCTATACAATAGTTATGTACAATACAATAGAAAACATATGCATATGACAGGTGTCACTACACTCGGCATAGTATTGTGTCGCTAATAGGTCCGACCTCAGCATATGCTACAAGTGTGTTTGTTGTACTGATTAGCAGCTGAATAAGTACTTGACCTTTGCAACAGGACGATGAATGAATTATATAGAAATAAATGTATTTATAAACATAGAGTACGGGGGAGTAGTAAATTCGTGAAGTGACCACTGAAGTGGCTCTCCATAAGATAACTTTCCGATAACTTTTTTATTGTACAAGCTGTACGTGCTTACTCTGCTGTAATCGTCTTGGCGTTACTCTGTTTTAAAATGTTTATGATGATATGCAAATGCAAAAATTAATTGATTACAAAATAATATAATGTAATAAATGTTATTTTTGTAGTTGTGATTCTTCAAATTCAAATTATTTATTGCCACGAAGTGTACAAAGTTGTCCATACAATTGTTTCAGTGTTTATTACTTAGCGCCTTTTTCAGGCATTGCAATATGAGTCACAGAGTACATTATCATGACAGAGTTATATCAGTTATGTGTGATAATGTTCTCAAATGACCGGCAGCAGTCTTATGTTTGAAAAACCAACCAAAGGTCGCTCAAAGCATGAGCCGAGCACTTCGTAATCTCTCTCTGAAGGTAACGAATGTACGAACCCTAGAACCGCAGCGTCTAGACCACACGCGGCTTTAACCCAAACTTATAAGATAGTAGTAGAATATTACCGTGTACGAATCTTCGTAGACGTACCTACATAACTTTTTGTATAGCAAGTAAGAAAATGATAAGAAACCAATTTATTAAGAGTAAAATTATGTAACTACCCTTACAACCAATTCTATGCCACTGCCAGTGCAAGGGGTTACGTGGGTATATAAAGATGAATATGCTATAGTTGAAAAACATGAAGCGTTACGAGTTCCGACGCGAGATTCTGCGCCAATGTATATTGAGCCTAATTTTGACTTTCCGTGGCAAAAAAAAATATCGCAAGCGAAGATTTACTCCGAAGCTCTAAAGTAACGTTAAAATAACATTAGTGACCAAATTATCTCGTCTGATCCAACTTAAATGAATAAAGGAAAAAGGAAATAAAGTAAGTTACAATGAATGTTATAGCTCTATTCTCAACTTAAAACCGACGAAGATTTTATTGTAGTACTAAGTAGTTACAAGAATCATTTTACTTCAGGTAAACTTTCATCGGACGCTTTCTTAGCTACCTACATTAATTAATCTGGGACTAAATAATTATCTAGTAAAATTTCAGGCGGTACAAATTATCCAGTATAACTGATATAAACTGAGATTAGTCGACATTGTTTATAACCGCATTTGTAATTCTAAGACTGGGATAAATTCTAGTCCAAATGTTTACTACCCCTGGAAACTACGACTAGAATTTTAAATACGACGAAAAGGCCTATTTTATTGGAAATTGAATTTGTAGCGCTTTCATTTAGTTTAAGGAACGATAATTGCAAATGAATACTGGAGAAAATGAAGCCACGTGTTGATTAAAGGCAGTCCCTTTCTGAAATGACCCCTCGTGTCAAGACTACTCAAATGGATCTCCATTTAGATAGTCTCGGAGCTTGTATCTACTAAGCAGACGACGCGCGACGTTCTAGGGGAACTATGTATGTATTACCTATCCAATCTGGAATTGCATTTTAGATTTTATATGATAGCGACACGCGAGTAAGTCCCCTGATATATCAAGTTCACATAAGCTCTGATAACCACCATAGGAGACTAAATTCAAACTAAGTACGGTTTATAATTTGGGTTCTATAATAAGCATACCTAGATACTTTTTTACCCTTTTAACATCTTCAGTGCAGAAACCTCTCTTAATACAGTTGAATGCGTGTAAATAATCTAACTACATAAGGTATAGTATCATTTTGACAGCTGTCGTTAAAGGCTAGGTGTCTATTGGGTGTCTACAAATCAATAGTGAGAAGAACTGATACAGATAAAAATATTCATTTTCGATCGATTGATTTATGATCGCTGGTTTGACAACTCCCTTGTTACCTCATGATTTTTTGTAACATGAACCGGTTCATCTTTACCACCTGTTACCACCGTAATGATTGAAACATAACAACACTAAAATGATGACTTTTAGGATGTCTCGCAGAAATGATGCATCATTTCATTATAATCATCATAACTTTAAATTAATTTTAAGAGATTTGAACTGAAATTATCTAGCGTTATATTCCATCAACTCAATTTACTGTATCTGATGCATTACGATTTATTTATCTTATAACTTATGATTTTATAATTGTTTTAGTTTTCGTTCAAATCGTTTCATTTTCGTTTCAAGCATCTGCTAACCCCGTCTATCAAAAAGTACCATTTAGATTATTTGAACTTGTAACTGGTAGGTAGGTACTAAGCTGGCGATCAACGAACGAGCCTCTGATGCATGATGTTTTCCACTTGGGGTTAGGAGGCCAGACAACAGTTGCTTACTTAAATAAAAACAAATAAGTAGATCCACAACTTCAAATATAGAGCGTCGGATTCAACCTATCTCATCACTAAGTTGACGATGATAAAAAAATTGTAGGTTGTAGGTACTCAAATGTAACAGGCAAACAGTTTGTCGCCTTTCGTTAACATAATATAAACTCACGCCTATATCCCCTGCCAGTTTATGTTTAGGTCCCAATGTAATAGGTGGCGAGCCTATTGCCATTAACCGGGCACTTATAAACCTGCGATAAATACACACATAACTTCGAAAAGTCATTGGTGTGTGCCACGGTGAACCTGGGATCGAACCCGAGACTTCGTCTCAGCAGTCCATTACTCAGACTACTAGACTACCGCGGTTATTTCGCTTTCATTAAGTAACTAATACCAGGTTATCTGCGCATGCTTTCACCCGCGTGGAACTCTGAGTCCATGCCCGCATGCCTACATGGATAAAAAGTAGCTCCTGTCTTCGAGATTATAATTCATCCCCGTACCAAGCTGCAACTTGTTCCGTGCAGCCGTTTTAGCGTGATTGAGCAACAAACATCCAAATATATAGGATACAACTAATACAAGGTATGCCTGACCTAGTTAAATTCAACCGAGGTAGGGGTCAAATCCTGTATCAAACTCAGGTTAACAAACCACAGCAATCGCTCGTAAAATAGCAAAGTAATTAGTATGTGTCCACCGAGGCTAACGATCTCGACGGTAACTCTCTTTCACCTGCACCGGCACTTCGAAACAGCAACATTAATTTCAGTATTGATTTTAATACTGCAATCTAAAGGATTATTTATAGACTGGCACTAAATTTCAAATTAATGTAGGTAATGCAAACAAACATGTAAACCTAAATTATTAAATTAATATTTAAAAGTAGGTACTTATTGCGATATCCAATTGCCATAATGTTAAATTTTGAATACATAATTGACTCAGACTCTGCAAGTGTAAATGCAACCTACCGAGAACCCATGTACGAACAGCTCTTTACTCGTTCAATTTTTTACCGAGAATCCATGTACGAAGGATTCGTTTCTCGTTTACTTCTTACCAAGAATCAATGTAGGTACGAGCAGCTCGCTTGCTCGCTTGCTTTTACATACTGACAGCTCGAATGTTCGTATTGTAATATTTTAGGGTACGTACCTAAAATGCCTGTGAGTGCCTACGTACTTTAATACAGCACTCTGTGGTCTTTGCACTACATTCAATGCGGTATTTACGACCTTATAGATGAGAAAAAATTAAACATGCAAGCGATCTGGCGGTGCACGTTTCTATCTTTGAGTTAGACGACTAATTTATTGATTTAGAACTGGAGCAAACTTTAATTTTAACTTGTACCAAAATGGAACACGAATTTAGGTTTGAATGGTTTTTGTATTTCATAGTTGATCTAATTCTATATTGTAATAGTACTCGTAGGAGTATCTACTGCTATTATATCTCAGAGCAAACGATGAAAAGAAGTTTCTATGAAAAAGTCAACAAGCGTGTTTCATTGCGAAATCTACTGGGTAGTATCTATCATGATGACATGTAACCTATAACCATCCCATCGAGCATAAGTTCCTCGATAAATGGGCTAGGTATCTAACACGACTCTTCAGCTTTATAATATTAAATAGTATAGATTATGATAGTTAACTAAACGCTCACGTCTCAAATGTCAGTCAGATCTTCAGTTTATTGTTGAAGCAAAGCCAAAATCGAACAACTTACCGACTCCTGATTGGTGGAACCCGCACAACTTTGTTCCTTTCGACAACTTCACCTGGATGTAATCTTTAATAGAGTTTCCTAACTTCATAATACTTTGCCTAGCTACTGAAACTATTAGTTTTCTTTTCCCAGCCGGAAAAATGTCTAACTCTGATTTTCATCCGACGCAAGTTAAATTAAGTTGGAATCTACTGCATCGTGAATAAAAGCAATCATAAATTACTTCCTTCTCAGTAATATTTGTTAATGTATTCATTAAACATTTAAATTCTTCTGTATTTTTTTGAATACGTCCATGGGTATATACCTATTCACGCAAAGGTGTTATGATTGTATACCCATCAAGAATTCTTCAGTTGTTTTCAGTCACTGTGTATAAGGTGCAAATCTATTGCTTTTAACCTGGTACTATTTCTCAATAGTGTTTCTAAGAGAGGAATTCATGAACACAGCTCGGAGTATGAACCCGCGACTCCTAGCATGACAGTCGCATTTCCCTACAAATATTCTGTGGTAGCAAAAATAAAATAATATTGACCCATGTTATATGGGCCGAACCAACTTCTCTGCAAACCAGTACACCTGCTGATTGACAGACGAGGGTCTGGTGCAGACTTTCCTCTGAGGATCTTTCTCGAGGTGTAACGGTAATCGCTCCCATAAAAGCCGTCTAAGCCAAACTAAAGGGAGGAGAAAGTCGGGATGCAGCTTGGAACCACTCCAAGACCTTTGTCAACCCTCATACCAATGTAGTTTTATTTATTACAATTACAAGTTTCACTCCAAAAATAACAGTAAAACGTTTAAATAAACTTATTAAAAACCACATTTTACGAAAAACTATTTCTATTTCAGCGGCTCACGAACCTAAATCCAGTGAAAATAAAAATATGTCCTCTCTCGTAGTACTTTCACGGTTCTGCGCCCTTCGCATGTAGGTCATATCGCTTTCGTGCGCCTACCTGCCCTCCAGCGTGTTTGTGCTTAGCAAAAGAGTAAACCTACACTTTTTTCGTCCCAACAACAAATATGACGCCGCTTTTTTCAAGTTCACACGAACCGAGCACTTGGGTTTTTCTACCTACACAGTCAAAATAGTTTTGAATCGAAATGAATCTTTTTCGAGTTGCATTTATGAATTTTGATAGAATAATTTACTTTAAAACGCGAGAAATTATATCGTGGCTATAAATAGTGAGGGGAAATAAAGTGTTACGTATCTATTATACTCGTTATTTCAAACAGAGAAACTCTTCATGTTGCATAATGTCCTGCAGAGGTAGTTAAAGTACTCTTTTAGTCAGTATGACCCACTGTTCAGTGACTTTGAATCTGTAAAAGGCCAGGCTAGTTGCTTAGTGGATCTTTTTAAATATAGAACCTGAACACCAAAAACAAGAAAAACAAAAAGATACTATCGAAAGCCATTCGTTCAAAATGTTAAGTGTGATAAGCTTAACTTTGTACTGCGTCATTATTATTTTGCCTACAACATAACAATCAAGTATTACTTATAGCAAAATGGCTACAAACTTTCACTATTACGTGTAGTTGACATCGGTTTATACCATTGACCCAAATTGTATCCCCGAACGCGGAATATTCCATCGGAATTCTACTTATTGGAAATAAATCCTGGATGAAATGGGATGTTACCTATTCAGTAAAACCCTCCTTGCCTCCTTACAGCTAAACGTTTACATTATATACATACGCATCGATTCAAGAAGCCACCACATTTCTATACGCGTTCTGCGATTACATATTACCGTAAGTAACACAAATAAAAAAGCCAGAGGGTAATATCGACAGTATCTATCGGTAGAGGAAAACCATGGAATGGTAGTTTTAATCAACAGATAATTTAAGCATCCTTGCAACAATGGTATCTACTACTTGTTGAAGGAAAATGTTACAATATTAATAATTTCAGGTAAAACATAAATAAGTAACAAGTATTACAATCGCTGATCAAAGTACCATACCACACCAACGTACCACACCACGTACCATAATTTGATATTGGATTTCTCAACCACGTAAAAACGAGTCAGTCAATCAATGAGGTGTTTAGGACATATTCTCGACAAAAAAGTGAATTCGAGACGTACGTATAAATTATACTCTGTGTACTTTAAACTAAGTATTAATTTCCAAAGCAGCAGCATAATACCCACGTTTAATCCGAATTTTCACTAAACTACACCATAATAGTTAGTATACATTAATTAGAAAACCATTTGGATTGTTGATACATGGACAAAATCCCTGATAGGTCTGTGTCATCACGAAGTTGACGTGCTCTCCGCACCGCGAAATCAGTCAATCATCGAGTGCTGTGTTTTGTTTAGGTACCTATGTAAAGTAGGTACTGGAACTAGGCAACATCAATATTATTCTAAGCTTATGAGTACAAATCACTTTCAGAGCCAAAGAACTCGTGTGCTACGACACTCAAATTTTAATGTGCTTCCATTGAAATGTAGTGACTAGCAATTAATAAAGAACTATTAAATACTCTTCTGAACACAAGTATGGTGTTCTATTCATTGTGTAAGACGCTAGTTAGACTTGAAATCAGAAGATACGATCCTAATGTGACAAGTAAGGTGAAAGGTAGAGAGCTATTAGGGATGAGTGTTACGCATTTTTCAAAAATTTAAATTAATTTTGTGATTTCAGAAAACATTTCGAAATTCAAGTAACATTTTTAATTTTATTGAAACAATGTTTAGCAAAACATTACATCCATAAAGCAGTGAGACACTATTAACCTCGTGTGGCTCTGTGGCTGAACCCACTCAGAGTAAGAAAGACTAGAGAGACCAATGAATACCGATTAGGTACGTGTAACAATAGCTTTACAGCAGACTTAGAAGCAACAAGTTTATTAAACTTAATTTAAATGCAGTGGCTGTAACTTGGATATTCAAATGAATATATAAGAATTAATCTACATGAATCTGCTACATTTACCAGAATTACGATGTAATATCATGTCGCGTGGCAAGCGTTGCGTCGGTAGCTTGGTGGTTAAGGACGACCTTATGATATGGTATATGGGAGGTCCTGGGTTCGAATCCTGGCCATTACGTTACCGATATGAGCCCACTCCACACAAGCTAAGGTTAGGGTGAAGCATCAACAATATGGAGTTCTTCAAAAAGGGCATTAGAAGGTTTTTAGAGGATTGCAAGCATGAGTGTAACAGCCGCTTCCTATTAGGTGTATCGTGTGCTTATTTGCCAACTAAGTGGAATATAAAAAAACAACAATAGTTCTATTGCCTGACAATACAGCCTTGAATTGTTGTGCCAACAATCAAACTTTTATATTTGTTTCTTCATGCAATCGCATAAAATGTTGCCACAATAAATGCATGAACTCGATGAGCGAGTAATCTGACACGCAAGCAATCACGTTTACCTGAGAAATAAATCAATAATAACATGCAATAATAGGGTAAAAAAACAGATGCCGATATTATGCAGATATTTATTTGTGATTTGAAACAAATCTCATGCAAACACATTTTGCGTGAGATTATTCGAACCACCGGATAACCAAAACATACTAAAGCTGACGTACCTATAAAATAAAAACAATAAATATTTACTATAATAATTAATTTAAAAAAAAAAACGTTTTTTATAACAAAATTTTGACTAAAAAGTCTTTTGTACTAAAAAATATTTCTTATTTGTAAGAGTTGTGCTAATGTCAAAAGCTTGTACCCCACAAGTTCATTTTCGGTGTTCTAATTGCGCTATCGGGCTGGTGGCATCCAGTAATACTTAAGTACTTCCTTTGTATAGCCTATGTACTATGCCAGACTATATCTATCTCTGTGCCAAATTCCAACCCAATTCATTCCGCCGTTTTGCATGAAAGAGTGGCCAAGTAATATCCATCCAAAACAGCTCACTTTTACAACATTGGTTGGATGATATACAAATTTCTATAGTAGGTTCTTAAAAACATGCAAATTGTATGGTAAAATAAATATTAATTCCGACGATCGTTGTGTAATTATGTTGTAGTTATAATTTTCTTGAAGCACTTGTTATTCGTGACTCGACAATTCTAACTAATAAACGTAATATATGTGACCTGCTGTTAATTACCACTTGCCAAGCCAGCAAATTAAAACAGCACAACGTTTTACACAGAACTCAAAATAAATAAACAACTCGTTCTTTTGTCACAAAAGCCTTACATATTAACAAAAGGGGAATTAGGATGAAATTATTCTTAAACAGCTTACTTAGAAGGAAACAGTTTTTCATACTGAAGTAGGTATTATTACTGCATGGCTGACTGTTCTTTACAAATTTTGTGAATGCTTTTCTTTTTTGTTTTAATAAAGAAACCATCATCGTCCTTTCCAAATTCCTCGAATATTTTCTCAATTTCGTTAAAATCAGTTTTCAGACTAACTACGAAAAGACCGAATTTCGATTTTTTCTGTGAAGCGACTACCATCTGCCCTCCACAACACATTGGCGATACCAAAGTTCTGTAGTTCGATCAGTTGTCAGACATTTTAAGGCTCCATCTACCCGGAACGAATGCGGGACCATATTCTTGAAAATAAAGACTATTATTATCATTCATAGAGGTTCGAATGTCAACCGGGTCCAACGGCTTAGCATGCTCGCCAAGGCACGGTAAAAAGCGTATACCCCTGAATATATCACAGACTTTTATAAAAAAACTACAACCCAATTCCCCCTTTCATTATTCATTAACTAGACTAAACGCTGAATGTTTCCGTTTTACTTTATAATTCTACAGTTGTTAATTTCATTATCTTCATTTTGAATTAGACTATTTTAAAGATGAAATAGGTAGGTACGCCTGAAGAACATTATAGTGCGGTGTAAGTCATAAAAGTTTGACTATAACAACATATCACTTCATTGAGAATACGTATAATGTATGACTCTCAAAGAAAATGACAAAGATACTGAGGTAGGTATGTAAAAATAATGTGTGTAGGTGCCGTGATAACTCGACTCAGGAAGCCCAAATGTGTCTTTAGAACATTCGTTATAAACGTAATGTGCGCTTGTAAGTACATTTTGATAACTCCAAATTCTTTCTTTTTGATATATTCATTTTACATGCGGCTCGAGACAGCCGTAAAGATTAATAGGACATCTTGACTGCATATTGTCCAACCATTTCCAGTGTGATAATTTAATTTTAATTTGCCAGTGTATGTAGAAAAATGAGTTGAATTCTCACTATAATTTAGCACTAAAATATATATAGTGGATATTCATGCCCGTGGTTTCCAGATGCTCTCAGATCAGTGACAGCCATTGATATAGTTTTTATGAAACACAGCTCTGATTAATGAATGTTTCCTCTTTGGATTGCGACTCATTTAGATATAAAATACGGCTTCATCATAATTGTTCAACTAACGCACATAAATAATGTTGCCAATTTTATATTTTATTCCACATAGCGTATTCACGCCAGTGAAGGGAAATTTATTCGACTCCAAGCTATTACTGCAAAATTCATAAATTAAAATAAAAAAACAATAATGTGCACGTCAACTCAGCTTATTTCTATGTTCTATTTTGTTATCAAGTTCCACGAAAATTAATTCACAGTGATATTGGCTGCAAATGAACTGAAAATCTCACTGTGACCATGTGGTCAGTGCAGCGGCCAACTTGCGTTGCTAAATAGGATTATTGACTGCATAATTGACTGCTGCAATTTATGACCGAGCGGAAATTGTTCAACAGGCGAGCTGCAATTTGGAAGTGCAGATATAAGTTAGGTCTGTTTGCAAAGACGTTTGTTACGATACTTTGTAATCATTTACTTTATTTAGAGAGATATTACTTAAGTTTGAATTTACTTGAGTCTTTAAATGTATATGAAATTGAAAAACTCAAAATTGCATAAACATTTTATATTTGCAATGCTGTATAAAAGAGACGAAAATGAGTTGATAGCAGTAGGTAGCTACCGTATCAAAAGACAAAGTGTTGTTCACAACAAATGCAAATCGACTTCTAGTCCGCAAAGTGAACGAAGTGCTTATTTTGGGGCAGCAATTAAGTCATTACCCTGGACGTAAGTACAAGAGCATGATAAAGTGGGAACAAAGGATCGCTTTGAAGGCTGTTGGTGTGCAACAGCCTTCGATTAAAACGCAGGGGATACATAGCCGTTAATCAATATTCACCTATGCATAATATTGTCACCGACAGCAGTGGATGTTTTAATTTATAAATTTCTCACAAATACCAGAAAAAGGTAGTATGTCTGTAAACTGAGTCACTTTCGACGGAGCATCCCTTCTCCCACACAAGCACAATACGAGCACGTTGTTACCGGATCTGTTAATCGAGTGATAACGTTTCTGTCTTCAGCATCAAATGTCTTTTTTACTGTCCGTCGATGTTTAGGATTATGTAAGCTCGGTGATTCTACCGCTTTGAAATATCGAACACCATTATCCATAGCCCAAAAATATGCTGGTTGGTTAGTTTCATCGGCCTTAAAGTGATACGCCATACCTAGAAAGGAACAGATCTCAAAGACTATAGTTTTAACTACCTACGTCATCCCCGGTCAGTCATGCCCCTTTTTCGAGATCTTCAAAGCTTCAGCGCTGTACACCGTCTGAAAATGCAGCAGTGGAGTTTGTTGCGCCGTTTCTTCTCCACTAGCGCCTAGGAAGCGGTGGTAAACTTAATATTAAGTAGTTTTTGACGTCAAAAGATGTAATTATGTTGCACTATTTTGAAAAATAAAGAAAATGAAATGAAAATGAAAGAAACTACACAATTAATTTTCTTTAGCAATAAACCTGTTACGTTTCAAGACAAAACCATCAATTTTCTTTTTAACTGATTCATTTTAAGCTTCAACATTATCATGGAGGTGATAAAAGAAGCACATTTTAACTCATTCTATCATGAATTCTGTTAACCCAATTTGTAAATGCGACACGCAAACGTACATTTTTGTATCGATTTCCCTATTTCTATAGGGCTAATGAGGGGTTGTACAGCCAGAGTACGCGTCCGTGTATTTACTACCCCTGACGCGACCAAATCGAATTATCACTACAAACGGACTGAAGCCATGACAGGCCTCCAATGTTAATTGTTCGTTCAAATAATCATTATGTGGGACAGTATTTACACTACAGATTCGAAAACATTCGTCGACACACAATTTTGTATCTCGAATTTACACACCCAGCAAAGATTTGTTAAATCGTCTTTTCTGTTTGAAATACGTAATTTCATTCGGACGTTCTGCGAATAAAATTAGATCTCTCATAATCTTATTCGTGCGAATTTCTTTTCATTAAACAAATTCACCTAAAGTTGTTTACTGTCACGGGTGTTCATTTGCCAAGGCCTCGTCTCTTTCGACCTGAAAACATCTCATTTGTAAGGATAAACGTTATTCATTTCGATGTTAAATGCTGTATTTTAAAAGGGAGTGTGCCAAATGAAATGAATTCGTCGTATAATAATTTCGTTTTATTGACCTGAAAAATGTATCCAATCAAAAATATAAGCACTTGTTAGATATTTTTTGAATATGTATGATAAATATACATAATATGGAGAAATATATGCATAGTCTGTATGTAGTATGTGTTTTCCATTAATTTTATAGTATTTATAAGGTCATTATTATTTTATCCGAACAAATTGTTAAACGCGGGTAGACGAATATCGTACGACGCTCACGAAAAGTATAAAAGGCAAACACTGCGGTCGATAGGACACAGTTGTTCTCGAGCCGGCGAAGCGAAAGGTACGATCTAAGTCTTATAATATTATTGTGTTATCTTGTGCTATGTACTGTTTATTTCTCTTGTGTAATGTGTAATAATTTGTGTGATTTACCTACTTGTGAACGATGTGTTGAGAGTAGAGTATTATCGTAATATCCTGTGTGGTAATATTTGCAGTGACAGTAAATTGTTATAAATGGGGTACGTCATACTTTCATTACGTTATCAGTGCTTTTAGGGTGTAGTAATCGTGGCTACGACGTATCCATGTCGTAATACCAACAATAATCCAAATTGATATTGCTAGTGATTCTTAGTAAAAGATGTGGGTAGGTCACGTTTATAATGCTTTATTAAATGATCACAACTTATCTGTAGTAATATATGCCGATAATAAAGTGGGGATATATTATGCAGTTACCTTGTTTACTTATTCTATAGTACCTGCAAATAGTACTAACGATATTACCATGTTACAGTGTACAGATAAACAGTAAACGGGTAATTCCACAACGCCTATAATATAGGTGAGTACCCGTGTATTGTCAAAATAGCTTTATCTTACCTTATGTGTATTGTTATAATACCTTTTCTATTAGCTTATGTACATAGTTACTTATTACCTAATTATATCACAATCAATTGATTAGGAGACGAGCTGGTTTCTTGTCAGTTCTTTTCCCAGCTAATAGTAACCACTTGGAACTGACGTAGCATACCTTCCACAACCCATCCTTAAGCAATCCATAGGCCAATTATAAATGGAATAAAGAATAGTAATGACATTTGCTGTTTTAATACTTATCATCCATATATATATATATCCTGATGGTGTGTATGTACTGTGTATACCTATATATATATATATATGTATATAGGCAAGTATATAATAGAACCATAGTTTATTGAGACAATGCTTTATGAAACAGCTATGAAAGGTCCTAGATTATATTATAGAGCATTGTATTGTACATATACACATATACATAGACCCACATAAACTTCTGGAATCTAACACACTCATACTAATTATTATCTTTATCTACTTTGTCCACTAAAAGTGATAGGTATTTATAATTTACAGGTGACTTGTGTCTAGTTTGTGAGACGTTTCTATGCAATTCTACGACACACAAAATGCGGATAAATGTACTTAGATACCTTTTCTATAAATACATATTATGTAAAGAAAAATCCAGACCAATGCAAATAAAGATATTCATGCATACAAATATTTGCACTAAGGAGAAATCGAACGTAGCAGCAGTCAAACGCTATTACCTACTACCACGCCACAGAGGAGGCCACAGATATGTATATGTACAAGGAACTATTAAAAAGCTGCGTAGGTCGATACTGTCTTTTACAGGTGAAGTTTGTAAACGCTTTATTAAAGCATCTACTGAATTGGCAAATTTACTGAAACCAGCATTAGTATGGACGTCTGGAATTAACATAATAATATTATGTAAAGATTATTTCGCGATAAAGCGGCAAGCAAATGTCCCTGTGTATTTATTAATTATTAATTTATTCAAATTTAACGAGGGCTCATCTTGTAGGTATAGGTACATAAATTATTATATTCTAGTACACAACGCAAATGGTCATAGTTTTTAATAACTCGGCTTTTGTAATTTTAGAATCATGCTGAAACCTCTTCTTTTCGTTTCTGTTGGAATCTCCAAAACGTCTTACAGTAAAGAAGGACAAGATCTTGATAACTTTGGGTCATTTTCAGACTACGACATTATACATCACTATACGGAATTATAACATAATTTAGCTGATATCTAGCTACACAATTGGAAAGTTGGTAGTAGATAAGTGATATCACAAAGTTTAAGCTATTTGCTAGGTTCAAACGGTCTTATTTATAGGCATCTAATCATTAGTGTTAAGGGCCCTACTAAGACATAGCAAACCTCACTGGTAACTCATCACTCCTGGGACGTCACATGGCACTCTCGCCTGTAATAGCCAAAAGAAACCAAATAATAGAATTTTAGAATTGCGGACCCCTTATTTGTGTTTTTTTTATATATAGGATACGTCGAAATGACTTTACCTCGCCTGATGGTAACCTAAAGGCAAAGTCTCAGGACTGGGGTCACCACCACATACACCGGTAGTGCTACAGTGGCGGCCCTCAGCTTGACGGCCTCATCAAATGCTTTTTCACGCCCCGCTTAAAGGCCCCGGGACTATAGGAGGAATTAAACACATGCGCTGGTAAAGAATTTCAAGTCTTTATGGTGCGGCAAATAAAAGAGACACCGAACCACTTGGTTCTTGATTAAATTGATCCCACTGTGTGAGGGTTATTATGGTTTAAATGGCTATAAACGAAACGTAATAGCACAACTACAGTGTGGTACAATGTAAAGTAAGTCGTTAGTCAAACGAATCGCAAATCACAGCGAAGATGTTGAGCTATAAACTAAAGCGAGCTTAATGGTTATGCACACTGGAGGCAAACAATGAGCTCGCCTATAATGCCTTTTCCTGGAGACTTTTACTGCTATTAAGTAAATAAACACCCAGTAAGACTACGGGATACGATGGCGCGAAAGCCAACGAACGTTCACGATACTTAACATTATAGTTAATATCCTTTAGTTTTATGCTACTTACAAATGCACACATTGTTGAGATATAATTTATAGGAAGTCGATGTTAAAGCTCATAATTATTATCAATCCGTCTGATATCTTACGTTTTCTTCTCCTGGTGTCGCCTTTTTTCACTTTTACGGGAGTAACGACCATCAGGACAGATGAAGCCATTTTTCGTGACCGTCATAAAAAAGTCGATGTTATGGAGTTGAAAGAAAACAGTTGCTTAGGCACTATTACAGCGTCACTGCTTTATGCGTATCATGCGTGCGGGTGCCCGCACTCCTTATTGTTTCGTGCAAACCGTATGTATCATTTGCATGAAATTTGCACCATATGATTACCATTAGTTACCGTACTACTTCGTTATTCTGTACCATTAGTACTGGTTTGTAAATATGTGTTTGCCGTTTTATAGCATATTTATGTATATTACATTCACTGCTTTAATCTGTTATGTTTATGTATGAGTATGTTTGATCTATTATCCGTCTCAGGGGCCTTACTCTGAAAATCGAACATGAACGTTGCGGATCGAACGAAAACGGACAATTTGTCAAACAACGACAGCGAAAACGTCAAATGTATTTTGGGAGTAGGAGGTGTACTGATAACGATCGACAACCTCAATGTCAAACGATCGAAGACGGATCCGAAATCCGAAACAAAACACTTTCGGGGTAGCTAAATGGTCAAAACGTCAACGGATACGAAGATTTTCGTTTTTCGGAGTAAGGCCCCAGGTCTCAAATAGTTATATCTCTCGCACCCCAGCTGACTCCGGGGCATCTACGGCCGACGAGACGGTGGGATGTAGGATGACAGGCGGCCGTTCACTGGCGGACACGTGGCGAGCCTCTGAGCAGTCCGGCAGCCCGCCGCCGTGGCAGCAGCGTCTCCCGTGGGGAGTGCGCGATGCTGCCGCCACCGAAACCCGAGTGCACCGCGTGAAGGTCACGGCCTGGACCCTTCATAAGAAGTATCTATTTAATTTTTTCTATGAACTTAAAGATTGCAATTCAAGTTCTTGATTGAGAATGAGGTAAGTTGTAAAGCAGTACAAATAAAATCATAATCCTATAGATACCTTAATTAAAAAATTCCTTGAAATTATATACTAAGTATATGGATTAGAAAAAAATATTGCGGTGTGAAAAAATGACGATTCAGAAGGCGTCTATATCTCGTGTAACTATAAAAAGAGAATCTGACATAACATCACTCAAAGCCCCTACATATAAGCTAATATGATTTGAAGAAATGACATGAATTCAAATTCGTCCCATACGTTTTTTTGTGTAAGGCGATTGCGGGCCTTGGGAATAAGACTGACTAGTATGCGTGAGGGTGAAGAACATAACAGTATGACGCTCTATTAATTTTCAATATATATTTAGATGTTCCATATCTGCCTGAAGTCCCACGACGACTCATTTTTCTTTTTATTATTATGGCTGTATATCCCGCTGGAAGCAGAGGTTCGTTCACGCTTCACTTGAATTTTTTTAATCACATGCAATAAGAGGCTTGCCTATAGGTACATCAACTACCATATAGATGGAAACCTAACTCAAGACCTCAGATTATTTCCCCGTCTCAATTAATGACAGCCGGATTGCTTAAAAATCCTACTATGGTTGTTACTATGGAATGTTAGTTACTGTGTAATAGCTGAACGAGTGTGGATTAAATTTAGCACAGAGATAAATTATAGTCTGGAATAGCAAACAATACTTCAAGGCTAGGAATAGGTTTTTGTGGGTCACAAAAACGGAATTAATATTTCTCGCGAACCACTGGTGTAGATTATAAATTTCAACTGGAATAACAGATTTCTGAATAAAAAAGTAAAAGTAATCCTCATGAAACCCACTCTAAAGTAAATGGGGTAAAAAATAGAAAAATATGAGCATAGGTGTCATAATTTCACGCTAACATGGCACCAGGGGTGTTGTGTATGCGGCTCCCAGCTCATTTGCAACGTCTCGGCCTGTGACGTCGCGTTGAGTGATCGCACCGCACCAAGAGGAAGGAAGTCACCGCCTCCGAGGAGCGCCTCTATGCCATTATCTGCACAGTTAATGCCTTTTGTTAAGGCGCCATTCACATTGGAATAATTAATAATAGAGAGCAATTGTGTCTGTGGCAACCACGGCTTCTACCTAGATTACGCTAATGTGAATTTCTTAAGTTTCTTCATTTCTATAGTGTGGTCCTGTTTTCACTCTTATAATTTTTGGATGCCTTTGTATACTTCACTTAATTACTTTTACTTAGACTTTATGTTTTTACACTTTAATTACTGGCACTTACTGCGACTATACCTAGCCAAAGTAAAAGTAAAGTAAAAATAACTAAAGGCTCAGTTTAATATCATCATAGGCTTATTTATCATTTTACTCACGTATTTCCCAAGTCCTGTTTATGCTGATACTAAATTGCACCAATATATATCCGCTAATATGCTACTAACAGAGCATCAATCGAATTGAACGCGTTTATAATCATCAGATTTCACTGAGTAACAACTTAATATACTTACCTACCAGTAGCGAATCATGTCAACGGTAATTAATTACGACATATTTCTGACGCCGATAATTATCAGGTAGGTACGATTAATCGTAATCGTTCTAACTTTAACCATTAATTAATTCACTAACTTTTGGATAAGGTAACAAAAGTGTGTTATCATATTATTTTCCCAAAGTAAAAGCGCTTAAAAGTTAAAACACAACGATTTGGTCCTATCTAAATGACCCAAGTTGAACTATAATAGATCCCCGGTATCTGCGGTCATTCACCCTTCCACAAATCAGATTGAGCCATAAATCCGCAACGTTGATGCAAGTCGGTGACACTAACTGAGATACAAGTTAGAGTTGTATGTCAGCGGCGACAGCGGTGACACGCGCCCAAATGTAAATTCACCGAAATAAATCGGTGACGGCGATACCTATCACCAAACTGCGCACGAATTGAGGAAAAAGATCCATTTAAATGTAGATTGTCTCCGGTAATACTTCCATTTGTTTTTGTCTCGAAATCCACATTTGAGATACGATTCTAACCCGAAAACAGTTTTGTGGTTTCGTACGACTAACGCCTCACCCGAACAGAAGCCTCGATTTCTTTCATCCGCTTACTTTCCGTTAAATAAACGAAATTGGAAGTACATTTTTATTGTTGTAGCCACTGAAGAGATATAAAATGATTCGAAGTTTACGAATTTACGTAAATGGTCTGTTATTGCTTTGCTAAACGTCTTTGACCAATAAAAAAGTTCTAACTCATAAAACTGAAAGAGGAAATCGAAGGTACGTCGTAAAAACTATTACATTAAACTGAACAATCTATTTGTTTCTCATACATTTGTGAGTAATAAACAGGTACTAGTCAGTTTAATATGTATTTGCTTTTTATGGCCAGGGTCTAAAATTATACTGTTCTGTTTATGTAACATTTTTGGCACATCTGCCCCTCGCAACATTGTATTATCACAGGACTCAGGACGCGTTAGTTACCGTTACCGTTAGGTACTGGTGATCATAATTTTTACTACGTCACAATCAGTGACACAAAATGATGTTTTCATTTATCTTAATTCCCATATAGAGCGATATTTTACGTTTGCTCTAAAGTTCTTCGCTGGTCTAAAGAGCGAAGTAGATTAATTATAGTTCTCGCCAGTTAAATAAACTTTTGATAAACTTCGATGCTGGTTTCAACTTTTCCTACGACTCGTCAAGTTTTATATTTAGTATTTTTCTTTGCCATTGATTTTGACACTGATGTACAAGCGTAACAGGAGTGCAAGTGGATATCATTGGGCATTATAAAAAGGAAGGATAGAATTGTTTTATTAATTCATGATTTTTTATTCATATTTTGATATCAATAAATAAAAAATAGTAGTAAAAAATAAATAATAGTTACTTACTTTACTTATAAAAATATTAATATATTACATGCATTTAATGAATGAATGATGAATGCTGGCTACCTGATATTTAAAAATGTAAATATAAAATTGTAAAGTGGTTGTGTCTGTACATTTAATGAATTAATTTATCAATAAAATAATATTATATAACTTTGATAGTCCTCCTTAAGTTATTTTATTTAATAGCAAAGAAAAAACAGGTTTAAAGTAACTGTCAAAGTGATATAAAATCTGGTCCCTTAAGTCCGTTGGGCCGATAGAATCAATTAACGGCGGTTTATTCAATGGGGTTTGCAGTTTGACATTTTTCCAATACCATCGAACGAAACGTGCAATTCGTCACTGAGTAACTGAAAATATTTACTCCACGAAAATTTTGTTGAAATTTACATTGGCCTACTCTGGTTCAAAATATTTTCATTCAAAGTGAAAAGCTGTCACTTCAATTATTATTATTAAAACGTCAAATATTTAAATGAGATCGATAACAGGCAGAAAGAAAAGTACCTACCCAAGTAACTTATTAAAAGTACTCCAATAAGTTTGAACTCGGCTATTTAAACAAACTTTCTTCCAATAATACTGTATTGAGATATTAGGACAACTGAAATTCAAGAATAATATCCATAATATTTTTATATGAAACTACATCCGCTCCACTTAAACTTTAGATCTTTTTAACATGGACTGGCAAATATTTTTTTATCCGTATTCTCTATTACGTTGACCATGTATGTTAGTTAAAATTAGTATATATTCGTAAGTGGTATTCAACATAATTATCGTAGTACACCAGTAGGCGAATTCCTGCTACGAAATGTACCTAATAACTCTACTACTTTAGGTATATCGCCCTACAAAACTTCGATTCAATCGAAAATCTTTAAAAAATCCTCTATTAAAATTTACTTACTTTAATTTGATTACTTTGGTTCAAAACATTTTCATTTCCCAAGAAATTTTGTCACTTTAATTATTATTCAGACGTCAAATATCAAAATGAAGTCGATAACAAGCAAAGGGAACAGTAATAATTTTATCAAGTTAGAGGTAGAAATTCGCTTATTCAATCGAAATTTCATTAATAAACCTTATATTTATTGAACTAGTAGCCCAATTTAAAGCTAAAAATAGATTTATCGTCAATATGAACCCGCTTTCATCGGTATTTGATTAATTGTGTACCAGTTAAAACACAATGGTGACGTTTCTGAAACTGAGATGATCTCCTCACATGCATGCATATCAATGGTCTAGAAGACAACCGTGCTAAGTGCAAAATTCTGCATTTTGCACGGTTTGCCTTTTAGACCATCGATATAAGGTTCATATTTCAACGTAAAATTTACGCACAAACGTTTTTCATCGATATGACATCAAATGACTATATATTATAAGGGAACGTCCTGCTGTTTGGCGTCATAAAATCATACGAATCAATTTTACCAGATGTTTTACGAAAAATTTTTCTTCATAACCTTATCCTCATTCACCCGCCTCGATATTCACCAGCAACGTGGTTTGTGATCTTCCTCTACCGCTATTTTATTACTCAAGGCAAATTTACAACATGATCATCTGACTTTAATTTAAAATACATGACCGACTAACATCTCAACTAAATCCGAGGCTTTTACCTCGGACGGGTCTACTGATCTATTTATTTTTTGCTAATCTATACATATAAAAATCTGTAACTGATCGGTGTCTGTACATGGAAGATATAATATATGAGAAAAAAAATTATTGGGGGCCTTTATGAATGTAATAGATGCCAAAACAATGATTTTTAGAATTTTTGTCTGATTGTCTGTTTGTCGGTTTGTCTGTTTGTCCGCAAATTTTTGTGCGCGCTAAAATCAAAAACTACTGGAGGGCTTTTGATCAAACTTGGTACGATTATAGTTCATAGTGCTGGGCAACATATAGGCTACTTTTTATACCCGCGGCTTCGCCTGCGCTTCGTTTTTAGGTCGTTTTTAGTCATATCTGCGGTTCTACTTAACCAATTACAACCAAACATACGGTAAATTTTTAGTCTAAGCGAGACCCCGTTCAGTACTTTTTACGTGGACGTAAAAAATACCAAGCGGATTTTGATGCGGTTTTTTTTATTAGATGGGTCTTGGTTAGACTCAAAATCTTACGCATATTTGATCACAATCGGCTGATTAGAACATGCGATATAGTAAAAAAAACGCGAAAATCGACTTCCACGCGGGCGGAGCCGCGGGCAACAGCTAGTGTTGAATAATCGGATTTGATCGGCAGATGTACCGTCTAATAGGCAAGGTTGGCTTGGATATCGAAGATGTGTCATTAAATTGACAATTTTGTTTTTTAACTTTAATGCCTATTTCATGTCTGATTCCTATCAATTTGATAAATTATTCTGTTTTTATTTGGTAGATATTGTAGGAACCGCATTCAATCTAGTTGCAGTCAAATTGCTGTTCGTTTCATTCTTGTAATGAGCACAACAGCAATACGTTCGTGACTATAATAAAGTAATATTAGCGAACTTAATTTACGTACATTTAAATACTACCCTCGTATAGTTCCTATTCTTCAATGTCTGTAATTTATGATGTAAATTTTGATTGCTAAAAGGAATTTGTAGTTGTTGCATGCACATAATTAATACTATATTTTATAAATTGAAACCTAAGCCGCGAACTCCAGGGTAAAGTTATGTAATTAGCTACAAATTATAGTTCATTTGAGAAATGCGTCACCATTAAATATAAGTTTGCCAATAATTAAGAACCTACGCATTATTTTATATTAAATACTAGCTGACGCCTCCTGCTCCGCCCAAGTGGAGGGTGGTTATCGTTGTTTGTTCATCTCTCTGGTTCCACTTACATTTTAACATTTTAGGTTTTCTAATAGAAAGAAAAAGTATTTTTCGCATTCATCTCGAACAGACAAATGGACAAGAATTGTAAAAAAAATTTTTTTTTTTCAATATCTTTAATTTATAATTATTTTTATGATTCCATTTCGTATTTCTTGATGCGAATATTTGTTTTTTTTGCAATTACTCATCTAATTGAAGATTACAGAAGCATTTCGGAACTACTTCTAGAAACCATACTACTAACAAGATCGTCTAAATTGGTCCAATTGGTGTCCAGATAGATATATATCACACCAGAACAACAATCGACTGTGACAATAGAAAACTTCCACAAGCGAAGCTCAGTCACCTGTATACCTACTCGTACTATGTAACTGGTAATATAATTATGCGTGCAATATTGCGATTGCACGGATAATCGTAGATGTTCCTAACTTTTATTGCAGACCAAGAAAGGTCGATGATACTTGAAATTTCCAGCCTAAGGAGAATGTTATTAAATTTATATCAGATGGTTTATTTTCAGAATTTAATGTTTTACGAATCGTTTTTATGAATCTTAAGCAGGTTCTTAATAATACGCTAAACTAGATCTCATTTCAAGGAAATGTTGGACTCGTATTTCCTTTCGTTTCTCTCTAATTGAATAATTATTATCTTGATTGTATAAATAGAGCTTTTCCTTATTTGTTGTTTGCAAAATTTTACAAGGCCAACCTGAAAATAATAAAACTCAATTTCTAAGACTGTCTAATAGGGTAAGTAAATAATCGAGACTAGAAGATTTCAACCCCAATCTCGATTATTTATTTCCAAAATCATTTTAACAAAATACTTAGCTTCCACTTATCAATTTTAGTATTGAAAACTCAACGATTGGGACTACCCGACTTGCAGGTGAAATTGACTTGGGCCCCAAAGTTTTAGTGAGTCTACACATAAATTGCACCTCATTTTAGGTTATTAATAATAAGAACTTGATAAACATGAAGATTTTAGATCAGAGCAGATTCAAATTTCGAACTTAGTCTAATCTCGATCTCCCAATAATGTCAAAAAGGTTTTCTTTTGGTTACAAGAGTACCTTTTTTGATATTTGGAAGATCGATATGAGATCGAGACTATAAGACGGCATTCCTCATATATTTTTTAAGAGAATTGGCCCTCAGGTATGTAACTTATGTAAGAATTAAAAATACATTTCGATACAACCAACTTCCAAGATTTGTGTAAGAATAAAGAACACTACACGGCCGGCCACAAAAACCTTTCAATCACGTCATCAACTAAGGAAGTTCACTAACGAATACGAGAACTCTTGAAAAGCTCTTAACCAGCGTAGAAAACATAAACCAGGCACACGGGCGCATTTTATAAAGTTAACGGCAACTCGATTAAGGAAGCAGTCAAAGAAAGTTGGCAGAGAGCGAAGTTTGAGTGGGAAGAGGCTGATTGAATTGTACGCAACTTAACGTTACATTGCATAGCCTCAGTACATGAGCCGTAAAAACACAAGTTTAACTGTTATTGGAAAACGTTTGGCGACGTGTCATTACGTGTCTTGGAACGCGATCGTGTCTCTTATGTTGCCGGTGACGCGCCGTTTATGAGCTTTTGTAGTTCCTGTTGTACTACAAAATTTGACGGTTGAATAATTCTTAATTTCTACTATATCTATATGTAGACATGTGGTTATGTTAGCCACGCTCTACTAAGGCTGACAATAAATATCTAGAAGAAAGTTAGCATTGCTTCAAAATTTAATTGATAATTCAACGGACGTCTCAGTCATCGCACTACCTCTGCAATTATTATTATTTTCTAAGAATAATGTTGATTCTTTCACGAATTCTTGTTTTGATCAGGCTTCTCTTAATGGCTGTCGAGGTTTTGCAGCTGTTCTGTCATCAACAACCTCATTGCCGCTTATCTTCACGACATGTTTCATATTTTGTTGATTGTGTATCATAAAACAAAATGTCGACACATTATCCGCGGCACTATACACTTAAGTGCCATCTATTTTGGGACACTTAAGTGTTATGTTAGTGCTTCGGCGTGTTTTGTTAATGGCGTATGACTGGATGTTCGCTGTTCTTAAATTTAACGTGGTAATGGGGCCGCGTAATTTATCTAAAAGGCGTTTAAAGGTTCAGTGAAAATTGTAGCACAGTGTTAAGTTATTATACTACGCCATTGTATACAGCGCCATCTGGACCAAAAAATATACATAATTTAGCTTGTATTATGGATTCTGGAATGCCAATATACATACATATCTAGATAACTTTTAAGTACATAATACCTACATATTATTCAAATCCCAATATTGAGTGGGCATTGAAGCCACGATCCAACGTAACTACACAGATGCTTTAGAGTCTCATTTAGATCAATAACTAACAGGTAATGAAATGAACATCACATTTCATGTATATCGTTACTGCATTAAGCTATGCCTGCAATACGTATAACCATAACCATTCAATATTTCAACCATATCATTAACTCATGAACTTCCTCCGAGGGAATACACAGAACTAATTTCTATTAATAACCGCCATACACTATAATGTCATTGCTATTACATAAGCCGTACCTGAACATTACATAATTTGCGTGCCCTAGACATATATAATATATAATTGAACATTGCGAGGCTTATGGTCTTGTTATTGGTTGAACAACGTGACTTCAATTAATTACCCTTGTCCGAACGTTAAGCGGTTGTATGGACGACCTGTATTCCCATAACAGGTATCTATACTACAACAGTGAAAATACCTACTAATAACAACTTTTGAAAAAATACTCTATTTGAAATGTAATATTTGTACTAGATCAGTAAAAACAGACTTCCTTTTGTCAACTTCGAACTAAATTTCCGATCCAATTTTGGTTTTTCATAAGGATCACTACATATTATACTGAATATAAAACCATAAAATACTGTCAGATTCAAGTGAAGCTTCAAGTACTACCCTGAAACAAAGATAGAGACCACTATTACAGAAAAAAAATCTCATTTTACTTTTCTATTAGGTAAGTTTTATCATTTACGGTTTACGGCTCATTTAACGAACAGGTTTTTTCAACGTCAACCAGAATAACTGGTGGTATTTTATTTGTTGTTGTTGTATTTGGCATCTTTAGTCGTACCCTCAACAGAAGAGCCGATTATTTTTTTTCTTACAGAGTCTTAGTCTATTAATTACAGCGACCCGGGACCCGGCTTCGCCCGGGTGTAAATTCCAGTTTTCCAAAAAAATATATTGCCTATGACTATATATTTTATTGGAAATATATAACAGCAATAACGTGGCTTTCTATTGGTGAAAGAATTTTTAAAATCGGTTCAGTAGATCCCGAGATTACCCCTTACAATTTAATAAATATACAAACACACAAACTTTACTTCTTTATAATATTAGTATAGATAATAACATCTAACTTTCAAACGAACGTACGAAATCTAAGCAATGTAAGAACACCATGCTATAATTACGGTACTCATAAGTTCAAAGCATCAACCACACGGAAGCCACACGCAGGTAAACTCACATTCACATACTTAATAATATTCCATTATCGAAGTTTCAGTAAATTGTTCATGAAATCGATGATTGAATACGTCAGCACAATCCATAGTCCGGATGTTTCCGACAAACAAATAGCTAGTAATCAATCGTATTATTTGAATGTCGCTCTGCAGTCTGCGAACAGAATGAATGTATGTAATAACAATGTAAAATAACCACTATTGTGGCATGTCTATTTGTTTTGCGATCAATTTGATCACGTGGATATATTGTTGGTATAATAAGGTAAATTGTCTATTGTATACCACCATTCTTGGGTAAATTTTACATAGTACAACCTCACAATTCGTATTTAGTGTCATTAATTCTACTATTAACGCTATTAAAAGCGTGACCCATCTATAACGAGGGTGTAATATGGGATCCTGGCCTGCACTACTACAACTACCGATTGATGGTCGAGGCTCTGGTGAAGTTTTCCCCGCGGGGTTGGGATTTCCGACAGCTACAACTTAATTCATAAGCTTTGGATGTTACTGGAACTGCGGATTTTTTTTATATAGGACACGTCAAAATGACTTTACCTCGCCTGATGGTAAGCTAAAGGCAACATCTCAGGACTGGGGTCACCACCACATACACCGGTAGTGCTACAGTGGCGGCCCTCAGCTAGACGGCCTCATCAAATGCTTTTTCACGTCCCGCTTAAAGGCGCCGGGACTATAGGAGGAAGGAAACACATGCGCTGGTTAAGAATTCCAAGTCTTTATGGCGCAGCAAATAAAATAAGCACCAAACCGCTTTGTTCTTGATGAAATCGATTCCTCTGTGTGAGGGTGATACCTCAGTCTGTCATATGGATCAAGAAATAGTGAAAAAGAAGTAACTTCAATGAAGTCAATAACCCCTATAATATTCAAAAACGCACCTACAGTCATAAAAGGACACGTAACTAACATAACATCTACGTTACATTTTTATATCCACTCGACTTTAGAGGGTGGACGATAACGGTTTTAAAGCACGACATTTACCTAATAAAAATATAATATGTTTGCTATCCTAGTATCCTATTAGGCTGAACCTCTAACGGCTGAACGGATCTAGCAGAAATTTGGTATAGAGACAGATTTTAGTCTAGAATAACACAGAATTTATATCCCCGAAATAGATTTAAGGAAGCTTTGGTTTGACTAGATGTTTATGGGAGTGACTATCGTCCAACCAGCCACAAGGAAAAAGCCTGTGCTAGAGCCGCATCCATCAATCAGCTGTACCAGCTTGCACGAGAAGTTCGCTTGTGTCCCGAAGAACTTACTTGTAGTGCTCATAACTTAAACTGAACTTAAGTCGGAACTTCGTAAGTACATTAAGACACAAACCTGTAGTTAAAACCATAAATGTTTTATAAAATGTCGAAACTATAGCTTCAGTTTGAATTACTCTGAAAAGATATCAAACTATAGACGTACGCTGTGCAATTACTGGTACATAGAATGCTTTATAAAACCAAGGCAAGTCGATTCTCACTTTACTGCCCGACAGATGTGCCAAATCAAATCCTACTAGTCCCCTGAAATTTGCAACTTGTGCCTACTCATCCCCTCAAATCCCACTCGTCCCCTAGTCTATAGTATTGTAGTATATTTACCCGCTATAGGTATATACCCAATATGATTATATCTTTGTTTGCCACCGACGAGTGGATCTATCCTTCTCCTTAACAACCGAAAATTGAAGTTGTTTAGACCCTTCCATATTTGGATCAAGTGTCTCTCTATGATTTCGAACTAAGGTTAAGGTTTCACATTGTTGTATACCACATACAAACGCTTACAAAGAAGTATCGTAGGAAGTAACCTATTACGTAAGCCGTTCAATACTTCCCACCGACTTTGAAATCTATATAGAACTTAATAAATCCACACGGGTTTCTAATTATTTCTGAATGCTTTACGTTATTTGGTTTCTAATGGAAATAATATTAACCTTTAAATCTTTTGTGTTGTGGGTTTGATGTATTGAATACCTCTGTAATTATTTAAACTAAATTTTCTGATAGAATTATTTTATAATGTAAAGGATGGCAACTGGTGTATGGAGTCCACTTCGAAGTGGGGATGCTGCTCATATTATGATAACGAATACTGAGGGAATCGTAAACACGTTGCAGACCCGATAGAAACCTGTTTATGCCTGTTTAAGAGAGCGCTCCCTGCTGTAATGTATTGGAAACCCCAATCAGTTCATGTAACAATGAGAGCATCACCGAGAATTGCATTGCACAGTCAATTCAAAGTGACCCTTTAGTTTTGTCATTTGCATCCTGGATTTCAATCCAATTCGTTCTCTTGGCTAAAAACCCCACAAAGATTTAGATTATTAGAAAGGGTTATTTATAAATCTCAGGAAAAAGTGCTTTTACCATTCGAGTGCTTTGTTAGGAACAGAGGAAATTACAGAGAATTATTTTCCCAACCCAATATTTGAAGTACCTATACGTACTTTTCCTATTATGTTGATTTCTCGAGTCATGTCCTAATATCACCAATCTTTATACTTATCCTATAACTGCTATTTCCTAAATTTCAATGTGATGGTTATTTGCAAGATCGATATCTATATGAAATTTGAATTGAATCTAATCTAAAAAATTATTTGATAAAGATATTGCGATGTACCTAGATATTATTTTCTCGAAACTTATGAAAGTTAAAAATATTTTAAATAAAATAACTATTTATATTTATACTAGGTAGCAAATAAAGATATCACTATGCAACAAGTGTCCAATTTAATCGTTTAATTCAAACGAAACTTCAATACTTAGTTTATTTTAATCAATTATTTTATTTATAATATTTTTATTGCCGTATAAGTTACTATATATACGCCATTTTTATAAATTTCGATTCGATCCTACGAAAACAAGCTGTACCTCGCGGTTTTACCCGCTCACTTCAAATCACAAACGTAATTCGAGAGATGAATGTGTTCAAAGACACAAATTCCATATCTATAACCTGTTCGAAAAACCACACTTTTATCATTCACTTTGTTTAGTCAAGCGCTCATACGCAGTGGTGATAGGTATGCATGAGTAATCATTCGAGTCTGCCAAAACTCCGAATGCATCGTTTTGTGATATTCTGAAAAGAAATGCTATTTTGTTATTCCCATTTTTATGGTTTTTGTGAAATAGTTTATTCAGCTTTAACGAATTGTAACTGCCTCGATTGTAGGTGCAGCGCTAGGTAGTGCAACTGTTATAGTCCGATTTTATTCCCGCGGTATGTAAAAAGTGTTACAATATTTCACAGTCATCAGCATCATCATCATCTTAGCGGTTCTCGATTATTATCAAAGGCTTTCTCCTCGGGCACCCTTCTTTTTTTTCCTCCTTAAGACTTGACTTAGATGTGCGACTTTTCCAAGGCTTCCTGAGGTTTAGCACCCAGTGAGGCACTCGGTTAGGTTAGGGTATAGATTATGTTAGTAGATACGGATTATCACTTTACATAAGACTAATATATCCTGTCACTTCATAAAATTCCAAGCTTTATAATTAATCAATTCATTCATATTGTTATTAAAAACAGTAAAGTAAGATTAGGCTATTGGTATGCAGACACGGATCAGTACAGTCACAGCGTGTTGGGCGCGTGTCCGCATAATCCACCAACTGTTGCGTGCCATCGAAGTTTCGGTTTAGTAGTCAATTCGCCCTTAAACGTTCGCACTTCTCGGGTGAAACGACCCTTGTTTACTATACTACTAGAGAGGCTAAGTAAATTCATCTAAAGCAATGTACTGCAGCAGCTGCTGCTGCCTGACCTAATTGTGATATGGTATTTTTTTTTCACTTAATTACGGTAGATTTCGCTCCACCGCACCGGTGCCCTTAGCCATAGAATATATGGAAAACTTCGAGCATCTCGAGCATCTAGAATGGTTCCAGGTAGCTCAGTTAGTCATAGCATTCCCCCTGTAAGGGACTGGTCATGGGTTCAAGTCCCGTCCTGGATGATCATTTTTTACGATCAGAAAATCCTTGAGAATAGTAAGCATGCAATTGCTTTAAAATTTCATTCAATGGTATAAATATACATGGTATAAATATATATATATGGTAATATATATGGTATAAATAATTTTATACTGTGTAATTGAAATAAAACACTATAACTACATATTTTAGGTACTGTTCTATAGAAGTGTGATGGCGTTGTGATAATAATTCTGCGCCGCTCTCATACTAATCCATTTGTTGTTTATCTTGACTTTTATAGTAGCGACTTCGTCCGTCAATCAACAGGTGTACCAGTTTACAGATGATGTTGACATGGGCCACAATGATCTCGGTGGGCCACGCATCTTAGAGAGATAATGAAAATCCATTCAAACAATTATTTTCAAAGAGAAATATAAAAGCATTATAAATCAAAACGTTTTAAAATATGATTTGAAAAAACCAACACCCGCAATCCCAAACCAGGGTGAATACAAAAAGATTGTAACACCGATTTCACTCTGTAGCAAAAGAATTGAAAGACTTTGTAGTGTTTTTTTATTATACGAACTGAATATTCAAAATATTCCCGCCTCCAGGAAATAAAACAAAGCTCCTTACGGACGTACTTATAAGACAACAGAGGGGACACAGATTCTATTACTGCAGTTCTATTGTTGAAATTAAGAAGCCCACTTTGAGGGATTAACTAGACTTTTTTAACAATTTTATCTATAAACTATTTTGTACTTATTTGATATCATTGTAACTGCTTAGAATCGAGGGGAAGATAGATAGTGCAGCCGGTGTGTACAAGCTCACGAATATATAGATAGTGCAGCCGTCCACAAACAACCCAATAAAACACCTATCCACCATTACATAGTATAGTGTATTGTGTAAACACAAAACAATTACTTACTTACTTAGGTATTTCTGCCTCTGCCACACGATGGACCCGGCACCCGCACGGTGAATCCATGGAATGCTAAGAAGTTCGTCTCTATAAAGATCATTGGTAAATATTATTGTTCAGCAAGTTCTGAGGCCAACTATTTTTACGGTACTATTTTAAGAAGACTAAAAATAGTAGCGTAAATTCATCAGACTGTTTTTGCACCAATTGTGTTATTTAATACGAGTAGAACAATTCTAACTTTGAGCTGTGACAGTTTGCAATAGCGCGGCGTGTGTAACGTAATTTTGCATGTGTCAACGACGCGTCAGGCGCGTTTTGTCACCCACACAAGGTAGCACATGGCCCGACGTGCCAAGTGTACACCATAATTGTTTCGGGATTACGACCCGTTGCCTCGTACTCGTAGAATAAGCATTCGTGTGAATGATAACAAGATATTAACTACCTGTGAATAGTGTAACATCTGATTTTGCTCCTAATATGTAGAAGAGGTTGAGGATGTTTATGTATAGGAACCACTAGCTTATGCGCGGAGGCTGGCTATCGTTTTTTGGTCATATCTCCGGTTCTACTTAAAACTTAGCCAATTGTAATCAAATATACGGCAGATTTTAAAGAAAAATATGACATCAAAATCCGTTCACAAATTTTTGCGTCCATCGCAAACACACAGACAAGAATCCAAAAAGAAAAGTTTTTGTTCAGAATCATCCACTTAACATAGCCCCATTGGAGATATTTAGAACTAAATATTTAAAAAAGTATACTACAAATACATAATAACAATGAACATAATGAACCAACCCTATATTTATCCCATTTAACAGCAACTAAATACTCACGCAAACTAAAAGCATGAACTCATGAACTAACATAATGTTATCACCAGGATTGATCCCGGAAAGCAAATGAGCAACCAGATACACCTCTGAGACACGATCACATAAGCAAGAGTCACTGTGCACTCCGTTATAATCTCGCCCGTTTGTCTAAGTGGATGGCTGCAATGATCCCGCCTTAACGCTTTATAATGAGGTCCCCAGGCGATCTCCACTTCCACACTACACGTCCTTGTCTCCGACACATAAATATTATGTATGCCTCGCCGACACGTCTCCCGGCTTCATATTAGCGCCACACTAAAAGGTTTGCAACCTGACCCATTTCACCTGACGCTTTCAATACAAAGGTTGGATAAAACTATTACGTAATACAGACAAGTTGCGGGTGATATTAAGAATATTATTACAAGTCGTTGAAACAGTAAGCTTTAAAAACACTCACCTAACACTCTGTTAAGGCATTGTGAACTGCTACTTACCTTATATCACCTACATTGAGAAATATAGATTATTAGTCGTTGCCCACGGCTCGCGTGGATTTCTGTTCCCATACCCTACCCATGGGAACCTACTTCGGGTACAAAAAGTAGCCTATAATATGTTAATCGAATCTATATAATCTATCACTTCTTATTTCGCGCGGATAGCCCCACGGATACCACCCCCGTATTCGGTGGGGTGGTTATGTTTTACTTGAACCGACTCAAACCGCACACCGTCTCAGGTCTTCAAATCCCGGGGAGTAAAGTGACTTAAAAGGTAGGTATTTCCCTCGCTCTAGGGTTGACTATAATCTACCTATTTACCAAATTACTGTTAACCAATTACCAAACATTCGCATTTTTATTATTAGTAGGAAAGTAGGATTACATTTAAATTTTCTTGCCAAATATAAAACATGAACCAGTTTAATAGCGCTGCAGCAAACTGCCCTCTTTTTCTTCCTTTTGCAATTTTTATCACAATAATCTTCTTGAAATAGTTGTCTTCTCTTGAATATTTTTTTAATATTCTATTTTGAGTTGTCTGTAAAGAGGTATGATGTAAATATTGGCAAAGCATTGTTGTCGCAAACTATGAAGTCCATTCCATCGCAAGATACACACACAATATCCTAAATATACTGGTCGTATCATAAAAGCCTATCCCGGAAATATAAACAGAAAACTTAAATTCATAATCAAATTCAAACATTCTATACAACGCCGGCGTACCCTTGCTCATAAAAATATATTAACTCCTATAAATTTAGCATCGTCAGCGATTTATTTGTCGCTTAAGCGATACGCTCTCGTAGGTCGTAAACAGGGCTCATCAAACCGGGCCGGATTATTGCCAACATGCACGACCGTATAAAGTGGAGCCTTCCTTTATAACAGCGAAAAGAAATGACGCCGCAAAGAACTAAGAGGCTCTCGAGCGAACAGTCTGCCTCCTAGGAACATCGGAACAGTCGTACTCCAATAAATCAGTTTCCATTTAAACCAAATGTTTTCAACATGAATATTTTAAAGCGATTGAGCTGCTGAGTTGGTAAGCCAAACGATGATATAAAGTTACCAAAGCGAATATCTACGAATATAATCGATTAACTGATTCGATTCATCGTAATAAATGGTGTAGCTCAAATGTAAATTTGCATTGATGAAACATTCCATTTAAAAGAAACGGTAGGGGAACACCGTTGTGATGGATGTTCTCATCGTTGAAGCTTCGATTATATTTGACGAAATGCGATATAGGAACTGAAATGCATTAACATTCATGCTGACTCACCCGAAGACTAACAACAGTGAGATCAACGATAAAATATGTATTGCTTGGTGTTTGATTAGGTAACCATTATATAAATGGAATGACGTAAATATTTCCCATTCGCTGTTTACGACCTTTAATATATTTTTGGGAAATAGTTAAAGTTGTAAGATAAATATCGTCTGAAATATGGTGAAGACATTGTCTAACTCGGAAGTAGAATAAGAATTCACGAGGCAACGTAAAACTTTAGAACTCGGGCGCGACTAACGACTGTTTCACTAAAAGAAGAAATTCTTTTAATTTAATTTTGTTCGAAATATTTCACAACTTTCAGCATTGGAATAAAATGATGTTCAATTGGATTAAGAGTGACTGAAGTCTTTTTCTTTTTGGCAGATGCCTTCTGTGTATTATTGAACACCTAATTTTTCCTTTTTTGACTTTATTTAAAATTAAACTGGACAAAATACAGTCGGTAATAATATCACTAAGAGACGCGAGAGAATATCGCCCATTCTTCAAGTAAAATTTAGTAAGTAGAATCAGAAGTATAAAAGATGAAATTTATGGATGCTATGGTTCTCACAGAGACACCAATAATGTCATGTGCCGCGGGTATATCTCATACAAGCCCTGGCTACAAAATCGAGCATTTAGGTACATGGCATGCTAGGGGCTTACATAACAATCCAGGATGATATTTTGTTGTGACACCGTTTTAAGAACCTTGAAGACAAAGATCTATCTACAAATGGCGTACGTGTGTGTACCAAAATTTTTTCATCACTCTAACTATAATGTATCCAGATCCGCTCTATGAGACTTGTATCTGCTAATCAGGACTTGGACACGTTTTATTCAGCAAAGCTATGTTTTTCTGAACACAAATACCTACCTGCTTACTTCCTTTTCCCGTTTACACAGCATGTAAATAACATCATTTGTATTTTGGAATAGGTTGAGATAACGGCTTACCATTAGATGTGCATTTTTAATATCTTAGTAGTATGAAGAATACATTTTAAAAATTCTTTTTGTACAGTAGGAGATAGCTAGCTCTCTGATTGCCACCATGAAATGAAAACAATGTATTTCTCAGTGGAGTGCTAAATTACTCTTTGTTCCGTCCGTCGCTGTCTTGCTTCCACGAACAACTATGTCATGAAATTTTGTTATGTTCGTCATAAACATAGATTAAACATTAATCCAAACAAGCCATTATTTTGTTAAGTACCTAATAACTTACCTGACAAAGGGGAATGACAGCTCTGGACCAACTGCTTCCACCACTAATTGTGCTTACATTTTCGTAATAATTTACGATCTCTATTTAGAAATAACTTTTACACTTCAGGAATTTATGTAAATGTGACTATGAAAAGAATTCAAAATGTTGATTAGGGATTGAAATTGAACCGAACGACGAATTTTCAAATGGTATTTGAACAAGCGTTAACTTTATAATTACTTGGCGAAGGTCACAATGATAGTTTCATGAACTAGTTCCGACTACGTCGAAACAACAATGCCAGAGTGAAAATACTAACAATGAGATAATACGAGTGAAACCTACAAACACATACAAACATTATTAGTGTTTTTTATGGGGAGTAGATATATATTTATGGCGAAAGGGGTGGATGTTATCTTGCACAAAAAATAAACAAAACCATTCTTATGGTAAAGTTTAAAACAAAATGGCTTTCAATTGCTTTATAACACCAAACTCATTCAAAATTGCCGATTCGTCAATTTAGCTTATTCTTTAACAGCAGCAATTGCCATCTGAACTCTGAGAGAAGTCAGCGTCATAGCCTGTGATGTTGGTTTAAGGACCAAACTACTATTTAGTTTAATTATAATCCATTACATACGTATAAAATAAACATGAAATTAAAGAAGTTAAAAATAGAAAGAAAATTAGTAGCCATTAGACCATCATTTTCATCAGACTATTTGTTTTTGTCTTATTACTATCTAGTTTTTGAGATGGTTCCTTCCACAATTGCTGGTGCATCGAGTGTAGTCATCCAATGCTGAATTAATTCCATAATTACAATGATTAATAAATAATAATATTAAATTATAAATACAGGTACGTATCATTTTTACACATAGTCAAACCATAAACCCGTCATGGGTTTGAGTCGCCCCCGTCAAACAACCCAGCCCGTATCGTTCCCGGTGCAAAGGAAAAAAGAAAAAAAACTTTAAATTTAAAATAGTCCTTTCTTAGCAAGCTTCTATGAAAACTGTAAGAATGCTAATACTAAACTACGTCGTCACTGAATTCGTTCGTCGAAGAATTACAATATTTGAAACTCGGCATACGTAATCAGTAAACTCCACGTATTTACCTTAAATCATGCGGTATTGTCTAAAGTAATGGCAAAATAATGTGAGTGGAGGCTGATTGCCGAGAGCGACAGGTGCACGCCACGGCTGAATACTAACTACGCACTGGTATTATACACGACGTAAGTATGATGTTCAGTTCCACATTCATTAGTTAGCATTTCATTTCATTCGAACAGATTTCCTGGAAAATACGTTTATTATTCAGACTGTTCTGTTCAGTATTTTATTTTTATTTATTGAATTCAAGAACTTAGGCGGACTTAATGCCACAGGTATTTTCTGCCAAAGGTGGTGCAGAAAAAAACTTAGTAGTTGCATTATTGATAGCAACATGATTAGTAGAGGTTAGAAATTAAAGTTGTCTTCAGTAATCATTCCACAGTTCAACTTTATCACTGTTGTAATTGGCACTGTATGAATCTTCTAGTTAGGATGAATTTTGTGAGTTTGTTTATAATATAAATGTTTGGAATAATCTTCGGAAGCACAGCACTTATTGTAAAATTTCTCACGCCATTTGAAAAGTACATCATCCCCAATGGACATATCAAAAACTTGAACATCTCCGAATTTTTCTTTAATTTTCTGTTCCAAGTTGCTAACAACATAGAGAAATATCAACCATAATAATTACTGATGTATTAGTTTACTAAAATTAGAATCATGATTATTCAACAATATTGTTTTACAATTTATAAGTAACTCATTTAATTTAAATAGAATTTACAATCCGAATTAATTCATTCAAAATCACAAAGTTAACTAATCCAACTAACTAAATTTACAACAACTTAGAACTTAAACAGTTCTGTCATAGCAATTTATTGTACAACGTATTCTAATTAAAATTGAAGGTAATAAAACTAACCCCAACGTTCCAATTAAACAACAGGAGTGAAGGGATATAACAGACTCGAGTACAATCGAAGGAATAGCTACACTCGCCGACCACCGCGCGCCGGTGAGGGAGGTGCGTCCCAATTTTTGTACAATCGTAAACCCCTAAGATTTAGTGAACGGTCTGAGTTTTAACGAGGTCCTGCGTCCTCGGGCCGACCCTCCTCCCAACGAAATATAGTTTTACGACAATCGCTAGTGAACCATTAAACAATTTTCACCGGCCGTCGCCGTCCGCTTACAATATTTATACTTTACGGCACTCAAACGCTTTGTGTGAGGTAAGTATTTTGATAATAATATCATGTTACATGAGGATTAATTGCATGCGACCTATCATGATCTTAGAGACCCAAGTCAACCTTACCGGTACACCTAATAATTGACGAAAGAGGCACACAGGCCTTCTTCTGGGCGTGGCGGCTCAGACGACAGCCGCTCCCGTAGTTGATTGGACCGCTCGCTGCCTGGGATGATGACTATAGAGCAGAAATTGATATTATACAACGAAACGTAACAATAACGTAAGGTAACGTAAGCTACGTTACGTAGCTAATATATATACCTACCTACGAGTATACACGTTATTTTATGAAGAACATTATTCTGGTGATATGTCAAACAATGAAGGTAAATCTACAAAATGTTGTGCAGTACGACTATAATTAGATACGTTCTCTGTGAGAAAAATACTACATGCTTTGTTTCCATTTGGATCTAGTAGCATAAACCTTTGAAATGGCGACAGCGTACAATTACCGACTCGTGAAACCACTCCTCTGCTCTTCTTTTAGTTGTTTAGTTTAGCTGGCGTGGCTTACGAGAATACTAATAGATAATTTCGGCTACTGGTATTCCTTCAAACTACTTACTTCATTTTAATAAATAGGTATACCTACAAATAGGAAAATGTTCGCCACAGTCAGACTGCAGATGATACTGTGAATTTAAACAATGTACAGATTTACTATTTCCAGTATTCTAATAAGCAATATAACTGCAGTTACGAAGGGAGTTATAAAAATATCATGTATGAAGCACTTTTGAACACAAAAGCTTATCACTTAACGCAGGCAGGGTGGCGCGTGGCGGCGCGGGGCGCTCGGCGAGCGGTGGCGCGTGCCGTGGCGCGGGTGAAGACAATAACTATGGAAGTCATAGTGACAAAACGGCACGAGATAGAAACCTCTCGTCTGTAACAATACGCTTTGTGTCACTCCAATCTCAAAAGGATATTCGAATGTATTGAACTCGAGAGAATTTCACTCACATTGAACCATTCAAGGAAATCTCACGGAAATTCCTCGTGAAATTTTCACATAATCCGAAGCAGTAAGCTGAGGACAACCCCATTGTTTAGAAAAAATGCGGATATTCAGAGGGGACCCTCTGCAAATTCTTAACGGAAAAACCCGACTCACACGTTTCTGGTTAAACGGTCGACATAGTACTTTGAGAGAAATGGAATCTGAGACTATGAGTGGAGGAAACTCGTGATGAGGGTACATGTTTGTAATCGTGAGTTGGCTCACGAAGTAAACTAACAAGAGATGTTATCATTCAATAGAAAGAGACAACGCGGCACGTCTTACCCGCCACTCAGCTTTATACATACAGCCTTACAGCACAAATTTGGTATAATATATTTAGAAGCCTTCATAGAATTTGTTGTAATAATTGTTATCGCATGTTATATCTTATGCGATTAACTACTACTTTGAGTATTATTATCCAACTAAGGCAGATAGCAAAAATTATAGATAGAGACATGTAATGCGTTCACACGACGTGAGTCGGCTATGGAAAAAACCATAGAAAAATTTACCACAGGTTAATAAAATCTCTGTTACTGAGTGAATATTTTGGAATGAAATTCAAGGTGCACTTTTACTTTTTTTTTATACCACTTAGGTGACAGTCAAGCACACGGCCCACCTGCTAACTTCAATAAAGAGTCTACACACCGAATCAGTGTTGTATTCTGTAGGTAAAAATATTTCCTATTCTTCATCCGAGCATCAATTTTGGTCACAACCACATCATGCCACCCAATTTTTTTTCACGTTACTACTGTATATTTCGCGCTCTCCCATATTTGCTATAAGCTGCTTAACAGATTTAGTACTTTCAATACATGTTGTGTAATATGCACATGCAAATCTGTGTATAATTTTTTTTTACATGCAGAAGCTGGCAATAAATTATATAAAACTGATTTATTGAGCCATCCAAATCTTTTACAGTGATTAACTACGAGCTGACTAAAAATCCTTTAATACTCAAAGCGGACATAGAAACACAGTACTATGTAAATAAATGTAATTCATGCTTAAATATTAACTGAAACCGACCCCACAAAGTGCTACGTCGAAATTTTTACTTTAGGTATATATCATATTTTATACTGGCTTAATGCAAAAAATTACAGATCTACGAGTACAGTAAAAGCGTCACTTTGATCATACACTTGGATCATAAAGTTCCCTATGGCCCCAAGTGGCAGGCTGTTTACAAGCTGCGACAAACATGTACCCGGCAGAGCTTTGTTTAATTAAGATAACTTTCCTACTCGCATTAATGGACATTAAACTCGACGAATGTCGTCCACAATTAAAACGACGCCCAAAACTTGAGTGCGATAAAATAAAGTTGAGCGAATGAGACAGCTGAACTGTCTCGCGTTCCACGACATTGCGATAGTAGCACGAAATTTAATATAATTTTATCCAATCATATTATATGATAAATGATGGGAGACAAAAAGAGACTGTAGACTACCACGAATCACCTGGTTACTTACCGTAAAAATTGATTTAACCTGTACAAACACAAATGAAGAGACAACTCGCAAAGGTACGGTGTAGCGCAACAGTACTGGGCGAACTGACCCTGAATAAATTGGAATAAAAGCTAGGGCAAAGAGCTATTCCATGTTGTTATAGCCAAAATAAACTACCTTTAATTAGTGTGTAAATTTTCAAATCAATCGAGTTTGAAACTGGTTCAAAATTTACTTCTAACAAACATACATAGGTGTTGGGTGGATGTTTGCCAATTGCCCAAACCAACCTCGGACGAGGCTCCGGTGCAGGTTTCCTGTCGGGGTCCAGATTGTTAGGTCAGATGGCAGTCACTCCTGCCAAAGGTAAGATAAACAAATAGAGCAGAATTTGGTAATGCAGTCAAGTTCACATTAAATGCACAGGAAAATCATGGGTGAAAATGCATTATGCGTACAACGTGCAAATCCAGTTTAGTGTACTCTAATATACTCTCATAAATGTTACTCTATTAGCTAAATGTATGAAGATTTTTTGTTTTCCTTTTTACCTACAATAACAAACAACACTTCAAGGTGAAATTTGTAACACTACAATAAAAACACGTTGGCGTAGAACATATTTTCTATTTTTAATGAGTTTTGATCTAGATCGTTTTAACTGTAATAAAATATATTTTGCTGTTATATTAACTAGTACTTCATATTTTGAAGCTCCTAAAATTTTACGATAAATTATAACTTACATGTCTATATGTACCTATGTATGGAAGGTACATACAGTCAATTCCTTTTGGGGCAGGCAGAGACATCGTCTTACCGCTTGCTACGATCCTGGCGTACTCCTTTTGTTTGTTCTACTTACGTATTAGTTTTCATATAATGCTCGCCGTTTGCTGGTACTCATTACTATGATCCAAATATCCTTGATTTGAGCCTATCTCTAAAATCTAGAGAATGGGTCAAATTAAGGATATTTTAAGGTCTAAAAATACTCTATCTGTATGTGACTTTTACTGGATTGCCCATTCACATTCACATAAAGTAAGTATACAAAGGATCTTAGTAAAAAAGTAATGGATTAAAACATATTTGTATTGGAATGTTATCCTAATATCATTTTTGATTACAAAGAACGTATTATTTATGCTGAAACATTGCTTTAATCTTAATATTTATTTTTGTTAAAAGAACAAAAGCGTTTAAAAAAGACATCTAAGTATATGCCATTAATTATTTATTGTAAACAGTGATGCGGCGAGCTGATGAATCAACTTCAAACAAAAGTAATTTCTAGTACAACAGACGCTCGCCGGGAGCACTTTGTCGAGAGATTTCTTTGTGAGAACCTCCATAACAATAGCACTTCATTCGAACATTATTTTCTCATACACTTTTGTAGCGACGAGATAGTCGGAACCAAGAATTGCTGCTATTCACAATTCGTTACTGAAATATGCTTAGAAGTTTATCTGCGACGTAGAGGCCCGGTATGACAAGGCAATAACGATAATTCTACCCAAAGCCCAATTTATACATGTACATCTGTTATTCCAACGACGTTTACGAACGGCTACAACCAATACATTATATAGGTATACAAATCTATAAATACACTCAGTTATCTGGCACTTGATAAATAAAGTTGTAGACATAGAGATTGGCCAATCGTGAAGATTTTTATGTACCTAGATCGTATTTTTATTGTTTAAAAAGGTTTATGTATGAACAAAGATTTATGGCGTGATAGATTTTCTCACTCTCGTTTAAATTTAAGTTTCCTCTTCGCTAAGGCAATCCATACTAATATTATAAATGTGAAAGTAACTCTGTCTGTTACGTTTTTATACCCATTGCCACTTTTTAAGTTCTTTAAGTTTAAGTAATTTTACATATATATAACATTTTGATCAAAATGACCGATACCCATTGTGCGTTTGACCTCGGATTTTATTCAACTATCAGAAATCAAATGTATCAGGATACAAAAATAAATGATTTTGTAATTCTTTATATTCTAAATAATCTTTTCCTTGTGAATGTGTTTTTATTTCAGAGGTTTTGTGTAAATTTACTATAATGTATTTTAATGTTAACAGGAATTAACTCGATCACGGTATAGGCACAGAATAAAGAATAGTACTACGGTATAGGTATTATGAGTACCTCTTGGTACCTCTGAACTGCCTAAACATTTCGACCACTTTACACTGGCCATGTTCACAGGCTGACTACAATGTTTTAATTTGACATTCGAGAATAATGTTAAATCTATCAAATCACATTTAAATATAGAATTTATTACGTTCCGAAATCAAAATTGGGATTTTTCGTTACTTAACTCTAGAATTGCTTAAAAACATCCAAATGTATGTTTCGCTACTAAATCGCTATTAATTACCTAACTAGATATTCAGGGTTTCAGTATTTGTAATTTTAGATGTAATTAAAAATGTATTTTAATGAAGGGTCCGCAGTTGCCTTCTGTTTAGAAATAATGTCGTATTCAGAATAAAAAAGAGAATTAATGGGATTCTACATTCAAACAAAAAATAAAACGTGATACTGCTAGGAGCGTTCAAGAAAAAAAATCTTGCAATTGCCCATAAGCGCAGAGGCTTAAGTTAAATGATGTTGATCATGATAAAATCACAATGACAGCCTATTTTCCTCACTCGGTCCCAACAATTTGCGTGAAATGATAAGCGACCGATAAGCTCTTCTTTTAATTTCGACTCGTTTATCAACGAAGGAGTCGAAATTAAAAAAACTCAGACTGTATATGTTTGTATCATACAGTCTAAGTTTGCAAGTTATACAAATCTGAAAGCAATATAAAAAAGTACCGGATCCGATTTTGATGAAATCTAAAACAGTATCATTGGAGTTTTGAAAAATCTATATAGATAGGTAGGTAAGTATGTTAGGAATTGAATTCGTATATTTTGAAAAAAAAACTAATAAAAATAGTGATTTTTCATTTCCGTATGAAACAATCAATGTATGTGTGAAAATTGTTAGTATATAAGCACGTGTATAATGTGACCGAACTACTGCAACTATTTAGTTGCGGTAGTTCGGTTGTTGAAAAACACCCAACTTTTGTTTCTCCCCTAGTAGCATTAGTTCAGTGGTTACTTCAGTTAGTCGAACTACTGCAACTCTTCAGAATTAAACTCTTCACCATTACTAAATTCATATTCTAAGTAACACGAAAAAAACCTCATTATGTTTAGCAGTGTTTAAATATTTGATGTTTGTTTTTTCATTCATTCCAATTCGTTAACATAACACAATAGGTACTTAGGGCTCTTTTCCCTGGAACTGAGAGTTGCCAGGAAATACGTTCTTCTTGGATCCGAAAAGATTTGCGATTTCCGAGAACTCTCTAGTGATTTATTGCTCTGAAATCTTGATAGAACTAAATTTTAATAATATTTGAAAAGAAAATGAGTGGAAGATTTTTTTTTCAATAGCGTATTTTAATTGACTCTTTGTATGTAAAACTAACAAAATGAACCAGTTTTCAAAAGGTTCCCGAGCATTCTAAAAATATTATTTACTTTTAGATTTTTTCGGAAATCTATGATGAAAGTAAAATGTCATTATGTAACCCAATGTAGTGTGTACATACGAAAATATCAAAAAATAATACTTATCTAAAAAGTAAAAAACTTAAATAATTTATTATCTCCAAGTCAATTCGAATTTCCTAGAACCAAGTATTTCACCAAAAGCTAAGACTCTAACTAACATTAACATTATATACATATCATTCTCTTTGTGACACAAACGACATCCCGAGAAATGATAAAATAGTAAATTATGTGGCGGGCTGAACACCTGCATAATGTCTCCGTCAATCATACAGGTGCGTGAAATTGAATCTCATGAGCGCAAATCACACAACCCTCTATTACCATACGCGATGGTGTCACTCACCTTAAAAACAGAAGACAATCTAAAATATGCTCTATATTAGATAAGACAGAGACTATTTTTTATGAACTCAGAAGCTTAGGCTGTATGATGAACGGCCCGTATTCGCTCGTAATATATTTCATTTTTGTTTAGAGCCGCAATTTCTTCTTTAGGTTAATAATATACAGCATTGTCTGTATTTAAGCTGTGGTTATTTCTTATTTACTTCACCTCAATCCTTTATCATGTGGTTACGGATTTAAATGGAACGCCACATCACTAAACTTAGGAGTTTAATTATGGATTCATTACAGCTCACTACAGACTCGGTAAACACAAACCGTGAAAATACATTTTGAATCAAATTATTCAGAGCATAAATTGAGAGTAAGTATAATGATATTCGAAGTAGAGAAACGATGATTAATAATAATTAAATCACACAGAAAGATAATAATGAAACTTAATAATACTCATTAATATTATAGTAAAAGTGCGTCGGTAATGGCGTCATACGTCACACATCGTCAGGAATAATAATGAGTGACCGGCTAAAATCGGCTTGCTACGGTTTTGTTCACTTATACCTATACTTTTAGGCTTATGATCATAAAAGGCCAATTAAATTATATAAAAAAAAAACAATCAATCGATTAGCCTATTGCAGTTCACTACTGGGCATAGGCCTCTCCTTTTTATATTTCCACGCTTAAATGCGAATTAGTAAGAAAGCAAGTAGTAATTTGAAACATAGTAATTTTCGTATTTGACATTGAGATGATAGTATAAGTAATACGACCTATACAGACCCTTAACGACATTCAATTCTTTGCTAAACCCCTGTCAAGTGTCAACTGTCAACCCCTTTTAACTTGTAACAAACAAACAAACCTTCCCTCCTCATAAATAGTTACGTAAACAGTTTCAATGAATTATATGAGATGAATTTGATATAGTAACATTCCGTAACATTTAAACCTAAAGATAATTACCATAGATAATTTCAAAGTAATAAGTTGAAATAAAACTATTTTACACGAATTATAGGTATGCGTATACCTATTATCTAGTTCAATGAAATTTTTAAGCCTAGGTAGGTATGGGTAGGTATTCCAACTTTTGCTATGAATTAGATCGGAATGTTCAATGAAATTTTAAAGCAATAGCATGCTAACTATTCTCAATGATTTTCTGATCGGAAATGTGATCATCCGAAAATCATTAGATCGGAATAGTTTTATTTAGTGTTATTATATTTATACTGATCATGCCTGACTTTTCGGTAGCTTTTCAGCTTGCGGCGGGTGCTTTAATTTAACATAATCTTGAATCAATTAAATAATAAAATTTACAATATATAAAAAACTATAGGTACTATATCCATATAATATATTAATTAACATTTACATTTTTCATTATTAAATTAATACATTCGTACCACGTTAATGTCGATGCTGTTAAACACTTGTTTGAATATCCTGATGCAGGGTGCAAAGAGTTGACAAACACATAAAAGCCATTCTTACTATAACGATTATTGTAGCGAGAATAACACCGATAACTGCTTACCATTTTACGAAACGTATACTTGAGACCCCTTATTACTTCAGAGTTCAAAACTATAGTTCATGTTGTCTCCACCAGCACCTATAAGATATACACACGGGGCTCAACGTAAATAGATTGTGTTCTCAGCTAACCGACTTAACAACGTGTGCTGAGCTCGCAAGTAATCTTTACTTATAAGCCAATCATATTGTGTGCTTAGTTAGCATTTATTGAAGGAATTAAAATGTATGTTTAATACGTAGAGGTGGGACATTTACAGTGACAATACTTCTGTAACATCTCTATACCGCCACCAAGGACTTCAGAGGGGACAAAAAAAATTTCACGTTCCAAATCATTCATTTACGTTAGGTAAAACCAAAGTACCAACTCCAATAGGTACAGACAAAGCCAAATTACAATTATTTAATAACTATAGATGAAAAAGAAACTTCAAAGCGATAGGTATCATAGATTCAGTGGTCAAATACTTTAATTGGCACATATAGGGAAAAGGCACTCACTATAACCCGTATCCAAATTTTGTCACTAGTTCATGTTGTACTTATTGATAAATAAATACCAATAAATTGAGTAAAGTTACTCGACATAGAATTATATCACAAAGTGTAAATGATATTTTATATAGTGAAGTTCAATAGAAGTTGATCAGTAAACATAGTTATATACAGACAAATAAAAGCTTTGATAAAGTTAGAATCGCAACAGGTCGCCCGGCGAGAGCATATTGTCAATTTCCCATATTGTGAAGTTCTGAACAACAATTGAATCGGGGTCTCGACGTCTTGCCTTCAATCGGATCTAAAGGACTTTATCTCAGATATAAAACAGAGGCGTTTCTGTCACGTAAATCTTCTATTGTTCAGTGTACGGAAAACCTGAAATAATATCGAATCCGAGATTAGTAAGTAAGTTCTTAAGCGACAGTATATAAGGTGACTCTTAACTTTATAATTATAAATTTAAAGATCACTCCGTGGACTACATAGGTTGAAACTTGGTGCAGTGGTTTACCCGTTTGAGTGTCACACCTCAAATCTGGATGCTGGCCATGGTCAACAGTTTAGTAATAATTTTAAGACTTTAATAATTTAAAAAATAAATGTATTTTGTTTTGAAAATTTAAGTTCCCAAAATACTCTTAAAATTTATTCAATTTCACGATCAAGCCAGTTGATGACGAAAAAATATTCAAATTAAGTCAAAATCAAAAAAAAGTCTAATTCAAATCAATTCTAAGTAGAGTGAATAGGTTTCTTCTAGGCAAGCGTGCTCCACCGTCGGCCACATCATCACTGAGATTGTGGTCAAACTCGAGCCTATTACCAATAAAAAAAAATTACAAGGTGCTATAAATGCACTCTTTTGAAATAGGTATCTAATTTCAATTGGTATTGCTCAAAGCAAAACCAATATACTTGCATATTTGCAGTATTCCTATTGTTTCCTTAACAACAGGTGTTCAGCAATAAAAATGGTTGAACAAAACTGTTATAGCAGTTGAAATACTAACAGTCACATCATACAAACTACAACACACATACTAAAAACACTAAAACTTAAAAAATAAACAAAAATTGAAAATTTTATTGTAACATTTCATTTCAAAAATTATTTGTACATTTTTTTGGTCTTCAGCTAGTTCTGAGGGCGACTGTACCTAACATAACTACATTTTTAATCTATACAATTAAAGAATGCTTCCATTTTTCATTCATAAACCTACTAGTTACATCATTCAATTATAACAAATTAAACGAGTTAATTTCAAAAAACACTCCACTTGTAAGAAACATAGCTTCTAATAAATACCCACTTTGGTACAATCAGGCCTTAATTCGTTGTATAAAAGAAAAAAATAAATTTCATAAGCGTTTCAAAAAATTTTCCAATCCAAGGGATTATGATACATTCTCTTTGCTTCGAAGTAGGTGTAAATTCCTCATTTCGGACTGCTACAGAAAGTTTCTGTCTTCAGTCGAGGAGTCTTTGGGTGAGGATCCTAAGATGTTCTGGCGGTATGTTAATGACAGGAAAGGTGGTTCTACCATACCTCTCACAATGTCACACGGCAGTAAAACCGGTTCCAGTGGACAAGAGATATGCGAATTATTCGCTGAACATTTTGGCTCGGTTTATGACAGTCCTTCTGATGGGCAACCCTCCACGCTGCATAATATACCTCCGGTCGGAAACCTGTCTCTGTATCAGGTTACAATTAGTCAACAGGATATCTGCTCAAAAATTAAGCAATTAGATGCACAAAAGGGGGCGGGTCCCGACGGAATTCCACCAAAATTTATAAAGAAGTGTCGTGAGGAACTCTGTCGCCCACTGTCAATAATCTTTAATAAATCCTTGCAGTCTGGCATTTTTCCAATTCGTTGGAAGACGGCTCATATTGTACCTATTTTTAAGTCTGGTGACAAAGCACTATGTGCTAACTACAGGCCGATAAGTATCTTGTCCTGTATGGCCAAGTTATTCGAAGCTCTGGTATACTCCTCCTTTTATCTTCACCTGAGTAACTATATCTCGGAAAAGCAACATGGGTTTGTCAAAAAAAGATCGACATTGAGTAATCTTTTAGAGTTCAAAAACTACTTATGTCAGTCGTTTGCTACTGGGGGTCAGGTCGAGGCTATATACTTAGATTTTAGCAAGGCCTTCGATACGGTGAGTCACAAGCTGCTAGGCCTCAAACTTGAACACTATGGCATCAATGGTTCTTTGTTGAGGTGGGTCATTTCTTACCTAAGTAACCGCAGTCAGCTTGTTACAGTTAAGGGTTACTCTTCTTCGCCTATATCGGCCTCCTCAGGCGTCCCTCAAGGTTCACATCTGGGCCCGCTTCTTTTTATCGTTTTTATTAACGACCTGGTCAGCCATTTATCATGTCCCTGTCTTTTGTATGCCGACGATCTCAAAATTTTCACTGACGTCAGAGACTGTAAGCAATTTATAGCACTTCAACATGATTTGAAAGTTATTTCGGACTGGTGCTCGTTCAACAAAATGAGCCTTAATGTGAAGAAATGCTATTTTGTCTCTTTTACCAAGAAGCGGAATATACTTAACTCTGAATATTCAATAGAAGGTCAAGTTTTAGAGAAAAAGGACGTTATTAAGGATCTGGGTGTACTCTTTGATGAGCAGCTCACTTTCCGTCCTCACTACCAGCATATAATAAATAGAGCCCGTAGACTGTTGGGATTTATTATAAGATCTACAAGAGATTTTAGAAGGCAACAAAGTGTATTGACACTGTTCTCTAGCCTAGTCCGAAGCGGTCTTGAATATTGCTGTCCAATCTGGTCCCCTTTCTATGATACTCATACTGATGCTATAGAGGGTGTACAGCGGCGCTGTTTGAGATATGTTTCCCGTAAATTCAATCACGGTAGATCATTGCAGCACTACAGTGACAGGTTGGCCGAGTTCGGTATGATATCGCTTGAAGCCCGCCGTAGAAGGTATGATCTCCTTTACCTTCACAAAATTATACACTCCGCCATCGATGCACCAGGTTTGCTGTCTGCAGTCTGCATTAACACCAGACACAGGTCGCGCTGTCCCAATGTATTTTTGATTAGAATTTACAAAAACAACACCTCCTTCTATAATCCTATCGTTAGGATGTGTCGCACATATAACGAACTGAATCGGGCTGAGGACGTGGACATATTTAATGGTAGATTCTCCCAGTACAAGAGGGCCATATCAAATATTATAGGTGCACAGTTTTGTTTGTAGTGTTCGAGTAGCTTATTCTTATGTTTTTTTTTTATTTTTTATTTTGTTGTTTAAGTATTCAGTATGTACCTTGATTAGGTTTTAGTTGTAACTTTTGTATACCACGGCAATTTGGTATATATAATATTTCTCATGTATTTTTTTTTTCCACGTTGTGTATGCTATATTTGGAATGCTGTCTAGATTTAATATATGATTGTATGTCTAAATATGCTTAGTCACGTAATGACAGTAATCTGTAAGCGTACCTTTAAGAAATAAATAAATAAATAAATAAATTCGAACCGGTGGTTCATTTGCTTCTAGTTTTAAATAACTTTAATTTTGACGTTTTGTAAGTTCCGCTTAAAATGGTCTATACAGAATAAATGATATTTGACTTTGACTTTGATTCATATCCACGTAATATTATCTTTTACCAAACCATTGAACTAAATTAAATGCCTCTGATTTAATTTGACTTCCACCTAAAAATGGTTCTCCTAAATTTGAAAACGAAATTGCCCTAATTACTAGCAATTTTATAATGATAATAACTGTGTAATTATATAGCTGTTATCATTACCGTTTATTAGGGTACGGTAAAGATATAAATATGGGGTAAACCCTAACTTCACCTGCACCTACGGATTGATGGATGAAGCTCTGCCTCAGGTAGGTATTTGCAATATAAAAGATATCAGTTTTGATATAGTTATTTATAATTAACTGTTTGAAACTTAAATTTTTTTCCATCCTGTTCTGCCCATCTGTTAAAGCTTAATTAAGTAAAAAAACATCCAAACATACACAAACTTTCATATTTATAACTAGCGCACGGGATAGCTTGTATTGTAATATCGAGGCTCTACAATCCAGGGTTATTCAAGAATCAATAACCAAATATGAGTTCAATTGACTATGATCGTGGTTTGTCTTGGCACCGTGTACAGTTGCATATCGCCAATGGATATGCAAATGCAGTATGTCTAGAGCCGATTACATGCAAACCCACTTGCTAGGCCTCCGTCTTGATTGCTGGCAAGCATCCTGTACCGTGGGACACTTCACAGGATTTACATATTGGCAAGCTGATCTTGGAATCAATATACATAATTATAATATAGTATAATATACTTGGACATATAATTATACATATAGTCCCTTTACATAGATAACAAAATTATTCCACTTATAGTCATTCCACTCCTTATTTTTGCGTTTGACAGCAGTTTTAGAATGTAACTATTGCATTAATCGTACAAGTAAACTTGGAAATGCGTGACTAAGAAATTATATAAACTGGCGTATCATATGTATCTACCCTATTTATAACTCATTACCAAAATTAAAATGCTTTATTTGTTTCGGTTGATTTAATTTTTACAATTATTTGCTCACTCAATGAAAACGGCTACACTACCATATCTAGTGTTGGGATCGAATGAAATCGCTGCAAATTACGAATCCAAAATAATCGTTCACACTTACTTACATTTACGTCAACATGAAAGTTGTTGTAACAAATAAGCTTATTATATTATGTATTATGGATTCTTGTACGTGTTTTCAATGGCTAATCATCTCATCGAAATATTGAAATTGTGTTGTGTAGGGATTAAAAGTTTTAATTATATTATAGGTACGTACGAAAAGCACTGAGCCCACTCGTCTTCGACAGCCTTTTGAACGCAGCCACAGCTTCCTCGGCATCCATAAAACGTTTATCTCGGTGTTATCTTTCTTTTTCGAAAATAAATAAAAATCGCAAGGTCAGCCCTGACCTTGCGATTTTTGCGACCTGATACGGCGGGTGACACAGTAGTTTCACATCTGACGTCACCAAATGGTCGATCATTTGCTTGGCGGTGTGCGAAGATGCGTTGTCGTGGTGAAGGAGGATCCTACTACGAGATTGTCCCGCACAACTGGGGTGGTCCATTTGCTTCTAGTTTTAAATAATTTTGATTTTGACGTTTTGTAAGTGCCGCAAATAATGGTCCATACAGAATATAAATGATTTTTGACTTTGACTTTGACTTTGACTTTGACTTTGACATTGTACACGAAAGAATGTTTATTACAAAACATATAATTTTGTAGGAAGATCAAATAATTTTAATATTATCATTACCTATTATAAAAATTAAAATATTTTTACCAGATTTTATTGCGAATTATTTTATTCAATTATACATCTCGCACGCAAAAAAAAATATATAAAAAAATTTGAATATCGAGCAGAAATAAAATATCGAAGTTTGAAATCGATTGCAACTTCTTCAGAGACTACGTCGATAATTGTTTGAAATCGGTCAGGTTACGCATTTGGACATAACTATTTGACAGAAAATTGAAACGTCAAACGCAAACTGAAGGAGTGGATTGACTATAAGTGATTATATATGTATGAGAGAGTATGTTTGTTTTGTTATTATTATGTCTATATGTACCTATACTTATTGCTAGAGGCTAGTATATATCTATACCATCATAAAATTATCTGTGTCTGTACATTGAAGTTTCTTAGATAATGTTAAATGAAGTATTCTAAATACGAAAAAATTTTTTTGGATTTCTTGTCTGTTTGCTTGTTTGTGGGCGATATGACGCAAAACCAAAACAACGATAACCAACCTCCGCGCGAGGGGAGCCGCGGCCATGGGTTGGTTGTGTATACTTTCTTACATTAAATTTAGCAAAAATAATGTACACAAGACTTAAGCTCCACTTATTTTGTTATTCCTTTGTGCACTCCCGGGATTTGCTGGAAGTAAACTCAACTATGAGTTAAGCTCGCCTTTGTTACATAAGTACATAATATTTTCACTAGATTGTTTAAGATATGGCATTTATGTGTACGATGAAGAATAAATATTTTCTTTGCGCCAAAAGAAAGATTTTTCTGGTCCAACTCGAGACTTACCACCCCTGATCAGTAGCAGGCCACAGCTACTGATAAGGGATACTGAATAATCTAGACATATGTAGAGGTATAATAAAATAATAGGAAAGTCAAACTGTTCATTGAATATATTTTGAAAAGAATATTTAGGGTGTGATGTAATGTAATGTAAATGTAAGCCAAAAATATAGTTTTTAGAATTTTTGTCTGTTTGTCTGTATGTTCGGGATAAATTCAAAAATTACTGCATGGATTTACTTCAAATTCGGCACGAATATTATTAAGAAGTCGGATCAACACATAGGCTACTTATTTTCACACTATCGCCTACGGGGAACGAGCAGTGAACCTTTGTTTCTTCAACGCAGAATGCGTAACAACGTGTAATGTAACGACTCATATTTGAATATTGTTAGGTATTATGTTAAAACCATGCTATAAGCTAGCTTCACACTATAAGTAAACTTGGTAGCGATACCGACCTCCACGCGGGCGCAGCCGCGGGCGGCAGTTAGTGGTTGTATACTGCCTGCAACCTTACACTTATCATTATTTACATATTTTCTGATTTCTACTGATAGGCGTCCTCCCAAACGTATCGATATAGCCCCAACAGTTTAGTATTAGCCATAGCACTTTATAGAATCAAAAAGTTACTGCGCACTAGTCGGTGTCAGTGAACTCTCGCGTCATCCCCTACACGCGCTGGACTGAAACAATAAAAAAACATATTTGCCGCGTAATCTGAAGAAAAACAATGTCTCTCCACACTCGTCAGTCACTAACTGCCGAGATAAAGTAGCTCGTTTTGTGTCGCTGATATGCCACTGACAAAGTTTTCTGACTTGCAACGGAGACCGCCCAAAGTCGCCAACAAGGCACTCAACGATTTATGGCCATATTGTAAGTAACGTTGTTCTTTAATATATCTACTAAAGAGCAAGGGATTTCCATACTAGAGCACACCTAGTTCCCAGACAACGCAATCAAATATGAAGGAACATCGTGCGGTTTTAGTCGGTTCAATGCCAACATACCCATCTCACTGTCTCTGCTGAGTTAAAGTGGTTCTTATTAAGATATTAACTTATAACTTGTGTAAAAATAGAACCTACTTACCTCTTTTTTAAGTCGTTTAAGTATATTTACACCGTCTCCGGAGTGTGAAAAATACTTTTCTGAAAACCGCATCTAAATCAGTTCAACCAAACGCAAGATAATAATCGCATACAAAATTATATATAATCATTATCAAGGTGTGTATGTTGGCATCGAACCGACTATAACCGCACGATATTCCTTCACATTTGATTGTATTGTCAGGGAACTCACTAGGAGTGCCCAAGTATGGAAATTCCTGGAACCTCAAGACATATAGGTGAAACTGGGAAATTATTTTGAAGTCGGATTAAAATCCAAACTATCATCATATATGAAGTTAATAAAAGACTACATAACATAACATAACCTCACGCCTAAATCCCAGAAGGGGTAGGCAGAGGTGCTAGCACCCACATTTCGCCGGTTTATGTTTATAAATAGTTTATAAATAATAATAAAAGACTAACCGCCTGGTATACTTCCTACATAGGTAAAGTTGTACGTAAGTGTCCCAGAAGTTTATGAAAAGTTTAGTTAGAGAGCAAAGAGGCGAGTGTGGTTTTCATTAGACTCCATCATTTGCATGTTATTCATTAGGCTGTAGGGGCGTCGCCTCTGCCACTTTCGACCTCGATCCGCTTCGGAACTGTAAGCAAAAGTACTATGTACTGTTTTCGGTCCACTGGCTTCCTACAATATATGGATACTGTTCAGAGTTAAATTGAAATTTGAAGAATATTAACTTTATATATAAAGCATTTTATACCATTAACACTTTTAATAGAGGAGATATTCACATTTGTATTTATTTCGATAAACAGATAAATGTTTTTCATAGAGTTTCTGGGACCCACTAAGATTTACGAAGCCCAAGCCAACATCTCACCGTGTCATTGGTACATCTGCTGATTAACTGCCGAGCCGAACACTTTATAAAACGTAATGGGGTTACCTACATTGCTCAATGAACAAACAAATTTCCCCGCCATTATTTAAAATGGATTTCTGATGTGATCTGATGTGTAATACATAGTTCAATTTTCTAACAAAATGAATATCATTCCTGCTATTACACAAACTTCATTTCATTTTTGGATTATTTTTGTTTCACCATAATTTAATGAAAATCAACACTATATTTATCGGAATACACTCGAGAGCAATGAATCCGGGTCACTTAAAGAATGTTAAAAATCTCGGAAACTAAAAATGATAGGTTAATGCAATAAATTGTATTTAATAGACAATGTAATACTCCTTAAATGAAAGTAAAAAAAATATGAGTCACCATACATTTTATTAACACAAAATTACATAAAGAAAAAAACTGCTGATCTCTCCTTAAAACAAAAATAGGAAACATGAAATTTTTGAACTTTATTACGATTTTCTTGAATTTTAATACTTCGTATTGCCTCCTCGTGCTTCCATTACTGCGTTTACGCGGTTTGGCATGCTGTACACCAAGTTCCTTATACGATTTTGGGGAATATTCTCCCATTCCTCTGTGAGAGCAATTTTGAGCTCACGAAGCGTGATTGGGGGAGGGTTTCGTTGTTTTACGCATCTGCCTAGCTCGTCCCAAGCATGCTCGATCGGGTTGATATCCGGGCTGCGCGCTGGCCACTCCATACGAGTAATGTTCATCTCTTGAAGGTAGTCATTCACAATCCTACCTGTATGAGGTCGGGCATTGTCATGCATAAATATAGCATCCTCACCTAAATTGACCATAAATGGACCAACGTGATCATTGAGGATTTCTTCCACATATCTTACGCTAGTTAAAGAGCCGTTTTCTATGATCACCAGCTCTGTGCGACTTTCAGAAGAAATTCCGGCCCACACAAGTACAGACCCACCACCGTAGGCTACTTTTTCTTCGATGCATGCTTGCTTGAATCTTTACCCTGGTCTTCGATACACTCTGTGTCTTCCATCGTGCTTGTAGAGCATAAATTTTGATTCGTCGGAGAACATAACTTTTGACCAATCTTCAATACTCCAATTTACGTGGCTCTGGGCATATCTTAGTCTCGAAATACGATGCCCACGCTCCAGTTTAGGGCCGTTTGCAGGTCTAAGGGGTTTTAAGTTAGATTCAGCAAGCCGACGTCTTACTGTCCATGCACTTGGGTTACTTCCTCCGAGGCGTCGAAACTGATTGGTGAGTTCAGTTCCTGTGAGAAAGCGATTTCGAAGCATGGTGTTCACCAAGTATCGGTCTTCTCGTGCTGTGGTACACCTGGTTCTGCCCGTTCCTGGTCTGCGTAGGTTAGAACCAGTTTCTTCGTAACGTCGGAGAACTCTTTGTACTGTTGACAGCGACACACCGATAGTCCTGGCTGTATCGCGCTGACTCCGGCCGGTTTCCAGCATTGTAAGTATTCTGGTGCATTCTTCAGGCGTAAGCGACATAATTTCAGCTTGAATAATGAATATAGAGCACTATCAACATGGTTTATGTACCCACATAAATGACAGATTACAAACAAAAGCAAAACCAAATGCTGTAATTTCGTAGTTCCATCTTCGAAAGTGGCCCTTTTTCAAATTTGATTTTTTTATGATATAACTTTACAATAACTAAGAAGTTTTAATACCTTCATTTAAGGAGTATTACATTGTCTATTAAATACAATTTATTGCATTAACCTAGCATTTTTAGTTTCCGAGATTTTTAGGATTCTTTAAGTGACCCGGATTCATTGCTCTCGAGTGTACTTATGACAATACAATAATTTACACATACTAATAAGTGTGCGTATTTTTTTAATAACAACATACCCATTGTTGTACGCCAACTCAGTGAGATGAAGTTTTTTCAACCACTTGTACATGTACACCTTTAAAGTTAATCAATGACATGGAGCCAGCCTTATATCATGTTGATACAAAAACCCGTTGTACCCGCTCACTACAAGAATATACAAGATATACCTAGAAATAGTTATTCCTAGGTCCATGCCTAGAAAGAAAGAAATTATTTATGTTTGCAAATTGCAACGCTACATTAACTAACAAACACCAACTTACTATAAACTTAATCTGCTTACCTACAAACTAAACTATTTCTACATGATATGAAATATTGATGATAAAATACAAAGAATGATAGATACAATTACATACCCAATACCCCTATAATATCTGCGAATAAAAAAAATTACCGATTTTATGCCAAACTTTACTGTATCTTCTGTATACCCACATACGCTAAATGTTTTATACTTTTTTTACAGCAAGAGCTCAACAAACTCAACTCAATCAAGTAAGCAAAGAGGCCACTGAACTAGTTACTCAAACTATATTCACAGTGAATAAGCGACGTTTAGGTATGCAATAACAGGGACTATACAGCAGTAAGTTCGTAAACGCGGTCGGGCTCGTTGGAAATGGCCGTCAGGGGAACATCTCATGAAACTGTCATCGTAACAACTCGTGCTCAACATTTTTGCATACATTTACCTTACTCGGTTCACTGATCTGGGTTTAAAACTATTATGTACCCTATCGAAATAGTTTTGTAAGTTTTACACGGAAAGCCGATATTGAAAAACATGTTTAAATTTCTCATATATTATTGTAGAACTAATAAATTACATGGATAAATGGGTGCTACAAGGGCGAAAAATGCCACTGGTGAAACCGCGGGAATGAACTAGTTGAAACATAAATAGAAATTTCTTTTGACTTTAAAGTGTTCATTTGTGGTGCCATATCTTGGCGATCCTTAATTAAAATGGCTACCAAAAAGAAATTCTAAGAGACACTTGATAGGCTTAGGGGATCAGATATTTATTTTAAGGGTTTTGGTAAAATGAGCAAAGCTTTGATTGCGTCTACCAACGTATCTGCATGACAAAGGCTACTTTTTTAATTAGCTGACTATTCTAAAGTCGCCCTTGCATACAAATGAACAAAGATTTGCGCGATTTTGAGACCATCCACATAAAATTTTTGCTTTGACGGTTAATTTAAGGACTTCTTCAGTTTATTCATATTCATATCTAAATGGATTTTATTTGTTTAGGTTTGCAGACTTGTCGATTTAAAAATTATGTAGTACTCAATAAGCGTCAGTAGCTAAGTTGTTAAGGATTCGGTCGGATCAAGAGGTCCCAGTTTCGAATCCTGGCTTAAATAACCGATATGAACCTATTCCTAACACTCAGAGCACCGATCCAAATAGCACCCGCGTGTATGTGTATGGTGGCTAGTACTTATACAAAGAGCACCTACAAGTGCTAGGGTGTGTAGACGACAGGTTAACGACGATAATATCAATTCTGAATGGCCAGTACCAAGTTACCACTAACCTTTATTACAAAGAAAAAGTTATGCTAAACAGTTGATTCCACCAGACAAATATTTGTATCATAGTTTTGACATTAAGCATGGAACAATATGGAAATATTGCGATTAAAGTTGGTGTCCAGTCTGGAAAGTTTAAATTCCGTGAGCATAAAAAGTTCACCTCTTCATTCCACATCCTCGATCGTACCTAATTTACATTTGAAAAACAAAGTTTGTATTCATTTAGGAACCACACACAGTAAACTAGTTAGTTTTGTGGATAACTAACTTTGATACCTTATTTATCAACTTATTGACTACCGAATTTGAGGACTACCGAACCGGTTTGCTCAAATACTTTTCTGTTATTAAAAACTTTCTGTTGACGTGACCGACATAAAAAAAAAAAACTAAATTTGTGGTCATATTAATAATTTCCTTATAAAAATGCATATTTTAAAAAACTAGTTGTATAGAATTCATACAATTTAATAAGTACCCTAAGTACATAGGTACCTACTTAATTATTTTTTCTTACGGCCTCAAATGTACTTTTTAATCGTTTGAGCATTTTTTGAGTATTTATACATACCTACCTTATATAATTTACCTACTAATTTGTTATACTGAACCCTAAGGCCTTGTCCATCTGTCTATTTATGAAACAATCCGTGTTTTGAGGTTAATTAGAATATAATTTTGCTGCACTGGTTTTTTCAATCCTATAATCTCTCTCTTTCTCTATCTCCCTTTTACCTGCTGGCCTTTTATCTCCCAAGAGTGCAACAAATCTCTCAACTCTAGCTTGCTTTAATTAGCTAGTTAGAAGGAGGTAGGCGAGCTATATGCTCGAGTGTGATAGTATCATTGTTAACGGCGTAACTACGGGAAAACTCATTGTGAATCTACAAAACCGGTGATGATGAAAGCTACAATGCAGTAATCAAAATCCTAACAACTAACCACTAACAACTAAAAATCACTACCTACCACTAACAATCAAATAATATTGGCTTAAAAAGCATCTGTGGTAATCCAGTGGGGTGTACCCAAGCAAGGAAACAATTAGGTTCTACGGAACACTTTGATAGCCGGATATCCCACACCTTCCCCAAGAGAGGGGACATTCATGAAATGACCCACGAGGGGTAGATCATTCGCCCGGTCACAGGCGTCCCCATTGGGAATAATAATATATATAATATTATTACCGATTTTCTCTAATTATATAAGACCAATCAACCAAACAATTCGAGACATACACCTATATTATAATAAAAAGTAACATTCAAGATTAAAATAGTGTAGGTACCTACCGTAGGTTAAAATAGTGGAAGTATATATACCAATCTAAAAATATTACATCAAGGCAATCGATTTGGCAGTCATGTATTAATAAGTTCTATGAATAAATCCGTCATCAATAAAGAAAAACTTAAAAACTGTTATACAAATTCATATTTTATCTCAATATAATAAAGCACGCCATTAATCGTAAAACTGAAAACTCTGCAATCTGCAACTGGTACGTCATACGAATAATATAATAAAAAAACCCCTGTCAACACAATATAAAATTGAATAAATCTCGTTACTCTTCACAGTCGTGAACGAAGATATTGTCTTAAATTCAGGGGACGTTGTTTAAAGAGAATTCTATATTGTAGAATTCTCTTCAATCTCGGATTCCTGCACTGAACGGAAAAGAATCAGAGATAAAACCTGTCAGTTGGGAGATACTGAAGCGCGAAGATTACTGTCACAAAAGGAGATTTGCCACCAGAATTCGGATTCAAATATTATTTATTTACACTGAGAGTTCGCTTCTTTCAACCGTAGCTATTCTGTATTAACGCATATTGTCATTGCCATATTGCTCTGTTTTCGTATCTATTCCTTCGCAAGCATATTAATTAAAAATATATACGGTGCGATAGAGTAGTGATACGTCTTCATTAGTACACATTTAGAAATATAGAGAGTTATGTAAACTTTTATGTAGGTATAGTTTTCAAGATCTACTGTGTTATTTAACTGGGACGATACCGGTAGTTATTTTTTTATGAAAACAATTATGTCCTATGATTTTTTAGAAATATACAATAATGTATATCAAAACAATATACATGCTGCCTAATAGCCAGATAAGTCTAAGTATTAATTCATGTCCGTAAACTTCAAACTTAAACAAGTATTGGTAGTTACGAACTTGTAGCTATACTATGTCGGGCACATCGTTACTTTGCAGGAAAAACCTAATCAACTATGTGTAGGAGATGGATGTATGTTTTCGTTTCTGTTGGAACAACTTTAAAAGATTAGGAACTCTAACTTCATGCGGTTGAGATATTTTCTGTCATGTCCCGAGCCCGCCTCTCTACGGAAGCATTACTGCTCAACCAACCTAATGTTTACACATAAAAATAAAGTCACCACATTTGTTATTTCTGGAAGTACCCTTTTATACAGTACGTGACTTCAAAAGTCGGTACTAGAGATACGCCGAGATGTGGCACACGTGGGTAGGCGTTACTAGTGTGGTTTAAGGTAATCTAAGTTCGTAAACTTTGTTCTAAATAAATTGATTGATTGTAATAATAATAGATGCAGATATCTGCATCTTTTGTTACATAGTCATACAAATATTTGCATTGCGCAGAAACGAACTCACAATATCTGACTTAGTAGTCTCAGTAGTCGAAAGGCAAAAGAAATCGCCGTGTAGGTACGGATGCCCGGATGCCCACGGCTTCACCCGCGTGGAATTCTGCTCTCGTTCCTGCTTCATCCATGCACGCATAAAGAGTAACCTATAATACCTATATGTTATTCCAAACTATAATCTAACCGATATGCACTAGTTAACTTATTGATGCTTATGTTATTAAGCCCTTTACTAATAGTCATTTTTGTAGCCTGCTCATCTATTTACGACGAAACTATTTCCAATATTTATTTCGAATCTGTCAATATACCTGTCAAAGATTTGAAATTTTCTTTCGACAACGCTTCGCTGACTCTCAAAGGCTATTTGAATGATTTCAGTACCCTTTTTTTTTTTTTTTTTTTTTATCGTGCGGAAATCCCCATGGATACCACCCCCGTCGGCCATCGGGGGTGGTTATGTCGGGATCGAACCGACTAAAACCGCACGCCGTCTCGGGCCTTAGTAACCGGGGTGTAAGGTTACCCAATGGGCATATCCCTCGCACCCCAGCTGACCCCGGGCCATCTACGGTTTTAAGATGGCCCCCTCGACCCCCCGAAAGGGGGGGTGGGGCGAGCATCGCGCCACTTCGCCGACGGTGGGGTGTAGGGTGACAGGAGGCCGTCCTGTCACCCAACCGTCGGCGCGCAGACAATCAGCTCGCCCCCCGCTCGCTCCCCACTGTGCCATCTGCTAGTCAGAGGGACACGTGGAGAGCCTCGGAGCAGCCCTCTAGAGGGCCACTCCCACCCCGGCCGGATTGGCCGCAGGCAGCAGCGTCTCCCGTGGCGAGTGGGAGGCGCTGCTCGCCTCCGTTGCCCGGGTGCACCACGTGGAGGTTCCGGCCCGCACCCTGATTTCAGTACCCTTAAGTTAATTCTTCGACTGAAATAAAGAATTTTCTTATCAACTAGTCCGTAGTCGTCTAGACTTCAATTAAACAAATCACATGTCATAGTAATGTTTTGTATAACCTTTATACAAAACATTTATTGATCCGACATTATTCTGTTTAAAAATAAGATTCAATCACAGTCGTAATTGTTGTGTGTTAAGTAGTCTGTGGATTTCATTGGTTAACGTCAATTGTCTTACCTGGGTAAGCTTATATTTGCGTCAATTCCCGTTAACATTTTAGTATATTTATGTCTTGTTAAAATAATACGTAGAATGAAAACTTTTGTCCGAAAACAAAACAATGCACCCCTATCTAAAACATTGTCACAAACCGCTGACAGCACGTTCATGTTAGGAAATGGAATTCGTTTCACTGCCAATAGCAATAATGTAAGTTGGGCAATAACATGCGGCGGCAGGTGAACGGATTACCGTTCAGATCGCATACATACATATATCGCAAAAGATAAATAATTGCTTTCTTCCCCTAAAATTGTTTGAGCGGCGACATTTATTGCTCTGTTTGTGTGAAAACTTGGCGCCGTCGTTCGCTACCTGCGCTACCCCCAATATTATTGTTAAGCGACTACTACATTATCGACTACGATATTAAATTTGCCTTTTTTATTTCCCCCTCGTCTATTATTTTCTCGCTTCTCTTGCCCCTAGAAAAATGACTTGGTATGCGAATGTACGTAAATAAATTACACCTTTGTGTTTTGTTACTCAGACGTGTAATAATTTCTTTCTTGTTTTGTTTTTCTCACTATTATACTAGCTGTTTACTCGCGGTTTTACCCGCGTGGAATTCTCTTCCCATTTTTGCTTCCCATAGAAACCTTATCCAATGTAGCCTATGGGTTATTCCAAACGATGTATAATCTATCCCTGTACCAAATTTCAGTCAAATCTTAGCCATTTTTGCGTGAAATAGTAATGGAAATCTATCCATACTCACAAACTAATGCGTTTATAAAATTAGTATAATTTTTATAGTTGAGTTCTATATAAATGGATACACAATGCGATTCTATATAATAAGAAAAGTTATAGGTAAATAAATTCATTACTATATACGCCAAACGAACCCGAATCGAAAATAAGTCAAGGAAATAACCATTTAATTGGCTTTTATCGGAATAGACGTGGAACTGGGGAAGAGTATAAAGAAGTTAAATAAAATAAGGTTTCCTTTGGGGTGAGGTGAGTGAGGCGTCCAGAAAGTTCGGCAGGCTGAGCGATAAATCGGAATTTATGAGGGCGTCGAGCTCGCCGCCGGCTCCCGCCGACGTCGCCGGTGCGGTGCGCGGCGCTGCATAACAACACGAGCTGAAAGTATTACTCCTCACTGCACTTTGCAATAGTTTAGGAACCCATTTCATTATTTGTTTTACAGTGACTTAATGTGTTATTGTTGTTTATGTTTGACACAGCGCATTGTTTCTTTAGATATGTCTGGAAACTTCTGTCGCGGTTACATTATGTTGCTCTGCAGTTACCTCAACAATCTGTCTTTATAAAAAAAATACATTTTGATATTTTTACATCATAATCTACAAATTTTTAATCATGATCTACAAAAGAGACCGCGGTAGCCTAGTGGTCTGGGTAATGGACTGCTGAGATGAGGTCTCGGGTTCATCCCAGGTTCACCATGGCACACACCAATGACTTTTCGATGCTTTTCGAAGTTATGTGTGTATTTATCGCAGGCTTATAAGTGCTCGGTTAATGGTAATAGGCTCGCTACCTATTACATTGGGACCTAAACATAAAAAAAAAATTTGGGTGCTAGCACCTCTGCCTACCCCTTCGGGGATATAGGCGTGAGTTTATGTTATATGATCTACAAATTCATATTAGTAAGTGATCGCTCAATTATGAAATTCAACCTCAATTCTCGTCAATTTTGGAAAAAAAAACGTAAAATGTTTTAATCCTCTTAGCATTTTCCTGAATACATCCGAGACTGTCACCTCGTAGCACAAGGTCCGCTTACTCTTCTCCACCTGTTCGTTTGACTTATATGGCATTTACGGGAGTGGCTGCCGTCAGACCTCAAAATCCCGTGAGGAATATCTGCGCTGGAGCCTATTCCATCTATCAAAAGCTAAAGTTCAACGAAAATCCATGAACGGCATGCATAGGAGGTGTGATTGCATTGAACAACGCATCACTATAGCATTTTTCGCTAACAAAAACTACCATAATTTAAATTTACTTAAACTTTAAATTGTAATTCATTCATAAAATATACCAAGACGATGTAACAATTTAGTTGGCACTGTAAACTGATATGTAACAATATAACGTAGTGAAATAAAGCAAAACTGTCGCAACTGTAACAAATGCGGTTGTTCCTGGAATAAAGTTGATATATCAGATGTTGCGACGTGACCTGACTACCGGGAATCAATTGATCACAAAGTAACAACTGAAAACAATAAAGCTATTGCCAACGTAATGTACTACGCAGACCGTGTACAAACTCTGTCTGCAAATACTTACATTGTTTCAATCTCGGACTGGAGTTTGTATACTTGCACATTTAGGGTAACTCTGAGGAGACTTGCAGAGGTGTATTGCAAACCTATATTTAGTATTAGCGTATGCCCGTGACTCCACCCGTATGGACGTCGGTTATCTGGTTTTTTGACTATATCTCTGGTTCTGCTAAAATCTACTGACAAAAAACCGCATCAAACTGCTTTCAGTAGTTTTTGTGTCCATCGTGTACAAACAGACAAGATTATTTTTGTGTTCAGAATCGTTCATATAACATAACCCAAGTTTTTTTTTAATATTTCTAATGCATAGACATAGCTATTTTACAACTGTATGGTATCGAAGTCCATTTTGTTAAATATGAGTCTCTACGTAATAGGGTACCGCCATCATGCCAAGTTTGGAGTAAACATAAAGTATCCGACCTTATCTTGACTCCAAATAGGAAGGAGTCGAATCCTCTACCTCATGCACACACAGCAGTCGCACATAGTCAACAAAACCAAAAAATGTGGGTAGAAAACTCTATGATGTTATTTGAAACCGTCGCCGCACACAGAGGTCGGGTATCGATTTTTGACCATTGTATCTCCGGTCCTACTTACATACATCATCTAGTTATATATAGTCTACCTACGAGTAAAAAGATAAACCCGGATCACGGTTAAATATAGTACAGTCAGCACAAAAGTAAATGATCATTGCACATATTATTTACTTAAAAATCTGAATGAAAAGATTCAATATTATTATAATTAGAGTTTGAAACTAAACCTCTCATGAAAACGAGTAAAATCTGTTGTTATGTCGACTCTTACAATATCCTAAATATAATAATGAGAAAAAATTCAATACGATTACATCTTTAGAAAAAACCGTCCTGAAAACGGACCTGAAAAATGACACTCGGAAATAAAAATGAAAAAAAAATGCTTGTACCTACATAATATATAATTTGAAGCGAATGGGGCACAGTGAAGAACTCATGAATGAATGAATATTTTAAAATTTGAAGAGCTGGATGTATTTTACTAACCGCATAAATTAGTACACGTTTCTTGGTTTAAATTTATTTCTGGTACTATTTTCACTATTAAATTAAGTCATCATTATTTTTACTTTTTTCCTACTTTTAGTTTGGCATATTATTATATGGCTTTTATGATCTATACTTCAATAGGAAGTTTTTTTAAGTTTTGCATGCTGTATGTTCAGCTGAATTTGGTGAAACGTTTATCTGCTCCATCTATTGTAAATACCGTATTACGTAAATAAATAATTTCAATTTGTTAACTACTATAATAATAACACTTATCGATACGCATTGTGAGGAGATTTCTCTCTTTGGAGCCCTAACCACTGGTAGTTTTTTATTTATTTAATTAATAAAATGTAAATATTGATCGTAAATTCGTACTTACGAATTTACGATCAATATTTACATTTTATTCAATAATTTCTGAGGGTGACTGTAGGTACCTATAATGTTTTTCTAAAAACAATCGTGTATTGTGTTGTGTTCATATGTAAATGTCTTGTCGTGATTCACACCAGCTGAGGTGAGATCTAAGTTGAAGGCAAAGACTCGTTGTTTTATGTATGAGGCCTTTTCAATTCATTTGGATGATTCTCTTGTGCCTTTGTCCCTTCCGGGTCAGTTATTTATTGCTGGTGTTTCGCACTAAATTTACCAAGTGCGTGTATTTTCATGAGCCTCCGGTAGTGCGTAGGATCCAACGACGACAATATCCACTATTGTCCGCTTTAAGCTGCCAGAACCGAGTGGATCTACATAACCAATACACTTTCCTTAGTAAAGGATACCAAGAATGTGTTCATATATAGTTCTTGGAATACATTCCTGTGTTACGTTTGTAGTATGTAATACTGTGTATTTGTAAAGACACACTGGTCGATTTCATACAGAAAGGCCATTCTAAGCCACATTTTGTCGGATTCACTTTACATGTTTAAAAGCTGCCTACGTCAGTTATGTTAAAAATTTATAAATATTTATATAACGCTTGATAACGCACGTTATTATATTTATATATCATGAAACTTAAACGTATTCAATAACCGATATCATACAAAAAGCAGAACCTATTCTGACGAAACGTTTTGCAGATTGAAAGATTGAAGAAGAGGAAGATTTAAATTCATGAAAGATTGATTTTTTTTACATATCATTCACTGGCCAAATTATAATTGCAAATACACAAAAGTTAATAATTAAGACCTGTTTGTTTCTTTTTTAATAGAAGAGAGAGTCACTCTAAACTAAACTAAAAATCGCTATTTCAATTTTTTCAAAAGGATGTAAACCACAAATTATCTCCATTTTAATCCTATCTTAGTTCAAATATAATCCGATATGTACCAAAATAGAATGCTACTTCGAAATTTAAAACCTTATTAAACTTTGAGATCACATGATCGTCGTCCAGTTCAATCTTGAAATGAGTTATAACTTCAATGGGTTTCTTTACTTTCAATTTTGTTTGATATTTTAATCTTATACAAAATATTCTGTATTTGATTAACTATATAGAAAAAGATTTACAATCTACCTATCACGAAAATAAGCATAATGCGTAAAGTTTGGGCTACAAAGGGCTAATAAATTGCATGACTTATAAGAGTAGACATGTAACATTTGCCCTTGAATTATACACTGCTTCATCTCATTGGTAGTGCATAAGAAATCACCTCCCAATTGTGTTCGCGCCGTGCGAGGTTTTATACTAGACGAGGAGGAAAACACGTTTTACGTAAGAGTATAGATATATTCGAGGGAATTCAAAAAGTTATATCTAATGTTTTCAAAAATAAATATAGATTATTTCTCGTTATATATAAAAATTATTGTGATATCCGTAGATCACATGAGTTGTACTTATTTTTCAAATAAGTTTTAATCACCAAAATTGGGTAGTACCTAGAACTAGTTTGTCCAACAATAACCACTTATATGCTTCTCGTACGATATATTTTGTGGTATCAGAAAATCGATATTATATAAAAAGGGAATGCTCCCTCAGAGTATTGCTTAATACTCGTGATGAGATAACAAGCAACCCCGAGGGGCTATTATTATTATTGCGCTATACTGGCAGTATAAGGAATAAAGACATTTCCGTCTTAACATTACAGCTATAGAAATTGTACTAACGACAATAAACACAATACAAGTTTATTTTGACTTCGATACATATTTTACTAGATAGAGGCACTACCACAGAGGCATGTCGCTGATTACGTAGTTTTTTTTTCTCAACACTATATAATTATGAAATACTAAGTCGTATTGTTTTCTGAATTTTTTCAATTTTTAGCGCTATTTCTTTTATTTTTTACTCCGCAAATACTCTTTATGAAATATTAGAAGACCAAAAAAAGAATTAATATTTTGAACTTATTTATTTTTTTATATATGATATTTTTTTTATATAAAACGTATATTATCCTAGAAATTTTTTCTAAGATAATATAAGTGCTATGGCTCAGCAAAGTTTGCCGTTTATATGGCACCAATAAAATGTTTCACTGTCTTAAATTCTAGTCATAGCGAAATTCACGTAAGTATAAAGCAATATAAAATATTGTGACATGAAACTTCATATTACTACATAATTTGAAATTCACAACACGTGAACAGCATTCAGCAAAATAGGAAGTGTAATAAAATGTTTCTGACTGAAATGCTATAACTGAAATAGAGTGCATGCCTCGTAAAATTCTCAACTCCGTAGCATCCTCACAATGCTGTGATATTTTTATTAGAACTCTTCAAATTTATATACCTACTGGAGTACTAATTATTTTGTGTATATTAAAAACATTTTGCCTTCTACTTATTATAACAAAACGTCAAGAAACTAAACTAAAAATCAGCAAATGGACCACCTCCGCCGTTTTAATATGCAATCTCGCCCTGAGAAGACTTAGCAAATCAACTCAGACGGCTTTTTTGTTGTAGGTTAGGTATATAGTTTGTAGCATGCTGTTACCGCTTTTTACTGATTTTAATCATTTATACGGCCTGTAAAGAGTAATTATTTTCTTAATTACGTTTTCAGAGATTACGCAGAGAAGTCAATGAAAATGTATAATTAAAGGAAATTCTAAGGTGGCAAGCACACAACCAATGCTCTGACGTTCCGCGGTTGGAGTTCTGCGTGGCACAGAAAATTCGAAGCTCTGGCAACTGTAGCGCTCTCTTTGGAGTTGGCGCTTCAGGTAACGGTAACAACAGTCTATTTTATACCGAGTTATTTAACTAGTTGAAGATAAGGGATACTTACTAAGTAAATTGCATTCCGTTAAATGCAGTAACTATAAGCGGCATTTTCTTAAATCATTCTTTCCGTAAAATAAATAGCATCACATTGTGAAAAATGTTCTATGGTAGTATGATTAAATATTTTCAAATGTAGTTTCTATCAAATAATGGGGACCATAACTTCACAGTCTCTACATGTATTATGTAGATTATGAATCTTAATCTTATTATTCTCTTTTTAACCGACTTCAAAAGAGGAGGTGTTTCTCAATTCGACTGTATTTCTTATGTTTATTACCTCAGAACTTTCGACTGGGTGAACCGATTTCGGTGATTCTTTTTATTTGATAGCTGGCGCTTCTCGTGTGGTCCCAATTCAATTTGGTGTGTTGAAGTCAGTTTTTTTGTAAGAATTAGTACCACTCTGTATAATAAGAACGATTCTGTTTCAAGTGCTTTTAACATAACATGTAACACTCTGACTGTATATTATATGAACGATTAATACCAAAATAAGTAAAAAAATACCTTTAAAAATATCAGTGCCATGAGCGGAAGGATTCCCTTGAGTTTTATGTCCATAACAGTGACATTTTGTTTTTTTATTTTTACATGGATCCTGTTTACATGTGAGACCTTTCTCGAAAGCCACTCACTTAATATAGGCACATCCTATACAAACGGCACGAAAATTCAATAAACAATAGATGTTTACATAAATAGAATCGTGTAAATAATAAAATCAAATAACGTGTACTGTGGAGCTGCAGTGTAGCTATATGTTGTCGAACGTCTATACGAGTACTTTATTTGAACAGATGGAACTGTACACGTAAGGTAAGGATTCCCTTCCCCGCCAATATGTTTCAATTTAAACTAAGCCGCTTGTCGATACGAGCTTGCTCCGGAATATCTTCCGATTCCAACTGGATTCTACGATAACAAAAATAATGTTGGAAAAAACTACCCAAGTAACAATATCTAGGTGGTGTTCGAAGATAAAACTGTGGTAAATAAAAGATGACAAAGGGGTCGTGTTGCTTTGTTCGATATCACATACACTCTACATTTGGGTGGAGTTTTATCTCTTATAATGTTTTAGATTTAAATACAATTTGACAATACAGCATAAAGTTTCTATGTCTAATTCAGGCATAACTAAAATCATACAAAAATTAGAGCCAGTTAATCAGTGGTCTCATCTTGACGTAGTGAAGTGAAGTCTGACGCTTGTGGTCGAGAGGTCGTAGGTTCGAACCCTGGCCATTACACTACCAATGTGAACCCACTTTTACTATAGTACTTACCTTCCAATTTTGCTCAACTATTAGTTTCGATTACTAGTCCTACTTAAAAAAAAGCACTTTTACTCTGTAGATCATTACATCACCTTTGATTGCTGTAGTGAATAGTATAATTTAAAGGTAATATAGTATACTGTGTAATAGTTAAAGATCAAGGAAATTTCTAATGTTCTTGAATAGTTAAAACAAAGTCCTTTATTTTCATTTGTTTTCTTCTTGTCCGTCAAACATTTTCTGGTTTTGTAAACCACTAGAACCTAGCGTGACTGCTTGCTCACAAAGCCCTGCATGCACAGTCATATAATCATAATTCTCTAACGTTAACTATAATTTCGTACAAAGATTAAAAGTAGTTGCGATAGAAGCAACAAAGCTGCAAAGACGGCAAAACTGTGTATGTGCTCAATCGAATCCCCAGGAATATAAGTTGAGATCCAAATTGCGAGGCTTTAACGGTGAACTTTGCTACGAAAAATAAAAATTTCGTAGTACAAACAAGCAATCAGGAGCATTTGCGAAGTCGCGCTGCGCAAACACCCCGCGTTGGCCCGGACCCATCCAAGTGCTTCTCAAAGACTCTTCTAGTAGATCTGTTTGTAAGCTAATCGCATAGTTCTAATGTTTAGTCTACTTGTACGTAAAAATCTAGTACTGTTAGGATCTTTTGGTCTCTTAAAATCTCTTAGCTAACTATTAATTATTGGCAAACTAAAGAGTATTCGTAAAATAAGTATTTTCTATTCATGAAAATCATGAATTATAGTACATTTTATTTGCAACAATTTATTTCTTTACTTAATATCTAAGTGGGTGTTAATATGAAGTAAAGATCAAAGCGATGTTCATTTAATTAAATACACATCACAAAACGTAGGCGAAATTTTGCGCGAATATTAGACATTGATATAATAAATTGATAATACAATCAGTTAAAATTAGTTTTATTTTACAAGATCACAAATATATTAAAAAAGTTAAATAAAGTTGATCGTTTTATTCAACGAAAGTTTTACCAAAACAAGTTGAAAAACAGTCCTATTTCACTGGTGTTAGCCACGTTTTGATAAAAATATTCCGGTCAGTGAATTGAACACAATAGTAGTGACCGATCAAAGTTTCGACATCGACCAGTCTATATTCAAAATATTAGGTTCAGACATAATATTTTCGTCGTTTTCGATCAAAGTAATTTTAGACTAGAAAAAGTCTCTAAAATTCTTTCATAGTAGGTACATAATTAAAATATATGATTTAGTTCAAGCCAGTTCAAGCTAAACAAATTCGATCTGTACCTACACGTACAAAGTTGATTATAAAAGTTTAGTGAAAGCTCCCACCTAACCTAACCTAACCCGCTTCAGAATGCATTTTTTCTGGTGTAATTCTAACAGAATTAGTCAGAGCGTAAAAATTAAATTAAGATTCTTAAAAAAGGCACCTTCAAAAAGAATTGCTTACACAAATGTAAGTTAATTTTATTCAATTTTTTCGGCTTTTGTAGGTATATGAAGGCAAGATTCTCAGCAGTAACGATTAGTTTTATAGACTTTGTATTAAAATAGCTCAATGTTCATTAGTAAATAATCAAATTATAAATTGAAATACTAAGCTTTGGTCGTCACTTGCGAATCCTGAGGGCAAGCTACGCTTTTAGAATTCGTATCGATTAGTAGAAGCAGACAGCAGTACCTTTACTAAATACAAAAGATTGTTTTGCTTTGACTATTTTGAACAAAACTTTCGGACGTTATCGCAAAGAACTCAGTGAATCAGTCGAGTGGGGACCATTCATGCGTGAAGGTAAAAAGGATTCGGTAAACAATGTTTCTGCGATAAACGTGATGGAGAACTGTATTTTTCTATATTTTATTGCGTACAATTTACCTAACCCAGCATTTTTTACGTTACAAAACTTAATCTGGAAAACGTGACATCTCTATCCCACATTGACTTTAGAAGTGATTTCGGGTTTGCTGCTTCCTTATAAATGCGTAATTTTTATCAGCTTTAGCGAATTTGAAATTTGCTTTAATATTTTCTTATGTTATTAGAAACGCGATTTTGATTTGGTAATAGAACAATTAATTCAATTCTTCTACGAATTCTTTGTAGCCACCTCGTTTTTAGTTAAATCTTCTAATAGTCATGATAAATACGAGTATATAAATTATAATGTAGTTTTATCTTTAAAACTACGCGCAAAGACTTTTAAGGGACTGTAATTTAATTATAGTCAGTTTTATGTCATTTAATTTTGGCATTATTTTTATTTTACACATATACCTGACCCTTGATGATGCAGTTTACTCAGTAAAGTTACATTTTTATATAATTTTTATTCGCTAAACTACTGGTGCAGTTTGTAGACGTTACATTCTTTATTCTTCTTTATCTATTAACAGTAATAAACCGATCAGATAGGTCCAAACAGAACTTCAAAAATAATGTAAAAAAAATACGTATAATGCCTTTGCGTCATAGTGAATAGAGAATTGGTAAGCACAAAGGATTAAAACCAATTAAAACTATATTGTGTTTAATAGTTTTAATCTTTTTGCAAAGCATACAGCCACTGCAAACACGCTGGTGAACTCAAACAATTTTAGTACCCACCTAAGAGGTAAATAATATTTTATGTGCTCAAACTGAATATCAATATTTTTGAGAGTGAAGAGAGTCTTTAGGTACCTACTCTCAGTAAAGTGCAAATCTAAAGAATATTTTTGGTGTGTGTCGCCATTATGATAGCAGTGAACAAAAGACGTGCCTGCTTCTTTTTGGCAAATTTGCACCCATACCTAATACTTAAATGGTTTAAAAATTTGATTTTTGACTATTTGTCTACTATGTCATTAGCACACAATATAATCATAATGTACATAAAACACTTAAATGTATACAAATGTCAATTTAATATTAAAATGTACGTTATAAATCTTCAGAACCAAACCGTATAACCTACACACACATTTACACATATGAAAACCAAATAGATTACGGTTTCATCCGATGTGAATATTTCTGGCGGACAGAACAGCTAGATCGCTCCGGCAATGCGTCAAGCGCGAATAACGTATTTTTTTCAATTACTGTGCAATTTCCATGAATCATTTTGTGCCGTTGAGCAACGCTGAACCACGTTCGATGACCCAGATTGGAAATATTTGCGTACACCTAGCATACCGGCAATTTCAACGTTCACCAGATATGCATTTGCCATCTTAATTACCTTCCCATATTAAGCGTGGTAGTTACCTTCATGCAAAATCATTATTCTGCTAGGAATCTGCGCTGTATGTAGGTACAGCATTCTAATTTATTATATTGTAATTTGGTAAATGTCGGCATTTACGTCATTGGAGGTAACAAGCTTTTCTGTATGCTAACATATATACAACTTCACGGTACGCTAGAGCCTTGAATCTAAAAACATGGCTCAGACGTGGTTGAGGATATATTTCTTTTTAAATATAAGTACTCTGAAAATTAAAGCATTAAATAAATATAATGTAACTATATAGTCACTAATATTGAATAATTATGCAAAATAGGTACCTATCCGAAAATGCCTCGTTTTAAAAGCGAATAAAAAGCATAATCAGTTCTAATCAGCCGGTTGTGATCAAAATATGCGTGAGATTTTGAATCTAACCAAGACCTTACTAATAAAAAAAAACCGCATCAAAAGCTGTTCAGTACTTTTTACACCCAAAAAGGTTCACTGCACACACACTGCAAAGGTTCACTTATGTATTGATTGGAGACCAGATTCGGTAAAATGAGTAGGAACTCATTGTACTGCACTCTTTATCAATAACATTCTTAATAAGAAATTCGTTAGCCTGATAATAAATAATTCATTCGTTCTTATCAGCGAAGCTATGTAATTAATTTGTATAAACACAGGAAGTGGCTTCACGCTCTTAAGCAGAGAGTGCAAAAGTTTGTGCTTCTCCAATGAAGAGGTAATCGATTAGTGGCATTAAAGTGAAGCTGGTAAAAGTGGAACGGATGTACTTACTGCAAAAATAAAAAGGAGAGCTATACTTTGCATTAATCCTGGAAACTCGTACCTAACCGAATTAATCAGGAGTAAATTGGATGGGTTGGAATTATTACCTAAATCCACTTACCACCTTCACATAACTAGAGACACGATAACCTATTCTCTAAAGTGTGTACGTGAGTGTAAGTATGTAGCGTGATCCTGAGTAAATGATATTTGATTCGTTTATCTATGGCCGAATTACGTAAATCTACTGAAATTCACCTAAATTACCCATAGTAAATACTACGTCCTATTTCTTGTAAACTACGATTATGTATTGTAAATTAACATCTTAATAGATTCGACTTTTAAGTAATAAACCTCTCTTACCCCTAGTGTAAGTATTAGTAGTAGTAAGGTAGTAAAGTTCTTTATCCACAACTAGTTGCGATAGAAAACACATCTCATCTCCGCACCGTTACTCTTCCCTTCTGTAGGAATACAATCAAGTTTGTATCAAGACGTGCGCCAATATTTGACAGATATTGCTACAGCGTCAAGTTATTGAATTAATTTCTCATTTTACAACCACTTATCTGTTCTGTACCAGGAAGTTATGGTAAACAATTACTCGTAAATAAATTTGCACCTTGTAAATAAGTTCAAGGTTTCGGTGGAATTATACGAAGTAGAGTTTCTTCGTAACTCAAATTCGGAGTGTAATAACCTACATGTAATTTCGGAACAAAGCTTCTTAAGTTGAAGTACTGGCTGATATTGGAATTAAGAAGCACAACAAAAATTATATTATGAAGAATCATGAAAAAGTGATATGACGGATATAGGTTCATCCTATTAAGTAAGACTAAAAAACCTGGTTGATATATAGGTAGGTGTTCTGCCAATTTTAAAAATATACAGATTTGGGTATGTAGATAATATAATATTCAAACTTTTCGTCATTACATCTTAAACAATTGTATTGGTAAACTATTTTGCTCATTCTGATGACCTCATTTCAACTGACATAGCACATTGAACTCGAATTATTAATATTCATAAAGAGCCTTCAAATTACTGGACCAATTAACACAAACAAAAACAAGATTATACCAACTTTTAAACTTTTGCGTTCCGTGATAAACAATGAAATTATGTTTACGAGTATCAGTGCGTTAAGCAGTCCAAAGGTATACCTACTAGGTATTACCCGCTACTTTCCGCAAACCACAGGATATTATTCTTGCAATAAAAAGTAGCTGCGATATCCCAGACTATATTGATCTATCTACTGATCCATTCAGTATTTTTTGCATGAAAAGCAATAAATATCCATACAACGATACTTACAAACTTTTGCGTTTATAATATTAGTAGGATATGGTAGGATACGCTATTGGACACGGTTATATTATTACCGTTAAAATAACTATGTACTGTCAAAAAAACAATTTAGTCAACTTACTAATTGCAAAATTTTCGCATATACACGTCCATTTTTTACGACCTAAATTCGTAGACACAAGTAAGTCACATTTTCGCTCGTGGAACAAGGTCCATGTAATAAATTGTAAATAATTTACATAACACAATGTTCCGAGGTAACGAAGGAAGAAGCCGAGGAGTGTCGAGGACACAGTTATGAACTGAATAGGTATAACTCGGCACTCTGGTAGAAACTTGTTTCATTAAATTTAAATTTAGCGTCTACTTATTAATTCAAAGAAACGTTTCGTCTTCGCGAATTCAGGAATGGAGGAAAAAAGTTCTCTCATTGATACATTTTATTGTTCAATTTTGGGTATCACGGATAATTTTGAAAAAGCTCGTTTATGTATTCAGAATACTTATTTCGCTAACTTAGTCTCTTAATGTTAACATTGTGCTCGTTCGTCCTCAACAGAATATCTAATTGTGATTCTTCATTTGAATTGAATTTTGTTTTAATTAGTATTTATAACTCGCGGTTTCTCTCTGCCAAGAATATGAAACAGATGATTAATTCAATCTCAAAAGTATTAACAACTACTCTGCTATATGTATGTCAAATATTGTCAGTAGTAGTGTATGTATGCAGGCCTACTGTATTTCTGATTAAGAAGAAGGTCTATATACTGACAAACAAATACCATGTTATTATACGTAAACGGGAATTAACGCGATACACGTTAAAGGTATATACATACCTTTGGATGCCTGAGAGCTGAGAGTCAGCCTGTGACCACGGCCGGTGTAACCTGGTCGAAACGTCAGGCATCCAAAGGTATGTATATACCTTTAACGTGTATCGCGTTAATTCCCGTTTACGTATAATAGTTATGGAACGCGAAAGTTTAAAAGTTAAAATACCATGTTGTCCTCAGTAATTGACCATCCAATGTTGTGTATCCCCGCCCTTTATCTATGTATAAACCACGCAAGTGATGATACGATCAGAATACCAATAACCACTTTTATGCTATATACCTACTGAAGAAATTATTTTTGATTTTGTATTTTTACACACCCTTAAAGGGATAGGTAAGCAATAGACATGAAGTGTTTTTTTTTTCTTTTTGGTGCCACGTAACAGTGGTTACTTTTTCCAGGTTCAGCGTTCCTTGCACAAAACACTCTTGTTAATTATTTTTCAGTTTTTGATCCGGAAATCAAACACTGTATCTTGCTCGAGTCATGCTAACCGTTGTGCCACCAAGATACCGGATGAATAAATAGAATTTCAGAGTTAATTCAGCCATATTCACTGCGAATACTTTGAGATTTAGGAAATTGTTATATTCGCTATATTTTTATAATATGAACATCAGACTAACTTAGTTATTCAAAAGTCCCTCTCGGTGCCTCCAATTAATTTCGAGACCAAGTATTTTTTTTTACATCGAAAGGATCTAGATTGGCCAATTAAAAGTTTAAGCTTATTACTTCCAACGCCCGCTTTTTGAATACGTTTAATTATTTTGCCTCTCACTTTGGTGTATATTCCGCGAACGGTCGCTAATAGGAGAGAAATTTTGAATATTGTTTTTGATTTTATACTGTTAATCGTAATAATAATGATGTTTGAAAAGATTTTAATGGAAACTAGGTTACGTAGTATACATAGCGAAAATTGTACGAGAGTGAATTGGAAACTTGATATCGTTTAAAGTTTACATGATAAATACACAACGAAACAAAATATTTTAAATGGATTTTATCGTGATTTAATTGATATTATTCAATTATTTACACTGATCCTGAAAAACAATTGGATCTAATCTAATCTACCTAACTTCAGCAAATTTACGTAACTATAAATTCAATCCTTAAGACTTTACTTACCTTACATACAATAAAAAGAATTTCACATCAAATTCTCAAATACAGGACTCTACAGAAAAACCAAGCGAAAATGGTTCGTATTGAGTACTTTATCAACAGTTGGCGGATGGTACCAGTGCATTTCCCGGCGCTCTTCGTACCTGGCTAATCGCAGGCCACTTCCTACCGATGTGCCCCGGAAATTGGCTGGCCTGGCTCATCCGCCGGCGGTGTATGGCCTGTCTGCCTTGTTTCTTGTATATGTTTGCTGGTAATTTCTACTGGTAATATTAGTTTGAAAATAACATTTCTATAAATTGTCAATTTAGGAGTGTTAAACAATTTTACTTCTAGTTTGGCCAGAACTAATCAACGCTTCCTATTATTCATGGTATTAATGCTTTTTTTCTCTTTATTTTTAGAGGTTTTTCCTTATTTTTCTATACGGTACACGGTAGTATGTTAGCTCTATCGTATCTTATTTATACTACCGCTACACTTCAATCACAGCAGTAGGATAGATTCATGTCGAATCGATGACTTTCCAAACAAATCCCGTGGTACTTCAGAGATTGGGTTCCCCAAAATACTCGAAAATATAAGTGCGTTTATGTTATGGTTCTGCCAACGGTCTGGCTCTGGCTACGGAACTTTTTAACACAACCCATCAGCGTGACCTAGAGACACATAATATGTAAATAGGTATATAATCAGTATACATACCTGAGATTCTTATGCACTTACTACATATTATTATTACGCACGATAGACTAAGAAACTGTGTAGATATTATTATTGTACACTGAATAATGAATAAATATTGTTATTGCTATTATTATTGTTAATTGTGTCATGGTAGCTAAGCTAAGTCTTAGAAGACTCAGCTTAGCTTGAGGTCTTCGCTATTTCCTCTTATTTTTTGCAAATCAGGTCTTGCAATAGCGTGTAGTATTAAACTTTATGTTCGTACTTATAATGGATTCAATTGAAAAATTAAAACAAATTTCTCGATCTTTTCTTTGACTGACATAATTTTACTATGTAATTCATTTTAACCAAAACAACAATCCAATCGGTCTTCAGAATTACAACATAATACGTCCAGTCCGAAACGTTTCGTACATTGTTCTTACTTATGGAAATTAGTTGCGAACTGAATCCCACAAGGGTTCGGACGAGACCAGGGTAGTACCTACGAGAAACTAAACGTTTGTATAATAGTAATAAATTGTAAACAATTTATAGTCATTTTTTTTACTTTACTATACTAACTTCTTATTATTCATTCTAATTGAAAAATTCAACACCCAGAACCAAAATGGTCCACAAATGACAAAGTTCTGTCTTAGACCGCGGTTATGTCGCGCTTGGTTGAACCGATTTTGATGCGGTTTTCAGAAAAATATTGTTACTCTGTACCGAAAGGACGTAAAAAAGGAGGTAAGTAAGTCAGTTGTAATTTTCTATCAAAATTATTCTTCATTGCATTCAAAATAAATCAAAATTGAATTATAAAGTTGCCTCCTTGAGAGCTTAAACAGAATCACAGACCATTGTCCATTCCTTCATTTTCGTAACTTCTAAATTGAATAATAATAATTATTATATCAAATGGAAATTTACATTTTAAATCATATAACTTTTTAAAGAAGAGCAGTGGTATACGTTCCTTAAAGGGCTTTTATTTTTACTGTAGCTTTGTTTTACGAGTTTATTCTTAAAAATAAATTTATTTCGCACACTGTTTTATTACCGAGAAAATTATTTTCCTCAGAGCACTGCTATAGCTTTAGGTAAGGTATTACGTATTACCACAGAATAAATAGCGGAATAAAAAGTTTCAAATGAGATAAGTAAGTTATGTTAAATAAGTTAAGTATAGGTACATTTAAAGCACAAAACATCGATGAAATATGATATCGTTGGTGGTAAGTGTGGGGCGACTATACGAGTACATGTACCCAATCTTACGTGAACATATATAGGTGTATATTTATCTCAAAAGTTTTGGTCATCAAAGTACAAGTTATAGAATATATGCTGTGTAATAGCTTTTGATTCTATGGTTGTTAAGTCTCCGATTACGATACTAGTAATTAGTTTGGAATGCATAAACAAGTGGACGGATTTACTAGTCCAATTAGCGTGGATCGTGTACATACAATGATTTCATTAAACATGCAAATTTGCGTCCACAGTCACGTATAGCAGCGTAATCGGGCTAACGCTGGGTATATATTATTATCAGTTCATAAACAATTTTGTATTTTCTCCTTTATCTCCTATATTTTCTCCACCCATTCTTCCTGTGCAGTTTAGATAGAGCGATTTTCATTTATGACTAGCAATGTTTTATTTCTAAAATTTAAAATACAAAAATCGTACGTGCTCAATAGTAAAATAATGCAGTATTCAATTTTATAATTTGATTTAGTAAAACAAATCGTTGCAAATGGCACGAAATATTATAGTCAGGTTCAGTCATCTCTTCATGAAACAAAAACTCAACAAAGCCTTCAAGCTGATCTTAGTTGAACTATCATTCTTCTTCCTGATTTGTAGAAGCTAAATGCTGCTTAAAAATTACAGCATATTTGCTTCTTTATTATTTATTATATTTTCACTACATTATTTATCTAATGTAAAACCACTCACCTGAAAGTAGCAGTACCCTGCGGGTTAATATATATATCTGGGTAATATACAACAACAACCCAGTTGGACTGAGACAATACTTATGCAGCAATTGTGGGTTATTTTCTTCTATAAATTATCTACTTGGCCAGAACACAGACCGTATGGTAACCAAACGTAAAATTTTCGATTATAGTCCCTTTTAACCGAGGAATATCTTGACAAATACCCTAATAAAAAGGCTCGCCGCGCGCCGGGGACGTTTGGAAAACCATTTACAAGGTTTATCGCCGCCATGGAAATAATAACTGGAGCCGTTATCGTCCTAAATTGATCTAATTTAAAATTATTGTTATCGCAAACCTTTTATTTTTATTAGGTCGGATCATAATAATTTATCAGCTAGCACTCAACAAACTTGTATGTGTAAACTTATGACCTACATACGTATAGTCACGCCATCCTAGAAGGGTTAGGAAGAGGTGAGTATATGCCCATTTCTTACCAATCACTCTATTCGGTTCCATTTAATAGGCCATGAGTCTATTTCCGTTTATCGGGGAAGGTTCTTATGCTTTGGTACTGCTACTTCATATGTGCTACTAATCCTTCCTATGCATATTGCATAATATACTTCCTGCTAATATTATAAACAATCAGCTGATGACCACTTTATCACCAGCGTAAATGTTTTGTTTAAATATCTAATGTACAAACACAGCTACTTTATATAATAGTATAAATACTCGTAGATAGATAAGTACATTTATCTCTGGAATTGGTTCCCATGGACTGCAGAAACGGAATCCATGCGGGTGAAGCTGCAGGCAACGGCTAGTTGTATATAGTTGGTACCACCGCTATATAACAAGAATTAAAAAAACACGAAAAAGTGGACTGCCGTTCTTTAGATGCTTCGGAATTCACAGCGGCAAAGTTATACCCGCCTCAATAACTCCTTTGATTGCCGCCAACCGTACGCCCCAGACCCAAGAACTGCCTTTTGAGAAGAGCAAAACATTACTCCAGTGATAAAATATTATTTGTATATGACAGGCTTTGTAGTGAATGTGTACCAGTCATATCTCAAAGACACCCGTTGTAATTAAGTAGACAATGAGAGTTCATATTTGGCGATGGGCGGGAATGGGGAGGCCATTGTGTTCAGCTCGTTATCTGCAGACCAGTCTTTTTAGCTTCCACAACAAAGTGGCTGTGACTCGATTTGCGTTCATAACTGGTTGTTTACATGAAACATTGTAGTAAAAACACTACTATTTCGACGAATAAGTAACTGTCACTGTGAATTCAAGAATCTATTTATAGGACAGGTTAAGTAGCGCTGTTGTATAATGACCAAGAAGGCAATAAAAATACAATTAAATATACTTACTTTATTTATGTTTTGAGTTATGATGTACCTATGTCAAAAGCTGGAGCTTTTAATAAATAAGTATATTCCTTATCCTAGCACATAACATCCTTTAAAAAATTATCTCAATACATGATCGCAGGTCTTCTACATCGTATCAATGACAATATTCTCAAAATAATCCGATGTGTCCAGCTTGAAATATGGTGTCACACTTGGCCACAGTTTCATTTATGGATGAAACTGTGGCCAGAATAATAAAAGAAATTTAAAACCCTAAACGAAAATAACACAAATTGTAAAGTATGACTGGCATCAATAGAGATCCAGATAAAGTTCTTTTAGCTGGGCAGCTAATTCTAAAGGAAATAAAAACTTTATTTCTTTCATAAAACAGATACAAAAGGACGAGATTATCCGGATTTTAGGGCCGACATCGATTCAACGGCGCAGAAAGCAAACAATCGTCTTTTGTTGTCCGTACCTATTGAAGTTTGGATAATTAATTACACCGGTCGGTCGTCATTTTGCAGATTCACTTCTACTACGAGTATAACGTTCTGTACACCGACTGATTAGCTGCCGTAGCTGCTACAGGCCTGTAGCAGCGTCGTAGCACCGTAGACGTAACGTAGACCCTTTCCTTGTTTGTTTACCTATTGTTTTATGGTTGATGTCGGGTAAATATCGTTACATAAATTTCATAATAATGAAAATAGATTGATTGCGTTCACGTAATCAGGCAGTCCTTTCGGGGTAAGGGGTCAGATCTGGCACTCACATACAAGTTAAGTTAAGCCAAATCAAGAGTAGGCGGATAGGCGACCCAAATTGCAAGCATTGGATCCAACTGGGTCTAACGGTGTGATACTGATGATTCCCAAGATAAATAGAGAAATTTTAATGATATTTTATAGTGTCAGAAGGTTTGCAGCTGTTGAAAAGTATCAGAAATGTCGTTGGGTTGAATGTAAAAACAATTTCACTAAATAAATGGCGATAGAATCTGTTAAAAATAGTTCGTTGTTTATTTCAATTAAATAAAATTATCGGAAATTAACCTAATGTTACACATTGTACTGAAACAATTTTTCAACGGATATTGCGATTTATTTGGTGACTAATGTGAATAATAAAATAACTCACGATACAATTCGTAAAAAAAAAAATTTAAAGGGAAATCAAAAAATAACCGTAAAATCTCTGCATGCTCTCATTACAATTTCATATTCATCAGTTACCTCAACAAAACCAGGTAAACACTATAAAGGGAGTCGAATATTGAAAAATACAAACGGAAAACTGTGTGCGGGTAAACGTCCGTGGCAACAGCTCACTGAAACAAAGTAATTGGTGAAGAGAAAAATTACACGAGAGAGGCAAACCGTGTGTTTAAAAAAATACAGAAAAAAGGAATTGCTTCTGCGATAGGGACTGGAAACAAAAGGCCTATTCCATCTATTACCGACAATGACGTGCTTGTCCCGTCGCTGGCTTCTAATAAACATTTGAACCGTTCGGTGTTCGCAAGAACGTAATACAAATCTATCATTATCAATCAATCAATCAGGTGGACCGTATGCTTGTCTGCCACCTACGTAGTATAAAAAAATCAATCAGTCTATTAATGGCCTGTAATAGGCTAATTATTGTTGTCTGCAATAGGATCGTGGTTATCTGTCGTGCGTGATATAATTTGCAGAATCACGCTCCATGGATAGACGCTTTAAGATGTCTAACAAGCTTACGATAGCTACAGAAGACCGCGGCCATAATAACCATCGTGTTGTGTTCCCACCGGTAAGTAGGGTAGCCAGAGCTCACTGTACCCCTCCTCCACCCCGCCCCTTCTTAGCCTCCCCACCCTTTCCTACCCCCGCCCTTGGTGTTGCACACGTCTATAGGCCACGGTGACCACTTCCCCTCAGGTGGGCCGTGTCCTTGTCTGCCACCCAAGTGATATAAAAAAAATTACCTAATGTGATAAGTTATTGTCTCAGCCGACTATTTCGATGAAAAGTATCTGTAATTTAAAAGAACAGAGTAGATTTAACTATTGCTTAGTCGAGCGAATGTAAAAAGTAATCTAACTCAAATATGACGAACTCTGTAACATATTGTTAATAGGTTCTACTGCTAAGTCAAAGGTCGCTTTCTACTGTATACTGTTTTTTCATTGAAACATTTTGACCAATTCAAATAGGTTTATTTATGCACACAGATATTTGCACTGAGCGCGAATCGAACCTAAAGCAGCTTGGATGATTTGCCACTCCATAGAGGACGTATAGAGAAATATATGGCAAACTTAATTCTATACGTCTTAAATTGATCTACTATTAGATTGCAAGTAGAGAAGGGCGTGCCAATTATTTCTTAATTTCTAAAGCTTAAGCAAAACAAATTCAAATAAGATATCATTTTCTGCACCTTCCCGTTACTGCATCGTGTCATTACCTGCTATGGCTACGCAGGTACCGTGAACGATAACAAGACTCTCAAACGACAATGATACTGTCTAATTAAGTTGGCACAGTTAAGTTAATGAATTTTTGTAAAAAGCCGGCAGAACTTCAGGTAATGTAATTAATATTTAGCAGGCTTCGTTGAATTCATTCTAAGAAAAACCCCCTGAATCATTCCTCTGTAGATTTTGAATACTCTCGTATACTCACAATTATCTTTAAAAAATTTGAATGCTAAGCACGTTTCAATTGTACCCTTGTTAGTTGTTCAGTGGACTTAATTATTGAATGGTTTGCATACTATATTTTATACCTTTATGTTATCCGTGGCGTATGAGGCCCTACCAAGATCTTCGGGGCCCTAGCCAACTCCGCTATTTATAATGCATGCACTTGTAAATCTACTATCTAAGAATTAATATATGTATATATACGAGCGCGCTCCGCTCGCTCGGAGATTAGTTATAGTTTTTTGGCCATATCTCCGGTTCTACTTAACTGATTGCAATCAAACACACGGCAGATTTTGAGTCTGGCCAAGGCTTATCTTATAGAAAGAACTGCATCAAAATCCTTTCAAAAGTTTTTTACTTCCATCACGCAAAAACAGCCAAACAGACAAGAATTCCAACAAAAGTATTTTTGGGTCTTTTTTTAAATATCTCCAATGTACAAACACATCTACAGTTTATAATAGTAAAAATAGATTTTATCAAGTCTTGTCGCACCTACTCATTAAAAGAAACGCCAAAAGCTGCCTTTTTTTTGGGCATCCAGTCTCTAAAATATCTTGTGATTATTTTAGAGAGCAATATTCCAGTTTGCATACGTAGGAAATCCATTTTATGTATTCGTTGGTCAGATCAATCGCAATGCTAAATTTGCACTTTCGCACTTTGCGGTAGATAGCTGTTCGCTCAGAACCCACTAAAATCTTCAACTCAAAAATGAATGCTTAGTCGATGCGACATTTGTAGGTACGTTGATCATTTGAACAGTTCTTTGAATATATTGCTCATAGTTATCAATTTATGTTCTCTATGATTTTGTATTCGTGTAATGCATGCGTCAAACTTCGTCAGGCCGGCCGTTGCGACGATGTACTTCAAAAATGGGCTAATATTTCCATAAAGGCCGGTACATTCATGAATTGAATCGTGAATTCGTTTTGAATACCTACAAACACGATTGTAATTCAAAGCAGTCTTTATAAAATAATATGACCAGGTGCTCCCATATTATTAATTTAACCTCTTCTTCTCCTATCGTTCGATGGTGGTTCTGCTCTTATTATTTCAACTAGGTACAGTACATTCATTGTCCGTACGTAGTATTCGAATGTTTAAAAATTCGTACTAAAATGTCGGTGGCGTATAAATTAAGGCAAAATACTCTGTGGCTGCGTATAACTAGGGCGCTCATAATATACGCATCTTCGCAATAAAATTCAACGTGACGCTACTTGAATAAGATAACTCCTTAAAATTCTGTAACGTGGTGAATTTGCGTCTGTCGAAAATATGAAGCCAAGGCCCACATCAAAACAGATTTGAATAGAACGCAAAATGAAGGCGCCGCGCCTCGTCCGAGATAACGGCTCTTCAAAAAAGGGAAATGTTAAAAACAAAATTCAAAAGGGAAAGAGGAAGTAGGTGCCTAAGTAAATTATAAAAGTGCGACGAGAGCCTTTTGTTTACGGGCCGCTACTGTCAGTGCTCTGCCATTTTAGCTGGTGCGACCGCATTCACAAACAGACAGTCAAGTTGTGCGTCTAATTCCTCGCTCAAAGATGACATAGTTTTTTTTTATCGAACCTCGAGTTGGCCGTAGGCTCACGAACAATACTGTGCGCGGTCTCTTTTATCTAACGCAATAAAGAAAATATTCTCAAGTTTTTGTGGCGACGGCGACGCAGTTAAAAATTCGTTACCTGTAGGTATGAAATTTGTGTAATGCGGCACTCGTAATGTAAAGCTAACTTAGTCCCCCGATACTAAAAAGTTTACGACATAACGTACGCATAAATATACATTTAACCTCATTATTATAAAACTTTATTAAAAATATAAAACATATACATCGTATATGTACATCACATCACGTTGTATATGTGAATTTTATATAATAGTCTTCACATGCAATACCTGTTGTATATAACCTATCATTGGCATAGATTTATAGATTAAAATCGGCAAAAGTCAACATTCAGAACAGGCGTTGAACCCGCGACCTTTTTTTCTATGAAGGAGATATACCTAAATAAAATGCAAAGAATAAATTATGAACTTGGAAATTTTAGAAACTGTTATCACGCTTGACTAAAAAACTGAGTACCTAGGTACTTATGCCAAAATATTTTTTACACCTATTATAATGGTTTTTAGTTTACCATTTTAGTTTACCATTTTTTTTTGCATGTTGAATGTACTTAATGTACCAATCAGGTACCAACCACGGTATTTCGTAACGTGGAACTAGGTACATTGACTGAGGCGTTGATAAATCAAAACAATAATGGCATTGAGATAGCGCAATTATTTCAAGCAATAAAAGTGAAAACATAAAAATCAAGTAACTTTAAAGACATCTATTATATTATACTTACTGAATTAAATAAATTTCCCGAAACTCAAACGGAAACATTGAAATTACCTTGAACAAGAGTAAAAGTTTTTTGAGGTTATTCAGAATGTTAAAATTCTAGAGTGTCCATAGAAAGTAGCGATAGATGGACTCCTGAGGAAGATTATAATTGGCAAGCCATTTATCACTGACATGTAATTAAATTAATTAAATCATTGTTTTTGATCTTAACAGTCTTTGAGATAGTCTAGCAAGATTTTAATGTATTTGTTATTTACCAAATGTAATCTATAATTTAATTTTGTTATACCCAAAACCATTGATGTATTATTGCTTTAAAAGCAATATTATCCATTACCCGCAAAACCAAGGTTTTACGGGTAATGGATTTTATCACGACATAATATAGGTTTTCGCAATATTCCTATATAGCTGCATGTACTAAATATTATAATTTTAAGTGTCATTTTAACTGTTCATAGCTATGCTATCTCATAAATAATTTACTTTTTTACATGAATGGAAAGACATGGTTACCCTAACATGCGATTCTGGGCGATATGAATACGATTAGAAGCTTCATCAATTTACGAGGTTAACTGGCTACTGGGGTTTTGGAGTTTTGGAGACTTTATGTAAATGCATCAGTTTTGAAGTTAGAACTGTAAAAAGATATATTTGATCCTCTGATTAAATTTTTCAAAGAAATCGTGATGGTTTTCGAAAGAGAGAAAAATGGTTTATGGTTACGTAACTCGTATCACTAAACTGAACTATCTCTAACATGCTTTTATGTGAATTTAGAATCGCTATAATATTTGGCATAAGATTACAGTAACAACTTTAAGACTAGAATTAAATGTGAATTACTTTGCGTATTATATCGTTTTACCGACCTTGAAAGAAATTCGTCACGCCCCACTTAGTAAAAGTCCTGGACGGTGCCTATCGAGCCTTAGGTACAGTCAGTCAAAATTAGATAATGATTGCACAGATTTCAATAAAAATGATTAATTATATTTCAATCACAATTTTAAAACATTTAAATAGAGGGCTCTGTTTCATTGAAATCTGTGCAACTAAGTAGTTAAATAAGATTAAGAAATATAAAATAGATACTTTGCTCTAAAACGGATCTTTTAAATATGAAAATGATCATCTACTTTTGATACTGACTACCTACAATGTATAGGAATGTCAATATTATTTTGCTATGGCTATTTTGAATCAAAAAATATTAGCTTGATTCGATGTTTTGATGAGGTGCGGGGAGACTGCGCGCTACACCGAGTGGTTTTCATTAGAGACCCCATTTGCATGTTATTTATTATTACATTCCTACATCATATATATTCATATTATTTCAGGATACTAAATGTTTTTATGGCCACTTTGTACGTCCAAAAAAATGTTACTGCACACTCTTGACATGACGTGTGAGTAATTAATCATCGCAGTTAATCGAAAACATTTCGTTATGTTGAGAAATGTTTAATTAAAAATTCTCATGTGATGTAGTTTCACTTTACATACCCCATTGTTTTTCACGGCAAACAAAATGTCGTTACCAGTGTGATACAGACAGTGACATACAGACTTATTTTTGCAGTTGTATGAAGTCATGGTTTAAAGATTTATAATGATGAAATACTGATGAGGTCAAACTGAGTGCCACTATCATAGCATTATCAATGTTTGTAATGATGACCCTCATCCCTATCACCTTATCTTTAGCTTACCATCAGATGAGGTGAAGTCATATTGACATGACCATTATAAAAAAACTATGTCAGCACTTACCTACATCATGATCATATTATATTATGTAGGTACCCAAAAGGCACTGTAGTTTTTCATTGAAATATCTATATGTACAGTAATAATTTGACAGTCGCAATCTATGATTTTCTTCCTACCAACCGGCTGGCCAATAGCCTCAGCGTGAAACAAATTGGACAGAGCCGCACATCAGCGAGTGTTACAATCTGTTAGTTAATGAAATACCAGGAGCAGCAACGTCATTCGATGTCTCGTGGCGTCGACAAATCGCTTCACTACTGCCTAGGTACCTACGAGTACTACACGTTGTCAATTTTGCTATATTATAGAATATCTGTTACTATTCATACCTATGAGATCGGTAGCGTTTGAACGCAATTAATGATATTGGTGCATAATCAGAACTACCATGTTGACGTGTCTAACTTAAAAAAAAAACACTGTTTTAGTCACAGGCAGACTGACTAAATATTATCCGTCCTCCGTCACAGAATTTCTGAATCAGAAGACTTTTAAATTATCAATCGCGATAGATACAGGAACTATTTTCAACAGTAAACAAGTAACTCATGACAAAAGCGCCTTTATAACCGACTTTAAAAAAGGAGGAGGTTCTTAATTCGGCTGATTTCATTTTTGTTTGTTACGTCAGAATTTTTGATTTTGATAATTATTTTTTATTTGCGCTTCCCCAATTTCAATTTGGTCCGTTAAAGTCGGTTTTTACTTTTTAAGATTTTTTGCAATACACTTGCTTGCTAGTAGCTTGCTTGTAGAGGTTTTAGTCAAATGACTAAACCCTCTACAATTATTCGTCATAGAGTATAGTCAAGAAAATTCTTGTAGATTATAAGAATTTTCTCGAATACAATATAGGCGAATAGCGAAGTGTGGTTCCACCATTACAGTTAAAACCCGTTTTTCGTTAGAACTAGTTTTCACTTAATGCCTTTATTAAAAACCAGTATTAGAAATACCCAGTTAAAACTAAAATTTACCACGGATATACCTATTTGATTTCATGAATTAGAAACAATAAATACTAATACCACTAATCAACCGCAGCCATTAAATATATCTAGGGTAATTACTGACTGTCAATAGCTATTCATAACTGCCAAACAAGCTCAACGCCTGCAACTGTAGACTTATTGAATTGATAATGCTATACAAAGTTGATAACTTTTAATTAAAACGATGTAGTTTTATTTATAAAGTTCTAATTTCACAAAGGTAATGTAATATTTCAAAACGGGAACAGGGAAATAGTTTTCTATTTGGTATTTGCTAAGGCCCTGGAATAATGTGAATAATTTCGTCTTCAAGTACCATGACAACTTACGCTTCTACTCTTAGGCCCGTCTAGAACCCTTTATTTAGTGTAGGATAATTGGGGATTGAACAAATTCGTGATTCGGCGAATTATAGTCTTTTATATTTAGTCCGCTTGATTGATTGCACCCGGATTCATGGATTGGGCAGATTCGTGGACTCAATGGATTTGAATACAATCTGTGAACCTACTTAAAACTAGTTTCAACTCGAGATTCATGACTGGGAATCATTTTAGACGACGGAATTTAAAGTGATGACTCAGATTCTGGAATGGAATTACTACTATTAGGTACTACTCTGCAATTATGTATCTTCATTGGAAGTGTTATTATAATAATAACACTAAAATAGTTACAGATGGGCACAACGAACTATACTTACATTTCTGCAACGTCAGCATATAAATTTGCATCACACATAACCAGCCACGGTATCGTTTCAGTTAATTAGCATAATTGCTTTCACAAGAACTACAAAGCTTCAACCATTACGAATGAATCCTAACTCTATGCTCTAGCATAGAGTTAGGATATAATTATATGCATATAAAATACTTACTAACTCCTTTTTCTTTCTGGTAGATAGAGATAACAGACCATCATCTGCTTCTGTCTAGTCTGTCTACACACATTACGAGCCACCGTTCAAATAAATAATTGTTCAATAGATAGTTTTACAACTATTAGATTGAAATATAACCGAAACTATCAACTATATAGGTATATAAAACGTAAACGCCTCAGAATCTGTTAGTACTCAATTGACATGCATCAGAATCGCAAATCGGCTTAAGTGGCAGGCTTGCACCATGCACCTCTCAACCAGATAAGTCAGGTGCAAGATGGTGATAACACCTCAATGTTTGCCCGGCGCTCGGTATAAATCACCCTCACCCGCTCGCAGTAACTGAGATCGACTGCTGGAACGAGGTCTGTTTACCGTCAATACCAGATGCGGCTAAATGTAGATCCGTGCTTTCCTATGTTTATGTGTGTTAAACAGACAACAGCTATTGCATAAAATTTGTTTTAGTTACCTCGATTAACGAATAATAAAATATTAATGAATTATTGAAGAAAGGGCAGGTCAAAAGCATTCGAAACCGGCGGGAGTTTGCATGAAAAACTGTAGAGGAAGCGCGGAAAGTATATAAGGACAGAAGCAGATGGTGGACTGTTGTCTCTGCCTACCTCGGAGGGAAAAAGGCATGAACATTTATGCATGTATGTAAAATATTTTGTCGACTGGTTAGCGATGCGAATTGCGTTTATGCCTATAAATATAAGATACACACTTGGTTAATACTGTTTCAAGTTGTAAAATTAGTACCTACTTTCATATTTAGTGTGCTTAGCGATTTGAGTGAACAAATATGAGTACCAATATAAACCCTTCCGGTTTACTGGTATAAAATAATATTAGTATTTGTTTAAATAATAGACACAAATATAGGCAAGCTACCTATAAAAGAGATAAGCACCACGGACACAAAACTATAGATTCACAACATACGTGCGTATGAAAAAATGCAAAATTCTTAACACCCTACACGTTAAATCGTGATAATAATAACCATTCCATTCCGAACAAATGGCTAAAATTATTGAGATTTTTGCGGTAGTATTTACGTAAATAATGATTAAAGAAAAGTGGGTAACGTTCGGGTAAAGCTAATTCGCAATGTAGTTACCAGCATGAGCGTAGCTCTAGTCCCTTCATAGAGGCAGACGAACACGGCTAGCTTCATAAAAGTGTAAATGAGGTGGAGGAAAATCTCTAGCCGACGCAACTATGTGTCTACTCTGTATTACCACACGAAATAGGTAAATCGTCACCTTTGATCTTAAACGTAGAGCAGATTTATGAAATAACACTAAATTCACATCATAAAATTTGCTAACTAGATTTGGATAGATGTACGCAAATCAACAATTGAAAAAATTGCCATGAAAATTTTAAGGAATTAATGAATCTATATACTCTCTCAGCTCAGCTACTTTAGATCCAAGTCGAGAATTTCACCTATCGAATCCCGGGGTCCTCTTTTCCATTATTTGGTTCCCTTGGTTCATTTTGCTTTTTACCGGATCGACTACCGAATTATCCCGAGAGAAAAACTGGCATGCGGGCTAGCTGGTATAGTTTGTATGTCTGAAAATTTTAATTTGGCCCCTTAATTGAGAAGGCCATGTGTGGATCATGATGCGCCACCGTCTCGGGCCTGCTTTTGCTAGGGCTTATGGCCCTAGCCCTCCCACTTCACCTACAGGCCCGCATGGAGTACGCGGAGATTTTTTAACACGCACACTCTTCGACACAAGGTACGCTCTCTGTGTCCTCTCCCATACACTTTCTTTTGTGTTCATCGCCTCGCACAACGAAGCGGCGTATCCCATACAGAACACTACCCCATAACGATCCCGGTACGCTTTATACCATTGCGAATTACAATTGGCCCAGCTGTGTTCTGTCAGCACATTGGCGGTCACGTGACACGGTAAATCGACCCGCTCTAAAGAAACTCGGCCGGATTACGGCTACCGAATGAAAACGGGCTGCTAATGAGCACCGCAAGTTAATTGCCGAGAGGGGGCGCCGCACTATTCAGTTCATCTTGAATGCTGATAACAGCACAATGGTCGACGCAAACGTATTCCTAAGGGAAGAAAGTCAGCTTCCTTTGGTGCTTTAAACTATTTTATGTATATAGGAGGATGTTACATAGGTATATTTCTTTCTTTCCTCTCGATTTTGCGAGATGTGACGGTTGACGCTCCCATAAAAGTTTCCTGGGCTTCACAGTGCAAGCAAAGAAGTAGATAGAACAAAAATTGTGACTCAGATATTAAATTATAGGTATAAAATTGAGATCATCGACAGACAATTATTCAAATCACATTTAAAAGTAGCGCCCTCAAGTCTTTTCCATCCAATAATGTGAAAAAAGAAAAGGCTCATTTGCTGCCGGTTAATTCGCTATTTGGCATCCCATTTTAGTAGTAGTCTGGTAGACTAACTTATTTACCTACACGTTACGTTTTCTTCAAATATATTTTCTACGAAAGGTGGCTTCATCTTCTGATAGATTTGAATATTTTACTTAGTATAAATAAAAGAAAGCACTACTGAACGAATCAAAAATAACCAATCCAAATCTTGTAAAAGACTCATCAATGGAAATACTGTAATTAAAGGGATAGCATGTCAATCATAACTTTCTACCATCCCTGAGATGTGTCAATCGGACTAAGTTTCGCAGAATTTACGTAATAGATTTTAATATTTCAGGCTTTACGCTAAACAGCACCGCGCCTGCTCACAAAGCACTTAAATTACACCAACCCACTCTCTTGAACGCAACGACAAAACCCCTTTCGCGGGAATTACGAGACTGGAAAATAAGCTTAAAATGACGTTCATGAGATCTGGCAGCCACCCTTCAAGCAAATTACAATCTTCAAATTGAATAAAATTCGAACCAACTTTCAAAATCTTACATAATTTTGTTCCAACCAGTGCAAAACATCCAACAAGAAACGGTAATGACCAAACAATATGTTTACGCAAGAAATTGGCAATGGTTTGCCAATGTTTGGCAAATAAGGCCTGCGGCCGGCGCCGGGCCCTGCGTGTGACGGGAAATCTAATAGCCCTTGAACGAGTGCCACGTATAAATTTCTTACACAATCGCTATTTGCTTGTCCCTTTTCTGAGTCTTCTACTCATGTATATTGTGTAGAGGACTCTAGACATCAGGGAATTACTGTAAACGCATGGATTACTTTTAACACTTCAAGGTAAGATAAAGATATACATTTGTTTTACCTTGTTCGTATGTTTAATTTTGTTACTACCTTCCCTTTGCAGTTTTCCTAAAGCTAAAGGTTAATATATGGTTAAGATTTTCACGCGTATCATGTTTTATGTACCTACCTATAAAGTATAAATGTGAAAATATAAATAAACCCTCAAAAAGATAGGCAGACCATAGATTTATTCAGTCAATTAACCGTATAAGTACATGTTACCAAAAAGAGTGGCAAAAGCAGGTTTAAAAATTTCACGCCCATGGTGGATCTTACTAGGAATTACAGCTATGAGCTAGCAGAATGAAGAAATTATAACAAGGAATCGCCTTGTTATAAACCTGTGCCACTGTAAATTTTTTATCAATTATTTACTCGCAATAAGTCAGAAGACCTTGGGAGCAAGTGAATGCAAGCAAGTTAAAATGGAATGATTGAAGTGGCAGGTTCTAAGACTAAATTATATAATCTTCTTACATTCTCCCGTTACAGTCCTACTTAAATGTAATCTATTAAAATTAACTGTGTAACCCTGCTATATAAAACAAAGTATGACCAAAACAAACTGGGTAAAGTAAGGTTTATATCAGTCATAAAAACAATCTAAATGAGAATCATGACTTTCATTCGAAAAATTAGGCGGGTGGCTGAATCTGGCAAACTTAAGTACCGAATAAGATGTGTATGAGGCCCCACCAAGACCTTCAAAGCCAAGACTACCTCACTCTTCTCACTATGGACTCTTGTCGCTGTTGGAGGCTCTGGCGCAGACTATTCTCTTTGGGCTGGTAGGTCAGACGGTGGTCACTCCCATGACAGCCATATGGAAACCTACGCAAATTCAGAGTTAGTCCCGATTACATCCAAAACTTGCAGTTTGCAGCCCGATTGTTTGATGTGGAAATAAATGGGCTAGAACTAATAATGTTTGGGAAACGCCACTGTAATCATTAAATTCTTCGATATTTTCTTTAGACATACCTAATATCGATGGGTCCTACGTATACTGGCGTAAGTGAAAAAAAGAGATTTTACAGGAGAGCGATTTAAGTGGCCAGAACCATATTTTTGGGTCATATCTTCTGACGTACTTAACCGAATTCAATGAAATTTCGCATTTAGCTTTAACATGTGATACTATTTCTAGGGTTGTTAGCAATTTTCATGTATTATTAGTACTTTTTGAGATTTTACACATTGGCCCTTTTACATCGTCATATTCCTGTGATTTCACGTATATATTGTTCAACGTATAGAAACTTAAGTGATCTTTCGCCCTTTTACTAGGCTTAATGTAAATAATGTTTTAAGCGAATACTGTCTTTATTTATGCATGTAATTATTTTATATTGCTATCACGTATTACTTTTAATAAGGATCAGTTACAGAATATTGCTTATTGTATAATATATATAATATATAATTATATTGTATTCGTTTTAATGCAAATACGCCCTTATACTGTGCTCAAATTTAGTTAGGTCTTTAGCATAATGTGTCCTTATTTATAAATAAAACAATTCGTTAAACATTTTCAAGGTTTTATTTAAGATTAATATTATACAAAATGCAATATAATGTAAGCAACTGCTCGTATAGTCGTACATAAATGGCAATATAATAAGTAGGTTCAATGATCTGATCCTATTTTCTGAAGCAGGTGAAAAATCTTAGTTTATAGAATATACATCATCGATGGTTGCTCGTCGGACAAACTGCCGATTAATGTTGGCTCCCTCAGGGGTCGGTACTCTCTGCTACGCTATTCCTGCTGCACATCAACGATCTGCTCAAACCCGGTACCATTGGGTATGCAGGCGACAGCACAGTAGTTGAGAGTTACAATTCCAGCCCACGAAACAGTATGGTACAGATCCGGTCTCTTCGAGAGGGTATGTTCAAGCGTTTGAACTTGTCCTTGGAGGCGGTCTCCGACTGGGGTGAAGCCAACTTGATCAACTTCAACGCAACTAAGACTCAAGCGTGTCTCTTCTCTACTAAATGGAGCGAATTCCAACCGAGCCCTACCTTTCGGGGTATATTCCTACCGATAACCGACCACCTTGAGCTTCTTGGCGTGAACCTTAATTCTACCCTCAATTTTGACCCATACTATGAGGCGAAGGCTCAAGTAGGTGCGACAATACTTCACGCCGGAACAGCTCCTCAATTTATATCAAGCGCAAGTCTGGTCGTGCATGGAGTACTGTTCGCACCTCTGTGATGGCTCAGCAAAATACCACCTGGAAGCGCTTGAGTCGATTGAGAGACGAGTCAAGAGGCTCATCAACAACAATGCGCTGGTCGAAGCTAGGCTTCAAAGTTTGGAGCATCGGCACAGAGTTGCTAGCCTTTCGATTTTTATTCGTTGCACCTCGGAGAATGTGCTCTGGGGTTGCATAACCTGATTCCTTCAAGCCCTTTTCATCACCGAATAACCGACCAGAAGGACGGCGATGAGCCATCGTTATATGGTGGACATTCCGCTAATACACACGAATCGCTTCAGCAATACGTTCATTATGCGTACCTATAGCTAAGGAGTGAAATGCCCTGCCTGAGTCTATAAAGCTATAACCTGGATGTCTTTAAGTCTAGAGTGAACAGGCTGCTTCTAGGCAAGCAAGCAAGCGTGCTCTATCGTCGACTACATCGTCACTTAACATCAGGTGAGATAGTGGCCAAACGCGGGCCTATCGAATATTAAAAAAGAATCTGTATGAGTGAGAAGATCAAAATACAAATCTTCAACTGTATATTCCGCACCATAAGGAAGAGGAGATACTGTTACTGGAACCAAAGATACTTTATTACTAAATTTATATATTTTCAATAATCAGGCATGAATAGATATGAACGTTGTGAAAAACTTAGCTAATTAACAGCATTGAACTGATGCTACCCGATGTCTCAATAAAAGTAAAGCTCTTACGGTAAACAGATCGTCATAGATAAAACAATTATTACTTGGTAAACATTAATTTATCTAAGTATCTTACTTACGCCACAGTATGTTATTTCATCACGATTAATAATCAGGTAATAATTTAACTAGGTATATATTTCAGGTGATAATTAATGCTTTAAATAAACAAAAAAAACTAAGTTGCATTTTATTTGCTGGCAAAAATATCATTTTAAAATTAAAGTCGTAAGTGATTTGTTTAAAATCAAACTACGTAAACAGGCGTAAACGACGTCTACGCCTTTTTACAATGTCGCGCCGCGTCCCTACCTGACAACTCAGCGCTGTAAATGGGCGAATCGTGCGATCGGGCTTTATACGTGAGGTAGTTTTTACACATACGCCTATTTGCCTAAAATTTTATTTTGGATTTAATTGAAAAATTTTTTTTTTATTTACTAATATTATAGACTAGAGCAAAGTGAACACATTGCTCAAATAATTGGAAAAAGGCGTAAACGGCAGTTTCGCCTTTATACGTAGGACCCATCGATATATAACCCGTGCGTATGTAGTAGGTACTTACATATTATTTCTAACAATATACTGATATCATTAATAAGGTAAATATCCTATCCTAATAATATATAAGTACATCATTACCTTATAAAAATAACGGGCCACCTACCTGCTCAGTGATAAAATAACACGAGCCCACGTATTCAGACCATATTATCCCAACGAAACAATGTTGATAAAAGAATTTCTCTGTTCAGGGAATGACGTATCCCATGATCGTAACTCATCCCGGTCGACTCATATTACTTTCATATGTGACTCTAAGGTTTACACACAACTCGCCATATGACAGTATGGGGCTCTATAAACGGAATGCCATCAGTAAAACTAACGTCGGGATGTTGGCGTGTTCAAGGAAAATTATGTCATGTAAATATTTTTTTCGTAGGTAGGTACTACTTATTTCATGTACCTACTTAGGTGTATTCGCAATTATTGTATGCATGAACATGGGTATTTGCATTGGTCTGGTCGTGCCTCGGAGAGCACGTTAAGCTGTCGGTCCCGGTTGCCATAAAACATCTATGGCAGTCGTTACGGGTAGTTGGAGCCTTAAAAAGTCCAACAACAACGGTCTAGCTGCAATGCTTCGATATCGCCTAATGACAGCATTGGGTTGTAAAGGTCAGGTGGCAGTCGCTTCAAGGAAAATATCGAGGTCCAGTCAAATCCGCAGCTAAGACTGGTATAGCGGACCCCAGATTCCGAGGTGAAAGCTTTGGATGCGACTGGGATTAACGCTAGGTTGAAAAAGAAGAAGAAGGTGTATTCGCAAGTCGCAACGGTCTGGTTGTTTCAAAAAGTTTACTTATTTAATTTACGAAAAATTAAAGGTACTTATAGTCACACATAGTCTCACACACACACACTCACATAGTCACATGCTAGAACTTAGTTAAAAGACAATCTACGCGTAATTTGAGTCTAGATGGCACTGTGTGATAATTTTCTAGAATATTTTTGTTAAATGGATTCTTTTCATCGTTTTGAGGAATTAGGAAATACATAATTCAAAATTAAGTCCATGACATTATGATAGATAAGATCCGTGACGACCATGACTCACTATTTCAATCAATCAATAAAATTATGATCCATATTCATCAATAAAATAGTCTAGTTTGAAGTGCTTTTAAGGTCTAAACATCTTTTCTTTTAGTACCTACGCCGAAAAATATGATCATAATTTGAAAAACGAATCAAAAACTAAGTTCACGAGATAGATCCTAAGAGAGCGCTCTACAAAACAGAAGCAAGCTGATCTTAACCAGACTCACTCGTCTTCCTGATGCTACACCTGCCACGGTGTCAATGTAGCTACTATGGAAGCTACTAACATTTGAAGGTAAATAGGTAATACGACGCCGGAGGTTGGGTCAGGCAGGGCAGCCAATTTCCGAAATATATCGGTAGGATGCGGCCCGCGATTATCCAGACACAGACTACACACCACCAGTCCGTCATCACATGTGCATTTACAGTCATTTGACTGATTGCAAAATGTAATCTTAACGAATCATAACAAAAAAAATGTATAATACCTACCCCTACCCATAAGTCTTAGTAATTTTCACGGTATTAAGACAGACCCAAAACAAATGCATTTTGGTCTCTTTTTACCCGACTGCGCAACGCAAAGGAGTGGTAATGTGTTTATTACCCGACTGCGCAACGCAAAGGAGTGGTAATGTGTTTAACAGCCTATGTATGTATGTTTGTATGTTCCTTTGAAGCACTATACAGACCAAACGCCTGGGCCGATTTTCATGATTCACACGTCAATCGATTCCTCTTAGTCCGGCGAGTGTCACTAAAGACATGACGTCAGTGAAAATTCAATATGGCGACTACTGGGCGCCATATTGTGAAAATTAAAAAAATTAAAGTCAGCAAACTATGTCAAGTGGGGTGTCGTTGAATAGGTATTTGAAAATCATTTTTAGTTTCCTTTCAACATTTTTCGATTCCATTGACCATTTAGGATCTATAGCGATTTAAAGTTGCGTAACAACAATTCATAGGTTTTTATTAGACAGTAGAAGTCCAATACGAACTATTAGGTAATCGGTGGTCCAATCGGGTAAATAGCTGGCTAGGACACTTATAACTAAAAAGTATAAAATAAAAAAATATAATTTAGAAATTAAAAAACCCGACTGCGTAAAAAACTAAAAAGAAATAAAACAAGCCCTCAGATGTCCAGTGGTCTAGAAACATAACAACTTAACAGTCGGGATCCATTGAAAAATAAGATTGGCTGTTGAATAGTGGATCCCGACTGTTAAGTTGTTATGTTTCTAGACCACTGGACATCTGAGGGCTTGTTTTATTTCTTTTTAGTTTTTTACGCAGTCGGGTTTTTTAATTTCTAATTGGTTTTTAGGTCTTTCATTACAATTTTATTTTAAGTTATGTTGTGTCACATTAAACTTGATATTATTATTGAACTTAAAAGCCGACCGTAGCTAAATATTTTAATCAAATTAAACTTTACATTAGAAAAATTAAATTCATAATTTGAGAATATTCATTAATTTACATTTCTGCCCTCTAGGTGATGTATCGTAAAACATGTTCAAAGTATGCATCATATCTAGACGGGCTTATAACTCAAATTTTTTTTAACAGATGGCGTTAGTTACTCTTCATGATTACTATTATTAGAAAGAGATGCAATACTAAAATTAGGTGTAACACCACAGGAGTAAGCGAATAAAAATATTATTACGCCGCCGTATATATAGGTAGATATTTTCCTGACCGCGCTTGGTTCTTGTCGTGACGTCATTCACAAAGCAGCTGTTTTTTCCTTGTATTGCATTACACAGACCAGAAAATGGCTAATAATTCGTATTATAGTGAAAATAATGACGTTGCAGCTATTTTTTTCGATTTAGATAATACTCTTATACAAACCAGAAAGGGGGACACCAGAGCTTGCAATAAGGTACGTAAAATTTATCTAAAAATATTGTTGTGACATTGCCACGGTCATGGATTTGTATTTCAGAACAAAGTGCGCGCGCTGTCATCGTGCGTCTCTTTTGCAATCGTAAAATTTTACGCCGTTTGTTGAACACGCTGGTTTGCTTGTTGCACCCCGCGTGTGTAGTGTTCACGTTCCAGCGAGTGTTTATAAATAGTATTTCATAGTTGGAGAACGTGAGCTCGACGTCCAGATTTAGATATTTTGGAAGAGAACTCACGCTAATTATAAACGTGATGTAGATCGAGCCGCTGTCGGAGCGATTCAACGCAAACCCAGCACTCAGTGGAGCGCTCACTACTGCGCTTTGTGATCGCGTGGTGTACCTATTTTGTAATAATGGGCGATATATCTGAGCCGATAAAGAAATGCATACTTATACTAAAATCCGCGAAAAGCGACACGGAAAAATTCGCGGCGTTGTTCATGGTGACTAAGCTTGTCAAGAGCAAGGACTGCAATTCTAATGCTAAAAAAGCACTATTCGAAGCAATCGGCTTCAAGTTTCTCAAGAAGCTTTTAACAAACAACTCTGTTGAAGATGATTGCCCGCCTTCAGTGTACAAGTCAGTTGCTTTATCAATACTAACATGTTTCTGCAATGAACCTGAGCTTGCAACACATCCAGAAATGCTTGCCAATATCCCTGTGTTTCTTGAGATAGTGCAGAAGTCTGAACATGAAGACTATGATGATGATCTTATTATCATTAGTGAAGCCTACACATGCCTGCAGTGCATCGCTGAACAAGAAGCGGGTCAAAAAGCACTTATCGAAGTAGGTGCCATCACTAAAATGTCTGAAATCTATTCTCATCAAAGTTTCCAAACTGATGAAGCTCTCAATATTCTTGTTAAGCTAGTTAGCAGGTATGGCCCGGCAGCTTGGGGTGACGATCCCAAACCTTTCCATGCCTTAGTCAATAAAATTGCACTGGACTTTGCAACTGATCAGTCGGAAAGGAAGTTTGAATTGGCAACCATCTTAAGTGCACTGTTGTATAGTTGCAATAAAACTACAGTGATTCCTGGCTCAGCCGATGAAACATGGCCACTGAGTATCTACAAAGCACTTCATGATATTCTTACCAGCAAAATTGGCAAAAACCAGAGGGACCCTGCTCTAAAGCTGGCTGCTAACATTGTTGACCTCCTAGGTATAGAGTGGACATTAAATGATGAAGAAAACCCAAAGAAATTCTTTCTTTTACTTCAGCAGCTATGTGCTATTGAAGTCAGAATGCAACTGGAAGACAGGAGCTTCAAACAAGCTTATGCTAATGGTGACCTGGTAACCGCTTGTTTTACTGTGCTAGAACTATCCATTAACTACATGGCCACAGATCAACTGGACTTGGAACAGAAAGAAAAACAGTCAGTGTACACAGGTCTTAAAGGTGCTTTCAATGCTGTGGTATCTATGCTAACTAAAGTACACAATGATAAAAACAGAGATAAATTACCAGATGCAGAGAAAGTATATGTTTGCGCTATGGTAAGAGTACTGGTTGCTTGGATTGCTCAAGAAACAACAGCAATGAGGGAACAAGTTTACACATTGCTTCCATTCATGTTTTCACTGGCAAACGATTCTTTCCATGCATACCGGGCCAGGAAACTTGCTGAAAAGAACAAAACTGAAGGAGAACCAATGGAAACAGACACCACACTAATGGGCCAAGTTGATCTCTTGCGCTTAATGTTGCCAGCTCTCTGCCATTTAGTAGTAGAAGATAAAGCCAGGACCATAGTATTAAACTTAAAACAAGAGGACATTCTTTATGAGGCCATGAGCTTTCACTGGTCAATTGTACATTACAAAAAGCCACCTGTACCAAAATCTGAGAGAGGAAAGGTTAAGAGTCAGCCTGCGCCTGAACTAGACGCCAAAGTATTAGAAGATATGAAGGATTCTAGGGCTGCTATGGTCAGTCTTTGCAACATTTTCATGAATCTCACAGTCCTTGCACCAAAGGTTGTTGAAAACAGTTTATTATTCAACACATTACTGAAGTTCATTTTTAATGACTTACCTGAGTTAAAGGATATTCCAGAAAACTTAGTTCTCTATGGCCATCTGGCAGTGCTGGGATTACTCCTATTTAAACAACAAGCTAGCAAGGTTAAGAAGAATGACTTCTCCATTTGCAGATATATTCAATCTACAATAAGATTTTTGTGGGATGCTTACAACATTGATGAGTCAAATGACCCTACTGCTCTTGTTGTCTCAATGGGCTATAAACAACACTGGAATGAAATAGCCGATCTCTGGTTCTTAGGAATGCAGACTATGAGTGGTGTTCTGACTACGGTGCCATGGATTTCTGAGTTTGCCATTGAGAGTGGTTGGGCACAAGGCATAGCTGAAATGCTGGCTAAGGTCAAAGTTGGCACACTTCCACCAAATGTTAAGTCAGCCTTTGAAGATTTTCTTTGTAGACTAGTTGACTCAAATGAAAGTGTCATACCTGTCCTTAAAAAGGCTGGTGCTCTCAAAATGTGCAGAAACCACCGGTTAATGGATTTAGGCAAGAAGTTGTTTGGAGATTAATATACCTAATATTATGGAATAGGTGGGTATTAAATACCTACTTCTAATCAGTACAATACATTTTTACAACAATGTACTTAAAGGCAGTTCTCGTATTAAGTGTATAGTTCTATTTAATACCTAACAAGTCAGTTTAAATATGTTTGCTTCGACATAAACTTATTGTACATAGTAACAACATGTTTATTTTTTTGTATTTAAATTTGAACTGGATGCTTCTGTTTTTTCTAAAATATAGTTTGGTACACAATAAAATCTAATGTAAACCAATGTATTGTTTTTGATTTAGTAGTTCCTAGTAGAGTGCACTAATAATTCCTGTAGATTGAGCATGTAGAGTAATATAACTCATTAGAAGTTAGGTATCAGTTTTCAAATGTAGTACTGTGCCAAACTAGCAGGTGAGTGAACGACGCTACACTGGGCACGTTGACCCCGGGTTATTCTTGGATACATACATGACAGTTCCTGAGATACAAATCTCATGTAACAATAATTATGAACATGAAGTAGGTATCATTAATCAATAATACCTGCTAACATTATATTTCAGAAACTAGTAGGCACCTACATTTTTAAATCCTACTAATATTAGAAATGTGAATGTTTGGATGTTTTTTTACACAGTCACACTCTACCGGCTGAATGCTGAACGGCTGAAAATTTGGTACGGGGATAGAAACTGTCTGGCACATTGGCTACTTTTATCCCAGAAATATTAGGCTTTAACAGACGACGTATAACCGAAATTATTTTATATGGATTCCTTTTTCCTATAAAGGTCCGGAATCCAAAATAAAATGGAACAGTTTCTGCTAAGTCTGTACCTACATACCTACTATACCTACATATCTGCGACTAATTCGACTACTGTTATTTCATTAACACGCGATAACAAACTATGACACAACGTTCTGATTAATATTACGTTCTCACACATTTTTGAGGTCACGTTGTTGTTTGTTGTGCGTAGATGTGTATTATTTTAACCGACTAAGAAAAGATTTAAAATCATACCTCAGCATTTTTTTGAAGTCAGTGGAAAGTTAAAATATTCTCTTTATAATTTTTTTTTATGAAGAAGGTTCTATCAAGTTTCTATCTTTCGATTTCCTCATGAATAAATCATCTTTCGACAATCGTTCGTTATGTTGTTGAACAACGCAAAGGTAAGGGAGATGGTATTCTGTCTGCGGCGGCGGCGGCCCATTCGGCAGAAAAACTATTTGATGGAGATCCTATGTTCCAGAATCAAAACACAAATCATCAAAATCCTTTATCAAGAAAATATACTAAATAGGTAATTTCTAATTTAAATAGTTGAACAAGTTTGAATATATGGGACACTCAAACTTGTTCAACTTTTGCTAAATGTAATGGAATACAGAAACTCATATAGGTACCTATGTACATACAGAAGCCCTGCTTGTTTGTATTGTTGAAAACATTACACTTTTTGGGTAGTTATGTAAAATGTAGGTAGCTCACCTTGGCAGCTTAACTAACAGTATTATTCAGCAACAAATCTAGTGACTCATTAGGTACATTATGATATCACAGAGATCCTAAAACTTCTTCATTGTCGCCAGATTATAGAGATACTGCAACAACAATATGGTCTGCCTCAAGACGCTGCATTGGAGAGTGGAACTAACTTCCTTCGTGCCTTCCGAGCCCGACCTGACGATGACACATACGCATTGGACGAATGGCCGGCTCACCTATGGCGCAACTGCTTACCGAAGAACTATAGACATATCGCCAGTTAGTATACTCATTTAATAAGCTATTTAGTAGTTTAGAAATTCTATACCTAGATACTACCTAAGTATATGATAGAACAATAGTGATACTAACAGCGTTAGATAAGTCTTTTAATAATCACAGTCATCTACATTCCTGACCACTTAGTCACTGATACTCATAATGTATCATAAGTACCTATAGTATGTTACAGTCAAATCAAAACTCAAATCGGTGAAAAGAACTCTGAACTGATAAAAAGCGTCAAAAATATAGATAGGATATGGCCCTAAAAACAGTTTCCAAAGTGAGGGTGTTAAGCACACCTTTGTACTAACTACTCCTTCGGGCATAAATATATTATATTACAGGGGTAGTTATATTTTCATTTCATGAAGTGAAATAGGTATACTTAACTTATTCAAATATTTCAAACGTCCTCAAAATAAATTTATCTTATTGATTGATGATTGATAATCTAATGTCGCCCCCACCCTAAAATTTGACTAAATTTTTATTAGTCACTATGCACCAAGTTTTTAGGTGCATCTATATGCGTAATTCTCTCATAATTACACTAGTTTAGTATGTTTTGTTTATTATACCGTCATGGTCTTATCTTTTTGGGGTTAGTAGAGCGCTAACAATGAAATACTTACTAAGTACTCATTGAATTTAATTGACTTGCGTAATGTCACTTCTTTTCTTTAGGTACCTAACTGTTTTTCCCAAAAGTAAGTACCTACCTATTGTACTTACCTATTTTCGTCTGATATAACCAGGATTCGACTAGGTATTCATTCATCGTTAATCATTACCCTAATGAGCTCGATTCTGTTGTGCATTTTCACTAAACTTAACTAAAATCTCTAAATGTTATTTTGACTTTAAAACAAGTTAAACGATGTTTTATTTCCAAAATTGGCAAAAACAATCAGGTGCAGGCCGTGGTAATGTTTAATGGTTTAAAACAGTTCTGAAATAAGTAAATCGAGATATAATCGAAATTAAAATTTAGAGATTTTAGTTAAGTTTAGTGAAATTGCACGTCAGAATCGACACCAATGTTCACTTGCTGATGACTAGCGCATAACCGAATGGGTGTTGACCAAGTCTTAGGGTCTTAGCGCCGATCGCGGCAACACTAATCATTATGTTGCGAACTGATTAGCGTTGCCGCGATTAAGTATTGCGAAATTAGATATCGCCTAGTACACGTACCTACACATAACCATCATACAGCCCAGTAGGTTACTTATCAAATGATTTGAACTTGACTGACACGGTGTTCTTCCTAATAGCGATATCTCAATTACCTACCTACTACGCCGCCACTGCTTAACATGATTCACTATCCTATAAAATGTTTATAGAACGTCACTCGAGCGTGAATCCCAGTTCGATTCAAAGCTTGCACCTTGGAGTCCGGGGCTCAAATTACTTAATAACCCGAGGTTTGTAGGCAATTTGTAGGTATCTACGTACCGACGAGATACACTTACATTATGTTAACATCTGAGTGTTGTCACCAAATGAGTAACCAACAGTCTAGGCAGGTATATTACAAACACTTCGGTAAAATCGTTTTACGACTGACTTGGCAGCGTGCCCAAAATGCGAATGCACTTCTACTCTCTACGCCTGCTTTTTGACGTAGGATGAACTGAACATCAAGTCTTACAACGGACAAGGAAAATTGTCTCGTCATCGACGCTATTCATGTAAACATATAAACAAAACAAATCTATAAATATTACATGATGAAATATTCCTATCAGCTACGTAAAAGTACCAAACCATTTTGTGGCCCGTGTAGGCGTTTCATAAGATTTATAAACGGCTTGTAGACGGCTTTAAATATTTTTAAACATACACCGCGTATCTAATGAATGAATATGATTTCCATTAGAAACTCGAGTAAAACAGAATTGAGGTAGGTATATTATATAGTACCTATAGATAGATAGATCGATCCGTTCAAAAAATATAATAGGTAGGTACCTAATAATAACATCTTGAAGAGGCAGTATTAGTGGTGTTAGTGATAGGAATAATGCTGTGTCGAAATTTCTGCCAGCCTTGTCCTACTTCTATGGAGAGATACTCAGGAACTAAATAGTTTACGAAACCGATCTTAAAATGGTGCCCAATGCCACATTTAGCTTCCACCTCAATGATAAACATCGTGTCACTTCTGCGCAGAACCTTGTTGTTCTAATTCTTAATCCACAAATAGCTAAAGATTCGAATATAGGTTTATACAAAAATTGACGTTGTTTTCTAAATTCTAAATGCTACGTTTCAAATGTACGTGAATATGTAATGTATTGTATGTCTATGACATGTAATGTATATGACAAAGTTACTTCTATTGGAACAACATTGAAACGGTTCATCATCTCCACATGCATCATCTTAGCGTCGTTCCTGGTTGCATCCTAGACTTTCACCTCGAAACCCGGGTCCATTTATTCTTTCTCCGCCTTTTTATTTGGCGTATATGAGAGCTACTGCCGTCTAATCTCCCAACCCCGAAACGCTAGTGCCAATACTTCGTCTATCAATAAACAAGTGTACTGGCTTCCAGGTGAAGTTGACTTGGGCACGAAGGTCTTGATGGGGCCTCAAACACCTCACCTCTCCCATCTGCACAGTAACCACTCGATTACTGCCTATTGCAAGTTTTGCATGATAAAAGATGTATTTTAATTTTGACTAAGTACAGTCACGTTCGCGCTACAAATGAATGAATTACAATGAAAATAAAGTTAGGTACTTGAAGAGAAGGCAGAATGCCTTTTCCTTAAACTTCACTTTATCTGTTATAATTACTAACCCGCTCTTACTTAAAATTCCGTTTTCGCCACTTGGTTAATAATTAATTTTTGGTCATGTTCTACAACCATAATAATATCTGTTTCAGAAAATATATCGGCCGAATGGGTAAAATTAAGGTTTCAGTGTTTGGCTTTAGCAAACGACGTAATACATCTGCTGGAGACACTGCGGTACGTTGGTTTCATTTTGTTCACAAATTATTTTATGTTATGAAGAAATATTTTAGACAAAATATTTTAGTACCTACCCAAAGGTGTTTGGTTTGGTTTACTAATCAAATAATATATTTCTCCATGATGTAATATTTTATGTTATTTATAATTTGTATATAATTTTACTTAGAATTCCATTGTTTTCATACATGGTCTCCGTAATTGTAAAACAAAGGGATTATGATAAAAATTGAAGTTGTTCTAAGATTTCAATAACTCTTATCTCATTCGCTGCTGCGTGTATTCGTATCTAATAATTATTAAAATGTATTGAAATCCATCTATCTCAGAACAACATCATTTGCTATTTATTGTGCATGGTGTTATGTGGTCCAAGTTGTTGTTTTCATGATCAAACTGTCTCATACTAACTACTTAGTCATCGTTCACGAATTGCCCACAACACATCTGTCGCTAGTGTTACGAGTATTTTTTTAAATTCGAATCTTTTTATCATTTTGGGACTAGCATGCCACATAATACTATGGATATCAGCGCAATTTTGGTTTCTTAATATCACAGTAAAGTCAGGACCAAAACATTGTGGAGGCATACTCACATAGATACTTAGTCTAAAAATCACTACCAAACTACAAGCTAATTGCTAGCTTCAGGTACTAGTTGTGCAAATGCTGTAATAAAATCAAATGAACACCTGCAATAAGTGATACACAGATGCCTTTGCAAATGTATTGGGCTGGCTTTGAGCGCATGTTGCTAATAAATGACTTGTTTTTCTACAGTGCAGTTGTTGCTCAACGAGTGAGTTAACTCGAGGCGCCGCGTGCGCAACACTTAGGTTTGAATTGTATTTGTAAAATATATGAGGGAGTACATCACGGCGAAGGTAATACTCGAACCTCAAAAAATTCAGTACAACAATGGAGATAGTTTTAAAAAAGCGTTAAACATGTGGAATTGTTTAAATGAAAAAAGTAAAGTGAAATTAGTGCTAGTTACTACATTTAGCCAAAGGGAATTTAAAACGTCTCCATTGTTCTTTTAACCTCCTAAGCATTGTGCTGTGTTGATGTTACACCATGGAAAGAAGAGTTTCTCTGCGAATTTACGGTCCTACATACATTATTCAACACAGCACAAAATTAGTATGTAAGATATATTTTCATATGCAATTTATAACGGCTTTATGGGTTGCACTTGAAATATAACCATATATCATTTTGTTATTTTTAAATCTCTTGCACACACTGCTATAGTCGACTTCCATTAGGTGTAGTAATACAAAAATAAGAAACAGCTAAAGTTATTCTTAAACCTTGTTGCGAATACCGCCATAACTAGGTGTTTAGTTATTATAACTTGATGGAACAAAGTGTAGTAGTGAGGTGTAAGGTCGTTTGACTTGTGTTGTATCATGTGCTGAGTTTCAGCATGAGAAACATTTGGAACTAACAAAAGGCTGGTGAATGAATGTGGCACAGGGAGGATTACCTTCTCGGTCTGATCACGAACGGGCCGTCTCGAGCCCAGTGGCAGAAGGTTGAACGGCTGGGCCTCCGCAAGTACTTCGACTGCGTGCTCGTCTCAGGCGACTTGCCGTGGGAGAAGCCAGATCAAAACATCTTCTTCGAAGCTTGCAAGATGCTTAAGGTCGAGCCTCGTATGTGCATAATGGTTGGAGACAAGTTGGAAACTGATATCAAGGTAAGTCTGTCCATAAAATATTAAAATTCGAGAGTAACCTATTAACATAACATAACATAACCTCACGCCTATATTCCCGAAGGGGTAGGCAGAGGTGCTAGCACATTTCGCCAGTTTATGTTTAGGTCTCAATGTAATAGGTGGCGAGCCTATTGCCATTAACCGGGCAAATATAAACCTGCGATAAATACACACGTAACTTCGAAAAGCATCGAAAAGTCATTGGTGTGTGCCATGGTGAACCTGGGATCGAACCCGAGACCTCGTCTCAGCAGTCCATTGCCAAGACCACTAGGCTACCGCGGTTTGCCTATTACCAATTTTAATGTTTGTACAGAGCTGGAATTTGGAATTAGGAGAGAGCCTGGTAAAGGGTAGGTATACCTTATGTGGCGGTAAAACTAATTGAAGGTGTTCAAATAAGGAATGCAAATGTGTATGAAATTCGTCGTCATTTGGCGTTATCATCGTCATTTTCGAGGATAACGCCATAAAATTTTATATTATTATAGGCATTTGATTTTGACAAAGCTGATTTTCAATTTTATAATAGTGCCTACGCCAGCGAAGAGACCACTTGAATCGTATTCAATCATAAGGAAAACCACAGTGGATTCTATAGTTTTAAACTATGTGAATGGACATCCCAACGGCCTCATCATAGCGTCGTGCTCATGACGTCAATGCTTTACATTCAACTGTAAATAAGGATATTTCTGCCAGACAAATAGGGGTCATGAGTCATGAACATCTCACTGGTCTTCAAATTACTCCAGTGCTGCAATATTAGAAATAATAGCAGAACACATGCACATCGCACAATATCTTTGTATGTATTTTGGGGCACATACAATGAAATGTTGTGAGGGTTTCAGTAAGTCCCTGAATATTGAAGTGTAACTATGTTTGTAACGTTGAAATAAGATATTTTCAATTAATGTATACCTACACAGTACCTACTTAAAAGAAAAAAAATCACTTTGTTTTGTCTTTCTGTCTAAATTAGGCTATCTGAACGGCAGGATCGATTTTGACAGGACTTTCACTGGCAGATAGCTAATATTATAATGCGAAACATAGGCGACTTTAATTTTAGAAAAGCAATCAGAATTTCGTACATAGCACTATAACCCATGTCTAAGTTCACGCGGACACAGCTAGCTTTCAATATACAATTATATCCTGTAGGTGGCGCTATAATCGGAATATCTTTTTCTCATGCAATATTCCAATGTGGGCCCCGCTTGTAGTTTATAAAATATACCTTTCTATAGTCTTAAATTAATGAATCTAAATAAACATGAATGTGTATTTTAAATTTAATATTGATCTGCAGGGAGGAAAAGAAGCAGAGCTAGGCGGCACAGTGTGGATCCCGTTGCAGAAGGACATGGAGTCGTCAGATTTACCCGACTTTACTATAGATAAGGTCACAGAATTGCCAGAAGTTTTGCCAAACTCTCCCAAACTCAAACGCTCTGCCCATACATCTAGTATAATCTGTTGATCATTTTATTTACTGAGGCTGTAATATTCTACCTTTGTTATTGTCGTTCGATTTTTTATAATGTTGTACAATACCTACTAATGAAGTAGTAATACCTCTCTGAAGGCAGCGTCTTTACAGTCAGCGTCAAAAAATTAGATGATGACTGCACAGATCACAAACTTAAAAATGTGGATGAAAATTAATTAGCATATTTTAATCAAATTTAAAAGCGCCCTTTTAGTAGTTTCACACGCACAGTTTTTTCGTTAAGAAATTATAATTCTCAAAAACAATTTTTTGAAATCTAGTAATGATCATTTACTTTTAAAGCTGACTATACTTCTCGCGATCGCGTACCATACAAAAATGCAAGTATAAAAACAAACGGCAGTCACAGAATATTATATTTTTATCATAAATTTTTATGGCATGTCACACTGTAAACCTCAGAGGGGTTATTTATTTTCTTACTTTATTTTTAACAGTATTTCACCAAAGTACAAAATTTCGTTTGCAGTACAAATATGTAGGTGTTAGTATTGAGGCACGTTTGTATTGATGTAGCATGCAGCATTCAGATGCTATTTCGGTTTTTGTTAGGCACGAGTTACCACGAACTTCATAGTCCGTTTCTTGATCTGCGTATTATTTTGCTTTAAAATATTTATTTTTCTAAAGCGTAGGTTAGAATATGAACGCCTAATTATGTTTAAGGATTTGAAGACGCATATAGTAATGCATATTTTTATACAGAGATTTCATGTTTAATTTTTAAGTATTTTTTTTGGTTGTACTCTAAGGAAACTTCTTATGAGACTGTCTTATATGTGATACTGATAGTGGTTAATGTTCCTTGTAAGATGTCTTTTTCAGTTTTTAATTATGATCAATTATTAAATGATTACCAGTGCAAGACTGAACTGCGAAAGGCAGGACTGTACATATGACACGACACATCTTCGATAGCTTCCTACTTCTGAATAGGACTAGAAAATTCCCAAACACCTGTAACACATAAGAATCTATAACCTATCCCAGTTTAGCTTTAGTTTAACCTTGAGTTGGAATTTCAAAGTTGTCGAAAATATGCCGTGTATGAGTTCCCTCCTGTCACTTTATAGACATGCCGCAATTCAGTTTTACACTTGTTATGTCACATAGGTGCTCACATAGTGATATGATTCTAGGCATTGTGAGTAAATTTGTAATGTACATAGGTCATTTAGAGATGCTAACATTAATATCTTTAGACTGATGTGTACTTGATATAGTTTAGTATTGTTCCTTGTATAATCTCTTTAGCGTATCATTATAGGTGCAATGACAAAATGATTCAGCGGTTACTTCACTGGACTCATCTCGTTGCTAATCATCAGTTTTTATGGCTCTATTTGTGCCATAGTTGACGAACAGAATTCTAGAAATTATTTGACATCAGTAATAACGCCTATTGTAATAATATAGCGACTTTTATTTTATAAGTAGGGAAAATGAGAGGCACATTTTTATTCGTTATTTTAATAAATAACATTTGGGTATTTACATTTGTATGTTTGTTTTAATTCATAGTAAAACCACATAGGTACTACCTACATATAACTAATTTCACACTAAAAACAACTATTTTCAAAACTAAGCTGTTCTTAACATTTTGGCTTCTCGTTTCTCTTGTAGAGCCTTCTTTTGTTCTTCCACTATCTTCTTCCTCTCTTGAAGAAACTCACCATATTCCTGCAGCCAGTAAAGTTATCAGATGAGACTATGCTATTGTGTGTTTAAATTGAGGTGATACATTTTCATATTGTAAAGAGATTAATACTCTTTAGCAGAAGTAAATATGTGCCTTGTTGTACTCATGTAAAGTACCTACAACACTTTAAACATAAAGTAGATGGTCCACCTTGTACTCGTCAATATTTCTTTTTATGCCACTTACCTTACTCCTCTATATACCTTGTCAATTCTCTTTTGGACACACCAAGAAGATTGCCTTGAATTGAGTTTAATAACTACCCATCATATTAATATAGTCAAAAATTATTTCATTTTCCATAGTAAAAATAATTTGGTAACTGACTCATTAGACATAATAATCTTTAGTGAATGAAAGTTGATACATTATCATTGCCTTACCTTTGGATCCAAATCTTTAACAATTTCTATCCCACAACTTCTAGCTGTGGCTATTAACATAACACAAATTTCTTTCAATGGCCTCCACTCCAATGGTGGATCCTGTTGCTTAATTTTTGCTATTTCATACAGATGCTTGTATGTTATTTTGCCACATGTCTCTCTAACTGAAAAGACAAAACATGCTATTAGAAAACAACTAAATTCTCTTGCTGAATGCAAAAAATGTGTAACTTTTTTGGGCATAGATGACAGATTCTTTACTAAAAGAGCATTGAACGGGAACCTAGAACTTTGTATTCAAACAACACTTACCAGGTTCCATAGCAGCTCGGCTCACTCCTGCTGCTTGTTTCAAAAAGTAAGAAGCTGGTGGTTGATGGATAACAAGTTGATAAGAACGATCCGAGTTTACTTTTACTCTCGTTGGCAAAGGTATTCCCTGTTTTATATTAGCGGTACGCTCATTAAAATCCTTACAAAACGCTGCTATATTGATGTTGCGCTGAAGTAAACAAAAATATAGGTTATGGTTACAACATTCGTTTTCTTTAATACCGTGGAATATACGAATATATTATCGGTACCTGTCCCAGCATAGGGCCCAAGGGAGGACCAGCAGCAGCCATGCCAGCAGGTATATGGGTTCTTAATTTAGAACTGTGGTCAATTTTATCAGCCACTTTCTTCATAGACTTCAACCTAGCAACGGATTTGGACATGGTGCTGAATGAAAATCGCTACTGTTGAAAGATATCGGTGTGATCCTTTAAAAATATTTACTCACAGTAAAATGCAAATGTTTAAAAAGTACAAAAATTCATCACATCAACCACCAACCAAATTTTTATTTTTTTCAGTGCAGTGCCCTATTTGTTCCAGTAATTTTGACTGTTATGATACATAAGATTTGATCAGATTCTATAAAATCAGATTATTTTAATGTAATGGAAAAGAAGGGCCCCTGGACTGGAACGTGCTTCAGCTGACATTGACATTTTAATTTTTTAATAATAAATTGTCCAGCGCACAAAATATTTTGAGTCACGTCACGTCCCAAAGTGTATGCAACTTCCAAATCAAGCAGTGCAACCTGGATTTGGTTAGGTGCTTAGCTCGGATGATGATGATGAAATGAAAAGTCGTTAATTTCTGGCATCTGGGTCCAGTCTGGCTCCCTAGAATAAACTTAAAGAGCTCGACTCGAGGATTTTTAAATTTATAATCTGTGGTTCATTATTCTAAATCGTGTGTTGTCACTTTATGTCAAATTTGTCAGAACAGAACTTTTGGTGAACATTGTGAACAGTGGATAGAAAATAAATATTTTTTTTTTGTTTATTACACGTAGTGCATACATTCCTCTTGATATTATTTGTACATTTCTGATGGTTAAGATATATGCCATACCACTCTTAGTTAATTAATCTTAGAGATTATGCATTTACGTTTTAAATAGTTGTTAAAATACATTATGTGGTCGTTTTTCTCTCGTGATCCTACGAAGGATTTTCCCTACGAAGTGGGAGATCCTGTTGCCGGATTAGAAGATAGAAGTGTTTGGACGCTGCATAAGGGCAAAAAGAGAGGCACGCAAGATGAAGTATCCATATTTTTATTCGATGTTCAAAAGAATTCAGAAACACTTTTCGATATAGCTAAGGCTTCTCTTAAGAAACTAAAGACTATGCGACACCCAAGCCTTTTACATTATTTAGATAGCTGTGAAACTGAGAAATTTTTATATGTAGCTACAGAATATGTAGAGCCATTAGCTAGGCACATAGAGGATATGAAACTGGAGGGCCCACAGAAGGAATTATTCCTAGCTTGGGGCATATTTCAAATCACTGTAAGTACTATAAGTTAGTAGTATATATAAGTTGTTAATGCTTTGGAAAACCTTAATATGGATATCTAACAGTAGTAGTCAATTTGTTCTCCAAGAGTAATACTTTTTTTAATTTATTATTCGTACAATTTTTACATACATATGAAGTAGTTATTGGTCCTGCAAAACTGTTTGCACAGTTTGTCTGCAGGATGTGTGATGAGTCTTATAATACATTAAACTGTGGCTATCATTACATTCTACTTCATACATTATATTCAAAAATTAAATTGCAGTCGCAAGGATATTATTGTGTTTAAAAAAGAGGACCCTAATGTCATTATTCAATTCAAAATATGCCATAATCTTTTTTCAGAGAGCACTGTCATTTTTAAATAATGATGGTAATATGAGGCACAATAATGTGTGTCTGTATTCAGTGTTTGTGACTCTAGCCGGAGAGTGGAAGCTGGGAGGATTTGAGTTCCTCACTTCACAAGGACAAGAGACTGCTAACCCTATTCCAATTAAAATATTACCGGCATTAGAAATATATGATCCGCCCGAGAAAAAAGATGCTATCAAACTGAAAACAGTTACAAAATGGTATGTTTAACTCACAATTTGTAGTGATGTTTTATGTGTAGTCATATTGGTTTATTTATAGGGTAATTTGTACTGTATTTCAATTAGGTATTATATGAAAAAATAGAAAGTATATAACATCACATGGAAACAAGAATATTCCAGGTCCTAGGTTAGGAGTTCATAAATATCTAAATATATAGAAAGTTAGTATTTATACATATATGACTTCATGTGTCAATGTATAAATAGTAACTCTTTTATTATCCAATAAAACCAGCTTCTTAATTAATCAATGACCAGTAGCTAACTACAATAGGCTTGTTTGATTATATAGGCTGCTGAAATGTGAAATGGTTCAAGCAACATCAAATTTCCAAAAGAAAGACACCCTAAACAAGAACAAACTAAATACTTTACAAACAACATTTACACTCTTTAAGCCTTTCCACTATTAATAATGATCTCCAGTTCAAAGATAAAATTTTAGATGGGTAGATCGAACCGGGCGAACGGTACACTCATTCCATTTCCCCAACCTATTGACAGGACCCGTACAAACCTTTTTGTTTCCTTACAGAATCTCACGATCTGTTAAAGTTTCAGTAGGTTAGATAGGTAGATACTTTTGCAAAGTGATTAATTTAACTATTTCAACCTCACAGCTCATCTGACATGTGGGGTCTAGGCTGTCTAATATGGGAAGCATACAATGGCCCTCTCAAAAACCAGCCTGCACTCAAAACAGTGGACACCATACCTAAGCAGCTATGTACCTTGTATTGTGAGCTAGTGAGCGCCAATCCTGCTTCAAGACCGAATCCTGCTGATATAATTACGAGGTATATGTTTTACTTTACTACCTACCCAAACTATACTACCCAGGAAAATGTTATTCTAATTCATCATAACACTACCATATACAGCCAATAATGTTAGTGATATTTTTTTAACGCCAAAATATTTTATTATTATTATTATTATTATTATTATTTTAACAGGCAGGCAGTCGAAACAACTGATAATGCCCGTATCCTGCTTATGCCCACTAGTGTTTATTTTTTTGGTTAATGTGTTGGTCTAATCTATTTTTAAATTGGTTTATGTTCTGGGCTGTCACAACATCATGTGGTAGCTTATTCCACTTTCTCACTACCCTATTACTTAAAAAGTTTTTGTGTGGATTGTTATTCATTATATATTTTTACTTTTATATTATTGTTTTACTAACTAATGGTTGTGGCCATGGATTTACAGGTGTAGAAAAATGGGTGGTTACTTCAAAAATGATCTCATAGACACAATGCTATTTCTTGAAGAGATACAAATCAAAGACAAAATAGAGAAGAGCAAGTTTTTCTCTACACTCAGTTCTCACCTGGATAACTTCCCAGAAGCAGTGTGTGTTCACAAAATCTTACCACAGTTGTTGACAGCTTTTCATTATGGTGATGCTGGGTCCGCCGTCTTAGCACCCATGTTTAAGGTAAGTCTGTACTCTATTATTATGAGTGTAACATGGCTTATGATTATGTGGAACAATTAAAGGCTTGTTTAGAAGTGTATAGTGAAACATTTACTGAATATTGAATTACAAATAAAGAGGTGTTCACACTATTCAGGAACCGTGACTGTCTGTGTCAATAAGTTTGTATGTTCATTATGAAGTATAGGCTACCAACTATTTTCCCACAATATTGACGAGATCCTGACCCCAACATGTGTGGATAACTCTTTATATTTTGTATTACATTTTGATGTTATAGCTACATGTACAGATTGTAAAGCACAGCATACATACTTCCTTGAAGATATGAAGAGAAGTGAAGAATATGGGTATTTTAATGTCCTATCGTCTTGATAGCGGCGACAAGACATTCATTTGAAATGATAATCGTATTCGGAAATCGCCCTTGTTAAAGTTAGCCTGTATCTTAATGTGAATCAACAGCATAAATATAAAACCTTATCTCAAACACTCCTTATCGTGTAAAAACGTGCTAAAAATCAAGTGAGCCGCAATATTGTAGCTCCAATATTGTAACTTGTACTGTATAATTTGTAACTTTACTGACTAAACACTTCATAGTATTACTATGCTCTATATACTCAGGTTAGCAACTAATATACATACACATGTAAGATCACTATCACTTCAGCATCCGTTGTTACCTATATTTCACTATAAACCCCTTTGGAATTATAAAATGAGATCTGGAAGTGTAAAAACTAGTAATACGCTTGTTACCTCCAGAGTCGTATCCCTATCACACACATTGACTCCTCAGCATCAGTGTTACTCCCAGTTGCATTCAAAGGTAGCTTTTGCTTTTTTTTTTTAAAGCACTTTGTAATCCAGGAACCATTCTTCTACTCTTCACTTGATTTTGGCTTTTACGCTGACCCCACAACGCTGAGAGCCTCGTCCGTCCGTTCGCAAGTTTACCACCTAGCAGGATAGATTGGAGCCCCATACACTCATGCTGACTGCTCCCGGAAAACTGTCTCAATTGGTCTACAACAATGTCATCCTCTATTTTTCAGTTGGGTAAATTGTTGGAAGAAGCGGAATACCAGAAGCAAATAGTGCCATGTGTAGTGAAACTATTCGCGTCGAACGACCGGACGACGCGGTCGCGCCTACTGCAACAAATAGATCAGTTTATTATGCACCTACAAAACTCTACTGTAAGTTGTAAAACATACCTATTTAATGAGGATAAGTCACATAACAGAACTTTTAATTTTTAATTAATGAAACGTATGCGCTACAAATATCTAAGCATTTTGTTTTTTAAATGATTAAAATCCGACAAGAAATGACGAAGTTATCGAAGATTTAAAAACGGCTATTTTAAAACGCACACTCTCGCTGGCTTTTTGTCGATGACGTCATAGCTCACATCGTGTGCGATGCCCTTTGATAAACAGACCGATACATCAACGAAAAGCTTAAACCGCTGGACCTACAAACTTGAAATTTTGACAGTAGATGCTTTTTATGTTGTAGGAATCCACTAAGAACGGATTTTTAGAATTTTTACTCCTAAGGTGGCAAAATAAGGCATAAACATTTATATGAAAGTTCTTCATTTTCAATGTTAGACGCATTAAATTTCATATACCTACTTCTGATTAGAAATAAATATACATGTATATCAGCGTTTTCAAAATTTCACTACTAAAGGCGTAAAATAGGCGATGGCTGCTTGCATGGAAAGTCCGTTATTTTGAAAGTAAGAAGCACGAAATTTGATACAGCTACTTCTGGTTAAAAATAAACGTACCCCGTCGCGGTCGATCGCGACCCTAAGGAGGCAACCTTATTTGCCTCCTTAGGGTCGCGATCGACCGCGACGGGGTACGTTTATTTTTAACCAGAAGCAGCTGTAAAGTGGTTGTATACCTAGACATCCGCGAGCAAGTGCGGTTTTCGTCGGTTCTTTATCTTTATCTTTATCTCCGATGGCCGACAGGGGTGATATCCGTGGGGATTTCCGCACGGGTTATATAAGTATTTGATTTAACCACTGCAAATGAAAGAATAAATATTTCATATTCTTAATACTTAATACTATAATAATAGGTGGGACCCGACGCAGTGGCGGATTTACCAGAGTAGGCTGGAGCCTAGGGCGGCAGATTTTAGGGGGCGGCAATTTTGAGCAAATTTTTTTTTTTTCATAAAAAAAATATAATAATAGGTAACGTTACACCCCGGTAATTAAGGCCCGAGACTTGTGGCCGACGGGGGGGGGGGGTGGAAGTCATGGAGAATTGTATAGCCTACTGGCGGCAAATTTGTAAATCCGCCACTGACCCGACGGTATCTCCCGTCCGAACTGAGCAGTCCGACTGGGGTAGTACCTCCGCCCTACAGAACACCGCGGCTATAATAACCATAGTGTTGTGTTCCCCAAGGTAAGTAGGGTAGCCAGAGCTCACTGTACCCCTCCTCCCAACCCTCTTCCTAGCCCCTCCACCCCTTCCTAGCCGCCCCCCCTTCCCTTCAGGGTAGGCAGAACCCCTGGTGACACCCCGTGTGACACCCCTGGTGTTGCACACGTCCATAGGCCACGATGACAGCTTCCCATCAGGTGGGCCGTGTGCTTGTCTAGTATAAAAACGTATGTACGTATGTACGTAGTATAAAAAAAGAAAAACTACTTAATTCTATAATTTAAAAAAAAAAATCATGAAATGTTTTATCCGAATAGCCCTATATTCTCCATAGCGGCGCGGCGCGGCGGGCGGCGACGCGCGACGATGTGAGCTATGACGTCACAGGGTATTTCTACGCGGTGGCGAGCGTTTTTGAGATTACCGCACTAAAATGGCTATAACTTCGTCATTTTTGATCCGATTCAAATAATTTTTTTACAGAATTTATTGTTTTTTTAAGGTCTATATAACTGCATACTCAGCTAAAAAAGTGACTGATCCTCATTATGAGATACTAAATAAAAATAAACATGGATGTATTACGTATATTAACGCCATATGCCCTCCGTGTTAGGCAGAAACAATGGCGTGTCATGTGCTTTTGTCCTAACATTAGAGCTTACTTCACTGTCATTATATCGTCCATACAAGACCGAGTCCACCTCCTTCCTGAGATCCGGTTCCTTAACGGCAGATTTTCAATTTGCATGATTTTATTTTGATTGCAAAGAAAAAAAATTGAAAACCATTTAGATTTAGTTTTTTTATATGCGAGTATACATAGTAACTAAAACGGCATTGTATGTACATATCTACAAAATTATTCTTCTTATAATTTGCCTGTAGGTATTTCACGCTTACAGTTATCAATGTCGTGGTATCGTCGAATATAAAACTAAATACATTTTCATATCGCAATAGGGTCATTATCATTACGACTATTAACTTTATAGATGACCCTAATTTCTGTCATTGACTTCATCATCAATCGAAATTTATTTTTAGGTCAACGACCAGATATTCCCGCAAATTGTGAATGGTTTCATGGACACGAACCTAGTGATCAGAGAGCAGACTGTGAAGTCGATAATACACATCGCCTCTAAGCTCAACTACAATAACTTAAACGTTGAGGTACTAAGACACTTTGCTCGACTGCAGTCTAAAGATGACCAGGGTGGCATTAGGTAAGGTACATCTTTTGTTCCTAGACTCTAGACAGATAGACGAATTATAGGAACATTTTTTTGTACGACCTTAATTTTTGCTAAACCTTTTATGACTTGAATACATCTTCAAAATTAAAATTTTGTATCACAACTACATATCTATAATCTCTATACAAAAATTGTTTACACAACTGGATCAAAAGAATTTATTACGCTACATAAGGACTGTGTCACATTGCGCGCGGTGGAGGAGGAAACGCTGCCATTAGGTTATTGTACTGCACATTACCCGTTACGAGACGTAACTACATACAACACTGTGTCCATGACGCATCCATACCCCATTTTACTTACAATGATATTTATCATAACATGGGTATGATGGGATTTCTCGGTCTATTAGTCTGTTTTTGATGGGTTTTCGACGGAATAGACGCAACTAGGATTTGCGCCGACGTTAATGAATCATATGCTTTCAGAACAAACACGACAGTATGTCTCGGCAAGATAGCTCAGCACCTTCACCCGCAGATTCGCCAGAAGGTCCTAGTGTCAGCATTTGTTCGTGCGACTCGGGACGCCTTCCCTCCTGCAAGACAGGCGGGCGTGCTGGCATTAGCGGCTACACAGCAATACTTCTTGTTATCAGAAGTGGCTACTAGAGTGTTGCCTGCGCTCTGCCCGTTAACCAATGACCCGGAAAAACAGGTCAGTTCAACATACATCCGATCTGGGCCTCGATTCTGCTAAAGGCAATGTTATAAGGGCAGCACAATAAGCTGTACTATAATAAGTATCTCCAACTTCCCCCCCTTTAACCTCCCAACCCTCCCCCCTACAGGCTCGGCAGCGCGAGTGTGACGCCCCTGATGTTGCACATGTTCCATAGGCCACGGTGATCACATCCCATCGGGTGGGCCGTGTGCTTATATGCCACCTAAGTAGTGTAAAAAAATATGGTCACCTCAATTTTTTTAGCTAGCACCTAGGTAAATATATAACAAAAACAGAATATATTCAGATAAACTATGTATAATAAGTATGTATTTGCAAAAAAAAGTATATAAGTATGTTTATCAGCATTCTAGAACCCATAACACAAGCTAGTTAAACTATGCTTACTTTGGGTCTAGGGAGCGCTGTGTAGAATGTCGTAGAATATTTAAAAAAAAACGTCTAATTCTAATTAACTTACAGGTTCGTGATGCTGCATTTAGGACGCTTCGAGGCTTCCTGGGCAAACTAGAAAAAGTGTCAGAAGACCCCAGTTTGAAGGAAGGAATGGGTAAGGGCTTGTCAATTTTGTGTTTTATTTTGGTAAACTACCGAACTAACCCCACACCCCTTCCTAGCCCTCCCCCGTTCCCTTCAGGGTAGGCAGCGCATGTGTGACACCCTTAGTCCATAGGCCACGGTGACCGCTTCCCATCAGGTGTGCCGTGTGCTTGTCTGCCACCTACGTTGTATACATAAAAAGTAGTAAACAATGAGAGTTTAACTGATATTTACCACTTAGTTTGCTCACCAACCATGATAGGAACCTGACTAGGACCGCGTCTGTAATTCAGCAGTTTGCCGTCGCCCTGAAAGCCTTGGTTGGGTCAGTACATCCATATAATGTAGTAATATCGTGACATATTGCTTGATAGAGGCGGACGTCCACACGGCGACGCCATCTCTGAGCAACGCGGCGGCCACGTGGGCAGGCTGGGCCGTCACGGCCGTCACCGCCAAGTTCTACCGCTCGCACTCCGACACCGCCCGAGTCGCGCACTCCGCCAAGTCCTTGCTATCGAAGCCTGGCTCACTTGGTAAGTTTATCACTATATCGACGGTTTGAAAGTGACATCGATTTTTTTTGTCAAAGAATAATGGTCTTTAATTACATCATAAGCGCCTTAGGGCACAACTATTTTCCTGTAAACGGTTAAAGTGTAAAAATATACGACTTTGCTTCTTATTGTCGCCTTTACTTACAGAGCAACCATCGTCTAGCAGTATGTCAACTACAACGTCGTCAGTGACCTCGATGACTTCTTTAGAACACAGCGAGTCAGCGTCCGACTATGATCCTGAACACTGGGACATGGCCGCTTGGGGAGAAATCGACTCTAGCGCAGGTCTGTATACTTAGTAAAGAAGTGTTTAAAACCTTATTTGGTTTTTAGGATTGAAAAATGTGCTAAATAATTAACTCTGTAGTTAGACTGTATTGTCAGACTTTCTATAGCTATGGCAACCGCGACTGACGGCTTATCGTGCTCTTAGAGGCACGGACACCCATCTGTCCCTCAGTGTATTAAGAAAGTTAACCCATCCTAGGACTGACCTGAATAGTATTGCTTAACTTTGCAAAGCCATAAACCTAATGATTAATATGCCGTGGCTGACGCTTTGAAGATGTGGTAAAAATCTTGACAATGTGCTCTACCTGCGCAAAACGCGTTTTAAGGTCTCTTCTATTGTAAGCCGGTGTCGTGACGGTGGGGGCACGCCAATTAACCAATCGTAGATTAGGCTACACACGGGATCAAAGGGCTCGCATCATTAGTTATCAATATTTTTATTAGTTTTTTGGTTGGTTCGTTAGTGCATGCACATGCGTGAACTTTTAGACGGTTGTTCACGAAGTCTGCCAGTAAGTGTAGACTTGGCATATGATATGGTTGCAGGCACGGGCACGGGCACGGGCACGGGCGCGAGTGCGAGCGCGAGCGTCAAGTCTCCGCCGAGCAGCGGCAGCGCGTACGCCACGCCCGCGCTCGCCGCGCTGTGCGAGGACGACTGGGACAACGAGGAGTGGGGCACGCTGCAGGAACAGCCGGTAACACACGCGCGCACACACACACACACACACACACACACACACACACACACACACACACACACACACACACACACATACCGCTCTTCTACTCCTTATTGTTTTTTGACAGCGGTAGCCTAGTGGTATGGGTAATGGACTGCTGAGACGAGGTCTCGGGTTCGATCCCAGGTTACCATGGTACACACCAATGACTTTTCGATGCTTTTCGAAGTTATGTGTGTATTTATCGCGGGTTTATAAGTGCTCGGTTAATGGCAATAGGCTCGCCACCTATTACATTGGGACCTAAACATAAACTGGCGAAATTTGGGTGCCAGCACCTCTGCCTACCCCTTGGGGGATATAGGCGTGAGTTTATGTTATGTTATGTTATTGTTTATTATTGTTGGGTGTGTCAACTTAGCAGAGGGCTTCCATCAGAACCATATCCATCATCGGCGGTTTACCATCTTGCGATGACATTGACTTGGGCCACGAAGCTGTTGTCCCCTACACCTAGTTTAGCGACAATTATATCAATTCCATTATTAAAAACAAATTGCGTCTATGACTCAACAATCTGTACAGTAAATCCTTTCACAATCCAGACAGCGGTAGCCGAACTAGTCAGTCCGTCGGAAACGTGGAACAACTCGGCGTGGACGGACCCCGTACTGAACAATGCTAACGCGACGTACGTCCGAGGCGGGCGTCTAGAACACAATCCCGCTGCGCATCAGAACAGTAACGACTCGCTCGGCGGCTGGGAGGACAGTGAATTCGAACCCATCGAAGAAAATGCTGACGGTAAATATATCTTGAAATGATTGTACAGTCAGCGCCAAAAGTTGATGATGATTGCATATATTTCAAAATTTAAAAAGTAACTGACAATGATTAATGATTATTTTATTCAATATGGTTTTTGATATAACACATACATATGACAAGTGACTAACATCGTTGATTGTTCGTAAGACTTACTTTAGAGTGAAAATGCTGCTCCATGTAGCCCTAAAATTCCAGGTAGCTGACTTTGCAGAGTATTCCCTCAAAGACATTCACCTCGGGAGTCGAGAACCCGTTGACTTTAAACCGAGTCCTTTTTTAGAAATGACTTCGAAGCTTTTATAGAAAAGACTGCGGTCCGACCTCCCAATCCAGAGAGAAAAGCCTTCGCCAGAGACTCATCCGTCAATCAGCCGGTGTTCGGGCTTATAGGTAAGGTAGGCTTAGCCCCGAGCCTTGGCCCCCAATCGTTCACACCTTTACCATCACGCATTTATTATCACAATAGTATAAAATAATTTAATACCACCTTTTTTTGTATACGTACAGAAAACAACGCATCAAAAATGGACGAAATGCGTCGCAAACGTGAAGAACGAAAGCTACAGAGACAGCGAGAGATGGAAGCTCGACGCTCAGCGCGGGGCCAGGGGCCTATGAAACTGGGAACTAAAATCACACCTGCGAATCCACCATTTTAAGACGTCCACTCGACTAATTCCACCGCCGGTAATTGAGCCTAACTCTTAAATCTAGACCCACTTATTACAAAATGTGATTTGACAAACAACTAGGTTATACCATCCTAAAACTGTAACCTAAATCTACTTCTTCAAATACTTACGTTTTGTAATAAGGGAGATTATGTCAAAAAGGTACATAATCGCCCGGTACGATTAGTGAGTAAATATACTAATGATACCTATCGAAATTATAAACATGAATTTGATTTTATAAGCCGCGAAAAATCACGTTCAACATTCGACCAAACATTGAAAAATTTTGCTACAATGAAACTCTTGATAAGATTAATCTTTTAATAGTTACTATAGATCTTATTTACTTGAGGCCAACATAAATATTAATTTTCTTTGTAATGCGTTTCGATATAGATTAAGTTATGTTATTTATTATTTAATACATAGTAAAATGTTTACTTAGATTCAAGTTGAATGTATTATTCACATATCTATCAGATTATATTATAAAAATATATAATAGAAATAGGCTTTACCTACAAATTTCAGATAATACGATTTTGTATTAAATGCAGTATATTTGGCTGTAATAGGGTAGTTGATTGTCAAGTCAATCAGTTCTCGTTGTTTCAAGACGGTAATTTCTCAAAACTTGTATGAAATAAAATGGTGTGACGTCATAGTATGCTATTGTCAAATAATTGCGCCTTTCCTAACTATAGAAAACTACCCTATTAATATTCCGATCGGGGGCCTAATCACGACGCGATAATAACAAATCGGTATAAGGCCGCTCAGCTGAGGGAGAGAGATGGAGCTATACACGATGTATCTCTATCAGCTATCAGCTGAGCGGCCCGAAACTGAAATGTTATCACGTCGTGGTAAGGTTCCAGAACTCGACGTCTTGACGCCTAAGAGGAAATTTATGAAAAATTGCTTATTTTATTCCTTTATTGTTATTATAAACTATTTAACTGGTATATATAGTAATTGATTGTAGTGTTGTGACGTCTTATGTTAAAGTTCATTCAAAACTATTGTCGTTTTTAATATTTTATCATCAATGTACGTACAGCTGTCGCCACCTATCAGTAAAGTATCGTATAATTGACACTAATGGCTTAAAATACACTCTGTAAACGTTGGCATCACGGAACTTTTACATATTTTTTACAGTTCTCACATTGCACCTTGTTAATATCTGGCTTTCAATATTTTCGCAGTACAATTGTCTATTTCGAATAGTAATGAAATACGAATACAATTTAAGAACCGGCCGTAGATCGCTAGGTGGGCACAGCCTTATATTGAAACATTTGAATTTGCATTCCATTGACTGCTAAGCGAAGACGTCGCCAAAATCTGTATTCTGTTTGTTTTCAATGAATAGGGAACAAGTATTGTAAATTGATATGCACCAAATAGAGCGCTCGAGTGAGACTAGGCGCCACTAAGGCATTATTGTAATATTTCCATGTTGTTCTTATGGAGGGTCATTACGTTTATCGATGCTTTATATTGAACAAAATGTTTTATGAAATATATCGATATATGTTTTAACTGCCTTATTTATTAATCTTCATTATTAGTGTCGGTTTCCGAGGTGCCTCTTGACCTGTATCTAAAGTTGGCCTCGATTAGTTTATTCTGTTCATCACAATTACATCTTAGGTTCTAAATAGTCAAGGTCTAGAGGTAACTTTAGCACTCAAACTAACGTAAAAATGGGCTGGGAAGTTTTATTAGTAAAATTGAATTTGTCGACAGAATGGATATTTTATAATCGCTCTCTAATTGTTGTCTTTGTCACTTCGCTATATATTGAGAAATTTTTTATCCACTTAAGTTCCACATGAATGAAGGGGATTTATCTTACACTTTAACACCTGACACTGGTGTAATATCATAATCAGTATAAGAGCCGAGGATGATAAAGCTATCTGCCAAAACTTCATAATCATATAAAATCACAAGCAGACATGCCCCGCAGCTGCTATGAAGATATTCCACAAGCGTATTTTGCAACGCAATTTTTCTTTTTTGTTATATTATTTTATTTGTTATGATATTATTATATTATTAGCTGTTTTCTGATAAATTATTTTAGGATTCTGTTGAAAGTTACAAGTAATGATTGATTTATTGGTCGTAATGCTTTTAATTGTGATGATACCGGGAATTTGTGCAATCGGCAAATGAGGGTGTCAATTTGTTTTAAGTGCTCGAATGTTTGTGTGTTTATCGGTTTAAGAGCCGATACTTGAAATTGTTGAAACTGTTGGTCGAGTCTTCTACGTACCACAAGTATAGGTTTCTCTTAAGCATTAGACACTATATTTGTTAGTGACAGTATGGAAAATAATAATTATACTGTCAGATAAGTACCATAATTTCAAGTATACGGTACACGACAAGCCGCGTGGATAGGAAAAGCTATTTTTATGTATTATTAATAATATACGGTATGATGATTATGTACATAGAATTTAACTACCAGACTGAGCCAGTCTTTGAGTTTAGTACTCCTTAATATTCCTAATTTCTTAATATACATTTTATTATTATGTATTTGGTGAAATTTGAAAAATATAACTGTAATTTTTCTATAATTGTTTGTTTCTTAGTATTATTGCATCACCAATAGTTACAGAAAAAAATCAGTATATTAATTTATTTTCAAAAGGACAGTCCCTACACTACTATTTTCAAACGGCCAAACGAATGTGAACGGTAGTTCCACACGGTAAAGAATGGTTTTAGTAACTACCCGTAATTTGGAAAAATATAAATTTAAGAAAAAATTGCTACCTATTTTAAAAAAATATATTCATAAACTTCATAGGTAGGTTTTGGAAACTTGGTAATAAAACTAATCTGCAACGCCAGCCTATAATTAACTTAGTGTCCCGCCCACATCGCCGATCCTGTAAAAACGGTAAAAATATGACCAGTTATTTGCAATTCACGAATAAAGCTTTGCTTTTAGAAATTATTATATACCACACTAGCCAAAATTTAGCCGTTTCTTGTAGTGACAAGATTGAAAATAGTACAAAAGTAAAATGAACTGATAGACAAAATAACGTTATGCCCTGATGTCGTCTACAATGCAAGGCAGTGCCTTCTCTACAAATCTTCAACTCAGGTAAATTTTCTTCGGGGAAATGATGTGAGTGAATTCTAACCTAGTGATATAAAGTTAATAATAACTATATAGCTATTTGAGCGTGGGTATGAAAAATGTTGAATGAACAATGAAGAGCAGAGAGCAGATAAAACAAAATTAATTATCAAGAATATCGGGCTTCGTGACCAGCCGGAAAATAAGAGTTGCAGCCAAAAACGCCCACAATGTATTTTAATTCAGGAGACAGGTACTTAGAAATAAAACTAAAACATAAAGCAATTAGCAGTTTAATAATGCATAATGAGTTACACAATATTATTTACAAATAAGTATATAATTCTATTGAACACAAATTTAAGTACTTTCAACACTATAAAATAAACCTATTTGTTAGTAACTACCTAATAATGTGAAAATGTGTAAATAATCTCTCATGTCTCTTTAATCTGTTAAAATGAAAATAAAATAGAATATTTTTATTTAGGTACTCAAAATTAATCAACTTGTTATTGACATGACAATAGGAAAGACTGATGCAACTTCTTGTATTTTTCTTCTGCATTGCATGACTTGTAGACATTTCCATTCTCAATTAATTAGTTGTTCGGTAAGGTACCTAATGCACGTTTCCTTTATATGAGCTCACATTTTCAGTTAACGACACATTCTAGCTAACGGAACTCACTTCAAAATATTTCAACCTAATGGCCGAGAATGTTAGAAATATCTCAAGTATAATAAAAAAAAATAGTTGTAAATTTTAAAGAAGGGCAATAACCATGATATGTACTTATGGTTCCATAGGAATTTCAGGTTAATGCAGAATTGACAAGTAACTACTATATTAATAGAAAGTGCGTTAACACAAAAAGATAGCATTATAGATAAAAAAGCGTTATGATATTAAAAAAATATATTTGTCTGCACCTATGTGCTAAGACATCCATTACCAATCAATCACCCCATCAAATGAGGAAATCACATATTTGTAATCTGCACTTTTGATGGATAGAAAAATTGATGCTGCGACTGCAATCACACTACAACGAAACAGAAATCACAAACAAAATCCATAAAGGGCTTTTACAAAGCGAGCCACGTGTTACTGTTACTATGCATCTATTTAACAATTTAGTATACTACTAATTAAGTACGTATATAGTTTCTGAATTGAGAAAACTTTACGTTGGACTCAACTTCAATTTCTCAATTCAAAAAGCTTTCTATAATTTCTAGTAACATAAGTTGGCTTAGCAACCACAGCCTTTGGTTTTTATTCCGAAAAAAAAAACCAATCATATTAAAATCACACATTTAGGTATCCACAGATGTTCCAATGAGGTTAACATGGAGCGATGGAAAACGATTGCTTGATGGATATGCTGTGAAGTCTGTTCAGCTGCTTGCGTACTTACAGTTTAGAGCGCAGCTCGGATGTCCCAGCGGCTAATTGTCAAGATGGCTCCTCGAATCTGTAACAAATTTAGAAATGCTTTAAGTTCCATTTTAACAAAACAATAATATTCTACAACACACTACAAATATCTACAAATGAAGTACTTAAAGCAGTCCATTACCCAGACCACTAGGCTACCGCGGCTTTTTTACAACTTTAAACAAGCAATAAAATTGGCAAGTGATACCTCATGTTCATGGCGTTAGAGTTGCCAGGTTCGAGCTTGTAACCCAACGTCTCGTAGAACTTGATCAATTTGTCCTTACAATCCAGCGACATCTTATAGCAACCAAGTTCTTGTGCCAGCAGCGATACAGTCACTACGATTCTGAAAGAAAAGACAAGATTTTAAAGGCGTGCCAAAATTCTGAAAAAAATCTAGAGGAAATACACAGGGTGTTACGAAAACGATCTCTAAAACCAAGACGCGCGATAGTACTGAAGATATTGCTTGTTTTCGATCAGATTTTTTTTTAATCTTCGATAGGTAGGTACCTACCTACTATCTTGTTTGGTTTTCGGTAGCGTTTCCCTAACATCCTGTAGGTATAAAGAATTGAGAAAACATTGAAACAATAAAATTTGGTAGCACTTACAATTTGCCCAACTGTTTGCCTCTGTATGTATCATTTACGACTACGTCTTCTAAACGGCCGCGCTGAAAAATGAAACCATAGCTGTTAGTTATTTCCAAACTTCTATATTTGTGTCTATCTTCAAGTGTCGACCGTGTGGTGTTTGATAGTCGTTTAATTTTTGTTTTTCCACCTCAAATGTGTCTTAAAAGGAATGCCAATACGGAGTATGTTATAGGGATGCTTCGCCTCAATTTTACTGCTGTTTATAATAATAGAAGTTTCGCTACTTCCTCTATCCACAAGATGATGATGATGATGATGGCATTGCAATTTGTTTAACATTCATTTACAGACGTAAATTTAATTGAAAAAAGAAACATGAGTATCCCTAATTCCTTATTTATTTAATAACGATTTTATTACTACGTAACTTATGATACGATCAAAACCGTCATTAATGTTCCTAATATTTTAGTGCCGGAATTTTCATGATCTTTATAGGTACCTATTTCAAATACTTTTCCGGTCAACATTAATAAAACAAGTTTTTTATTCATGTATTCTAAATCAAAAACTTGTTTTAAACTTATGTCATTTATTGGTCGTGCCTACCTATATTAGGCTAAAATAAGAAGTGTTCCATGCACCATTTCTTATAAATGCCGCCAAAAAATCTTCAAGAGTCTAAGCATTCGCGCATGATGCGCACATGCGCGATTTGTTAATTGGTACGCGTCAGTCGTCGCTAGACATTTTCAAGAAATTTGCCGATCATTGTATATAGATAAGACTTGGCTCATCTGTCTACCTGACTAGGTTGTAATATACCTAACATTACGTAATATTTAACATACCACTGAGCAGTTGTGAATGAATTTCTGTTCGATTGTAAGTGTTGCAGCTCCGATTAACTTCGAAATGCGCGTGTCTTCGATAACTGTGACGTAATAACCGCCGGATTGCTTCATCTTTGTAAACCTCTCTGAAAGACAAATTTACTTGTTATGATAGGCAATGGGTCCATGGAGGACTGCAAGTTCACCTGCAAAACTAGAACATCCCTAATTGTTTTGTTTTCATAAACTTCAATATACTTACACCCTAAAACCCTCCCCTCCGAACCCCATCTGTAGATCCGCGCCTGACGCAATGGCATGCCTCTGTAGTTACTTAGTCGGATACCGAATATCCACAACGTTATAGATAAAAAAAATGTTAATTAACAGCATATATTTATACATCCTAGTGTTTTGCGACATTTATTTAAACTTCAATACCTACTGTGTGATAGGTATGACTTAAACATTAAGTTTCTTGGATATGACCTGTCCAATTCAAATATTCGATTATTAAGAGCAGTAAATTTAAACTTTTGTTTGTTGGATTTTGACGGGATTCTTACTGGCAGATATTACGTAACTTAGGCTATTTACAATTTTAGAAGGGGAACTAACGTACTCCGCAAAAATAAGGAAACCCATAAAATTGTGAGCAAAGTAAGTTCCACGCGAACAGGTCACCGGTAGCCGCTAGTTGTACCTAATTATTATCACGTATCGATATTTACAGAACAGGAACTCAGCAAGGTTCATAGAAAGGTTATTATCACTGCGCCGGTTTCGTCAAGGTTGCGTGAATAAATGCCAATATGGTATGCATTCCAACGACTTGTTTTAACATCGCATAATTAAGGCCTAAGTAGTTACAAGAAGGAACAAACTGCCTAGGTTCATACTAGGTAGGTACTAATTCCGTGATTCGTTTTCAGCAGGATGAATTTATCTTGATCGATATTTAAAAATCGTGGCCTGACTCAAATCCAATTTAATCTTTCAATCAGCTCTAATGACACCAGGTACGTGGACGTAGGTCACAAAGTACCATTTTAGATATATTTTAGAGCGATTAGAGAAGAATGATCGTGAGATTTTGTTGCCAGGTTCTTTTCTCATAGGCTTCACCTATTGCCTTGCTAATCTGGCTAGAAATGTTCCTAAGTTTAAAATCACTTAGCGACCTACATGGAGGAAGATAGGTAAGTATATATTGGTTTTAGCACTTATAAATATTAAATTGCTTCTACATTTACAGCCAGTATATTCACAAGGATTAATTAAGCCTGTGAGAAAATAATCTAGGACTTTGAGTTACGGTAACTCTTTTATAATTGCCGGACAAGCAAGATGCTGCAACTAATATCTGTATGTATCTGTATCTATTTCAATATGTTTGAATATTCAAACGTTGGCCATTGTACTTTAGTGTATTATTCTGTACCAGCTTGATGACACAATACCCCACAGTACCTACCTAACTGTTCTGTGTCCAGTCACGTTGCCGCGCAGGCCAGCATAACTCAAATAATTGTGCACATTTTTATGCAACAATTTTAGGTATTCTTTCTACTAAATAGCTGCTACTAAACTGCTGAAGAACTGCGCTGCAGTTTTATTCGCCGTCGTTAGTAGCTACCTAGCCATTTATGATTTGGGTATACAGAGCCCTTGCTAGCCGCTACAGCTGTTGATTGACAAACGAGGTTTTGACGCAGACTTTCTTTACCTCTCGAATTGGGGGGGTGGATACGACAGTTGCTCTCGTATCGTGGTCGCGCACTGGAAAGTCAAGCGGACCCGGGGCCCCAAGGGGCTTTAGAACTTGAGAAATACTGTTGAATGGCCTTGTAACCCTTCAGCAAACACTGTGTGAGTTGGGTAATGCTCATTATAACATTTAAATATAACACGGTTCAGTTTAATTTTTAGTATATTTGTGTACATATCCAAACAAGTGTGAATTCTGAGGGCGATCTTTCAAGTTATTCTGTGCTATTAGTAACCTCTTGTTTGAGAGAGACCAAAGACCTGTTTAAAAGCCAAGCCGATAGGGTGTATGAACGCCACCTTTTTGGAAGCACGCAATGTAAATAGCAGTGAAAATGAAATGAAAGGCCAAATTACTATTCCAGTTACAAAGCATACTAGTACCTACATAAACAAGAGTAATTTCCAATCGTCTTAATTAACTAAGAAATAAGTATGGCAAAGTCCCGCGTAGGTAGATTTGCTGTGATGTGAATGCTTACAATTCTACTGGTGATTCCGGTCCTGGGTGGCATCCAGACACCCGATATTAGGATTTCCGTCATTTTGCTAAGTTTTCTGGAGTATATTGATAACAGTTCGAGAATTTTCTAGTTGTGAGATGTTTTTAAGTAAGGTATCTTTTTCGCCCGTATAAAAAATGTTGTACCTATATATTATATTTTTTCAAAAAGCAAGCCTGCGCTACAACATCGACCATTAATTAGGTGGTACGCCGCCTTGCAGAGGCCTTGAGAAAAATCACTTGCACAGTGATACACTCACCATCAAATTGATATCGTGTAATGTTGCCGACGCTCGTCAGCTGACTCAATAGCTGCAGAAAACCCTTGTCGTAGTCGGACCGCTGTAGCGGCCTTACTACCATCCAATCTTCACCAGGACTCGCCGCACTGATTTTAGGCTTGAACTGTGCTGGGCTCTTGTTGAAGTCCAGTCGCTTAAGTATCTCGGGATCAAAGAGATACTCCGATGGCTTACCACCCTAAAACCAAAGAATATTAAGTTAAAATTAGACATCCGTAGTAGTGTCTCCAGAACTTGCCATGCATCTTGTACCTACATTTACATTTGAAGTAGGTATGATACTACAGTTAATTGCCCAATGCTGTCGTCGAAAATGAAAAGGAAACTTACATGGCAGCATACGAGGGCGCGGATTATAATCATAGCAAACGATGCACCGGAACGACCACTCGAATGCTATCTTTTCGCAAAACTAATTTATTAAAGTAATCTATGCATTCTATGCAAGTTACAAGGCTGAAGGGCGCAAACGGCGCCTTACACATGCCGTGTCAGTCAGTAACCTTTGTCGACGAGTGTCTCAATAAATTGTTGTAAGCTCAACATCAAAGAGCCACCAGAATATACATAAGTATATCTAAATTCCAATAGAATACATTTTACTGTAATGATAATGATGATATTAGTTTTCATTAATAAAGTTTCTTAATTCATACCTTTATTCATAGAATTATTAGGCCTATTATCTATTTTGTGGCTTTGTCACACTGGGTAATTATAATAATACGTTAATGTTCATTTTTTTATTTGTATCATTTTGGTCTGGTCATGTATTACAACTATGGACCAGAAAAGGGCCCATACCCTTTTCGATCGGACAGGGTTTTGTTACGTAAGTATTTAAGACTGAGAACTAACTATCATAAATCAATAATAATTATTGACCAAAACTATCACCAATAAGCCATATAGGTATTATAGAGTAAAGATAAGTCGATTAAAGTGCCGAACAATGATTTATCGATATCTTTATGACGAAAGCTTCGTGACCACCGGAAACGATAAATGTTTCGTCGGGATATGATTTTTGAACTATAAAGTAATACCACTTTGCTGATATAAAAATCAAAGGCGCAGCTTGATATATTTAAAGACGCAGTGAACGGTTACACCTTGTAGACGGACAGTGGGTCTCTAGGAAGAATCTGGCGCCGGGATAGGTGTTTAGATGAAGAAGAATAACAAAAATAGCATTCAAAGCTTGTATTTTGGAGCCCTTTTTTATACTACTTAGGTGGCAGACAAGCACACGGCCCATCTGACGTGAAGCGGTCACCGGAGGCGTGACACTTACGCTATCCACCCTAAAATCCCAAAGTTTGATTTGGCTTTTGCGGGAGCGCCTGCCGTCTGACCTCTTAACCGAAAGTGAAACCCTGCACAAGGGCCTCAGCCAAGTATGAGAATGACAAACCTATACAAAACTAACTTTTGAACTTATCTGCCATAAACATTTATTAATATTCATCAATATTTAATCAGTTGATATTAGGTGCTATGAATACCAATGTAGGAAAATATCAATAAGATATAAATCTATAATGTTCCTTCTTGTTAAATTAGATAAAATATTAATGGCTTATACATATCCAGGAAATCAATCTGACACATTATGTATTATCAGACCATGTAGGTACCAAACTATTATGGTAGGTTCACACGCGCGCGTTCAACTCTACATTCAACGTGCACATTCACATTCACGAGCGTGTAAACGGTACGCCCGAGCCCGTGAACGCGCCTGTGAACGTGAATGCCGTGAATCGGGCAAGTGTCGGTTTTTTGGCAAAGTTCAAAGGATGAATGTACGGGCGCCCGGTTACTGTTTACACGCGCGCGGGCAGTTACTCGCTCCCGCGCTTTCGCGACTAGTGGATCTTCATTCAACGTTGCTAAGAAAGTCGCTAGAGATTACAACATGGCGGAATGGTCAAACGAGACAATTTTGACGTTCTTTTTCCAATAAAAATAAGTTAAGCCAAAGGATATGGCAGCAACAACACCGAGATCCTCGCTGCTCGCCATTCTGGCACTGACTGACACGACGGCGTGCGTGTGAACAGCTTGAATGTCCGCCGGCCCGGGACGGGCTGCATGCCTCGCAGCCCGCCGTGCAGCCCGCCGGGCTGCACGGCGCGCGTGTGACCGTAGCATTATAACTTGCCAGTTTCTGGGCAACCTTTATTTTTTATACTTCCATAAGTATTCAGATAATAAAAATTATTATGGTAAGTTCACACGCGCGCGTTCAACTCTACATTCAACGTGCACATTCACATTCACGAGCGTGTAAACGGTACGCCCGAGCCCGTGAACGCGCCTGTGAACGTGAATGCCGTGAATCGGGCAAGTGTCGGTTTTTTGTCAAAGTTCAAAGGATGAATGTGCGGGCGCCCGGTTACTGTTTACACGCGCGCGGGCAGTTAGTCGCTCCCGCGCTTTCGCGACGAGTGGATCTTCATTTAACGTTGCTAAGAAAGTCGCTACGATTGGAGATTACAACATGGCGGAATGGTCAAACGAGACAATTTTGACGTTCTTTTTCCAATAAAAATAAGTTAAGCCAAAGGATATGGCAGCAACAACACCGAGATCCTCGCTGCTCGCCATTCTGGCACTGACTGACACGACGGCGTGCGTGTGAACAGCTTGAATGTCCGCCGGCCCGGGACGGGCTGCATGCCGCGCAGCCCGCCGTGCAGCCCGGCGGGCTGCACGGCGCGCGTGTGACCGTAGCATTACATAACTACCATAAAATGTCTATTCTATTTCAACCTTATAATAAATGGAAAAAAAATACATGCCCAATATAATTTTTAAGTCTATGATAACTATTATCCAATAGGTACTTGTATCATGGAGTGTAGATTTTTGGGACGGTTTTTTTTTTTTTTTCATTATATTGTAGGCAATGGTATAAGGTTCGGAGTGCTCATCCAACATCCAAAGCTTGTACATAATTTGATTTGGCTTGTCTTGATAAAAAAAGGAGCGTCTGCTGTATGACCATGCAACCCAGAAAGGCTATGCCCACTATTCAATAGGTGAGCCAGCTATTGGGTGAGGTTGGCTTGAGGAGAAAACATTGATGGACAACCCATACTCCCTAACTAGTATTGTGGTACAATGAGGTGAACATTGTAGGTGGACCATAGGCAAGCACTGATATGATATCCTGTATCCACAGTGTTATAATGGTAGTGGTATGTTCATGAGGATAACTTTGAAGTTGAGCATTGTAGTTTGTTGATGTAACACTGTAACACCCTTTATCAATCAAGGAACTACAAAAGCATATCTTAAAGTTCTTCTTTTCAGAATTTCAGGGTGGCTCAGATTTCAGGGTAGTTCAAGGTTTTTGATGATAAAGTAAACCAAAATCAACTACTCATTGCTGCATTTGAATAAGGCATTTTTTTATTATTACAATACTTAGGTGTTGCTTAGCCAGTATGCAGGCCTGCTGTCTTTGCCTACCCAAGAGGAAAAAGATATATTATGGGTATTTGTAGAAACCTAAACAACACTTGATTACTTGATAGGTACCTTCTAGTAGGTATGTACTTACATGGTTTGTTATTGGAGAAAACATTTCTTTTTTTATCTAAAAATGTTAAAAAGTAGAGGTTTTATACATCCATATCAGCCTACTATGCGATTCAAGTAAGAAGATAATCGCGTTGACACCAACTTCATTCCGTACTCGTCAAAATTGTACAGCTAGCAAAAAAATTTTCACGGCGCGTCGGATAGGTTCATACCTGTTATGGTAACAACGACTTGATTTTTATTTTTTTTCCTTAAATACATAACATATTTTCTTAGTAATAGTTTATAATAATAGTTCATAATTGATTGGTGTCATAGTGTGCCGCTAGCTACGCTTCCAAAGCCATTGATATATATTTCCGATTTTCTCCATTTTGTTGCGTCCTTGTTGACTTTTGTTGTTACATTGTGTTTGATAAAGACTTTTGTTATTGTTTTGATAAGTTTATTTTGTTAGGTACAGTTAAATTTGATTAAAATGAGTAGGGAAGGCACAGTGGAACATTCACGAGCACGTGAAATTGTTCGTGCGGCTCCGATAACAGTGCAAAGGATAAAATAAGCGGCTTCGAAGTGTTACCGCCCGATTAAAAATAAATAAATATGAAAAAGAACCGATAGTTTATTTCGTAATTTATCATTGTATGTACTTATCTCAGATGGAATAGTGCTGTAAAAAAATGTATTTGCTGACCTTACTTTATGCAATGAAGTAAGCAACGGGAATCAAAATGTCATTATGACAGTTATCAACTTACCTGAATCGCATAGTATGTTATGCACACAACCTATATTATGCAGAGATTGGAATAAATATAGGTAAATTGAAATTTATTACTAACAGGTAGGTACTTGCTCGACACTAATTTTGTATTGAGCCGAGAATCGAATCTCATGCACGCACAGAAATCACTCGCTACGACTACACAACATAGTCAGTTAATTCAAAAACAAATATTAATCTATAATTTAACATAGGTACTGTTGTTAATACTACATACTGTATAACTTACCACATTGCTGTGTTTCTCCATTCCCATTGTAATTTTACAAAATATCTAGATTTCCATATACCAGAGTGCGCACTTAACTCTTAAAATAATATAAAATAGTACTAAGTTTCGTTATTCATGCCACGAGACAAAAACACGTCCGTAAAAAATCTGTGGAATTTTAATAGTGAAAGTACATAATATCATAGTTATCACAACTTGCCGGACAAGGACAACGGCACAGCAAAAGCAAAAGCACACGATTATTGCTCAATTTATGAACATGTACACCATTTAGATGGTCAACGTCACGTCACGATTCGAAAAACAACCTGTCAACTGTCAATTTAAAGTATCTTAGCTCAATGATTTTAGAGAGCCGTGCTGAAACACTAACAAAATGCTAAACTAACTAAATACAGTAGATACAGTACAGTCTACAGTACAGTTGTACTTTTAAGAATATAACTATGAGTAAAATTCAAGAACATTAGAAATTTCCTTGTACTTGTAAAATTGTTCTAGTACAACAATATGACTCTCTACGACTCCTTCTGTCATGTGAAGTGTAAAATGCTAAGTGACAATAATAAGTCGTTTTTGAACGAACAGGTTTGATGTCTACCTGTCATAATCATATGTTCTGTATTATTGAGGTTTGAACACTTTGTTGTTATTTTACTCTTCTTTGGTAGTTACACAACAGACCGGAATTACCTGAGATATTTTCAGAATTTGTTGAATATAGGTACAATATCCATATTCTACGATAAATGGCCCTATGCAAGATAAACACATTTGTTAACTTACTAAGAAACAATCACCAAATTACAACTTTGTGTAAAAATGCTCCGAAAACAAATCATTTCAAGTACTCTATTCCCTATTTAATTGGTTCTCAACGATGGCTCTTTCATGAACGACATAGAAAAGGTGGATATAATACAGAAAAGAAAGTTTCAAATTGGGAACACCTGAAGAATGGCTTCAAAGAACTTGGGGATGAGTTAAAGTTATTTAAACAGGAGGTTAAAGAATTAATCGAAACAGATCCACTTCTCATTTCTAGACCAGGTAAGCTTGCCTATTCTATTCAATTTAATTTAACTTTAATTCTCAAGACTGTCTATAGGTAAATACATAATTTCAACACTTTTTTTATTATTACAAGCTTTTATTTAGTTTCACCTGTCCCATTGTCTGTAAGCAAATCTTGCAAGCCATTTTTCGACCACTTCTGGTCGAAATTTGGCACACTTATGAAAGTCCCATGACAATCCAATATTGTAAATACATAATATTGCTAAATATAAGCTTGTTTTTAGAACAGCAGCTTGTTATTATTTTAGTATTAATTGTTTTATTTGTAGTAATGTAGTGTAATGTTTTTTTTGGTTTATGTTCCTTTTGTTGTTTATCTACTTAAAACACTCCTAATTTCTAATATTAGCCACTTGTTGCTTCTAATTTTAATTGGCAATCAAACAGTTTTAGGATCAGGTAACATTACTAGAAATCATCCATCTACAATTTTAAGTTGGCCCCCACAACCCTCAAAAAGGCAGATCTAAAATTATAGAATACAAAAAAAAAACGGGTTGCTCAGGGTCTCAATTTACCGAGATGTGAGGTTAGCAATAAAGCATTTCCCTCGCACCCCGGCTGACTTTGTGCCTATCTACAGTTATAAGATGGCCCCTTAGAACATCGGAATGAGAGGAGGCCGGCAGTGTTCGTGAGAGTGACAGGCTGTCGTCTCACCACCCTTGGCTGCAGGGAGAAATATTTCCCCTGCGAGTTAGAGGCGCTGCCGTCTGAGTTGCCCAGGGTTCACTGCGTGGAGGTTCCGGACCACACACCCCGAATCCAGGGTCAAACTGAGAGAAAATTTCATCAGAAAAGCCTATAATCCGACCGCAGTGCCACCTGCTGTGGCCTAATTGTGAATATAAAACATCCATGGTCCATGGCACGGACCACACCAGGCATTTAAAAACTTGGGCGAATGAAAAGTAAAAAGCGGGGATCAAAGTATTTTATTATTATTTATTTTGTAAACATATAAATTACATTTTTAAATATATTATATATATAAAAAAAAAACAATACATTTAAAAATATAAAAAATAGTACCCCACCGGTGTCGGGTACAGGGACCAAGCCACCGGTGGTTAGGGCTCCAGAGAGAGGAATCTCCGCACAATACGTGCCGTGTCGAGGAGTACCGCCTTCTGCATCAAGCCCTTGACCCAACTGCCTAACGTGAGCCTCTTGAGATGTTGGTCGAGGCTCTTGGCAATCAATCCGTGGACCGATACGACTATCGGAACAATAATTGCCGAGTCCACATTCCACATGCCGACAACCTCGTGAGCCAAGTCCAAATATTTTATTTGTTTGTCTTTTTCGGCTTTCACGAGATTATCGTCATGTGGAATGGTGATGTCGATGATTATTGCGCGGCGCTCTGATCGATCTATCACCACGATATCAGGCTTATTGGCTACAATAGTCCTGTCAGTGATGATAGATCGATCCCAATACAACGTGATATGACCATTTTCGAGAACTGGGTCGGGCACATACCTGTAGTACGGTACTTCTGATTCCACAAGTTTGTACTTCAGAGCAAGTTGTTGATGAACGATCCTGGCTACTTGGTTGTGTCTATGCAAGTACTCGCTGTTGGCAAGATGAGAAGAACCAGAAATTATATGTCTAAGGGATTCCCCGGGACGGTGGCACGCCCGACAAATGTCAACCGTACCATCCTTTATAATATACTTCCGATAGTTATTCGTCATCACCACTTCGTCCATAATTGCAAAAACAAACCCTTCAGTTTCCCCAAATAGGTCACCGAAGCGTAGCCAAGATACAGATGCTGGTAAATCTATATCAGGCCCATGGAGAGCCCGATAGAAACGTCCATGCAACTCTTTGCTCTTCCATACATCCCTGCGGTCATTAATACTTAGTACCACAGGTTTGCGCCAGTTCTCTTTAGCCAGCGCGAGCGGGGTGAGTCCGTTATCCACCATCACTACATCACGATGCATATCAGCGCCATTGTGTAGGAAGTATTCCCTGAGGTTGTACACCTCACGGTTATGGAGGGACTTGGCATTTAAAAAGCCACGTCCCCCGCATTTCCGCGGTATGTACAACCTCATCACAGATGAACGCGGATGATGCATTCGGTATGCAGTAAGAAGCGTACGAACTCTCCTATCCAGAGCGTCTAGTTCGGTCTGAGTCCACCTGAGTATGCCGAAGGAGTACATTAAGACCGGCATGACCCAACCGTTACAAGCACGCACCTTATTGCCACCCGACAAAAGACTTTTAAGGACTTTCTTCAGGCGACCAAAGAAACGCTCCTGCAACGATTGCTTCATACTGGCCTCTGTAATGCCTAACGCCTGCGACATACCCAAGTATTTATAGGTGTCGATTGCAGAGAGAGACGTGAGTTTTGTGGAATCTGAGAGCTCAACGTCATCAGATTCCAAAATCTCCCCTCTCTTCACATGCATGACCGCACATTTGTCCACACCAAAATCCATTCTGATAGAGTTACTAAAGGTTTCGGTAACCTTTAATAACGCTATCAGTTGGGAATTGTTGGGGGCAAATAATTTAAGATCATCCATGTAAAGGAGGTGAGATATTACTCGACCACCTCTCCGCAATCGATAACCTAACCCTGAACTCTCCAGCATGTGACTGAGAGGGTTCAGTGCCAGGCAAAACCATAATGGACTAAGACTATCGCCCTGGAATATACCCCGCTCTATTCTTATTGGTTCACCGTTCTCGCAGTCCCGTCGACATCCTGGATAGGAAAGGACCGTACTCCATTGCCCCATACATGCCTTCATGAAGGCACATAGAGTTGTATCTATTTTATACAACTCTAGCACCCTCAAGAGCCACGTATGTGGCACGGAGTCATAGGCCTTTTTATAGTCTATCCAACATGTCGCCAGGTCCTTACGATTACGGCGTACCTGTTGGCAAATGGTCATATCAATTATAAGGAGCTCTTTAGTGCCACGAGCCCCACTTCTACATCCATTCTGAGAGATTGACATGATGGAATTATCAGTTAAATGTGAAGAAATTTTTTCTCTCAGAATAGATGTAAGAAGCTTATAGACCGTAGGTAAACATGTAATCGGTCTATAATTTTTAGGGTCCGTAGTACTACCGGACTTGTATAGTAGGTGGGTTGTACCAGTGGTCATAAAATTGGGAATCGATCCTGACTCAAGGCATGATTGGAATTGAGATGCCAAACGACCATGTGAGCTTTTTAGCCATTTCAACCAAAAATTATGCAGTCCGTCTGGTCCCGTTGCCTTCCAATTAGGCAACAGACGGACTGCATCAGTTACATCCTCCGGTAGGATGGTAACTGTATTCATGGTCTTGATAGGCTCACACGATCGTTCGACATCCCGTATCCAATCACCCTCTGTATGACTGACGGGTATCGACCAGAGATTACGCCAAAATGTATTTGTACTATCATCATCTGGTCGACACACGTCAGCCACGCTGGAATCAGGTCGCTCCCAATTACGGTAGACCCACCTTTGGTCCCTTTGGAATGTGCGGTTCTGCGAATATCGGTCCACTCTTTTTTTATACCGTCGAATCCGGTTTGCCCACGCATAAACTTTCTGTTTCAGGAAGTCGATGCGCTCTGTGACTCGAGCCATAAAATCTCGAGGTCTTATGTCAGTCCCCGAGAATGCTCGACTCACAAAGCGCATCACTCTGGGGCGTGTATTGCCCGCCCTGAAACAGATTAGCTTTCCAATGAGTGCCCTGGTCTCGGCAATACGGCGCTCAATTCTATATTGCCAAGCCGGCACAGCAGATTTCGGTCGAGTTGCTATTTCACATTTTGGAAATTGCACATTAGCAACTCGACATACTGCGACGGCCGCACAATACAGAATTGAATGTGTATCACCGAGATTTTCGCTATTATCAAAATACTCTGATAATAACGAATCCAGGGCACACACTAGCGCAATGTTTTTTTTATGCATAGGCAAACGCGGTAGGTGAGGTCTATGAGCGGGTGGTATTGATCGATATTCTAGAACAGCACATTCCAATGCGCTCCTTAATTGTTCGTTGTAATCGGTACTTACGTCTATAGCCCCGGTATCCATCACTTCCTCACTAAAGGTCACCGTGTCTGGTTGTCTCACCGTTTGTGAAGAAGGTATGGTACCCGGGCTACTACGTTCATTAGAGCGAAGCCTCTCAAGCACAGAGTCGTCCAACAAATGACAACGTTGGATGGCCCGCACTTGATCCGATAGCCGCTGTGCCGAGACGTTGACAGTTGGTTCAAGTACCTGAAACAAAGGCAGCATTCGATCACGGTACGCCGTGAGGTTGATTCCTCCCTCTGTAGCCGCATAATATGCCCGCATGACGTTTTCATTTATAGAACTAGTCCATTTCATGCGGCGCACATTACCACCGGTAGCGGGGGCCCTATTCAACGCCGGTGGGCATCGGGGTCCCAAGCCAGTCGGTGGCCGGCCTCTCCCCGGCCGACGTACAGGTGTTGGCGACGTCGGCGGGGAGAAGAACTCGTCGCTGGAGCTGGAGCTCGACGCCTCTGCAATCCCCGGTGCCGGCGGTACCGCTGTGCGGGGAAGAGAGGTGGAGCTGGGCGACGAGTCCGGAGCTGTAGCATGTGCTAATCGTGCCTTGGCGCGCGTCTGCATCTTTTTTCCGTCTTGTTTGTTTTTCTCACTTTTTCTATTTTCATGTTTTTGACATTTTACCTGTCACTTACGGTATTTTCTGTGTAAACTTCTACAGTTATAATAGACATTTTAAATTTTCACAATAATTTTTAAAACGAGGATGCTTGATGCTTGTTTTGATGATGAAATAAATTTATGTTGTGCCGTATTATGTAGAGAAAAAAAATTTTTTTGAGGAGCGGAAAAATTATGTGTGTTGACGTTTAGTGTTGCCAGGTTAAGTGTTGTTAGTTATTATTTATTATTATTATTGGTAATAGGCAGCAGTTGATTTAACTGATAATGCCTATATCACATTTTAATGGGCAATGCACACCCTGCACTGTTTGCACTGCACTGCACCTTGTAAATTATTTTATTTGCTCTTCCAAGTTTACTTATAACAGTGCTTAAAGTATATTTTGTTTAATGCAATGTACATTGCCATGGGATAAGAATGAAGGCACGTGAATTATGCAGAACGTGTTCACATGCCTCGGAAAATGATACCCATCATAAAAAAGCGCAAAGTGGAGTATCTCGGTCACGTGCTCAGGCACGATAAATACAGACTGCTACAGCTCATCATGATGGGCAAAGTAGAGGGGAAGAGACGCGCTGGGCGCCGAAGAAAGTCTTGGCTGCAGAATATTAGGGAGTGGACCGGTATGCCTCCGTTGAACTTCTATTTCCGGTTGGCTGCGGACAGAGAGGCGAAAAATACAGGAAGCTAGCGGCCAGCCCTCAGTAATGAAGAGGCACATGTAGAAGAAAAAGAAGAACGCTCTATCTCTGTAGTCGAACTCATGGACGTAAAATATACCTTGAATATATTATAAAAAATCCATTGGTGGTCGAGCTATATTAACTTAATAAAAATAAATTGGCAACACGGTATAAATACGGTAATAATATTTTTTTTTATCTGTGGTACTGGTACAGTACAAAATATGTCAAAGTCAGATATTCAAAACTGAAACAAACCGTTGATGAAAGTCCGATAAACTCGTTGAGCCAGAAATAATTTTATGGTTGCATTTTATCTTTTTCTATTCTACAAGTTTAATTTCGTTTAGTAAAGAGTAACAGCTTTGTGACTTTTATACCAGTAGTTCTTTAAAATTATCTTATTTGTCCACGTTTAATAAGAGCGAATGTTTTCAAATATTATATTGAGCGATTCTTCGGCATCGCCTGATACAGGCATAAAAAGCATTTATAAAAAATTTCAAAACTTATTAGGACGTGGAATTGAAGATAATAGTGATAATACTAATGACGACATGTCAGCAAGAGCAAGCACAGTAGCATCTGATGATAGTTTCATAACACCAGTTTCCTCAGTGGGTGATTTGATGGCAATGTCGCCGAAACGTTTAAATGAATTTTCTGAACAAAGAAACGAAACCAGCGATTTTCTCACGGGAACAGATTTTGATAGCATTTGTGATGTCACGATGAGGGAGATGCCCACGTCCCAGGAGATGTTTATCGACGCGAATAGCTTAGACTATCTTGTCAAATGTGCCGAGTCAAACCGAAATCATAACCACATAGATCGCGGCAAAGAGAGTTTGTTTGTAAAGTTTGATCCCCTGTACGCACAGAAACTTGAAGATGCACTCTCTATACAGAGTGATTCACACTCAGCAGTAGATTCGTCCGAGTGTGATGTGGGCTATGAAACAGGGAGCACAGTATCAGCATTTACCGACAGTCATGTAGTTCTGCCCAAACATTCACAATCAACAGGATCAATGCCTCTAGTGAGTGCTAAAGATAAGCCTATGCAAGTTGTGCCACCAGTAGTGAACAGTGAAGGTCCTAAGTCAGACAAAAATCAGGCCAAGTCCACACCAGGTCTAGTGAGGAGTGTATCTGCCATCTTAACACCCACTCGGGTAGCTACAGAGAAACTTATTAGTATATCTGGTAATACTCCTACGGCAGCACCCAGAAGCCCACGTTATAATCACAGTCATCACCGTCATAATTATTCATTTCATGAGAATGATCACTTACATTCTCTAAAAATAATTCTTCAGAAACAAGATCAAGAAGTGTTGCAACTGAGACGAGAAAATAGAGAGCTGAAAAGTTCACTGCAGGACATGGAATATAGACATTCAAGGGTTGTGGAAGACTTGGAGGCCAGAGTGAAGAAATTGACCGATGATAGGGACCATTCACTTCAGAAGGAACATAAATTACTTGAGCAGATTAATGACAAAGTTTTGAGTAATAAACAAATGTGTATTGTTATGGAAGAATATGAGAAAACCATTTCATCTTTAATTGAAGAGCAGCAACATGAAAAACTTATGAACCAAGAACTTTTGGAGAAGGTTATGTCTGAAAGAGATGAAGCTTTAACACATCTTGGTAACATGGAAAGTTCTTTTAATGATCTTCTTTCTAAATATGAAAAATGTAAATCTGTGATATTAGAGACAAAAGAAAGGGAAAAAGTTTATGAACAGAAAATCACGGAATATCAGGCTGGTGTTAAGAAGTATGAAGAGCTGTATGGCAATCTCAAAAATGTAACTTCAGTTGCACTAGCTAAAGCTAATGACACTCTAGAAAACCTCAAGAAGAATTATAGTATTGAAACAACTAAGCTGAATGCTACTGTTAAGAAGCATGAAATCACTATAGTATCTTTACAGGAATCATTAGTGCAGAAAACAAGAGATAATGAGGAGCTAATGAGGTTATACGATCAGCTGATTAGTGAAGTGCATTGAATGTATATTTTTTATTTATTCTTGGTGCTTTTTTTTCTTATTTTGAAGTGCTTTTATTATTCTGGCTGCTATTATTCTAAGTTGACTTCTCACTGTGATGAATCTCAATTATTATAATTAAATTATTAGTTTTGTTAGGATCATTGTGTTGTATTTAGTTTTTGACCATTTATGACATTTTGTTAGGCGTTTATATTGGAGCTTTTTGTGTTTAATATTAATTGAAATGGACGGTCAGTCAAGTCCAACATACAATACCTTCTTTAACATTATTTAATTTGAAGTTTATGAAACTCAATATTTTATTATGTTTGTCATTGACTATTATTATGTAATGTTATTAACTTGCCAGTAAAGCTAATTAAACATAACTCAATGATACATAACCATAATACTTTGTCAATGATCATTAAACTTCACGCATTAAGTAACTAAGTACTTATTAATTATGTTGTTACCTATTCATATTTGTCTCATTTAAAGAATTAAAGATTGTCTCACTATATTAGCACATGATAACTCTCAATAAAATAGTAGTTAATCAATAAATAATTCATTTAACATGAATGATAAACCTAGAACCTATTCACGAGTTAACATGTGCTATTGAAATATTTTAAGTTGGACATTCTTGTAATATTATAATCGTGAAAATGAGAATATTGTGTGCGAGTGCCATCTGTTTGTATTAAAATTCTATGGCATATTTTTATTAGTCAGGTCTTATAAAACTGTCACTTCATAGTTAAGTTAGTGTTGAATACATCCCTAATATATTACAATAATTTGATTTTATATTTTGCAGTACACACTGGTTAAATACATTATTTTTTACAATTATAAATTTATAAATGTACCAATACTTTTCTAATCTTCTATAATTATTCTGGCATATTATTAATTAAATGTTCTTCTGTCCAAACTTGTATTATGTACCTACTTAGTTGTGGAATAAAATACTTGAATATATATTATTTATTTCAATTCACTACTGGTTGGAAATCATCATATATTACTTTACTGTAACTTATTCAATGAACACACTATGCAAATTAAATCAAGATATTAGACAAATTCAAGTGAGCCTGTCAAAAGGGGTTGACTTTGCAGAATGTAGATATGACGACGGCGCGACTTCTACCTAAAGCAAGCCTGCAAGGTAGAAGACGCGCTTAGGGAGAGCAAGGGTTTGCGTCTTTAGTATAGAAGCAAATTAAACATCTAATTTCATTTCAAGCCTTCTGCATTATGGACTAAATGACTGAACATACAACCAAGGCCAATGCAGAACTACCTATATAATGTTATTGTCTACAGGAGTGCTGTACCTACTCATTACTCTGAAGCTAGCAGTATGTAGCTTAAAAGTAGTGTCTAGCAGCAGAAGCTCCTCTAAATTCAATAAGCCATTCCTATATTTTTAGGCGAAACAGATCTACTGTGGTGTTTCAATGAACCTAGTGTTTTGGACAAGTTCGTGACAACAAGTGACAGCGACCACAATGAGGGCTTCAGTAAGTGCAGTCTTGAGATGAGTAGCGCCGGCCGGGCTCTATTCCATGGCTATCTCGACGTACGAGTGCCGAAAGACGGCCGCATCAAAAAGGCAGGATATTGTGCTATTAGGTCTACAAGGAAAAGAGTAAGTTTTACCCTCCATAACCTCAGGAATTATATCCAAGTTTTTTATTATTTATACTACTAAGGTAGCAATCAAGCGTGCGGCACGTCGGGACGTGTATGTTGAAGTATGTTAATGTTAATAGCTTTTCATCATAAATCCATGGCTATTACACACGCTTCAGCATGTAAATCCTGTTGCGAAATAGTATCCTGCGCCGAGTCTTCGTTGCAGTCGCAATGGTGGGTCGGGCAGTCAGGCTGCGTTTCTCTCCTTGAGAGCGCGAGGAAGGAAAGGCGATGCGATAAGCACTTGCAACTTCCAGACGGGACAGAACATCCACTGATGACTCACCACTCACTTCCTGAGGTGCTGCTGGGGAGAGAAGGAGTAACAGTCCCCCATGTTCTATGAGGTGGTCCGTGTAAACATATTATAATATTGGAAGTGCCTATCCCAATTTTAGATAGGTGCCATTGTTTTGAAAGTTTCTCTGGTATACCTATCTAATCTTTTCATATAAGTAAGGACTCTTCATGTGTACATTTCATCTTTCAATTTTATTTTTGTAGAAATCATTTAAACGTGCAGCAACCTACGATTGGCATCTATACAACACACTGGTGTTGAAAATCAGGGGTGATGGACGTTCCTATCTGTTAAATATCTCATGTGAGGGGTATTACGACATCACATGGAACGATATATATCATTACGCTCTATACACCAGAGGCGGACCTTACTGGCAAATTGCAAAGGTTGGTATAGGTGCTACCTATTTGACTACAACCTCCAGTTTTAACATTTTCCCAACTCGGTTGTCTTTCAGTCAAACTACGAAGCGACGTTCTTAGATATTTTCCTTTAAGCGACTACCATCTGACCTCTACAACCCGTTGGCGATATCAAAGTTCTGTAGTGAGACCCAGTAGTCGGACTTTTTAGGGTTCCATCTACCCGTAACATACGAACATAGACGTTCATTCGTTCATATGGTAACCGGGACCGAATGCTTAACGTGCTCCCCGAGGCATGGAAGTATAATACTACCTACTTGACTACAGACTACGTTATTTTTCTTCGAAATAGATTTTATAACAAATACTTGTATTAATATATTTGCCAATGTTTACAGATACCACTTTCAAAATTCGTGCTTGGATCAAAAGGACGCCTACAAGATAAACAAAATAGGGTCAGATTTGATAAAGTAACGCATTTTGGTATAACATGCGCAGACAAAATCACCGGTAGATTTAATCTAGAAATTGAATATGTTGGTAAGGAATTTGTCGGTCATTTATTATTTTCAATCGATCAATTAGCCCATTGCAGTCCACTGTTGGACATAGGCGTCTATACATGTGCGAGCAAGCACACGATATATCGCCTTGCGCATCCAGTCTGTCCGATCTCCAGTAACCTAAGTCTAAACACACTGCACGCAGTAATTACGCGCATCACAAAACGAGAGAACTGTATCTTACGTGGGTTCTCTGCTATTTGCTGTGGTGCTAGCATAAGTAACACGTATTTTAAATTATTATCGGCGTCCTACAAAGTTATAAAGAAAAAGTAAGTATTCACATATTTGTTTCTGTCATTTCAGGATTAGAATTCGATCCGACCCATGACGAGGAATTTGCATACGAAATGTACAAAACTGATAAATATATTGTTGGTGTTTAAATCATTATGTAAATTGTTTGAACTAATAAAACCCTTGTTAATTTATTGTGACCTATTATTTTCGCCGTGTACGGCGTGTATATACGCCGTATTTTTTTTATACCACTTAGGTGGCAGACAAGCACACGGCCCACCTGATGGAAAACGATTACCGTGGCCTATGGACGCGTGCAACACCAGGGGCGTCACACTCGCGCTGCCGTATACGTATATGTCTATGGTTCCCACCAAAATATATGGGGTCTAAGCCTTTCTACAAGCTGGTACACATGCTGATTGACAACAGAAGCTCTGGCGTAGGGTTTCCTCTTGAGGTAGGCGGGTCAGACAACAGTCACTCCCGGAAATGCCAAGCACACAAAATTATGGAAAGAATGAGTAGGTAATAATGTGGACCCCCGGCCCCGGCTCATAATAGGTTTGGGCTTTCGTTTTGTTTTGATAAGTCTGGTGTCTATCATCACATCACCATTATAATAATTGTTATTTGCATTATGTCCCTCTTGCATCCAAGGCTTTCATCTCGAAGCAATTTCCGAGTCGGTGAGTGTTACGATCGTTTATTATGAATTTACATAATTAACTACCTATATGAGTCACAAGCCCATGGTGGGGGTGGGGTCATTCAAACCATCCTACCTACAGAGAGGAAGGGAAAGAAGAAGGAATATAAGAGAAGGAAAAGCTTCAAGCACTTTCAACAATTCACTGTAATATAGGTACTAAAAGAACGATGTTACAACCTCTGTGGCATAGCATTAGAGCGTTCAACTGCCGAGTTAAAGTTCGTGGGTTCGATTCCCGCTCTGCAAATAATATGCTGCTCTATTTGCATTGGTCTGGGTGTTTCAGTGTATACATAAAAATGTAGGTAAATATTTATTTACAAAAAAGGAGCCCATTTATGAAAAATGGTGTCACCATACCTATACCATCTTGGCATATTTTTAGTTTGAGAGATTGATTTATAATTATAATATATATATATATTATAATATAATATCTCAATATATATAAATCTCGTGTCACAATGTTTGTCCTCAATGGACTCCTAAACCACTTAACCGATTATAATAAAATTCGCACACCATGTGCAGTTCGATCCAACTTGAGAGATAGGATAGTTTTTGAAACGGATTTCGACATCCTCGCGGGCGGAGCCGCGGGCAGCCTCAGCTAGTATATTATAATTTAAATCATGATTAAAATAAAATGGAAGATTTCCGGACTGATATTCTGTGATAGTTGCAGTGTTTACATCCTACTGTACTGCTGTCAAAAGAAAATTCGACAGTACAGTCATAAAGGGATTATTATTTTATCTGTGGTGTTAATAATGACTGATGTCATCGCCTTGATCATCGTTATTTTACTTCGTGTGATGTTTATTTAATTATTGAAATCATTTTCGTTACTAAGATTTTGTGAAAAGTGGTGTAGTCTGGCCTTTGTTGTTACCCAAATGCGTAAAGGTTCGAGGATATTGTGGTATGTAGACATTTGTCTTCAAGGCAAATTGATATTTTATTGTTTCTATTCACTGCACCTTGCGTGGGATGTTGACCATTTCACATATTTTAGAACCCTCCATGGTCTTACTTACGGAAACGTAATCAGTTAAATACTATAATGTAACAAGTACCTAATTTAATTAAGTAAAATAATGAAGTGTGATTTTTCTAATAGATGACATATTTAGTATTGGCCTTTATTATCCTTTAATATCTATTAATATGTAACTTTCAGGTGAGACCATGTGAAAACTTTTAATAAAAGTAAACTAATTGAGGTACAGTACAAACAGTGTAGTACCATGTCAGGTACAGAGCAAAATATAGTGAACTCGATGCAGCAATTATCTGTGCAACCAAATAACAGTGGCCCTACTGAGAAACCCACGCAAGTTGTTACACCTGCTGTTAATAGAAGTCAGCAGTCATCAGCAGCAAAGGTAACTCCTGTAAAAGCAAATACAGTCTCACCTGCTATTGCTACGATAGACAGACTTCTGAGCCTGGGAGCTAACATTCCACCACCTCCACCTGTCATCACACGGCCATCAGACATGGACCCACATACTATGGAACAGTTACGAGCTGTCAAAGAGCTTCTCACAGCTCAGGAAGAAGAGGCACAAAACCTTAGAGACATCAATAATGAACTACGAGAAAGATTAGAGGAATGTGAAACCAAAATAAAAAAGTTGACTGATCAAAATGATGAATATGCTGAAAAAGAGAAGGCGCTTTCACAGAGAGTGGCTGAAAAGGTACGAAACAATAAACAAATGAGTGTGGTCATGGAAGAATATGAACGAACTATCTCTTCACTTATTGGAGAACGTGAGGCAGAATCTAAAAGGTGGATTGAAGAACGATCTGATCTTGTGAGAGAACGCGATGATGCAGCAGCTCACTTAGCTTCTATGGAGCATGCCTTTAATGATGTTCATACAAAATATGAAAGATGTAAAGTTATCATTCAGGGTTACAAATGTAATGAAGAAACTTTAAAGAAAACAGTGGAGGAAAATAATGATGCTATTCAAAAATTAGAAGCAAGGTATGAAACATTGCGACAGCATGCCATGCAGCAACTTAACAAGGCAAATGCAGAGCTTGACTCTGTGAAGAAAACCCATCAGACAGAAGTTTTAAAACTGAATGCTATGCTTAAGAAGAGTGAAGTACATGTATCATCTCTGCAAGAATCATTGGCACAGAAAATTAAGGACAATGAGGAACTTACATCTATTTGCGATGAGTTGATCAATAAGGTTGGTTAATAGTATTCTGATCACTTATTCTTATACTCATTAACTTTGATTTACATAACTAACATGCATTTTGTATCCATATGTGGTTATATTTGTGTAATATGTTATATAGTTACACAAAAATTGTGAACATACTTAAATAAAGCTAGTACTGTTACCACTATTCAAAAGATAATAATTATTTTTTTATAACAGTATGTAGTGTATTAATTTTAACGTACTGTGCAATCACTTCTCTATTTTTATTTTGTACAATTTTTATACTTGTAAGCCTAAGATTTTATTAACCTTGTGACATTTGAACAGTGAAATTTAGTTTTTGTTTCACTTGATAATTTGTTGGTGCCTGACTATGTTTGTATAATGGGCACATTGTTAATGTACCCATAAAGATTGTCAAAGAAATAATGGAGAGCCTAATAGTATTGGACAATGCTTTTGTATTATTTATAATGAATTTCTGGTAACTAATTTATTACTTGTAAACTTATCCAAAGATATGGTTACAGTCTGGTGAGTGTCTGGTTGCCCACATGGAGGTCTGTGGTCAGAATATAATTATTATTCAATGACTATTTAACTAGTTTCTTCTGATTTAAACCTAGCTGCCATATTTAATTTTGAAATTGTCTGTTTTGTTTATATTTAAAAGCATAGATATTTAAAGCTATAAGCATGCTTGAGATATGATTTAAACAACCAATACCTATGATAATAGTTTTTATGATTAGTTTTAGCTGTAAAAAAAACTATCAGAAATGCAGGACTTATAGTTTTGTTCCTCTCTAGTCCTTGATCTTTAAAGATTTGGTTACAGTTCTCTTATTTTATAGAAAGCTTTGTAACAATATACAAGTAGATACAATAACGTTATTAAGATGGTAATTTTATAAAGAAGCACGATAAAAGCTTATTTTCGCGAATACTATCTTTTCAAAAGAAGCATATATTGTATTTATTCACCTAATTGCTTTTCAGCATATTGTAAGATAGGAGCGAAAAGCAAATACCAAAAAAATACATATGTAAGTCATTTAAATGTATTTAATGCAACAATTGGACTTTCAATTACATATATTTGTTTTATGTACATCTACCTAGACATTAGTATGTGCCTTTTGAAATTAAATCTTCACCATCCATATCCATTCAGTCCATGATTTTATACTCATAAATAATTAAACTCTTAAAAAACTAGAAATACTTATTTCACATCCAGGACCTATTAGACAATATACATTACTTATTTTTAATTGAATGTATTATCAATTAACCCTACTAAAATTAACAGCATTCAACATTCCACGATAATATTTTAGTAGACTCTTAATCATATTAAACCATGATGCTTAAGTGCAGTCAATTGTCTTGTCATCACTTCACTATAGAGAATCATATTTAGTCTGATCATTACCGGAAAAATTGTTACGCCTAGAATAAGCATAATTTAGTTATTATTTACTACCTACTCTACATATTTTTTTATAACTTGATTTTTTCGGTAATTTAATTATAATTTATTCATATGAATAGAATGAAAAAATAAATCGTTTCCTTTTCTACATGGGTAGTATTTATTTATTTACACTTTCCAAAATGCTTCGATTTACATAATATTATGGGTCTTTAGCAAGGTCCAGACTGGTGTAATATGTTGTGTAAAGAAGCATGAATTAGGCTGTGGGGAACCTGTCTGGATCTGGGGAACAATCAAAACAAGTTGTTTCAATAAAATAGTATATTTACAGGCTTTCAAAACATTAACATTAGTTAACACTTAGCTACAAAACTAAAAATTTGTTTGGAAGACATTAAATATATAAAACTGATTATAGAAAACAAAACATTTCCTCAAACTAATTCACTTGGACTTTTTGTTGAAAACTTTATATGTGTCCTTACTAACTAAGTAACTCAAAGCTGAAACTATTGTGGATGCAGCAGTCACTCCACAAAGTGCTTGCAGTGCTGGGTGACCAACATAGCCAAACACGGGGGAGGCTAGGGTGGTGCCAACCTGAAAGACAACAACATTTTTAGCATTTATTAATATAATGCATAATACGTTCTTTGTAAGTAGTATGGCATCAAAGTATACATTGACACCCATTTTTAGTCTTAATGTAACATAATAATATTTTTTTCAACATATTATGATAGTTTTAATTTTTTTTTCTATATAAGTACCTTATTTGCATGAAAAAAATCACTCAAATTTTGTGATACCTTGTAGAAGTAATATTTTAGTAAAGCATAAAAGGGAGATAGATTTCAAAACATTGAATTTCGAATATGACTAAATAATTGCATTATTTTCAAATTTAAATTTAGAAAAGCTATAAAGCTTACCAATAACAATTGTATAGCAGTGTTGAATTTGCTAATGGTTGTAGGCGCAAGTTGCGCAGTTGCATGAGTCACATCGAAGTACCTGCTCAACGTTCTCTGCAAGGTAAGGCCAAGGTAAGCATGACTACTACAACAACAACCAGTCTTACAAATATGCCTTATACAGTCATAATTTCTGAAATAAGAGCATACTTATATTATGCAGTAGAATATTGTACCTTGGATCAGATCAATCTAGCATACATATTCATCCATATCATACAATCATAGCATACAAGCATTTCGGGCTTATTTTATTTTAATGATAAAACTTTGGACTGACTCCTATTAAATGAAATAATTATATAATGTATATCAACGATAGATACATGTAGTAGCATGGACGAGGGGAGGGTTGGAGGATGTTGAACCCCCCTACAATTGAAGAAATTTATGTAGTTCTTATTAAAAATTTTCTATTGATATTTTTATAAATTATTAGTGTGCTAACCTATGATAGTAATCTATATGGCATTGATAAATCATTCATAATAGTACATAACTATATGGTGAGGGTACTTACAGGTGGTGGTAAACTAATATATCTGATAACAAAGCCAGCTACAACTAGCGCCACATCTCTGCCAACTATGAGTAGAGTAAGAGGAAGAGGTATCAAGTTTTGATATGTGAGAGAGACAAACAAAGTCGCTATGAGCACCTTGTCTGCCATAGGATCTAAGAAAGATCCCATCATGGTTGACTGACCCTTCCAGTTCCTTGCTATCCATCCATCTAACTGTAAGTAAAAAAATAGAAATTTAGTTTAGAAGATCAACATAATATATTTGATGGGCGGATTTCCATATCCGCTTTCAAGCATTTCATTTATCGACTCTTAGGTTTACTAAAGCCACACTACCTTAAATAATTTTAAAAAAAATACTTTTATAATTTCTCATAACATCCATATCAGTCCACTCACTTCTCAATTTTTAATTCACAAAAGTTAGCGACTGTCATGGTATGGTCATGTTTTGAGGAGAGATAGAATGCTATAGATATTATTAAGGCAAACAAATAACCAATAATCCTAAAAGCAACATTGTTTCCAATAATTGTAGTACCAATAGCAAAATAAATAAAATATGTATTAATCGTATTAATCACCAAGGTTGTATGTTTTCAGGAAGTGAACTGATAAGGCCTAGGTCAGCTTGCCTAATTTTGTACATGTTTAAAAAAGGAAAGCTGACTAGAACCATTTGTTGTGTCCTTTTCCAGGAGAAAGGGCTGAATTGAGGAAGTATAACAATCTCATTAAATATCAACATTAACCTTCACATACCCGCATATTGGTGTGTCAGACTGACAATTATGTTTGCCAACAATTCTTTTTAAAAATTCACCTACTTTCTGTGTGTTGCTAGTGTTCAAGGTTATGGTAACAGTTTACCACATTAGTAGTTGAAAAAAATTATAACTCACCAGATCTGTGACACCAGCAAATACTAATAAACCAAAAGCTATGTAATATTGCTCTTGAAATATAGTGTATCCCAAATATGGAGACATTGCTATTCTAGTGATGCATAAGATGTTCGGTATTGTGTAGATATTTTCTTTCTGGAAATAGATGGTTTATTATTTTTATATGATAGTCTAATAAACATTTATAATCTTAACACTTCAAATGTTAAGTGGATGTCAACAGAATTGGGAACAAGATTTAGGTGCAAGTTTTAGGATGTAAATATTTTAGTTCATGTAATTTTATTTTTAAAACACAAGTTTTATGATAGGATGTGGGACTCAAAATTTATTATTAATCATTAAATTAATAATTACTCCTAGACTTTTAAAGTTAAACTGTCACTTTTTTTGTTTTATACTATGTAGGTGGCAGACAAGCACACGGTCCACCTGATGGGAAGCGGGCGCTGTGGCCTATGAACGTGTGCAACACTAAGGGTGTCACACACGCGCTGCCTTCCCTGAAGGGAAAGGGGGAGAGCTGGGAAGGGGTATCTCTCAAAACAACCCTCAGGAAGGAGTTTCTTTTATTGGTAATAGGTTTATTTGACCACAATCTCGCCTCTTGGTAAGTCATGATGTGGTCAATGGTGGAGCATGCTTGCCTAGAAGTACCTGTTCAGTAGAAATTAAACTGCTGGTTAAGGCACCCCTCAAATGATGTATCTTTATTTATTTAAGTCACAAAGTAATACTTATGAACATCTAGCTAGAGTATTTGTTCATATCTCACTCTACATCTAAATATAGACAGATAAATTATAATGGTAAACCAATAATAACATAAAAATAATAATAAAAAAAAACTATGAAATAAAAAACAGACATTAAAAAACTAAAATGGTAAAAAACAAGTAGGTATCTATCGTTATGTTTTGATAACTTCCCAGAATAGCTACATGAAATTACATCAAAAAAGGTAAAGCAAGCTTTTCTTGTACACCCTGATTCATAAAATTACTTTTAGTCACCAATTTCAAGAAATACAATAGGATACAAATGTTTAATTATGTAATAATTGTATACCTCTATAACTTCTTCAATCCTTTCTTTTAATTTGCCTTTAGTCTCAATGATATCTTTGATAATGTATTCTTTTTTTGCTTTCAACTTGTGGCTGGTGATATCCTTATGTTGCTTTATGTCCCTCACAATTTCTTCACTTTTTTGTCTTATTTTATACTCAGTATCTTTAAGCTGTTCCTTTTTATGTTCAAAAACATTTTTTATAGATTGAGTCTTCTTCTCTAAGCTTATAAATTGTTTCTTATCGTCAGAAGAATAAAGACATGATATGAACGAAAGTCTTGCAGGGCATCTTATTTGTTGTCGCCTATTTGAGAGTATTGCTATGTATTCCCGAATTGAGCCATTGTTGTGTGATGCATGAAACCGGGATAAAAATGAGACTTGTTTTATTATATTACATCTTGATAGTAATTTCATAATAACGGTGTATTATAATATAACACAACCAATATACAACAAACGCATTTAGTAAACACTGAAATACTTTATTGTTTGCAATATTTTATTTTTATTTTATTTTATATTATAATTATAATAATTTTTAATAAAATGTATTGGATGGTGATTTAGAGATACATAATGCTTTTTTTAAATGACATGACATGACAGTACTTTGACAGTTGAAGTTCACCGGAGTCAGTGACCGGTGTTGAAAGGTTGAATGTGTTGAGCTTAGGTGTTGAGTTGTTGAGTGTGTTGTGTTGCCTGTTGACCGGACACTGGACAGTGTGCAGCATAGAGACAATACAAATATACGGGTTGTGCAGTGTGGGTCGTGTGGCGGGTAGGTGGGTACATGAAGCTATGTGGGTACCGATGGGTACGGTGTGGGTGTACAGCACTGTGTATTATCTAGTGTACAGTAATGTGATGTTGCCACATAAACAAGTCAATAGGTAGGTACTGTCGGTTGTCGTTGCATCAACATGTCTTTGTGGGAACCACTCCGGGAGTTGGTTTCTTGCAACTTGCAACGCGTGATGTATCGTCTGCTATACTGTTGATGTTTTAACCATGGACCTAGGAATAACTATGGACGGAGCCATGGGAACAAAAAAGTGACGCTGCATAGTCAGCCAACTTTCGTATACGTATACAGTCGCCACGCACACTCTCACATCATAGTCAGCCACTTCGCGGCAAACGTCGGCCGAATCGGTGGATCTGTCAGTTTAAGCGGGAAGAAAAAAAAATCAAATACAACATGTCTTGTGCAGTGAAATGGTGTAAAAACCGTAGTGACAGGAAGAAAATAAATCCAGGGATCACATTTCACAGGTTAATCAATATTTCAAACACTTAATGTTTATCTAATAATTATACATAAATGTTCATTCAATATTTCAAAACAAAATTCAATTGTTCGGTACAAAACCAGTGATCCCAACATAAAAGTGTGCAAATTTCCCCATATTTTGGGGAAATCTATAAATTGTGTGACTTTATGATGAAATAGCATAAACTATTTATTAGTAGTGATAACCGTAGTGATTTAACTTCTTTTTAATAAATACATGGGATTAGGAATCGCAAAAATACAAAATTGTAACTAATATGAATTTTTTTACTTTTTTTGTTAATTAGGTACCTAGTTTAATCGTGTGAATATTCCCCACGGTTACCATCCATGTAAGTTTTTTTTTATATAGGTATAATGAAAAAAATAATGTAAAAAATAACTAAAATATTATTTTCATTAATTTATGATAAAATAATATTTTTAATAATAATGCACGAATCACCTTTAATGATTGTTCATTTATATATTTTAAAATTTACCAAATAATTCTCCCTATTCCTCAACTAAAATAATAAAAAATGGGGAAATTTAGGTAAAACCTCGCATCCCTACCATTTACTCACACAATGATTGATGCCCGCCATTTTGTGACACAGACTAGTTACTCTAGGCACTCCGTCCATACTTTTCCTAAGTCTATGGTTTTAACTATCAATGGGGTTGGCAACTGTCAAAGTGGCGCTGGTGTAGTTGGTTCCTAAAACATTGATCATTTGTATGGAGTTATTTACAAAATAATTTTTAAACCCAAGATGACTAAATGTATAGTAGCGAAATGCTCAGAATTTGGAGTACACCATATCCCAAAAGATTACAAAATTCGTCGGCTTTGATTGAAAGACATTTGCCTACAAAATTTTATTTCTAAAAATAGTTAGAGGTTATGTCGAAAACATTTCGTGGAAAATGATTATAAAAAAATTGTGAATACACAGGTGAGTGTTGCTTATTCAACATTATTAGTAGTCTTAATACATATGTACTTGATATACCTACATAAAATAACATACAAATTGATTTACTCCTATGATCTTAATAATAACAGTCATTTCTATATTCTAGGAGTTGAACACCAACATAAATATATGAAGAAAAGTGCTGTACCATCTATATCTCCTTGAAACACTTAACCACTATCAGAAACAGCAAGAACAAGAAAAGATATATTGGGAGTCCGGAACATGAGGAAATAGCTATTTGAAATGCCATCAACTTACCAATCCTGTGAAGGCATAGTGCCATTAAATATAGTGATAGTATATTATGATGATTTTGCAATGTATCTCAAGAGCATGAGATTGATAATGACACCAACAACTTGCTACACTCATCGAAGTACTCAAGCATCTAATATATAGTTCACAGCATCTAACTTAATAGTGTGGACGGTGGGCCCCACTACTCTAAAATCTTGCCAAGTTAGATGCTGTACACTATACTTATTTGTGGCAAGGCAAAATGCGTTGCATACAAACAAGTATTATGTACGGCATCTAACTTAGCAAGGTTTTCGAGTAGTAGGGCCCACAGTACTCCAAAATCTTGCCAAGTTAGATGCTGTACACTATACTTAAGATTATTTTCCACAGAGCTACTACTTGCAGATGATGCAGGTATTGTAAATAAAAAAACTAAGATGACATAAAGTGTTTTATTTTTAAAAGCTTCATGTCTCCTATTCACGTCCAAGTATTATGTATGTCCACTTCATATTGAACATTTTTCATTGATTTTCTGCAATATCCCTTTATATAGGTATTATTACCAACAACAGAAGATCTTACCATCAATAAATGACGGGTTTCATACAGGTGCATAGCAATATTGTTCTTTTTGTGTACTGAAAAGAAAAAATATAGTTGTGAATAAGTAATGGTGAAAATGGGCTAGGGTCTCAGTTAAAATTTCACTTTGGTTTATATCCTACCTCAATGCAGTTTCCTATTAGGTATAAATCTATACTTAGTTTAAACTACTTACTAGCATAGATAATGCCTTATGATTGTCTTATCAAGAGGTAGTAGAGCCGTGTTACTGTTAATATCACGATAGGTTTCTGGCAATGGTAACTATATTTCAGGATCTTCGTTATCAGCCCTTTATAGGTGTTCAAAATTGAAGTTTTGGTCATAAATCTCCAACCTGAAAGTAAAAGAATGTATATTATTATTATCCCCGTAGTTTAACTATATGCATAAGTATTACAAGTCTGTTACATTTTAGGTAATAGTATCTTCAAAACAAAAATGTTTCTGAATACGAAATTTGTGAATATAGTGCTAATTTATTTAAAACAATATACCTTTCCACAAGATCTGCTTTTTTTCCACGTAAAGAAGCACCACGTTTTTTAAGTTCATCTTTGAGCTCTTTCACTCGCCAGTGAGAATACATAATTTTATAGTTCTTAGACTACAAGTTCGCACAATTTTAAGTCCGTTTTTAAGATAATAAATTATATTTCAAGCAGGTTTCTTTTGTAAACAATAACGACACTGAATATGGCCGTCGTACACAAGAGAACCAAACTCGCTAGCGCCATCTGCGATTAGCTTTCACCGGCCAACCTCATAGAATACGAATGTAAGGGAAGGGCAGAGACTCACTTAGGAGCTCTATCTAGGCAGCAACCAAAGCAACAGCGCCAGTCCAGTAGCAAATGGTCTTATTCAGTACAACTGTAACAAAAACTTTTTTTTGTCTGGCAATTCCGAAAATTAGCGAGCCGCGGCTGTCTTGACAGTGACAGTCACCTGAGTTGTCAAAGTTTTCGTACCTACTGTTTGTTCTGGCTTTGTACTTTGTTATTGTCAGGAATTGTTGTAGTAGCTAAAGAATATTCAATATTCATGGTTCTGGTTGTTTTTATCGTATGTTGTGAGTGTTTTCCTAGTTAATAAACACAACTTAGTGCTTAAATTAAGTTCTGATGTTCTTACTTTTTTTTCCATGTCGTTACATAGCTAATTGTGCTATTAATATAGCAATTTGTGCTGTATTGAATAGATGTAGGGGGCAAGTTACAGTGGTTTTCTAATCTAGTATTTTAGTGCAATTACTTTACTCTTTTAAAAATAAAATTTTGATTTGTTTACTCAAACCAATTCAAGAATCTGCTGGATTTGTCGTTTATGTAACAATATAAGGTACCAACTCGTTGCTTTCTATCTTTTGTGTAGAAAGTACATAATTTGCTGTAAAATTCAGTGCAAACAATATGCAAAATTACAACTGAATATAAATATTTTTTTAAACTTTGTTGCAAAGATGATATTATGATAACTATAGCTATAACTAGTTATCATTATTGTCTTTGCTTTGTTGTATAACTTTATATTGAGAATTATTAAATTGACTGACTGACATGTACTTGCATCTGCAAGTACTGCCTCATAGCAACAATAATTGATTGCAAGTTGAACTATGTCAATGACTTGTGACCTGAGAGTTGTATGTACTACTGATAACAACATAATTATTTGTTTACCTAACATTATCATGCATGTTGACATTAATTACATAAGTATTTTAGGATATATAGGTATAAGTAGGTATATATGAAAAAAAATATTAGAATAAGAATTCTGTAACAGCTGAACTTAGGTAGGTACAGATATCAAGATCTGGGTGTCTTATTGGAATATTACAAAGCAAATTCTATCCTCTCATCAATAATTTTAACCACTCTTTTCTTATACTGCCTGCCTGCCTGCCCATCATTACAATTAAGTTACTGCCTAAAACATAAATTCTTCAAAAAATATAGGTTTAATCAATTTTGCAATGGTGCTTTTAGGAATAAAAGTAAGAAAAATGAAGGAAGAAGAACTAACATACATATTAAAACTCCTTGATAAGCTTACAGCTGAAATATATGAGGTAAGTTTTTATTTTAAATGATTAAGTTTTAAAATGTTAATTTTAAACATTAAATTGGATCAAAAACATTTTTTTTCAGGAACTTATACAGTGTTATTATGACATAGAAGAATCAAAACCATGTAAAGAATTTAGTAAAGAAACATTAGAATTTTTTAAGATCAATTTAAGAATTAATCCGGTTACAACAACAAATATATTGCTATACATACAAGGAAATGCTCTTCAAAATGATCTAAATTTGAATGAAATCCAGGCCCTATATCTAGATAGTCTAAAAAATGAGCTGACTGAAATGAATTCTTTAGAAAGACTTCTAACACTTATGTCATTGGTGAGATGGAATGCCAAATTCCTGCCTCAATTTATAAACCAAATTCTGCAATATATTTCTGAAGAGAATTTCAAACAGTATAGAAAACAAATATTGCTGAATCTCATACCCCATGAAAAACCAGAGTTATTACATACTATGTCAGATTTTATACAGAAGAATGAACCACAAAGAGAATTCCGACTGACACCAGAATACATGCTTGAACTATGTTATCAAGACAGAACACATTGGCTCTTGAAGGCGGCCCAGGTTTACAAGCAACAGCTGCACGATATGAAGAATGTTACATTCAAGATCAACAACTTCACAAAACAAATCCTCATCATGGTGCTGATAGACCTAACTAATAGTCCAGAAACATTTGATTTAACTTCTTTAGTTCACCAATTGACAAACATATTCTCAATTCTTGATACATACACCACTGCTGATGACCAACTACAATTTTATATAACAGAAGTAAAAAGGGAATTGACTATAATAAAGTTTTGCTTGGAAAACAATTGTAAGATTATGACAACTTCTATATTCAGTCAAGTGCTGGCAAAAAGTGCTTTGGCTGTGGTATCCCAAGTTTGCAGGCTCTCAAAAATCGATAGGTATAAAGTTTCTAGACTTTTAAATATAAATAATGATTTTTTGACAGAGTTAAAAACACTAAAAAAAGCCAATAAAAGAGGCCTAGAAAATAGTAACTGGGATGTAATGACTTATAACAGTTACTGTGCTATAACAAAAATTATTGACACAATAGTGAATTCATCTGAAAAAATTAATGATTCTCAGGACACTTCCTTAGATGAATTAAAACGTTTAGTATTATCAATTCAACCTTTGCCAAACTGTGTTGAGGTCATTGAAAATATTTTCTCATGTCTTTTTTTACGATATGAGTACTTTTCTTGTCATGAACACAGCCAAGACTATCCATGTGGTGCTCATTCTGACTGTTCATATTTTTACTCCAAAATTCATTCTAAAAATACAAAGAATAATGGAAGTGGTACTGCTGGATTCATGTGCAATTCTTATACAACACAGCTTGTGTTGAACACCTTAAAACTATGTTTGGAGAAAATAGAAGAGAATTTAGAAGTTGATGATGGTGAGCATGAAATAACATTAAGACTGAAGAAGCTTGTAAAAGTGGTAAACCATTCTATATGGAAGCTACAGTTGGTGTCAACACTCTCTCCTGACACCAGCCCATTGCCCCTGAAGCTATGTTTAGATTATGTGGAAGTGGACGATAGTAGTGAGGATGAAGCTCGAGAACTGGATTTAAAAGCTATTCGAAAGAAACCAAAGTCTAGAAGAAAGTATAACAATGTTAAACAAGACACAGACCAACTTATGTTTGCATCCACTGTCTCAGATGAAAGTAAGTGGCACGTCAGTTTTTTAGCAACCTTATCTATGCTACAGGTATTATCATTACAAAAATTGATCTTGATAGCTTAGCGACAAAGGTGTAAGACTTTCCTGTAAGTTCCAACTGAATTAAAGGTTCCTAAATCGCCTGGGAAGATGAGTGATATTTCGACCGGTCAGTATTTTTTCAGTTAAACAGATCTTTAGTTTAGCCCAAAATTCAAAGAGGGGTTGTTTAGGTTTAGATTGCCATAGTGGTGAGAGAAATAATCGCGATTATGCCTATAGATTTATATTTAAATTTCAGCATACTGGTCACGGGTTCAAGTCCCGTCCTGGATGATCATTTTTTCCGATCAGAAAATCATTGAGAATAGTTAGCATGCAATTGATTAAAAATTTCATACAATTTCAGCATACACATCGAGGAAAACAAATGGCATCGACTTCATATCCATCATGCTGTCGAAGCCAACAAGTCTGGTCGCGCTGGCACTTTATCATAACGACTTTTCCAAAGCGAATCAAATTTTAGAGGTAAGAAAATTTTACAAGTTTTTTTGTACTTTCTACATTCTTTCTACAAGCTCAAAACACCATAAGGTATATTGCAAGACGTTCTTCGGTAATGCAACTTAGGGATACATTTTGTTTCATGGATCTCATCCCTTTTCCGGAACGGTTTTCACCGGCACCCGAGGCGGTTGCGGGCCGCAGCCTTTGTAAAATACAGATATTTATGTAAAAAATTAAAGCACATTTCACGGCGCGTTTTACGGTGTGTGCGGTTGTTTGCGGGTCCCGCTGCACGGGCGGGCGCTGATCGCGGTCCCGCAGCCGCGGCGGGTTGCACCCGCGCGCTCTGCGATCGGTTGGCGGGCGACCAGGCGTGGGCAGCAACTTACAACCGCTCGTCTTGCGATAGTCAATCACCAAGATTGCGGGCGATAATCGCAACCGCGGCGGTCTCGTGAGTTTTGAAAATACGACCCGCGCGGCGGGCGTGGGCCGTTCAAAAAAGTTTCTCATTTAATTCTAGACATTAAGGCGATTCAAACATACAAATAAACAAACTTTTCAGCTTTATTGTTGGTATATATAGGTTGAACGAAGGGAGGGGGAGGGAGGGGGGGGGTTAACCACTAACCACGACGCGCTTAATTCTGCAACGCTGAAAGATGAGATGGAGCTTAACACCGTGTAGGTATAGGTCCATCTTTCTCCCTCGTCTCCGTTGCCCAAAACTGAATTGTTATTAACGCGTCGTGGTTAGCCCGTTGGCCCTGTACAAAATCGTCCTGTATTCATGACCTGTATTTACTAGTTGGTCTTCAAAAAATGATCAAATTCTTCATAGGTTTCCTTCTCTCTTGCAGTAGGATCATAATACACTTCACCGTTCTTTGTCTTAAACAGTCCTGGTGGATTAGAAATTATGTATTTTTTTGCTTCTTCTATAGTTTGGTGAGGCTTGAAAAATTTGCAAAATAGGCAGCGGCAACACCAACCTAAAAATATATGCATACTTTGTTTTGCAAATACGTATAAGTACCTAATATGACGGAGTTATAAACATAGGTGCATAAGGAAATTAAACTTCCGAATTAACAACCGCCTCCTTTTTTGAAGTCGGGTAAAATGTGATAAGGTAGTTTAATTTTAAATGATGTTCCTATTGTTTATGTAACCCTATCATCTGAGCATCGTATCTGAGTCTGTGTAAATGACTTCGTTCAAAGAGCACTGGTTGAATCAATAACTATTCAAAACACTGATTTATCGACTGAATCTGGGTTTCATTTTCTTTGTTGTTGGTTGTATTGTAATACCATACACTTAAAATAATAAACATTCTTTTTTGGCAACTTATCAATGTCCGTTATGTCTGCATGCAGACAAGCTATCAGAATCGAGGCCGACAGATGTTTGGTACCAATAAAAACTAAAACAAAAAACGCCCTCAATAGATGAACTGGAACAGGAAAGGGTTAAAGGGTTATTACAATATTGCAAATTATTTGGGGTAATAAGTACCAAGTACCTACTATTGAAAATATTTTCGCAAACTGGAGGGTATGCTTGGTGTGACGTGTGTGCGTTAAAATGTAAAAAAAAGTCAAAGTAGTAATAATGTAATAATGATTTTACTTAGGTAACTCATAAACAAATGCATCAGTTACCTCGAGTACACCACAATGGTATTGCGAAAATGAGATAGACCAGAAACCATATTTGAATGATCCTCCATAAACGATAGGCAATATCTATTTTCAGCCGTCTTTGATTTCTGTAGTCATCCATCAAACCTTTGAGCGCTAGCAACCCGATGCTCTTGTTGTAGTTTTTATTTTCGTATTGGGAAAAAAATATCCTCTTGAAAGAATTCATAACACCATACTCAAGTATTTCTGGAACAGAGGCAAATGGAGCAATTCGATTAAGTGACTCCTAGGAGACGCGATGCTTGTACTGATCATAACTGCAGGGTAACATTGACAACAGAACTGAAGATCTGGACATGAGGCATAAATGGTATGGCATAGATTAACATATTGGGCAATATGTTACCTACTGTATAGGTACGTCTAGGAACCCAGAACTATCGCTGGGTGAAATTGAATACTTGACCTCATTTCTCAAACTATATTATGGGTAACTTTGCTCACCTGATGTATCCTGTAACACATCATTATCAGCTTGTTCGTAATACTCCTTTAAGAGTTCATTGTAATTGTATTCTAATGCATTTTCCTTTGCAATTTCTCTTCTCTTGATCGCGTGTGTACTAAACTAGAATGTATGAAATACTTTTACGTAAAATGTTCGTTCCTTTCCTGGATTACTTTGCTTCTTATGGAGTTAATGAAAAATTTTGGATTCAAAATTAGCCAGGAATATACCGAATGATATTAATACAAAGAAATTTATTGGGACAACGTCAGAATATTTGCAGACACATAATGAAGGGTTCATCGGTTCTTCACTAAATCATTAGGCCGCAAAGTCAGGAAGAAACAAAAACAGATGTGTGAGAGTTTAGACAACTGCCTGTTGTCTGTGTTCAAAATCAATCGGACTAATACCAGGGCCGTTCAATTGTAACCCATAATTTTGTGTAGGTAGTAAGTTAATGTCACAACGGTAGTAGGTTCCTGTAGCTATCTACCTACGTTTTCAATTAAACGATATGTCGCTTTATAACAATTCATAAATTCATTTTCTTGTATTCAACTGATTTCAGGTTGTATTAAATTCGTCGAGGTTGATGAATCGCTGTATATGCATAACATTTTTTGGGTGACCTAGCAGTATTTTGTACAGACAGAGCGTGTAATATTTGACCTCTATAACCCAAAAGATAGTGATGTTTGTGATTTAGAACTGTGTCAGGACGTTTTAGATTAGTGGATATCGGTCAACAACTATTCTTTCAGGTCACACTGGTCTTATGCACCATTATCTGCATATCAGCTTTAATAACTACCATACCAAGACCATACCCTATAGCATAAAATATTAAAAGAATAAATAAGTATTATACTTTCGCGGTATCAATGTTGACATTATCCAATTCAGTGATTTGAAGTCAACGTACCTTAGCTAGTCATTATTCGCAGCTTTTATTGTCTGTTTGTAGACCGCCAGCTGTACGTACAATTCAACGGAAGACAATGCGTTGGTAATCAATCGATAAATATTAAAGATATGGTCCGAAATAAAACATGATTCATATTTGGAAACTAAGATAATAAATTATTTATTATCTATCTAATGAGCTGTCTTTGTGCATTGCTCTTAGGCGATCGAAAATGCGTACGTAAACCATGCCATCAATTCAATATAAGTAACTATCTGTATTTGTAATTTTTGAGAAACTTGGTTCTACAGTGAATCATTCTTGGCCACTATATTATCCTCTATTTAAAAATAAATTGAAAAGATTTTTCAGTCCAATTTCACAAGACGAATGTTGTCGGATCATATAGGTAGGTGACTTAATACACGACATGATGCTGAAAAACTGCAGCTGAATGCATGTGATTAAGCATGTCTAACAATCACACCTCAATAAACAAACCAGTCAATACGAAATGCATTCATCCAATAAATCTCCAGTGCGAGCTGCGGACGCACATTAGTTAACTTACATGTCCCTTAAACGCAACTTTGAGCTTATTTTTCACCATATTCCTCTTTTTTGCCATGTGTAACGTCGTAGATTTTTTACTTATATCTCTTTTTATCATCACAAGATTTACAGGCCTGGCCGATGTTATTCCTCTCTCATTCGACTTGCTTTTATTGGTTTTCAAAATCGCATTGTATTCTTTTCTTGCTATTCTGGACAAAAATACATAACAAGTTGAAATGCGTAGACACTGTATCATTGTGACTCGCTACTACATGTAAAAGCATAGGTATATTTTTTTCCGACATTGAGTAGATATAAGGGTAAAGTTATTTACTCGTCAAATTTACTAAACAGGTTTTCGTCAATGTTGAGCTCCCTCAGTTGAGTTTTATCAATCATTTCATAATCCTCTTCATTTATTAATAAGTCCACTTTGTAATCGACATTATCTTTTAACAAAGTATTATATGTGCCTCTTATAACAAAACCACGTACTATTACACTACACAATAATATTAAAATTAGCATAATCACGATTAATGATAAAAATGAAAAATCGCAGGAACTTTGAATTACTTCAAATTATTACTTATAAGAGTATGACAACTGTCATTTATGGACAGATTATATTATTTATTCAAGTAGAAAAACGTGCCAGCCGTTCGTGAACCTAATGGACTGGTACGTGACGATGGCAAGAGACCGGATGGTATGTCATTGCTGCCTTGGAAGATGGGTAGGCCCTTGGTGTGGGACGCAACGTGCGTCGACACCCTTGCGCCTTCACATCTTCCAAGCACAGCAAGCTGTGCCGGCGCTGCTGCTGCATCTGCAGAAAACCTCAAACGGCGTAAATACTCCAACTTAGTTGGTGATTACATTTTTGAGCCGTTTGGGGTTGAGACGCTGGGGTCATGGGGTCCAAGTGCCCGCCTTGTCTACAAAGACTTGGCGAAGCGGCTGATCGACGCCACAGGTGACCAGAAGGCTGGACTCTATCTTGCACAGAGAATCAGCATTGCCATTCAGCGTGGCAATGCTGCCAGCCTTCTGGGCACATTTCCAGTCAGCGATGATGCGGAGGAATTTTTTGACGCCATGTAAATATTTATTTTGTTTAGTTTTTAGTTTTTATTTTAATGTAAATATTATTTAATTGTCATTGTATTTTTATCATAATTAATAAATATATTTCGAATTGTATAGTAGAAATGAGGTAGATATATCCAAGAATCGTATACTGTCCTTTGGGTACTTATAACTATATCTTCTTTCTTCATAATATATATAAATCTCGTGTCACAATGTTTGTCCTCAATGGACTCCTAAACCACTTAACCGATTATAATAAAATTCGCACACCATGTGCAGTTCCATCCAACTTGAGAGATAGGATAGTTTTTGAAACGGATTTCGACATCCACGCGGGCGGAGCCGCGGGCAACAGCTAGTAATTTGTATATTAGAGATAATTTTGTAGAGTAATTATCATTTCTTTGTTTCAGATGTTCGATTTAGCAGATTCTGAAATCGCCACAGAAGTAACATTTACAGAGCAACTACGTAACTTAATAGCTAAAATTAAAAATATTATTTATTATAGAGACGATACCCGCTATCCAAGTAAAGAACTGTCAGCTTTGTCTGTCATATCAACGGAAGTCATGGGCCTCGTTGAAGGATTCCTTGCCTCAAACAGGGCGCCAAATTCTTTCGACATAATGGAATTAGGCGCACGCCACCCGCACTTACAATTATATAACCATCAAAATGCTCCATTCATAAATGCTGTGGACATCTTACTGAGTAGTGGCCTTAATAGAGAGATCACATACGGTTTAATAAATGTAGTTGAAAGGAAACTTGCCGAAGTAAGAAACTGCACAGACATAGCAGCAGTTAAGAAGAACAATTATATTCGTTTTGTTGAAGATATAGCTAGTGTGACTTTTGAGATATTTGGAAACACTGAAAAGTCATTCAACTTTATTGACAATATCTGCGGGTTGATCACCGACTGTCGTATACCCATCAGACACAAGGAGTTCTGTAAGCTGAACCAGTTGTCCAAAGAATTGCGTCAGTCGTGTGAAGATTTAGCTGACGTTGTATTTCCAAATGAATCCATCGAGCTAGACGCTAACTTACTACAAAAGTATCATCAAATTTTTATGAACGTGGTCGCTGCGTCTGACAAGGATTTGTGTAACTTAGGGGAAGTATCTCGCCAGGGCAGTAAGAAAACAAGAACTCCTTATTTAAGAATGTGTTACATGTACTGTAAAACAGTATCTCAATTAGAACAGGAAGAGAATCGTTCCAATGACTCTATTACGGACGTACCTTATTTCTCTGTGTTGGAAAGACCGCTCCATGACATCTTCGGTGATATGATAAATAATAAAGAGATACCAGTTACCAACTTAGAGCCTATATGTAAGAAGTTGAATGTTAATCTGATACCAAAACTCATCTTAAACTTTTGTCCATCGATAACTTTGTCAGGTCCTGAAAAGAAAGGTAGCGAAGTTCATTTTAACAACTTGTTGCATTGTGTATACGATTTCAAGAATCCAGAGGAGCATCTGTTTCTCGACCCTATCACTAATTTTGCTCCACTACCGCGCTCTCCTGATCCACAATGCCTAACATACATTGTTCTGCATAACTGGGTGCTAGCACACATCATAAAGAAAATTCATACAGCACCTAACGAGAACAGCTTACAACAGAGTATGGACGCACGCACTAAATGCCTTAACAACTATATGGAGCTGGAAAGGTTCAATTGTACCAAGTTTTTGTTCGGTAACAACAAGTACTTAGCGTCACTTCATACGACTGTAGACCTCGATAAGCTATTTTTGTTTATGCCGCAGTTGCTTGGATGCGGGAAGATCTTGAAGTGCCTAAATATAATAGATTCTTTGTCGGAGCGCCAGTTAATGTGCAGTGCGAATTTGTCAAATTTGAGAGACTTGATACTCTTTAAATTGGCTACTAATCCAAAACTTGCTGACAACTGGAAATACTGTCAATACTTAAAGTGTCCTGAATTAAAGATGGATCTCATTCTTAACAATTTGAACTTGTGGCCAGCTGAAGGTGCCTTAGAGGTTTTAGACTACCTTCGGTTTTTACTGAACCAAGATCTTTTAGACGAAGGATTGTATGAAAAATGCTCTGATTGGATCGTCAAAATACCTTTATATGATCAGGTAATTTTTGAACGTAACCAGTGTATTTTTTTAATATGCATATAGTTTGTTTTTAAATTATCGTATTGGCAATTATGTATGGCAAAACAGCTTAAATAACACATAGTTTTTTTAGTTGTCTATTTTTATACATTTGAATTATCGTAGAAACATGTTTTAAACGAATTTTATTTTTATAGATTACTGCAATAATGGGAGTCGATCACTGGTATATGATATATGAAAGGTCAATCGTAAACCCAGAAAGTATTATAGAAACTCTAATGGATAGTCAACAGGTATTTATCAATTTATAACACGTTAATATTTATGATGTTTCGCAATTCGATTGGCACGTCGGGAAAAGAGTTCAGGAAAGGTAAGGAAATGTGTGCAGAATGTCGTAGAAGGAAAGATCGACTTATTTCGGTTTTGTTGAGCGTTTTGTTAGTCGTACATCAGACTGGCGGTTTAATAACTTTATAATCAATATGTGCGTTAGAGAGGACGCTCTACACTACAAAACCGAAACAAGCCGAACTTAGCCGGACTCTCTCCCTCTTCTTCCCGAGGGCGACGTCCTAAACTGCCAATCCAATAGCCGAGTACTATGAATTTGTTTAAAAATCAAGTGAATGTAGTACGCAGTATATTTTTAAAATCTACTGCAGTTTTTTTTTAATGAAGTGTTTCATTTCAGTTCAAACTTTGCTTAGAGTGGGCGGACGTTCACGAAGTATCAGACAATATGAAAAATTTGATCGTGATGAATTTACTAAGGCAAATGTTTGAATATACAAATCAAGCGACTCCTCATTTAGTTCGGGAACTTCTTCTACGGCTCCCGACCTCGCAAGCTATGGATCTAATTCATGATGAGATGTCTAAAGTGCGAAATGTGGAAATACTTCAAGTTTGCGTTGACTTTATTACCGACAACTCTTTCGACTGGAAATCGTTCGAAAATATAAAATTTGGACTTCAAATCATGCTAGAAATCGATCCGAATTGGCGTCATATGTTTTGGGAATTGATAGAAAGTCCTCTTCTAATGATTGAACAGTTTTTAATGAATGGTAAGCTAGACGTACTGGCGCATATCATTAACAAAATCTCTCCGAACTTGAAGAAAGACCCGAGCGGCGACAATCTTTACTACAACATTAAATCTATTGAGACCCTAGTGATATCAAGGAACGCTGTTAATGCGCTCTTGAGATTCTACGCTGAAAAGGCTTTGGATATGAAAAATCCGAGAAACATCTGCACTGTGCCGCCTAAACCCACGGACGATTCATTGTTACAGTCTTTAGATTCTATAAACATTGAAGCGGCGAACAACCCGTTCGTGATGCCTGAGCAGGTACCGAGTAAGGAGCAATGGGTAGAGGACTATTCAGTGGACAGGTGTATGTTATGTCATACTGCGATATTCTCTATGATAATTCGACGACATCACTGTCGACGTTGCGGGAGGTTGGTCTGCCATGCTTGTTCGAGGCACAGAATGCAAGTGCCCACGTATCCGACCGGTGTAAAGTTCCGTGTGTGTGATGACTGCTATACTCAGACGATGAATCGTAAAGCGAGTTCTGACTATGACGCTATGATGATGAGTAGCAACTCTGATTCGGCAGCCAGTGGTGTTACTTGCATGGATTGGTGTCTGTCAGCAAACGCTAAAAGGAATGACGCAGTGAGAATTGAGTTTAGTTATGAGTTTACGCCAAATGTGACTCTTTGCTTATCGATAATGAAGATGCATTCCATAAATTTAGACTATCCGAGGTAAGTCTGGGTTTTAAGCAGTTTTTATTATTTATGAAACGAAAATATACATCATGAACTAACAGTCGTGCAAATAGTATCTATGTATTTTTTCACGAAACTAACACAATGTTATTTGTAAGAAACAGGCGCCTCCATGCATATGCACGAAGCAACGGACTTTCGAGCAATTTTGCACTTTCAAGAGCAATAAATTTTGTTGCTAGCTTTAATGCCTGTCTGTAGTCTTGGTTTTTTCTACTATTTACAAGTAAACAGAAATTGCTGCTTGATATTACAATTTGTGTGAACGTTCCAGGTTTCTGTTAGACAGGAGTGACGAGGTAGCTCGTGAGTTGTCAAGTGGTGGCGACGCGCGGTTGTTGGTCCGAGCCCGGCGCTCGCTGCTGCTTGCCGCCGCCGAACTGTATTCGAGGACTCCTCAAGAAGCCGCGTAAGTAGACAATGTACTATGGGTATATTTGTTCATAGTTAATTTTAGAAGGGTTTTGTTGTATTTACTGAGAAGATGAAGATGCTTAAAATTGGCAGCAGATTCTTGATAATATATTATGTAATGGCGAGAATTTGAATTTAACCCTATTTTATAGTTCATGGCATGGCTAACTTGGCAAGATTTTGGAGTAATGTAGGTCCCACTACTCCAAAACCTTGCCAAGTTAGATGCTGTACACTATACTTATACCGTGTATACTATACCGTGTTTCAAGCAATAAAGCAATAAATGATATTATTATTATACTTGTTTGTGGCAAAATGCGTCGCGGTCAAAGTATATCAAAGAGATTTCTGACATCTAGCTATGCTGCGCGGGTGACACTTGTTCACCCTTCCGCGCACCCCTTAACCCCTTCGTGTCTTTTCGGTGGCTTGTTGTCCGCGCTCTCGCTGGCACCGTTATGTCTTTTACGTTGGTCTCGCCTCTTACATCATAAAAATTTGCGTGTCAACTTTCACTATCGCTTGCCGTTGACCTTTCAATCATCGATGTGTACAGTCAGCGTCAAAACTCTATAATGACTGCACAGATTTTAAACTTAAAAATACAAATGAAAATGGTTCATCATTATTGTACAGAAGTACGTAAATTGGCCAGACGCGTCATATGCACAAAGATCGATTTTTAGGTCCCCTTTGAGGTATGAGCGGGTCGCGGGAGACGCGGTTGCGCCGTCGCGGACATATGATTGGTCCGTCTCTTGACGGACCAATCAGATGTCTCCGAGAGACGTCTTGTAGCGAATCAACGTTCCATTCGGTCGTACTTTGAATCATTTGATTGGCTCAAAGTGCACGATGCGCGAACTTACCCCCTCTACTCCAAAACCTGGCCAAGTTACGTTATCTGTAATCAAAGTTTCAAGGTAGTTCAATACAGCCAACTTAATAATTAAACATAATTTTCATTAAGAACCATAATAAGTTACTTTTCTATGCTTTATATAACTAGTGTTAAAAATGTGAAAATGGTCATGGACCTTTGACCTTTGACACTGAGTGTGAGTGTACGAGTGCGCGCGCTGTGTCAGGTCGGCGGCGCGCGGCGCGGTGGTGGCGGAGACGGGCGCGCTGCACGCGGCGCGCTGCCTGGCGCACGCCGACGCCATGGCCACGCTCGTGGCGCACCAGGCGCACCACCTCGTGCCGCAGCAGGGCGCGCACCCCAGTACGTACCTGCCTACCTACCTACCTACCACTCACACATACACACACACTGTAGTTCTAACAATGTACAGATACCGGCACGTAAATTGGCCGGACGCGTCATTTGCGCAAAGGTCGATTTTTAGGTCCCCTTTGAGGTTAGAGCGGGTCGCGGGAGACGCGGTTGCGCCGTCGCGGACATATGATTGGTCCGTCACTTGACGGACCAATCAGATGTCTCCGAGAGACGTCTTGTAGCGAATCAACGTTCCGTTCGTTCGTACTTTGAATCAGTTGATTGGCTCAAAGTGCACGATGCGCGAACTTACCCCAAACCTGGCCAAGTTACGTGCCTGTATCTGTACTCTAGATTGTCTGATGCGCAGTATGCCATAAATAAATAAATAAGCTAATCACGAGCTCCAAGGCCTCGTGTCATTAGTTGATTAGTACTTTTATTAGATTTTTGATTGGCCAGTGGACATGCGCGAACTTTTTGATGTTCGTTCGATGTTTTTGCCTCGTGGTTTTCATATAGGTACGTACATGTAAAACGCTTCACAAAACTGCACTAAGATGATAGAAACGTGATTTCATTTTATAACGCCATCTCGCAAAACTTTGAATATTGATGTCGGCATACTGATACCTCAAAACGCCATCTTGTAAAGATGGCGTTAGGAACAAAAACCAAGGTACTTTTGCTAATTGAGTAATACACTAATCAAAGTTGCTACTTATCTAAAATTTAATTTTAAGAAATAAAAAACCACACCACTGATTTCACTGTGTATGATAGCACTAACTAATTATGTTGCACGTAAGTTACCGTACCGGCTAACTTCTAATGACTTCCGTTTGATATGCAGGTCAGATAGTGAGATCACTATTAGAAGCTGAAAAGTGGGAATTAGCTTTGGAGATCGCTACTAAATCGGGACTTCCGAGGAACAGCGTTTTAGCCGCATGGGGTAAAGCATGCTTAAAAGCTGGCTGTTTTAAACAAGCCCGTGAGAAGTTCGCACACTGTTTTAAGAATACCTTGAATGTTTGTGCTGAAGTTACCGAAGAATGTGAATATGGGAGGGAGGCCTCTGAGACTCAGTTCATTAATAGACGGTTACAGAACATGAGGCACTCGGAGAGAAGTAGCTCGATATCCAGTGTGCAGTCGGATGGACGCCCTCGGTCTAACCCCCCGTTGCTTAATGAAATTATCAGCATGCTCGAAGATATGAACTATCCCGTTAACCAACAGCTGTTGACTAAAGCTGAAACTATTAAGGTAAGCGTTTTACGTGAATATACCTATATTAGGTTATGTACAGCCTAATGAACGCCCCTATAAACTCTTTTTTTTTCATCTCTGATGTAGATACAGATACTTAATTACACAATTTCCGTTTCCAGTCTACAAACGAAAAGTTAACAACAATGAATACAAATAAAAAGAAGATCCAACTGACGGAACCGGCTCTAAACATCATGCATACCTTGGCCAGCGTTAAAAAAATTAAACAAGGCGATTACAGCGACTTCCAAACAGCTATTATACAACCTAAAAAAAGCATAACACAAGGTCTTTTGAGAAGAAACAATAATCATAATGAACCTAAAGTTGATCACCAACTTAAAAGACTAGATCCTTTCTTTTATAAGGAATGTGTTTATTATCTGATGAACTATGGATCGCATGTCGCTAATATAGCTTTTTATATGAAGCATAGTAACTTGGGCGAGGTGATCCGATACTGTTATGATAACTTAGTCGATAAAGAGACGTTCACAGAGTCCGTTTATATGGAATGCTTGAAGAAGGATAAAGTTAATGATCTGTTTAAAGCTATGAGTGATGTCGACAGCACTCTGGACATGTGGGCGGTACGTATCAATTTCGTTTTTTTTCATCAAGGTAACACTCGTATTTGACTAAATAAGTGTTTCCTCCAAGAGTTCGCGCTTTGGGGCCTGTATTCCGCTTTCTTACTCCTCATTTCCTCATGGATTGGTTTATCTAGGAGTTTACGGAAGCTACTGAACGAAAGCTCGCATCAGAGTTTCGTCCGTCAATCAGCAGGTATACAGGTTTGCAATTATAAAAAAAACTATTCCTATATTAATTATCTACACTATTTTTTCTATCTCTTTATACCTAAATATGGTTTCATGTTATTTTCACCTCTTCAGTAAAATGGTGCTTTTCGTGCGTAGAAGCTGGTAAAAATTCAGCTACCTTTTGGAATTAAGTAAGTGGGTACGCGGCCTCATGCGTGTGCATGCAGGCACCCCTGTTTCGTGCAAATAATACTGAGCTAATATCATGCACATATTTTGTAAGTTATCGTGCAAAAGAATCCATACGATTTACACGATGTGCGGGCTCCGGGCTCCCACATGCGTGAAACCCACGACGCAACAGCGTTAGCAACCTGAAGTGGACTGACTATCGTACCAAGCCCTACCAGGGGCGTAAAATTATCGTACATTGGGTTGAAATTATCGTACTTTTTACCCGACTGCCGAAGAAAGGAGGGTAATGTTTTTCGAGACTATGTATGTATGTATGTATGTATGTCCATTTCTTTGTCACGGCCTACAGCCTAAACGGGTTGACGGATTTTGGCATATGAGGTATCATTTGATTCGTCGTGATTGTGTGAGTGACACTAGGTATATTAAAATTCCTAGAAAATCAAAATGGCGGACTTTTGGCGCCAAAATGAAAATCTTGAAAATTTGTCTTGCACGCTCTACAGCCTGAATGGCTTGACGGATTTTGAGAAGCAAGGTGTTGTTTGATTCGTCGTGATTGTGTGATTGACACCAGGTATATTAAAATTTCTAGAAAATCAAAATGGTGGATTTTTGGTGAAAAAAATTAAAAAATCAAAAAACCCGACTGCCTAAAAACTAAAAAGATAAAAACAAGCACTTAGATTAATATCCGGTGGTCTAGAAATATAACAACTGAACAGTCGGGATCCATTGTTCGAAAGCCAATCTAATTTCAATGGATCCCGACTGTTCAGTTATTTAATATTTCACATTGGGTTGAAATTATCGTACTTTTTAGGATAATGTCTATTATAGATAAATAAATCATATAAATTGTAATATTGATATGCATGTAAATTTTGCTGCTCTAGAAAATTACTTCTTTCTTCACTTAATTTGAATAATTCCTTTTTTCAGAGCGAATACAGACATAATATAATCATAATAATATATCGAAATGACTGCCAACTTTTCTACACAAAATAATCAAAATATACGATACATTATGAAGTGTGAACATAATCGAAATATCGAACTTATATTCTCTTGTTCGCATTGGTAGATGCTATACTAACCAATAAGAAAGCGTATACAGCATCGTAAGAAGCAATAGGAATAGAGAACTTGTATTTCCCGGTATTTTTCCCAAGATTTTATTGGACAAAATAAAATCATGCTACTGCGATTTAGACTATCATCGCATGAGTGAAATACCTACCTAATATAAATTCTCAAATTTTGCATCATGATAGAAATTATCGTACAATCTGCGTACGATAATAATATGCTATCGTACATCGTACGTAGGCACAAAATTATCGTACACGTACGATAATTATCGTACGGTTCCGAACGCTGCGACGCAATGCAGGCGCTAAATTACACATGGAGTTCGAAATTGAAACCACTTTTACTTGCGAGTTTTTACATAGCAAAAAGTGCCCTTTTCATGCTATTTGAAATCATTGTTATATTATTATTTGTTCATATTTCACTGATTCACATTATCTTATCATTGAAAATGTAATTGAATCTCCACACAGCTGTGATATATAATTTTATTTTTCCTTGATAAATTGTCCGGTTAATGAGCGGGAGGGCGTCGCCGCGTCGTTGTCTGTCACACAGTTTACACTAGCACAGACAACGTCGTTTACGTCTTACCTATTCTTTTTTTATTCATAATGTAATAAATTATGTTATAAGGCAGAAAATAATATATTATGTCAATCATTGTTAATATTGAATAAATAAAAAATAAACTGTAGCTTCCCTTGTTTGTGCAGCAAGTAGTTACTAAGTACCTGTCCACCCCGCAGGAGTACATAATGCACGTGTGCCGCACGCTGGAGATGAGCAAGCGGCTGGAGGCGCTGTACGCCGTGCAGTGCGGCACGGCCCAGCACGCACGCGCCGCTGCCACGTGTGCGCTGCTGTACGCTCGGCCTTCGCCCCCCTCGGCCTCCGCCCCCGGTCTTTTCGGGGCCCTGCACACGCGACACCACCACCTCACAGCCGCACTTCACCACCTGTCGCATTGCGTGCCTGTTGCTGTCAGTGAGTATCTACCCATTCCTTTAAAGTCTGTAGCAATTACCGTAAAACGGTCGAATGGAGATCATGTAGGGAATAGGAATAAATTGTCATTAAAAAATTTATATCTAGCTTTTGCCCCTGGCTATACACGCGCGAAAATTCTGTTTCGTTCACATAGGAAATTATTTATATAATTATAATTTCCATGATGAATGTGTTAGTCCAGACTATAAGCTATCCCTGTACCAATTCAAATTCGTTCATCCGTGGCCATCATGTCAAATGTCAACCATCTTGTATTACATGTTGGCGTAATAAAAAGTACTCATATTTTATTAATTTACGCCCTTGAATTTCGGAGGTGAATAAATATAATCGTATTTTTGCCAATAACCGGTATTTTTTCTCTTTTTTTCTGTATTGTGTACAGTTAGGAACCGAAAATGAAACATCTCCTTTGATTATAACATAGAAACAACCATATTATAATATTATAAGTACTCTCCCTTTGATCCATATTCATCCTGTTTTACCAGCAAATACATCAGTGATGAGCTAATATGAAACATTTTTTATTTTTCATTACAGAAACGAGTGACTCCAGATCCTTCCATTTCAACCTAGACAAAGCCACTATAGACATTCTCATGACGACGATCACGCGACAAATTGAACTTGCGAAATTTCTGTCAGCGTGTGAAGCAAGCGGCCGGCTGACTGAAAAAGTTCTCAACGAAGCTATACCCATACAAACTACTAGGAAAGATTCGGACACTGCTGACTGTAGGCCGTTGACGTTATTTGGATCTAACACTGATAAGATAAGGCTCGTAGCTGTTGTGTTGGCTAGTGGACCCACCATAGAAATAGGATTCGAATTAGCGTTTAAGTAAGTATTTCGATATTTTATTTAGAGATTTAATTTCAACACTTACCATGACTTTATTCATTAGCTACTATGGATTGGACTCAACTTATAGTAACAATGTTACTTCATTCTTCCATCGATTATTTACATCGTTCTGGGTGGTACAGTCGCATTCAGAAGTGCTTTATCGAGCACCTAAGCTTTAAAATCATGTCCATCAAATTAAGCAAAATATGGAGTATATTATTAAACTTGTCCTATGCCAATCCACTAATTATATTTATGTACTGGCCGATGCCATAATTATCTCTGGTTGTACTCAACCAATTACAATCAAATCAATCAATCTGACCAAGACCTTTTTAATAAAAAAAAACGCATCAAAAGTGGTTCCCAGTTTTTGCGCCCATTACGAACATACCGAATAAGCATTCCAAAAACATTTTTGTGTGGAATAGTTCATATAACGTAAGCCAAGTTTTTTTTTAATATCTCCAATGTGTAGATACAGCTCCTTTACAGTTTAATAATACATACTAATAATGTAGATAGATGTAAAAAATGTTGCTTTGTAGTATTTTAAATTTCGAAGCGGGCGTCTAGACCGCCACAACCCTTTACCTCTCCTTCTTGGTTACGCCCATACCCATATGTGGTGTTATTCTATTTGTAACTAACCTTTTGACATATTTCCAGGATTATAACAGAACATAAACTGGACTCCATGAATATTTATATTCATGTAGCAAGATTTTTAGTCTATACTGATAGGTTTATGGAAGTTAAGTCATTGGCTAAATGCATACGAGCGTCTAAGGAAACTGCAGCTAGGTAACTATCTGTATTAATTTGTTGCTTTTTACGTTACACTCTTGTATTGATAATAATACATCTCAATCATTGATAATGCCCAGTATAGTTTGAGATGTTTTTTATTTTTCAGTTTGATGAGTGATCAAGTTTTGGAGTCAGGAGTAAGTGCGGTGGTGGCGCGCTGTGAGGCCCGAGGCCAGCTGTACGACGAACAAGCCGAAATTTTAATAACTGACATACACAGTGTTACTATTAAGGTAAGTTTGAGCGTGCCAGTCTAGGTCAATCTAGGTACAATACAAGATAACGTGCTAATTGCAAAATTCTGCACTGTTTGTCTTCTAAACCATTGATATTATTTGCTGCTAACTGGGCAGCGGCTCCGTTCGCGTATTTTATTCACAATTTCGTGGGTTGCGTTGTTTTTACGCGGACCCTAAATACTAAGTAAACTAAAAGTAGCCTAGATTACATCCTATAACATCAACTTGAAAATCGTCTAAATATCTGCCTAAGCATTTCGGAGATTAGCCCGAACAGACAGATGAAGTCGTAATCACTACTACGACTATTAATTACTACACGTTGTTTTTACATTGCAGATATCATGTTACTTGGTATGTCGTAACGTGAGTAGTGCTTACATTCTCGCAGCACGCAACGATCGCACCAACGATCTGCGCCGCGTACTGCAGGAAGCCGAACGCCTCGGTAACGAGCAAGTGAGGAATGCTTGCCTCAAACGACTCACTTCCAAAAATGTTAAATAACATTCGAAATACTAAAAAATATTACACCAAAAATTAATATTTTATGAAAATTCTAAAATATAAAATATTCAATTGACTGATTTGCATGTTGAAATAGAAATTTATTATTTTGATTTATTTTATTTTTGTTGGATTGATTTGAATATTTTATTAGTTTGTATAATTTTGAAGCAGAGTAAGCGCCAAATCGCGTGTATAAGATGACATGTTTAGAATTTATTTCTGTTATATTAAATTCTTATTATTATTTTGGCACATTAAATGGTCACAAAGGGATAGATTAGAATCGTATAAAAACTTCATAATACTCGAAAATTAGTTATAAACTTTAGACATCTATAGGTTCTGTTGAATGATAGAATTTAATACCTTGAATAGCAGCTATAAAAACCTCAGATTGCGATTATATTAATATTTTTTAGAATTTTATACATTTAAATTGTGCATTTCTTCATAGTACAAAATCATGTTTTTACTTTTATATTATAAAGGACCATAGATGTCAGCATTATAAATCATGCTCTGTATATGCCTAGTAGTGGTAACTTGGTGCAATAATAAGCCTTCTGATTTTGAAAACGGCTAATTTGCATGGCCCCTAATGAACTGGTTTTTAAAATAATTAATATACTTCTTAAAGTTAGACTACCAGTATTATATTCGTAATAACGTTCATGATGAAGTCTATAAAATGTAAAAATGGCAAAAAAAGCATATTTTTATAAAGAAATGATGCCACATGAAGTGTGTATCTTTAAAAAATTCAAATATTAATGTATATAATTATAAAATGTATTGGTCTCATGTTGTGATATTGCTGTAATTGTTATCATGTTATCTTTGATTCATATTATTCTCTAATAAAAAGATATAATCTTTATTGTACTTTTATGTACCATCGTTAATCCTGGTGCCATCTATAGCTTGCACTATCTGCAGGGGACTGCCCGCCTGATCTACCTCCTTATCCTGATGTGGTTTACCTTACCTCAATTTACATGCACAACTTGAGAGGCAAGTTTGAGCCAGAGACTTGTCCATTAATGTACTGGCTCCCAGGTGAGATTAACTTGGCCCCTAATTATCTTGGTAGGGTATAGCTATTTAAAATTCAGAATCATGTTCTCACCCAATATTTGGATTAATCTTGGGTACACACCATATTTGTATTTTTATTATGTGAACATTAATTGAATTTCACGGATAAATATAAAGGTGTTTACATAATACAATCACTCACTCACTAGACTGATTAACATCAGCCAGGGTTTCTCCTCACTTTTTTGTGTATCTACAGTCATTCAAGAATAATTCAAAAAATTCAAAAATACAAAATTGTATTATAATGCAATAGGCATTATAATGAAATTTTGTATTTTTGTACATTATTCTATTTTAGTTAACATCAAACAAACAGTAGAATGAGAAAGTAAGAGAGGCAAGGCCTCCATCACTATCAATTTGATTATTAAGAGGGTGGTGCTTACCCAATCAATAACACCATTAATAAAATTGTAAGAAACATTCTAACTTCATTAATAAAATTTCATATGAGCGTGCCAAGCTTCAGTTGTAGTACTCATATACCTCACACGAATTTGATCAGTAGGTTGTACATGTTCTTTGAGATCCATTCTAATCTATCTTGCCCACTTATTATATTAATAGTAATTGTATTCCATCAATGTGCCTAAACCAGTTCAGTAGGTATACCAAACCAATTATAAATATCAAAACATTCTCTTCACAGTACAGTACTCAGTACAACTGTTCACATAAACTCCCTAATCAACCATATTCCACTCATGTTACTGTTACATTACATACATTTAAGTATTTATAAAAGCTTTGTAAGTTTGTGATGATAAAAATAATACTATCAGTCCTGCCGATAAAACTTTATTAGGAAGGTGAAACATAAATATAAAAATAGGCGAAATGGACAGTGGTCAATGACTTGACTGCGCTTGCAGCACTAGCAATGGCAGGCAAGACTCCAACTCTTCAGATCTCACAGAGAGAGAAGAGCACCATTCAATGGACCTCATCCTACAAGCTAGGAAAACACGGTTTTATAGTTCACACTCACATGTTGTTTAAAACACTTATGTATATTGCGCACTATATCTTCAGTCTTGACACATTGTCGCTGCTAAAAAGCGATTACTGAGTAGCTAGGGCTTTCTTTTTCGGTTTTTTTAATCGCTTCAAACCGTTTACACTGGTTTTTAGTAAATTAGAGTAAGCAGTACTGAACCTCTCTACCTCTTGTTGTTCTATGACTGTAGAAATTTTTTTACTCCCAGTTTGTGCTCTAATCAAACATTTGTATGCCGGATTCTTAACTGCAGGCGTTCCATCTCGCGGATGTGGTTTAGTCCGGCCATCATCTAAAATCAAAACATCATCTCTAGTATGTACCAACATTAAATAAATTTAATTGGCGTAAAATAAATGTTACTCACATCTTTTCATAGTCATAGTAATTGATCCTGCGCTGCGCGCTTTTTGGAATAATTTCGACAGCTCTGCAAGGAACTGAAAATCGAGTTATAACGAATTAGTTGAATACCATTGGAAAACCATGAACGTGCGACAATAAATAAACTGTCGTTCAGCACTTGTCATACGTACCTCGTCATTTCCCATGAGAACCATATTTTTAATTTGTGTTGTATTTTGTGTATATCGAAGTAGTTATTATTTTTTGTACAAATTATACATTTTACGTATAAATTAAATTATTTGAGCATCTACACACATTCACAGCAGGACACGTTGACATGACAAGACATTGTTAAATTGACATTATTGACAATAAAAATTCAGTGTTGTCATTCGATATAAAACAATATTAATAAAAGTACTCAAAATGTACCGAAATACGGTAGGTATTTTACTTAAAATTATAAAATACTAGCGACCCGGGACCCGGCTTCGCCCGGGTGTAAATTCCAGTTTTCTTTGCTATAAACCTCACGGAGCCCGAGACCTTTCCAACGAATGCAAAAACGTGAAAATCGGTTCGTGCGTTCTGGAGTTATAGCGGCAGAGAGGAAAACCCGACTTATTTTTATATAGTAGATTTGGGTGTATTCGCCTTATGCTAGTCTAGGTTTTTTAGTTTAATAAGTATTTACACCGTGTTATCAAGTTAAAATTAATATTCAGAACAGCAAAGCCGCCGCCGCAAGCAAGCACAACCGGCACAACGAAGACTCAGCCGTCTGAATGTAACAAAACTAGTGTCCGATCGTTAAGGGACAAGTGGATTTCTAAAAATATCTCCATAATGAAATAAAAAATATACTTCCCGTTGCCGCGTTGAGGAGAATCATGAAATTCGGCAAGAAGCAAGGTCTTAAACCCAGTGATGAGTTTATGGCATTAATCGGGTGTGCATAAAACTCTATTAAAAGGAGAAGTCTGAAAACCGTTAATAAGTAGTTATCCTGAGTTATTTTCTAATTAATTTTATCTTATTGCAGTCTACGGCTGGACATAGGCCTACCGGTCTGCGCCATATCACCCCGATCACCTTTGAAAACCAAAACCAGTCTACTTCAACTAGATAGGTACCTTTTACAGTTCCTCAATTCATATCAGCTGAATTTTATTCGCTTATCAATACACACGGCACGGGCTTAACTCTTTATAGTGAATGGCTCGATTTACTTTGTTCGAATATACCTAAATTCAATACACTTTCGCATGGAACCACAGCGCGCTCGACTTACACTTGATATAATTTTTTTTTTAATGTTATCGGAGCGCTTACTTCGTCGCAGTGGTGTAATAAAATCAATGAGCTGGCGCGGCGTTTACAGGATACTCAGTCTGTGGTAGTGTGTAGTATAGTGGTCTTGTATTATAATGTAGGTACCCATCTTTAGGCATTATGTACCTAACTATATAAAGACGAGTACTTACAAACATTTAATTGTTTTCAATCAGCGCGACAGCGACGCGACGCTTCGCAATAAGGAGATAGTGTTTGAGTGGATCTTATTTCATAAACATGCCATTGTCGGACTCTGGTAAGATTTCGATTTTAAATAAATTATTCCGTGGATTCATAGATAGATTGTATACCTACCTACTTAACTAACTAACTAATCAACTAATAAATTAGGTATACCCTACCAAGGTAATTTAATCGATTTATCTCTTCTTTGGAGCCCGGGGTGTGCCTCCTATAACTTCGCTATAACTTACTTTGGGTTATTTTGGCCTTTACGGGAATGACTGTTGTCTGAATACCCAATCCTTAGCGAATAAGGCGTACAATGCAGTCACAGCCTCGTCCGTTTATCAGAACGATTCGCAAAACCGCTTGTAGCTAGGCGACAATTTAAAAGATTAGGTTGTAAGGTAAGTATATAATTTTCTAGATTGAATATTTTGTACACATATTCAATACTAGCTGTTGCCCGCGGCTCCGCCCGCGTGGACGTCGATTTTCGCGTTTTTTTACTATATCGCATGTTCTAATGAGCCGATTGTGATCAAATATGCGTAAGATTTTGAGTCTAACCAAGACCTTTCTAATAAAAATGTACCGTATGTTTGGTTGTAATTGGTTAAGTAGAACCGGAGATATGACCAAAAACGACCTAAAAACGAAGCGCGGGCGAAGCCGCGGGTATCAGCTTGTATAAAAAGTAGCCTATATGTTGCCCAGCACTATGAACTATAATCGTACCAAGTTTGATCAAAATCCCTCCAGTAGTTTTTGATTTTAGCGCGCACAAAGATTTGCGGACAAACAGACAAACAGAAAAAAATTCTAAAAATCATTGTTTTGGCATCTATCACATTCATAAAGTCCCCTAATAATTTTTTTTCTCATATATCTTCCATGTACAGACACCGATCAGTTACAGATTTATTATTATGTATAGATTGATGAGAACGCATGTTACACATACCTGCATAACATTTTTTATATACAAATTAGGTGGCAGACAAGCACACGGTGCCCTGGTGACCGCGTCCCATCAGGCTGATGGGAAGCGGTCACCGTGACCTATGGACGTGTGAACCACCAGGGGCGTCAAACTCGCGCTGCCTACCCTGAAGGCGGGGTTGAGGGATTGGGAGAAATGGGCGGGGGATTTTTTTGTATAAGTATTAAACTACATAAAATATAACTATATGTATTCAACATGCTTTATGGTATCATCGTAAAAGACATTAAACGTACCTAGATTGGTATCATAATATTTACCTGTTCATTAGCCTTTGTCGAGTTTTTTAAGTCATTTGCATCAAACAAAGGAGAACTATTACTGCCTAAATGATTAGGAATGTAATTATTTACATTTAGAATCCAAAACATCTAAATTGTGGGTACCTACAATCAGCGTCAAAAGTGGATCATAATTTTAAGATACTTACGGATTCTTTACTACTTAACTAGGTACTTAGCGAACACCAGTAAAGTACATCTATTTAATTAATTATATTATTTTCTAATAAAAATGTTGGATACAAGTGGCATTAGACCGGTAGCGCTCTGGCGATCTATTGGAGAAGCCTATGTTCAGCAGTGGACAGCGGTAGGCTGAGATGACGAATAATAAAAAAAATAATCAAATAAGTGTAAATAGTAATACCTGTACTTACATGATATTTTTAATAGATTTTTCTTTTTTGCAATCATCATTTGACATTTATGAGATCGAGATGAGATAGGAACTAATTTTTTTTGAAGATATTTAATTACGAGAAATTGACCCTCAGGTAAGTACATGACATGAGCCAAACTCCGCACGCTTAGGCTTCGTTTTGAGAACCAACCAAAAGATAGTTCCAACTTCCATGAAATACCTACCTAGCTATTTTTGCTATAATACCTACTGAAATAATCAGCCAGACTATTGACATGATAAAAAGTAATTTGATACTATGTGTCGTAAGTTATATAGGTATAGTTAATGCCTGTCTGATAAACATTAGGTATTTACCTATTTAGATAACATAAGCGTCGCTATACATCTATGTTTTGAGAATATTAGATAATATACAACTCGTTACTTTCGTTGATGATCCCCTTGTATTTATTCGACTTGAAAAAAGAGGAAGTCTTGAATTCCCGCAAAGCTTCAATTGCGCGATGCAGGAGCGGCAGTTCTATAGTAGTTCAGTGTTGTGGGTAGATGGTGCAGGGTAAATAATGTTAATTTAGGGAGTTCCTTCTTAGAGTATAGGTACCCGGTCAATGACTCAAGTAGACAAAAAAAAGGGTACATAAATATGTTTTCTCTTTTTGTTCTAGCTCTATATTTGACTGCTGCAGTATCAACAGTGGGCGTTATAGGAGGTGCTTATAGCGCCTATAAACGTTATCAGAAGAATAAAAGGAACAAGGTACCAACGGAATGGGTACAAATCGGTCATGTGAAACGTCTGTATGTGTACCCAATAAAGGGATGTGCACCTATCCTTGTAGACAAGCTTGAGTGTACTCCTATAGGAGTAAGAGATGGTTGGCTCCGTGATAGGTTTGTATTACTTGATTCACTACAGATTACTAAGAACAACTTTAGCGCTCGAATGAAGAAGACTCAGAACAACTGAAGCACTTTCTTTATCGTTAGGTCGTGTGTATGGACCATTTATTATTATGTTGACGGAGTGATAACGTCTGACCTCCTAACTCCGAGAGTAATACACCAGAGCCTCGTACATCAATTAGCAGGTGTACCGGCTGGCGGCTAGTACGTGAGGTTGGGTGGCCGAAATGTCTTGACGGGGACCCAATAAAATATAGTCAAAACTTCATCTTCCAGGGTATTGATGATCCTAGATGCAGAAGACAATACTGTAGTGACAGCTCAAACATTCCCAAAGATGTTAAAAATACAGCCATCTATCAAAAAAGCTATCTTAACATTGGAATACCCTGAGACAGAACCTATCGAAGTTAACTTAGCCGAGGTAAGCATTGGATAACATTACAACAGATTAACTACCTTACCTACTTATTTAAATTTTACCTTAGTACAGTAGGTAACTAACATCATAATATCTTGCACACGCAGTAACCTTTTATCCTTGGAATAGGTTCTCATGGGATGTGGCAACGTGGGAGGAGGGGAGGGGAAGAGAAGAGCTAATCTAATTTATAGTATACTAGCTGTTGCCCGCGGCTCCGCCCGCGTGGATGTCGAAATCCGTTTCAAAAACTATCCTATCTTTCAAGTTGGATCGAACTGCACATGGTGTGCGAATTTTATTATAATCGGTTAAGTGGTTTAGGAGTCCATTGAGGACAAACATTGTGACACGAGATTTATATATATTAAGATTAAAATAGGGTATGACGAATTTCAGGTGATACTGACGAACAAGATAGTACACTCGAAAGTATACACATCTCCCGTAACGGCTTATGATTGCGGTGAAGAAGTTAATGCGTGGATCAGCAAGTATGTGAATAATGTAATGTATTCAAATTAATACTGTTCAATGCACATAAAGCTTTGCTCAATGCTACCTTTGTCAAAGCTTTATGTGTCGCGGTCTAGGGGTAGCATATTGGGTGCGGGCCGGAACCTCCACGTGGTGCACCCGGGCAACGGAGGCGAGCAGCGCCTCCCACTCGCCACGGGAGACGCTGCTGCCTGCGGCCAATCCGGCCGGGGTGGGAGTGGCCTTCTAGAGGGCTGCTCCGAGGCTCTCCACGTGTCCCTCTGACTAGCAGAGGGCACAGTGGGGTGCGAGCTGATTGTCTGCGCGCCCGACCCGAGACGGTGTGCGGTTTTAGTCGGTTCGATCCCAACATAACCACCCCCGATGGCAGGGGGTGGTATCCATATTTCGCACGATAAAAAAGAGGTAGCATATTTCAAAGGACACTCATTAGCTATTATTGAGTAAATAAACTTCTGTTTCCCACCAAAATAATATCCTAGAAACTCAGAAAGAAAAAAAAATAAGGTAAGTATAAACGTCCGGCGAGATGCAAAGCTAGGATGGGAAGTGACTGCCATCTAAACCCTACAACCCAATGGCGATAAGCAGTTAGGTCACAGGTTTACGTAAAGAATTACGAGTATAGGTAGGTAATATGGACCGCCTACAAAGTGTCCAAAAAATGTTTCAGATGTCTGAATATTGAAGATACTACATTCCGTTTGGTGTATTACACATCAGAGAAAAATCGGGCGCTAGATGGACCTATAAGTAAGTGGCCGAACATTTTGGACGTACTCGAAAAAACTGATACAGTAAGTTTCATACCTTCGATATCTGCATATTTCTAATAGCATAGGTATAAAAAGTTTATTTGCAGGTACATAATCATTAGAGACTAGCATTATTTACTTGACCGTATTTTGAACGCATCTCATCATCGATAGTAACACACGCAGCAATATGACAGGATTGGCTGTTGGTCGGACGCTTGGTCACAAGGTCGTAGACCCTTCGCATAAGTCGCTTTTGATGAAGTCGAATGCTATGACACTTTGCAAAAAAAAATGAACTTATCAAACGATTAAAATTCCAGGGTGCCTTCTCTGATGAAATAAGCTACCATGTCATCAATGAAGCGTCGATCGAAGATTTAAACTCACGTCTGACAGATGTTCAAGTTACTGACCTTTACTTCAGACCCAACTTCCTCCTGTCTGGGGGTGAAGCGTTTGATGAAGACAATTGGAAATTTATGAAAATAGGAGACAACGTGTTTCAAGTTATCAAGGGATGCATAAGGTTAGCCCCTGGAGTAGGTTGACTAGGTATAGATTGTCCCCACTGTTGTAATTATAATTTATGTGACTTCCAGATGCGTTGTTACAACGTTGGATCCTGAGACCGGAACCCGTAACAAGAATATGGAACCACTGGTGACTTTAAGGAGGTAATTTCGTAACTTTGGTAACTACTTTTGGCGTTCTAACTGACTGATAGATAATATAATATTATGGCTTTTAGAATGCGGATAAGAATAAACAATTACATTATTTTTTATAAATATAACTTAAGTAAATTATACGCATAATAACACCCAAATTATATAGTTACAAAATATTTGCATTAAGCTGGAATCAAACCCCAACCTCTACCGCCACGCTACACAGATTATCGTGCCTTCGTGATATTATTATATTGATATGATATACTTTTTTACAGATATCGTCTAGTTAAAGACCCAGAGATTCTTAAGGTAGCAGGTAACTCTCCACTAATGGGGATACATATGGCATTGCGCAGTAAGCCCGGCGTTGGAGCAATCTCAATCAATGATCCATTTTACGTATCATACTGATATTATTATAATAAAACTTGTTATATTCTGTAAAATTATCTGTTTTCTTTTGAGATTCGATTGTGTCCGTTTTTAATAAATTACCTATAGACGGTTACGTGTCTTTGGTTATATAGTCGCTGCTCGTTAGGTAGGTACTTATATCTAATGGCAAATTCTTGACAAGTTTTCTTTCGCAAGTAAATATGGGAAGTTAACTACAACAATCCCTTTACCTATTATTCCCTTCCTTAAATATAGACGATGAAATCAGGGCATACCTAGTGGTGTAAAAGTCGGAAGGCAGACCTTGGACTTCGAGGTCCGAACTCGTGAAGGAGCTCGGATGCGGCCAAAACTAACGCAATGATGATGATAGATCTATAGGTGATACAATTTGTAGTTTTTCGTGCATTGTAAATTTGTATTATCGATTGCTAAGATAATCTTCGCAGGCACTTCAAGGATATTTTATAGGGGATTGCCACCGTACTAAATGACTATGACGATGAATATGACAATGAACGACGAGGGACGACGTAATTTCTAATATTATTCCAATCTAAATCCAATATCTATATGAATACTAAGATATTATATTTATACTTTGTGGTGTAATCTATTATTTAATCTGTAGGACCTCTAACTAGATTATCTACTTTGTTACCTGGCGAACAATCATCATCCAAAATTCATAGTCCCGCAGGTACTATCTTTCTTATTCTTTTTCTTTCACACAGGCAAACTTTCAGTGTTAAATACCTAATCAAGATTGCTGAACATTGCGGGCTCTTGCTCTAATCGATTAATAGAAGTAATCGAAATCGGTCGAACCGTTTTAAGTTTTGAGCTTAACAAGAAAATAATAATAATAGATTTATTTGCGTCATCGTCGATCATCTGTAGGTAGTATTTTATTGATAGATTGAAGCTTGACATAGGTAATTTAGGCAATTTTTATATACCCATATAAAAGATAGATGGGCTGAACACCTACTTTATGATGATTTATGTAGGTACGAATGCGCATTTTATAATATGTCATTGCAGAGTTGCTTCACTAGGCATAATATTGTGAAAAGATAACGATTGGCCCAAAGGGTTTTATTATTTCTCTCCTTATCAAGGAAGATATCCGATCGTGCGAACGGGCAATAGATAATTTTAAATATTTTTTTTTTAATTTAGACATGTACTTAGTAGTGCCTGGTAGTGCCTACCTAGTAGTGCACACAAATTTTGTTGAAAAAAAAAGCGACAAATTATGTATCTGTCCAGTAACAGCTCCGACTTAAAAAAAAACATTACCCTCCTTTCTTCGGCAGTCGGGTAATGATGTCACTGCTTCATTAAAAACTTGTTTACATGTGACCATTGCGCGCAGTCGCAGTCTCGATGGCCAGACGAGACGGTATTACCAGAATAAAACTACCTTTGACTCTCGACTCGACTGATTATTTACGTCTTTAATTAAACTGGTGTTAAGTTTGCGTCGTAAAAATGTTGGCATCTAATCCTGGTAAGAGGTTTTTAAAGTTTTTATGTGACTAGTAGGCGTTAGTGAAGTAGGCACATATTTTTTTACTAATAATACCCACATAGGTAAACATTAAAACAATTTCCTATGTAGCTACTATGCGATTCAAGTAAGAAGATAATCGCGTTGACACCAACTTCATTCCGTACTCGTCAAAATTGTACAGCTAGCAACAAAATTTTCACGGCGCGTCGGATAGGTTCATACCTGTTATGGTAACAACGACTTGATTTTTATTTTTTTTCCTTAAATACATAACATATTTTCTTAGTAATAGTTTATAATAATAGTTCATAATTGATTGGTGTCATAGTGTGCCGCTAGCTACGCTTCCAAAGCCATTGATATATATTTCCGATTTTCTCCATTTTGTTGCGTCCTTGTTGACTTTTGTTGTTACATTGTGTTTGATAAAGACTTTTGTTATTGTTTTGATAAGTTTATTTTGTTAGGTACAGTTAAATTTGATTAAAATGAGTAGGGAAGGCACAGTGGAACATTCACGAGCACGTGAAATTGTTCGTGCGGCTCCGATAACAGTGCAAAGGATAAAATAAGCGGCTTCGAAGTGTTACCGCCCGATTAAAAATAAATAAATATAAAAAAGAACCGATAGTTTATTTCGTAATTTATCATTGTATGTACTTATCTCAGATGGAATAGTGATGTAAAAAAATGTATTTGCTGACCTTACTTTATGCAATGAAGTAAGCAACGGGAATCAAAATGTCATTATGACAGTTATCAACTTACCTGAATCGCATAGTATTTGTATGTATTTTGTAAAGTTTATCGTAACTTTGATTACAACCATGATGTCTGTCATTGACATTTTGATATTGTAATTAACAAGTTAAGATTGAGGTTAAGTCAAGTGCAATGAGCTGAAAACGTAATATGAAAGCTCGTTAATTAATATTATGTGACGTTAAGGTTTAGTACTTACTTCCTATTATATATTAGGTATATTCTGTGGTTAAGGCCTATCTTGGAAATCCTTCGGTAGTTAGTTAGGTACCTAGCTAATAAATATTTTAGATAGATAAGTACCTACCTACCAACTACCCAGTTAAATTAATTCACCTAATTAGGTACCTACCTACTATAAACATTATAAAATTAACATACCTACACCTTTAAATTATACAAAGTAAAAGTTATGTAGGTAGGTACCTAAGTACTTAGATACTTAAGTAAGCTATATCATTTTATTATGGTAGGTATAATTATTATGGTAGTAGGTTTTAGCAAATATGTACTACACGACGTGGATAAAGGGTAAGCTTATGATTGGAAAGAGAATATTGAACAAAATGAAAAAACATCAGTTGATAGCAACTGAATTAGTTGGGACAGGTATTATAGGATTCTATGCATATTATAAATACCAACCTATTCGGTTAACAGAAGTTTCTATGGACAGCTACAGCATTTATTATTTATTTATTTATGTATAGCGTATTACTAAGTCGTTTTGGCGATAGCTGAGGATTAATGTAAATAAGGCTATGTAACCTAGGTACCTAACTTCGTATTCAAGGGCATCAACAGGATGACCCATCACCGGCCAATGTGTGCCAGTGTACCTACGGATGGATTAAGATGTGAAAATATCTACCTACTACCTACCGGGCAATTTATTTTTTTTTCTGCTAGCTATATGTATACCTACACAATATATATCTCCACCGGTAGGGTTACTTTATATCACCTTGTATTAAAAATGGAATCAAATTGATAAATATTTCTAATTTTAGTTCCATATTATGTAACTGTGGCAGTGTCTACAGCCGCTGCGATAGGTGGTTACTACGCATATCAGCGTTACCAAGAAAATAAAAGAAACAAGTTGCCTGAGGAATGGGTACATGTCGGTCACCTAAAGCACCTACGTGCTCATCCAATAAAGTCATGTGCACCCATTATGCTGAGCCAGGCTGAATGCACTACAATGGGGCTAAAAATCGATTGGCTCCGCGACAGGTGTGTATAAAAGTTACAAACTTTCAGTTGAGGTCCATTGTTGAAGGATACTGGACTACATTCTTAGCGCATGAATGTCTTGATAGGTACACTGTATACCTTTTTTTATCATGCGGCATTCCCTACGAATACCACCCCATGGCCTGCGAGGGCGGTTATGTCGCCGGGGTGTAAGGTAGCCCATATCTAAGGCATTTCCCAAATATCCCGGTGGAAAAAGGGTCATCTCCGTTATTGAGATGGCTCCTCGGATTTGGGAACTACGGTGTTCCCGTCTTGCTCCCGAAAAAAGGGATACTTACCTACCTAGATAGTTTATCTCTGCTGTCATTAATATACATATAAATATATTAATCATATTTTCCTCTTATTTTCTCGCAGAGTTTTGATGGTTTTAGATGCCGATGGCAACAATTTCGTGACTGCTAGGGTTTACCCTGAACTTTTGAAAATAAAACCATCAGTCAAAAAGGCCATACTAACATTACAACATGCTGACATGGAATCTATCGATGTCAACCTGGCTGAGGTGAGCCTTACTTTTTATGTATAAAAGTACCAACACGAAATTTAAGTTTCTGTTTGTAAAATTAAATTAACAGATACTTAGTAATTCAAAAGTTTTGTTGAAACATTTTCGGCTGTGTTTCAATCTGTTTGTTCTGGGTAGGTAGGTAATCTCCAAAGTGGCTGGGCCGATTTTGATGGTTTTCAATGGAGATAGCTGGGTAGGTATTATAACGTAGACGACTTTTATTTTACAAAAGGTATTAGGCTGCCGCGCAAAAAATTAAAGCCCAGATCCAAGACCACGCGGATGGACAAAGCCGCGGGCACAGCTAGTAACTAAATACGAGTACAAAGGGATCCCCTCGGTTTGGGCAATGAACGAGGCTGTGTGGCCTGTGTGTCCTGTGTGACCAGTGACAACGTGTTATCTTATTTCAGGTAATGGTAACTCAGAAACTTGTACAAACGAAAGTGTGGAAAACTCCGGTGACAGTTTACGATTGCGGGGAGGAAGTCAATGATTGGATCACCAAGTACGTATAGTGTCCTTATAGTTAAGGCCAGAGCGCGCGCCGACTGGCGCGGCATAGCAAAGGATTTTTGTGACTGATAGAAATATACCTACCGTAAATGAAAATTAAATTTAAGGGATGGCCATACCGCAGCTTTTTTGGACGGCCTTCGTGCTACACGAAAGCACGGTTGTTGGGTTGCAGCCAGGCCACTGAATATATAGGTAATAGTACTAACGGCCAGGTTACTGAATTTACTTTTCCTAATTCTGCTTTTAGATGCCTGCATCAAGAAGGATATAACTTCCGTTTGGTTTACTATGCATCACAAAAGAGTCGCCCTGTTGTAGGAATGCCTAAAATTTTTGATAAATGTAGGAACAACGATGCGGTAAGCCTTATCAAGTTGAATTAATGAGTTGATTGATGAATCAGTCATATATACCTGGATAAAGATAAATTATATACTTTCAGGGAGCCCTTGTTGATGAAATAGCCTATAATATCATTAATGAAGCGTCCGTTGATGAATTGAACACACGCTTGAGTACTACTAAAGTAAGTGACGCTAACTTCAGACCTAACTTTGTGGTGTCGGGAGCTCAACCGTATGACGAAGACAACTGGAAATTTATTAAAATAGGAACAAACATATTTGAAGTTATCAAACCTTGTACGAGGTAAGTGAATTCCTTTACAATATTTAAGTAGATATAATCAAATCTTAATCTGAATGTTTTAGTATTATATATATTTAGACACAGTAGGTAGGACAAAAAAGCCTACTACTATGTGCTAAGGTCTGAAGTGAACCGATTGAAGATTGGATGTTGTTTAATTTTAGGCTTAAAATGATTACAAGTTGTGGGTAATTGGAATGGTTTTTTTTAACTTGAATGGTCTAATATTATTTGGGTATCTAGGTGTCATAAACACAATTTCAAAAAAAGACTGCGGATTTTCTCTTTAATGATTTAACGATAATTTTTATTCTACGTAGCAAGATAGAAAAAAAGGGAGAAACCTAATGTTGCGATGACTTAACTTTTTTAGGTGCGTACTAACAACAATCGACCCCGAGACAGGCATGCGGGATAAGCAGATGGAGCCATTGACAACATTGAAAAGGTAATTATGTTCTAATAATATAAACTTCAGGGTTTACGGGCCCCTACTGATATCTTCAGGGCCCCAAGCCATTTTCACTAGATAAGTTATGACAGTTACTATTAAATCTATTAATAAATAGAACTAAGTAAGCCATACCGGATATAAAGAACCAGGTACACGATGCCATAGGTACCTACTGTTTTTTGTTTATGGTGGTGTACAGATTCGACTCAGACTTAACTGTATCGTAGACGCAAAGAATTTAGCGTTATTAGTCTAAGCGTAGACGTACCTAATACTTTAAAATAAAAACATTACATTACATTCTTGGAATCATCAATAATTAATTTGTCTTCTAATAAATTATTGGAAAATAATGCGTTTTAGATAAATCTGTACATAACAAGAAACAACCAAATTAATGGATAATACAATACAGATAATAAATAAGTTCAACCTGCAAGTTTATCGCATTGAGGTTATCTGTTTGTTTAAGAGTAGGTACCATAGACAGATAAAATAATGTATTTTAAATAGGTACATATCATACCGCAATTCACTGTGGCATGCGCATCACATAAAGAGTATAATATATATGTCCGAATTGGAAAATTGTTCCATGTTCACTATATTTGGATCACTAGACAGCAATCCGGATTCCCAGTTGGGTAACGACTTTACTGTAATTGGCCCACCGCACCGTAAACAGCACTGTTGCGCAAGAAAAAATCTGAATGTGTCATAAGAAAATAACCACAATGGTTGAGACGGGTACAGATACTAGCGGGAGTGCAGTCGCTACCCGATGACATCTGGGAATTTGTTCCCGATAGCCACTTGATTCCAACCCATGTGTCAACTGGGAATATTCTCAAAGAATAAACCGGTATTCATTCATCATTAAACATTATGTTGAATTATGTACATGATTAACCTTCCGCCATTTCTTTCAGTTACCGCCTAGCTGTTGAACCCGCAATGCTCAAAGCTTTAGGCAACCTACCGCGGATGGGCGTGCAGATAGCTCTACGCAGTAACCCAGGCAGCGCAGTCTCCGTTAATGATCCTGTCTACGTTGCGTACTAGTATTTCCAAACTTTAAATGCATGAATTTACGACATTATCAACCAAGAAAGTAAAAAATGGTGTTTCAAAGTTTAGAAAACGGTGAAAAACTTCTTTTGAACAGGCAACTGGTTTCGAATATAATGTTGGTTTAGTTTAAGAGTATCGTCCTCCGATAATAATAAGACCCTTGGTGATAGCTATGATAAACTTTAACTTCTTAAACAATATTTTAGTAAGCAATATTATTATATTTTTATACTACTTTATAATACATAACTTGTTTTAAAAGAAATTACAATTGAAATAAAACAAATGATTAAGGTCAGATCGTTTATTTTTTAAATGCGTACAATTTGTGCTGCTATTTTCAAATCGGAGTCGTTGTCACTGGCTATCAACAGACGCGCGAATGTGCCTCCGCCTGTCCCTTTCGTCAAGTGCTCGGGGTTTACCACGACGCAGCCATTAACTTCCTATAAATTAGTTTTATGTTATTTTCTGTATTTACTGGACAAGCCCGACCACAGACCAACTGCAATGTTACCGTGGCTAACCATGGCCAAACTCCCAAGATGAAAGGTAAATACATTGTGGAGTTTAGCAGGGGCAAAGAGTGTTAAGTTTAAGTGGTTGCAAGACAAAGGTGGTCGTTTCTGATGACACAGTGTGTCCATAAGCTTGATATAGTCTAATCAAAAAGCAGTTATTTCTGATATGTGGACTTCTGAAGGTAACAAACTACTTTCCCATTGGAACACACACCATTATGGTTAATACGTTATCAAAAGAGTCTAGACTAAAATAACTACACAATATAAGTATACAAACCTTAACAAAGTATCTGAAGTTAGATGGCAGCACGAGCACGTGCGGGGTGGCGGACAGCTGCGCGTGCGCCGCCCACAGCGCGGCGTCCAGCGCCAGCGCCGCGGGGCTTAGCGGGTAGTACGTCTGCTGCGACAGCACGTGGCCCGCCAGCCGCGACAGCTTGTCGCCCGCCGTGCCTCTGCAATCATTTATATGTATAGCGACCGGCAAACGTCGCGCTATGTAGTCTAGCAGCCTAGCTGCGCAGAACGCGTGTTTAGGTCTATTGGTAGCAAGCACGGAAAACTACAGCGGTGGCGCGCCAATCCACCAAACATAGATCATAATTATTAACTAATCACCTCAAAGGGATGTTGATTTTTTTGTCAGCCGATTTGTTGGCTTTTTCATTGGCCATTGGCACATGCATTAACTTTTTAAAGTTTGTTTACAAAGTTTGCGTACAGCAGCATGTCAAGTGAACAGTATATCTTTTATCATTTTTAAAAGCAAAGCTACAGTTTTCATCTTTTATGAACATACGCGTTACGCATACAAAAAGCGGGGATTTTTTTTTTTAAGGTAGACATAGCGCGCCACCTGCTTCTGTCCTTCCTCTACTATCATTAAACCGTTGGAAGTATACTTACGAAGATATTTCTTCTTGACTGATGTGCATGAGTATGTCCGTGCTGGTGACACCAATAACTACGCCATTGATATTTAAGGTGCAAGGATCTGGTACAAAGTGCAGGTTGCTATGTTTCCGCCGGCTGGAGTACGCTGGTGTGGGATAGATATTTACGTGGAATGCATCTTTACTACTCGATACTATGTATATTTTTGTGTGTGGGCTGAAAAATACATGATGTTGATTTATTAATAATGAAAATTAGCATCTTACAGCAATTCTTATTAGATTGGATACATTGTACCAAAGTGTGCTGAATGCTAAAATAAGCGGGTAGCTCATAGTTTTAGCAGTGTGGTATAATTGCCAACTCACACCCAAATGAAATATTATGACCAATTTCATTTTTGTACTTGTAAATAATTTATAATAATAGTAATGGATATAGGCAGGGTTTAGTTTAATTTTCATGCAAGGACTATCAAATATCAAATGTTACAATTCTGACACTAATGAATATGATATAGGATGTAATAGATTTCAGCATTATCTATAGCCGAGTCAGGATGTGTGTTATATATATATATATGTATAGGATGGCTTCTGACAGTGTACATTACAAATATTATCTCACCTTGTGTTACTTAAGTCTCCTAAATTATCGACTAGTTTGTCAAAGAATGATTTGTATATTTCTGCCATAGTGTTGTCTTTTATTTTGGAATGATCGCTATCTAGGAATGGCCCGGTCATTATAACTACGTGTGGTTTGTGTGTGCTTATGTATGTGACTAAATCCTTCAGAGGTTCGTACGCCATGTTGTCAGACGTTGTGTAGGGGCCTGCTGCTATCACCAACGACATTTTACCTAAAACCGAAGATATATGTTTATAGAATATACAAGTTATTACATTGCAAATAACATTTACGGTAAAGTACTAACAAAAGAAGAATAAATAATGGTATAGAATGGAAGGGAAGCTAGACCCAGGTGAAGCCATGTTAGCCTTTTTAAATGTAGATTTTTTGTTGCTACCTTGGAGACAGAAATAGTGAGTGATGGTATAAGTTAGTGCTGAAACAGCCAGAAACAGTGACTAGGACCTACCAGAGCACAGGGAGTACTTTACCCCGCGGACTAACGGCATCTTCTGACAATAACTTTGTTATCGCAATGTGTATACATATACCTAGCTGTTTTGTAGCGGTCTCGATGGCATGGTACCCGGGGATACTTCATGTCCAATTAATATAGCACTGTTAGGATATACCAATATTATACATACCATTCAATGTGTTCATCATATCCGCTTTATGATCTGCCACTGGTAAAGAAGCGTTACAGAACACTTCGTGAGCTATAAACTTGTCACCGCGAGGGTTCACACCTCGCATTACAACAGTTTGTCCAGGAAATAACGAATACTGCTTCACACTGTACACAATAAAAGTATCATATTTAGTAGCTATTTCATTAATAGCGGCCACACCTAACACCTAAGATTATGGTATGGTAGGTAGGTAGGTTTTATATGTTAGAGCCGAGTCCGCTTGTGCAGACGTAGCACAACACTATTAAAGCTGTTTAATATCAAAACATAGTATCTGCATTAAACTAAATTTACAGGAGCCGAAAAACGTTTTCGTATCTTCGAAACGTGCTGTTTTTTAAATAATAATCGTACTTTCTTGGTAGTGATCGCTAGTGATAACATAGTCACTGTTTTTGCTAGCCTGGTACATGGAGGGTAGTCTACTCGTATAAGGTCGAAAATGTGAACACTATTTATTTTTTCAAATATCAGTTACCTACTAGATTTTTAAATTGAACAGCCGATTATGCAATCACGAACAAATCTGCAAAAGCTTAAGTAAGGAACGATGACTTGCTACAGTGGCTACAAGCTCAGCTTAAAACGTTTATAATCTAAAAATATTTATACCTACTTAGAATTTTTTGGATTTTACATATTTCACTAGCCATGGATATCTAGTGAATCCCACGCTAAGATAATATACTCAGATTACGTTGTGTCGTTCTGTACTTGAGGTTTAAGAAACAAAGAACCAGTAAAATACTGGATTAGATTTCGATTCAACTGCACTCTGCCCGCTCAGTGCAAATATTTGTATGCATGAACATGACGTGCATTTGCATTGGTCTAGGTGTTTCCATGTACATATAATATGTCTGTATTGATAAGAAAAAGTATGTTTATCCACATTCTAGAACCCATAACACAAGCTTGTTAACTATGGTTACTTTGGGTCTAGAGAGCACTATGTAAAATGTAGAATACTTTACTTATTTATGCATTTCGGATTTGCCGACTTAAAATATAGTAGGTACGTCTGGAGGCCCTGGAATCTTGTATTGATGCTAACAAGAAATTACCAACTTGTCTAAATCTACAGGTACTGTTTGACTGAGTGATTGTTCCCACGTGCCTTGTAGTATAACACTCTTTGGGTTTAAACGTGCGTCTGCATCACACTCTATACGCCCAGCTAGTGATACTTCAGCCTGCAATAAATGGGTAGATAATGTTTTATAATTTTCATTTCGTCATGTTTAATTCGTGGGATACAGCATTATCCGAGGGCCAATTTTCGTAATAAAAATATGTAGAAATTTCGTTGCCTAAATTTCAAAAAGGGTATTCTTTAAATAGTTTTTTTACGAGAATTGACTCTCAGCTATCTAATGTACTTTACTACAATCACGAATTCGTTTTTTCAATTAATTACCTGTGTTTTGTGTCTAACTGAAGTCACATCTGTGATCCCAAACTTTTTAATGATAACTTGCGATATGTATCGAATGTAGTTGTCAAACATACTAGCTTTTTCATGAAGCAGCTCAAAACCAAACCTAAAAGGAAATAAATATATTTATGTTAAACACTTGTCTATAATACCCCTCTGACGTGAGGTCACCTAGCTCTTACTAGTCGCTCTAGTTCGCCGCCAAGATGGCGAGAGTTTAAAATTAGTCAAGACTGTTTTAACCATATTTTTCTTGCCTAATTTATTTTTTTTAAGAACGGGATATTCTTTTATTTATGATGTTAGCGATTGATTAAAATCAAGCATATACCCTTTTTTGGGGTTTATGGAGCCCCACTAAGATCTTCAGGGCCCAAGTCAACCTCACCTGCTGATTGAAGGACGAGGCGCTGGCGCATACTGTCCTGCCGAAATGTAATTAAAATAAAAAATGGCTTTATTCAGGAAGTTAATATTGAAGTTGTCGTAGGTATTCAGTTGATTTCCCTGATGCTCACTGATTTGAGGATTTTAAGCAAATAATAATAATGTGTTTTTAACACAATAAATTTACCCACAATTTAACACGGATTTTAAACAAATACAACAACCCACAATTTAACACATTAAACTCGTTTGTAAAAGTCTACAAAGAACGCCAAGGGAATCAACTGAATAGGTACGGCCAAGTTTCACCGAATACTTACATTGCTTTTGTATATACCTCGCCATCATCATTCGCAACTCTTGTAATTTTTAAGTTCAAAACGTCGTTAGCGCTACGGGGCTCTGCAATCGTTTGTAAAAGCTTCTCATCCCCATAAGAGTGAACTACCACTCCTGGACTATTCCTTGATGCATATTTCGCAGATCCACTGAAAAATAAAGGCCCTCACAGAAAAAAATACAAGTATACCTACATATTATGCATTTTATAATTCTTCTTGTATTACTACTGTGCGGTTACGCCATGATTTAGTATCAGAACGGTTAGGTTAGGTGAAAAAAAAAATTATAGACATGTCGAAGACATCGCGGGAGGATCCGTCTACCAAGTTTTCGATGTACTCGTTATAAATAACGAACACAGATGAAAATGCTTTCCAAATTACTGAAAGTACAAGGAGATACAAGCTCCTTTGAAGTTATTGCTTACCTATGTCGTGAAAGAAGTAATTGGTTCAAATGATTTACACTAGTCAGTACTTACAATTACTTAGCTCTCCTAGAGAAATGTTATCTATTACCTACTCTAAACACTTTTCAAGTCTACCTCCAATTCTGGTTATTTTTGATTACTTGTGTTTTCACCTATTTTTATCTTCACTGACAGCTTAAATGCACAGAAAAACTCGAATAAGTGTGGCATTTTTTGTAAATACTTGTAAATGTATGTACCTTGTATTTAAATTGATAATAATAAAAAAAACCCGACTGCCCAAAAACTAAAAAGAAAAAACAAGCAATTAGATTAATGTCTGGTGGTCTAGAAACATAACAACTGAACAATCTGGATCCATTGAAATTAGATTGGCTATAAAATAATGGATCCCGACTGTTCAGTTGTTATGTTTCTAGACCACCAGACATTAATGTCTAAGTGCTTGTTTTTTTCTTTTTTGTTTTTAGGCAGTCGGGTTTTTTGATTATTCAAATTTATTTATTTTATTTTATACTTTTTAGTTATTTACATAGCTGCCCGGATAATAATAAAGTATAAATATATCTTTTAAGGAGTTAATAATGTTCAAGTAGTGAAGGGACATTACCGAAATTCAACCTTAATTTTATTATTATATTTTGTTTAATCTCCGGTTCTACTTAACCGATTGCAATCAAACAAACGTAAAATTTTAAGTCTGACCAAGAACTTTTAAACAGATAAAACCGCATCAAAATCCGTTCAGCAATTTAACCATCCATCGCGATGAAATATTTGTGGCACCAAAAATCCGCCATTTTGATTTCATATAAATTTTAATATAGGTACCTGGTGTCACTCACACAATCATGGCGAATCAAACGACACCTTGCTTGTCAAAATCCGTCAAGCAGTTCAGGCTGTAGTGTGCAAGACAAATTTTCAAGATTTACATTTTGGCGCCAAATGTCCGCCATTTTCAACTCAAAATCAACTCAAAATGTCACTCACACAATCACGACGAATCAAATGATACCTCACCTCGCATATCAAAATCAGTCAAGCCGTTTAGGCTGTAGGCCGTGCCAAAGAAATGGACATACATATTACATACAGTCTCGAAAAACATTACCCCCCTTTCTTCGGTAGTCGGGTAAAAAACTTGCGCTGGCTTGGGCCGGATATTGGGGGATCAGACGGTCAGTCGCTCCCGTAAAAGACATCCAAACCAAATTATGGAAAGGAGAAGTTAGCGAAAAGACCCGGGCTCGATACCGCTGGGCATTTTGGCGCCCATTGGAGCAACCGCTCCTCTCGCTTCAACGCAGGACCAGTGATGGTTTTTATACTACTCAATTGGCAAACATGCATACAGAGTCAGCCTTATGGCAGTTATGGCAAGGATACTTACACAGTCGGTGAATATGTGGCAGGGCACAAATCATTTTGTTGATTAGGTGCAGATTCGATTTCAACTTTAACCCTCTGGAAAATAAGAATCGACATTTATATTTCTGGATCACAGTATATGGTGCACATAATATCAATATACCTACGTACACCGTAATTATTAGTAACACAAGTGACTTGTATTAATTAACTAGGTACCTACTTAGTTTTTTTTAATTAATAATTTTAATCACTTAATAGTTAATTTCTTAGTCTAAACTTCAGTGAATCTATTACTGTTTTATTAGAAAGGTCTTGGTTAAACTTAAAATCTGCCGTATGTTTCATTGTATGGTTATAACTATAAAGTCTAACAGACGCGGGCATCAGCTAATATTTTGGTGGCGGGCCGTGTGCTTCTCTGCCACATAAGTGGTATAAACAAAATGCAAGTAGGTACCTAGTTGAATTAGCATCTTCAGAAACTACCATATCTCGGACTTTTATTCAATGTTTACTAAGCGCGGGTGAAGCCGCCGTCTTTTTAGGGTTCCGTAGCCAAATGGCAAAAAACGGAACCCTTATAGATTCGTCATGTCTGTCTGTCTGTCCGTCTGTCCGTCCGTATGTCACAGCCACTTTTCTCCGAAACTATAAGGCCTATGCTGTTGAAACTTGGTAAGTACCTAGATGTATTCTGTGAACCGCATTAAGAATTTCATACAAAAATAGAAAAAAAAGCATAAAATGTCGGGGGTCCCCATACTAAGAACTGAAACTTTTTTTTTTTTTCATCAAACCCATACATGTGGGGTATCAATAGATAGGTCTTCAAAAATGCTCTTGAGGTTTCTAACATCATTTTTTTCTTAACAGAACAGTTTGCGCGAGAGACACTTCCAAAGTGGTAAAATGTGGGTAGAGAAGATGAGAAAGAATATGATACTTAAATCTAAAAAAAATTCCTATATTATTTACATTGCCATGCAAACTACCACCGAAAATTGGTTTGAACCAGATCTACTAAGTAGTTTTTTTTAATACGTCATAAACCGCAATTAATTGACAATATTTTTGGTTTAAATATTTCTTGTGAAACTGGTATTAATATTAGCTTTCACAAGCCTATATGGGCTCGTATATAGTTACTTGCTGCTACGGAACCCTTCATGGGCGAGTCCGACTCGCACTTGGCCGGTTTTTTATTACAATTGGTTAAGTAGAACCGGCGATATGATCAAAAAACGATAACCGACGTCCGCGGGCATCAGTTAGTTTAAGGCATATAAGGGCCGATACGTCAAAGTACTTATGGGACGAACAGAAGTTAGATCATAATAAAATGTTAAAAAAATAAACAATCATAAAAAACCATACCTACGTTCGCTGTTTTGGTACGTTTGATGATCATTTACCATACTGTGCCGTTTTACGATACGGCAGTTAGCAGTTAGGTGCCTATATTCTTTTACGTAATATGGCTAATGCAATCAACCAAGCAATTTAGGAGATGAGGAATTGTTTGAGGCGAGGCGATACCTCATACTGAAACGAATTCAGACGTGTAAAAATAATAGTTCGTGTTTCTATTACTCGCAGTGGCTATTAATCGGCAAGATAACAGCAGACTATGGGTTTGAAAAAGAAAGAACACAGAATTGAGAATATAAGTAGGTACACAATCCTAATTTTAAAGAAACAGATATACATTAAACAAACATTATTTAGAATTGGGTAGTAAGTGAAATGATTTACAATTTTTGCATCTTAAGTCATATTAATTGTTAGGGTATTCCTAACACTAATTACAAAATAATGAAATGTAGGCAGGTAACTAAAGTTCTGCAAGAGCAAGAACTTTTGAAGATGTAGCTACTTGACTGATCTGAAATAGACGCCAAGTCAGTCTTTGTAAATCATGAACAAAAAATATCAACTTATTGTAATAGACCTTCAGTATTGTAACTTGTCAGTTGCCATTCTTAAAATACCTATTCACTTTCAACACATTTTTATAATGGCAACTGATGAAACTCCTGTTATTGATCTAACCTTGAATTGAATACTAATAAATGATGCTCAGTTCACATACATTGATTTTTTACTTACTTTTGATGCGGTTTTTTTTGTTTGATAGGTCTTGGTCAGGCTAATTGGGTTTTTTTAAGGCCCTACCAAGATCTTCAGGGCCGGCTACACCTGCTGATTGACGATTGACGCTTGTGCAAACTTTACTCTAGGTGTTGAGGTTAGATGGCAGTCACTCCATGAATGCCGTATTAACAAAAACTGATTATCAAGATTATCAAGCTCCAGGGTGAAAGCCTCCGATACAACCGAGAACAATGCTAAGGTGATGATTAGTCATAAACTAAAATTATGTATAGGGGAGCCAGCTGAATTTATTATGTTTATTTAGACTTTATACAAAGATCTAATTGAGTTAAACTAAGAACCTACCTACTACTGGGAGCTTATACTTGAAGAAAGAAGAAAATTATTTTATACATTGATTGTCAATATACAGGTCATATTTAAGTTTACAACTGGGCATGAATGGGTAAAACCCTAAACTATGAGCTGCAGCAAATAACACAAGGGAGTTGTTGGCCCGATTTTGATGACAACTAAAAATACTTAAATTTGGTATTTTTAATCAATACCCCCATAGTAGGTATTTGATTTGGCCATCCATGCCCAGTTGTCAAGTTTCCCCTGTCTACATTCTAAATAGCTTTAAACTATTTGTATCCTACCTACCTACCAAAATATAATAATAAGTTTTGCTTGATGCATTGTTTTCAATATTACTACTACTACCTAATAATATTACCTACTTACAAACACAAAAAAAAAGTTTTTGCTTAATGTATTGTTTTATGATATTCTCATTTTGTTAACATGTCTATGTGGACTTTCAATATTTCTAAATTAACATCTTGCATATCAGTCTCCAACAGTGGAGTGTCTCAAGTTCAAAGCACAATATGTGCACCTGGACTAGTTGTTACGGAATATAAACATTTGATCCTGTCTCACTAAAAATTCATAACCAAGACCATGGCTGCAAGTGCATGTATTAATACCATGGCATTTACAATCTAACATTTCACAAATTCAAAGTGTGACCCATAACAGAAAAAGGGTGCCATAAACATACATCTGAAACTTCAGGCCCACATGAATGAATGATAAAGTACCTACAACAAACGGAGTACATCAAGTCCCTTTGAATTTCATTTGGTTTATTTTAGGCTCAAATATTACATGCTATCTCTGGGTTTGATTATAAAAACTTTACATATTTCAAGGTTCCCATTGCCTGAAACTTCTCCCTCAATTTCAGATGTACATTTCATGGTTCGCCTACTGGATATGCCAAGCAGATTAAGTTGATGGCTGCAGACGAGTATGGATCTAGTCATGATTTAAAGTATACATGTACCAGAAACAAACTCGTCCACAAATATCATCAAGTTAATGTATAATAATGATGGTGACTTCAAACTGCTAAGTTATCTTCCAGTGATGATTGTCCTACCCGCAGTCAATGAGTGTAGATCTAGTCACAGGTAGAATATACTGTGTTACTAGAAATATACCCATTAGCTGCACATAGGTTGATTGTTTCTTACTTCTGGATTAAATGCAGGAATATAATGAGTTGCATTTTAACCTTCTATCCTTGCTTTGGCTTTTCAAGAACATGGAGTGACATCCGAAATGAAGCAATGTTATGCTTTATTTAGAATAGATACCTGCTTTGTTACAATATAAAGTATGTTTTCAAAAAAAAAAAACGAAAAAGAAACGAACTTTCACATTTTTAAATAACATTAGTACATAATAAAAATAATGTAGGTACTTTAGAAATTTACAATTTAACTTTATAAAACAGAAAAACCATTTTAGTCAATAATAATTATAGAGACAAAGAAAGTAATATGTAGGTAACTGAATTCATACCTTTGGTGTTGTTGCCATATAATTTGATAGCACTTCATTGTCTTCTGATCTGTATCAACATTAAGGATTAGAACTTTAGTTGAACTGATTCCACCCTGCCTTTTAATGAAAAAACAAACTTTATAATACGAAACAGTTACTTACACGGTTGAATCGAACCAACCTACTTCAAATTTGACACCCCAAGTAAAATGCAAAAAGTAAATAGAGAACACGTGGAGCATGCGCTTTAGAAAGGATACTGGACTAACGCCGGCGCCCCGTAAACAGTCAAACTTGTGCCGGTACCCATTTGTAAGTTTTCTTTGAAGGGCGCGTTAGAGATATTCGCCGCCGGCTTGGAAAATTCCTTTCTTGCAAATGAATCCAAGTTATCCAAATTCGGAGCTGAACCATTTAAATTGTTTAAAGTGAAGGCCATCCATTGTTCAATAAAAGATTCAGCGTCAATCTTATATTCTTCGCATAAAGTTATACCTTTAAAAAAGAAGTGAATAATAATGGAACAACCTTGAGCCTTGAGCATTCATTTTGTAGCGGTTTATGTTAAATCGTAAGTTGTTGTTAAGTTTGAGAAACAATAAGATTATTAGCTGTGTATATGTAACACATCACGAATTAATTGAGTTACTCACATTTATTAACAACTTCTTTAGATACTTCTATACCGAAAAATTGAAATTGCTCAGTCACCAATTCTTCGGAAGCCATTTTCTGTAAATTGAAAGAGCAAATTTGGAGTTGAGCGAATGAAAGGCAAGGAAGTAAAAGACTAAAAGAGCGCCAACGCCAATCAAAAAGTTAGCATTGCGTTTCGTCAAAGTTTTTACCACAGATTAAAATTAAATTGTAACTTTTTGAAACTTAAATACCTTCACTTAACACATTAAAATATAAAATAAATTATAACTCCTCTGACTGAGGCCATACCATTTGTTAAGAAGTAGTTGGCATCTTGAAACTAAATCATAATGATATTTTAGTCACATAATTTTGTACTGTGTTGTTGCAAAGTTGAACAACTTTAAACATACGACCATATTAACTTTTTGGATAGAATCACTAGCTAGCTAGAACTTTTGAATCTTTTATATCTACTTTTACATTTTCAATATATTATGTACAGATACACATTAAATACATTAATAGCATGAACCAGGTAAACATTGCAAAGTCGAGCATTCCAGAGAGAGACATTCAATGTCTTATGTTATTGACATTGTTGACATTTGTTTTTCGTCAATATTTTCTTTTTTTTTTTGCTCTACCTAATAATGTAATGTTGGTTTGGTTCCAGAACCTTCTCCTTATGGAAGTCGGTTAAAAACCAAACATTATGCAAAACCCATGGTAATTGCTTGTTTAATCCAAAGAGTATGTAAGGGTTTAATCTATAGCTTCATGGTTGCTTGCAACACTAGCCGAGTTCGTAAACAGGCTCGTAGACTGGGAACAAACCGAAATATAAGGCAGCAGCCGGCAGGTGTACACAGTTGACCCAGTTTAAAAGCTGTTATAAAAGCATTAATAGTATTAATACATTGGGTTGGGTGGGTAGGGTCATGAAGCTATAGATAAACATGGAGGCCTCACTTCCAATACCTACTTGATGCTCAGTCTGTATTTACTATCTTGCTCTCTGTGGGCCGACTTCTCTTTCTAAGTATGATAATCTTATAAGCAAGAAATCACCATTTAAACAAGTTTAAACACTTACGCGTGGAATTTTATATCACATCCTTGACGCCACGTAATACCGCAACCACGCACTATACAATTTTGCACCATTTTTTGAGTTTATACTTATAATTAACTTTAAATATGTTAAAAACCAAAACAATAATAAACAACCGCCATATTGTTTATTGATAGTTGACATGTAGTACCAATGTTGCCACATTACGTACTGAATCCATAGACAATGGGAATTTAATTCACTGATTTCCTGATTCAACAACCCAATCATGCATAATAAATGGCATATAATTTTTCAATTTCCACATTAATAATCGTAGTCGAACTATAGAGTTATTTATAAATCATTTTACTTGCATTTTTGGTTAGTATGGTCTATTTATATAATTTACTAGGAGATACTAATAAGAAGAAAGCAACATTGTACAAATACACGAAAGAGAAGTCGGCCCACAGAGAGTGAGATACAGACATGTAGGTATTTGGATCAAGCTGTTCTTCCAGGTTTGGCCTCCATGTTTATCTATAGCTTCATGGGTAGGTATGCTGCAGTAATAAAGTGTCCCGAAATATAAGTACAGGCATTAAAAGATTATATTATCTGAAGCAGAGTAGGTTTCCATGGAAGTACCCATACACTACCTATACAGACTACTACCATCTTGGCCATGTTGCAACAGGTGACTGGCAAGGGTAGAATCAGTGGCTCTTCAAGGCTGCGAGGAAAAAACCTTTGAAGTAGGCAGGACATGATGGTATCTCCCGTCTGAAATGAGCTGCCCGGCTGGGGTAGTACCTTCGCCCAGGCTACAGAAGACCACGGCCATTATAACCATCGTGTTGTGTTCCCGCCGGTAAGTATGGTAGCCAAAGCTCACAACCCCCCCTCCTCCCGCCTCCCGTTCCCTTAAGCGAAGGCAGCGCGTGTGTGACACCCTTAGTGTTGCACACGTCCATAGGCCACGGTAACCGCTTCCCATCAGGTGGGCCGTGTGCTTGTCTGTTACCTACGTAGTATGAAAATGTTTACGGCACGGTAACCGGTTCAATTCGTCGGTAGTCCGTTATAGGCTGTTATAGCATGTCATGGTTATTATATTATCGAGGTTGGAAGTGCTAGTGCTGATAGCGGAGCACTTCCAACCTCGTAATGGCACTACCACAGTATGGTCTTCGTGTGAGTAATTTCTTTATTTGTATTATGGGATCTTGTATTAAAAGGGGTTAACTGTTTAAATACAGACGAATCGATAAACATACAAAGATTTAAAAAAATATTATTGCGTTTATTATTAATTTCATGATTTCATAAAACCAAAGTTGTTTTTTTTTTTAAATCTTCAATGTACAGACATAGCAACTTAAGAATTTCATACTTGTAAACTTTTAATAGATAGATTAGATAGATATAATTTATTGAATTTAAACATGATTACTGGTGCTTTCACTGTGTACCTACTAGAGAACTCCTTCGTAGAAATGTATGTAGGGATTGTAGGGAAAGAGTGAGTTATTTTTTTGTGACTATAGTTCCTATCAGGTGGGCCATTCGAGAACAAAACATTAACTCATTCTTATAGGTATATATACCCACTGAAAAAGGGCTCTCTTTTAGTGCTACAGCTCTTTAAGAGTGTTATTTAGCGAAATCCTTGCACATAATTTTTTTTTTTAGCATAATGAAATTTGGGTTGGAGTTAATAATGTTGACTAGGTACACTTTAATAATCACTATTGCATTGGGTGTATGCCTGTATTGATAGTTTAGATAATTAAATCAAAATGTGAAGCTTTATAACATAACAGGGCAGTATGCAGACAGGAATAGAAGTAAACAACAATAATTGGACGTAGTTCTGCAAACTTGAACCAACCCACACTTTGGGTGAAATTAATTGAGTTATATATGTAGGTAGGCTAAAAAAGGTGTTTGGCACCTTCTCAGAAAAAATCCTGGCCAAAATACCTAGTCCCAAAGCCAAAAAAATGAAGCCGCTTAAGGTACCAACCCGAGTTTCAGAAATTATTATAGTTAAACACCTATGTGGCATGGTACATATAAACATTTACCATTTGTATTACGCATAATAGAACCATGCCACATAGTACTCACCATTTGACCATTTTTTCTTAACCATGTGGCTTAGTTCTATTTTGCTTATTAAACTAATTGACTTATAGATGATGATTAGTTCCATATTATTGTTTTTTAATTTTTAATTTATATAAATAAATAAATAAATTATTTATTTATTTAATTTATATAAGATAGGCTAACGTTTGACCACTATCTCACCTGATGGTAGGTAAGTGACGATGTTGTCTAAGATGAATCACGCTTACCTAAAAGGAATCTTTTCACTCATGGCTTGAATTTTCCTAGGTTATAACTTTCCGGAAATACAGACTCGGGCAGGGTATTCCACTCCTTAGAAATTGTACGCATGATAAATGTATTGGCAAAGCATTTCGTGCGTATGAGTGGAATATCGACCATATAGCGGTGTCACGTCGCGGTTCGTCAGGTCGTTCGTTGATGGAAAGGACTTGGAGCTATCAGGTCGAGTAATTTCAGTGTGCACTCTCCGAAATGCATCCGATAGAACCTTGCGTCGATGCACAATGCTCAGGAGCCTTTTCTCGACTAGTGCATCGTCGTTGATGAGCCTCTTGGCCCGTCTCTCAAGTCAAGGTGGTATTTAGTTGAGCCATCACACAGATAGGAGCAGTACTCCATACAGGATCGAACCTGCGCTTGGTACAAATTAAGCAGTTGCTCCTGTGTGAAGTATTGTCGCACCTTAGACAAGATGCCCAGCTGTTTTGCGGTCATCTAAGCTTTAGCCTCGATGCAGACCCAAAGTTAAGCGTGAATGTGAAGGGTACGCCAAGAAGCTCGAGGCGGTCAGTTATCCGCAGGAGTGCATTTCGGAAAGAGGGATTTGGCTGGAATTGGCATCGCTTGGCAGAGAAAAGACACGCCTGGGTTTTAACAGCATTGAACCTAACTAGGGTTACCATTTAGGAATTTGATAAGTCCTGACAAAAAGCCGGACATTTCGATAAAAATCCGGACACTTGTATTTAGTGGCACGGGGGGGGGGGGGGGTAGGATGCGAGGTGCAGGCGGATGTCGTTCGCCTTGAAACGCCCGTCGCATAATTAATATTTTTTATATTATTCATAATATTTTAAAAATCTCATCGATTATGTGTGCTATATTTAAAATTCAAAGGTCAAAATTCCAGGTTTATTGAATTTTTCTCGGAAACATAAGTTTTATAAAAAAAAACCTCTTATGGTATAGGTAAGTACAAAAATAGTCTCCATGATTTTTTCCTAAGAGTTACTATTCCTGAAATATCGCGATTCTAACAGTTGTTTTTACTTACTAGTTGTTAAATGTACCAAACGGATTTTGAAACGGTTTTTAGGGTTCCGTAGCCAAATGGCAAAAAACGGAACCCCTATAGATTCGTCATGTCTGTCTGTCTGTCTGTCTGTGTGCCTGTCCGTCTGTATGTCACAGCCACTTTTCTCCGAAACTATAAGGCCCGTGCTGTTGAAACTTGGTAAGTTGTAACGTATTTTTGATTGTAATTGGTTAAATAGAACCAGAGATACCAAAAACTACCTAAAAACGAAGCGCGGGCGAAGTCACGGGTATAAGCTTGTATAAAATATAGCCTATATTTTATGTCGCCCAGAAGTATGAACTATAATCGTAGGTACCAAGTTTGACGAAAATCCCTGCAGTAGTTTCTGATTCATGCGTGTACATACAGATTGATAGGCAAATACGACAAACAATTTACTGATTTTATTTTTTATTTTTTGCATTAGTATCGATCACCAATCATCCCCCAATATTTTGTAAATATGTATATTCAATGTACAGAATTGACCTTTCTACAGGTTTATTATACCTAAGTATAGAAGAAGATATATAATGTACTATCTAATTTAAAAAATCCGGACAAATTAGAAAGCCGGACAAAGTCCGGACAAGTGCCTAAAAGTCCGGACAAGTGCCTAAAAGTCCGGACATGTCCGGATTAATCCGCACGGATGGTAACCCTAAACCTAACCAAGTTAACTTCACCCCAGTCGGAAACCGCCTTCAAGGACAGGTTCAAGCGCCCAACCATAGTCTCTCCAAGAGACCGGGTCTCTGCCACGCTGGCTGTTTCTGCAATCCAGACGCGAAGAAAAAGGGAAGCAAATAAATTTGCCCTCTCGTCTGCAGAGTGGGCCAATTTATTTGCTTGGCTATTTTTGGCCAGCGTCCCGTCAGGCTTCTGCAGTGGAGGCAGTGAGGGGTAGTAAAAGTTGGACTCAACCGACTTTGCTAGGGCCCAAAACGTCTTATTGCTTGGTATGATGCAAGTTTGTTTCCAATATGGTCAAAGCGGGCCTTTTGCAAAGTCTTTTTGCAGGACTTTGCAGCCCTGTTGTAGGCTGTCTTCATCAGAGAGACATCCCCCACCTTACGATTACGAGCATCGATCTAGGTCAAGTAAGCCACGTGCTTAAGGGCTTCAGCTCGGCCACATTCGGCACTAAACCATGGTCGAGCTACGCCAGACATGTCTACGTCAGAAAATGGAATGTAGTATTCCATTCCCTGTTGCAAGACTTCCACCATGGCGTCCGCGCAGACGGATCGATCAGTGGAAGAAAAGCATGTAGGCTGCTATGGATAGGATGCGAAGAAGGTTCACATCTCATACTGTAATGGCCAAACTGCCAGCTATGTAAACCATTTTTGGTTTACCTACATAAAATTCCTGGTAGGTAATTACTTGTTTAATATGAACAATTTAAATTGTATTGGTATTACACATATGTAAAATGTTTCAATTGCATTAAAAATATGATTATAATACAAATTATATCTTAATAATTTTAAAAATATTTTTTGTCTATGAATTTGCTAACCAGAACTAACCCACAAATCGTTAATTTTGCCATGGGAACCATCTGGTTTTTTGATCAAAAAACTAAACTAATGTGTCCTAAAATTGAATTATCTAGCTATCCTATATTCGGGCCAATATAGTTCTTTAACTTTGTTAAGTTATTCACCTCATAAAACGTACCAATTTTTTTCTACACATTTTTGAAACAAAAACTCAATTATCTCGAAAGTGATGTGTTGTGGGTTAGTTCTAGTTTGCAGAACTACGTCCAATTGTAAAACCATTAAGTAATAAGTAACTCATATAATAGAGAAGCAGTAATGAACACAGCATATTATAGTTGATTCTTAAATAAATAACTGCAAAATAATTATTGAAGAAATGCTATCCACATTAAGTATGATAAATTCTAATAAGTATTGTGTATTTTACTTTAACAATTCATTATGATACTATGTTCTTTGAACATGTATATGAAATTTACATGATGGCATAGACTGAACTTCAGCTGTGACAACACTATTGATGCATAGATTAGCCAGCCCGCCTCTGATAAGGCCACAGGTATAGGCGACATACTGAAACAAAAAAATCACAGTGTAGTAAAAGTGTTACACTACAACAACAAGTGTGCCATTATCATTATAATATAAATGCTTACTCTGGGTGCAAATTCTAAATACTGATGTCCATTTGAGAAGTTAGTGAGAAATCGGAATGCATTGTCTTGCAGAACATACACTCCTTGATGATTTGTGCGCAAGTTATCTATTTGCTTCTTATAGATACAGGTCCAAAAGTCTGTGCATATAAACTTCATAGTATCTAATTCGTCTTTGAATCTGGGCCACTCTCTTGTCAGTCTTTCCATTATTTTATAACCAGCGGCAAACCCAATATATTCCACTACGGAAAGATCCACCTCCTAAAAATGATGTTTTTAAAAACTAAATTATATTGGAAAGGTGCTACGACATTACTTTTATGATTAAAAATGATGTTTGATATACCTTCTTTTCGTTCACGTTATCCTTTGTTTGTTCTAAAGCATAGTTGATAATTTCTGAATGAAGTAATTCGAAAACAATATCATCAGCCATTTTTCTGTTCCTCTTTGTAGGGACTTGAAATTATTAAATATAAATAGTAATTTTTGTTAAATTTCAACAACAACAATTAAATATTTCGCCCACATACGGGATTTTTACATTCCTCCCATAGACTGACAAAAATGAGAAGAGAAATTGAGACTATTTTTTATTTTACTATAACTAAGTTTAAGTTCTTCTGAATAGATTGATATTATGTGATATTAAATGTAAAACAGTAAAACATGAAACATGACACTGACTGACATGAGTACGAGTACTCTGACTCTGACATGATCACATGACACATGACAAGACGGTGTCATAGTGACAAGTGACAAGTGTGACAACGTGACTTACGTGACAAGTGACAAATAGGTATTACGCATGAAGCTATAGATAAACATGGAGGCCTCACTTCCAATACCTACTTGAAGCTCAGTCTGTATTTACTATCTTGCTCTCTGTGGGCCGACTTCTCTTTCTAAGTATGATAACCTTCTAAGCAAGAAATCACCATTTAAACAAGTTTAAACAATTACGCGTGGTAAAAATTAAAAAGTCGTAAAAATTTTATATCACATCATTGACGCCACGTACTAGCGCAACCACGCACTATACAATTTTGCACCATTTTTTGAGTTTATACTTATAATTAACTTTAAATATGTTAAAAACCAAAACAATAATAAACAACCGCCATATTGTTTATTGATAGTTGACATGTAGAGTTTGTCTAATGAAAGCTGAACCACGACATTAATTGATTTGCAACACCAGTAGACTAGAAATGTCACCTCCTGTCATTTCTCTGTGATTGTGCGTTTACATTATGATTTTGATACTTTGTAGTATGTATGTATTCACATCAAATATTAACGAGATTCAGATCAGATGCGATATCCAAAAATATTCGCTTTTGTATTAGATATTTGTAGTTTTCGACAATTTTATTTAATTATTATAATTAATTATAAGTGTGACTGATGATGGATCAAGCAGCTCGGATGATGGTGAAGAATATTTGGAATCTAATTTTGATTATAATTAATAATATTTTTTTCTAATAGATGAATTCCATCTGATTCCTATAAGCCCGCTTGAAGATAGTTTTTAGTCTGGAATAACACAGGCAATATATCTTGCACACGTTCATAGGCCACATTTTGTCCGTGAAATATATTCCCAAGGGTAGCGGGAACGGGAACATAATTTCACGCAGGCAACAGCTAGTCTTAGTCTATATCTTCACTACATCTGCGGTTTTAGTCGGTTCGATTCCGACATAACCATCCCCAATGGCCAACAAGGGTGGTATTCGTGGGGATTTCAACATGAATAAACCTGCTACCTTTTCCCCCGATATTCCCACAGTACCAAACTCCCACGCAGGCGAAGTCGTGGGCAAAGGATAGTATTTAATAAAGAAATCAATATAAATAAGAATAACACCAAATAAAGCGCAATAAAATTCTTTAAAAATATCAATTAAACTATAATAGGTACATACTTTTATTTCACGATCAAAATGTTTTTATCCAACTATAACTGGTGATACCTGCCCTAAATTTTTTAAATTTGCCGCGGTTTTGTTGGTCCAGCTTTCATTAGTCAAACTCTAGTACTAATGTTGCCACATTACGTACTGAATCCATAGACAATGGGAATTTAATTCACTGATTCCTGATTCGACAACCCACTACTACTCATCTACTTTCACTTCATACAACTGACTAGGGTAAGTTTGTGGGAGTTTATTCCGTCCAAAATCATTCAGCATAGACCATTGAACCATGAAGCTATAGATAAACATGGAGGCCACACTTCCAATACCTACTTGAAGCATGGTCTGTATTTACAATCTTGCTCTGTGTGGGCTGACTTCTCTTTCTAAGTATGGTAACCTTCTAAGCAAGAAATCACCATTTAAACAAGTTTAAACACTAATTACGCGTGGAATTTTATATCACCTTGACGCCATGTATAGCTTGTCTATTTAGTCGTGAAAAGAATGTTTGAGGAACTAACATTAAACATGTGAGTGGCAACACCAAACATAAGTACGTCAGTTGTCAATACTATCGTCGAATTATAGTTTTCTTCTCTTATTTTTAATTGTTTTCATTAAACTGCAATATATTGAGACCAAACTACGCATAAAAGGTTGAGAAATGAGTAAAGGAAATCAGAGTGGTGCGTGGGAAGTAGGCATGTGCGAAACATGTCCGGGAGCGGATTGAACATGGAACGGTTCCTTACACAGTCGGCACCATGTTCAGGAACCATGTCCGCGGACACGTTTCCCGGACATACCTACCTAGTTCATGCAATCCACGCTGATATAACATGTGTAGATATATATGAAAAGGTTCAATTTTTTTATATAGGTACTACTGAGGGTAGCAGACAAGCATGTGTTTAAGTATATAGTTAATATTTAAAATGAGATCAGTTCAGAACAGTATTTGCATTTTCCTTTTTTTGAGTCCTTTTTTTCAATAAAATGATCCCAAAGTATGCTGATTTTTCTATGAGATGGCATTTTCAGATGAAGTTAATAATTAGAAAGTTCTCAAAGCCTTATTATTTTCGAAATAATTGTCATAAATAAAAACTGCACTACCTAGGTATGTGCAAAGTAAATTACTATTTAAATCTATTCACTTACTCACTATAGAACTCAATAAACTATTATTACTTATCAAAGACAGTGTAATTTGTTAAAAATAATTGGAAAGTATGGTGTAAATAAAGTATTCGGAACACGCACGCATTCGCAACTAATAAATAAATGCATCTAAACGCTAAAATACGAACGTCGCCGCAGTCACTGCGCAAGTAGATAATTACGTAACACGAAATGCGACTCGGTCCGGTTCGGCTGCGCTTAGTGCGCTTCGGTAGTCGGCTGCTGTTCGCAAACCCGAACCGCTCCGGCCGAACCTGCACATGCACATTGGAGTATACTCCGCGCTCCACGCTCCGAGCGCCGCGCGCCGCGCGCTCTATTCATTCCATGCTCCGAGTTCGCTTACTCGTTCCGGACATGAACATGGTGGAACTGTTTAGGCGGAGCGGTCGGATCGGAACTATATAGCTCCGGGAAAGGACATAGTTCCTGGAGCTATAACGGTCCGGAACTACTCACCTCTAGTGGGAAGTGATTTTCAAAGTTTTCCAGCAATGAATCACGGATTACTAAATGGGATTTGGAGGACGTTAATGAGCGAACAGCATCTTTGATGGGTATGTAATCATGTTATTATTTGTTTTGAATCTGTCTGAACTTACAAATTTACTGAATTTACGATTTGGAGGCAAAAAAGGCATTGTTTACATTGCAAATTTTTAGGTTCAATTAAAAACTGTCAGTAGGTCATTTTTATAGTGCGATCAAAATTTTTGATATGATGGTACAACTCGTTCAATCTTTACCAATTTTTTATTTGAATTAATTGCTTCAAGTCAATAACTTGTTGCCATTCAGTAATTAATTATTAAATTATTATTTTTACTCTTTACAGGAAAATCAGAGTATAGTTGGCGGATAGTTAACGAAGGTTTTAAGAATGATGGAAAGTTTGAAACTCCTGGAAACACATGAAAGGTCGGCCGAAGAAAGAAATGGATAACTTTAATATTTGTGGTGACAGTGGTAACTGTACTGCTGAAAGTGGCGATGAAACGCATTTCAATATTTAATATTTAAAATCCGGAGTGATTATTCTTTGTAACTGATTGAATTTATTAAATGATTAAGTTTGAGTTTCAACTAACTTTATTCTGGATCTGGTTCAATAACTTTATTCTAGATCTGGTTCAAAACTTTATACTGCACCTGGTTTAATAAATAAAACAGAAACAATATTATGACTGCATAATGTGTTTTATTTTATTAACTCATTTTACTAGGAACGAACTTCTAGTATCAAGATCATTTTAGTCGCACTATATAGGGTTGCTACATGAATTCAGCAGCGCCCTCATTTAATTTCACGACTTTATAGACAAGCTATACTAGCGCAACCACGCACTATACAATTTTGCACCATTTTTTGAGTTTATACTTATAATTAACTTTAAATATGTTAAAAACCTAAACAGACATAAACAACCGCCATATTGTTTATTGATAGTTGACCTGTAGTACTAATGTTGCCACATTACGTACTGAATCCGTAGAAAATGGGAATGTAATTCACTGATTCCTGATTCGACAACCCAATCATGCATAATAAATGGCTTATAATTTTTCAATTTCCACATTAATATTCGTAATCGAACTATAGAGTTATTTATAAATCATTTTACTTGCATTTTTGGTCAGTATGGTCTATTTCTATAGTTTACTAGGAGATACTATTAAGAAGATAGCAACATTGTACAAATACACGAAAGAGAAGTTGGCCCACAGAGAGTGAGATATATACATGTAGGTATTTGACTCAAGCTGTTCTTCCCAGTTTGGCCTCCATGTTTATCATAGCTTCATGCATTGAACGCGCTTCAAAAGAAAAAAGAAATGATGACCTAAAAAGCATAAATCTACGTATGTAGGTATATAAAAATGAATTTATTATTAAATAGGTAATGCTTAGGTAATGTTAGAATAGACAGAGTGGAACCATGGACCTAGGAATAACACTATGGACGGAGCCATGGGAACAAAAAAGTGACGCTGCATAGTCAGCCAACTTTCGTATACGTATACAGTCGCCACGCACACTCTCACATCATAGTCAGCCACTTCGCGGCAAACGTCGGCCGAATCGGTCGATCTGTCAGTTTAAGCGGGAAGAAAAAAAAATCAAATACAACATGTCTTGTGCAGTGAAATGGTGTAAAAACCGTAGTGACAGGAAGAAAATAAATCCAGGGATCACATTTCATAGGTTAATCAATATTTCAATCACTTAATGTTTATCTAATAATTATACATAAATGTTCATTCAATATTTCAAAACAAAATTCAATTGTTCGGTACAAAACCAGTGATCCCAACATAAAAGTGTGCAAATTTCCCCATATTTTGGGGAAATCTGTAAATTGTGTGACTTTATGATGAAATAGCATAAACTATTTATTAGTAGTGATAACCGTAGTGATTTAACTTCTTTTTTATAAATACATGGGATTAGGAATCGCAAAAATACAAATTGTAACTAATATGAATTTTTTAACTTTTTTTGTTAATTAGGTACCTAGTTTAATCGTGTGAATATTTCCCACGGTTACCATCCATGTAAGTTTTTTTTTATATAGGTATAATGAAAAAAATAATGTAAAAAATAACTAAAATATTATTTTCATTAATTTATGATAAAATAATATTTCTAATAATAATGCACGAATCACCTTTAATGATTGTTCATTTATATATTTTAAAATTTACCAAATAATTCTCCCTATTCCTCAACTCAAATAATAAAAAATGGGGAAATTTAGGTAAAACCTCGCATCCCTACAATTTACTCACACAATGATTAATGCCCGCCATTTTTTGACACAGACTAGTTACTCTAGGCACTCCGTCCATAGTTTTCCTAAGTCTATGAGTGGAACAATGAAAACATGGTATTACTTTTTTAGCCATAGAATGTGAATAAGTAGCGTAGGACTGAAGTAGGGTATGTCACATCACAATATTTATAATTAGTATTGTTTTATGAGGCAACCCCGAATAAGTACGTCATAGAAATATTAACATTCAAGTTGATGAGTTGCGTTGCGATGAATAAATAAATAAAGATGGCGGATTGTGACTTGAATGTTGTATCGCTCTGTGAAACTGTGTACACTTCTAAAAGTTTTACATAACCCCTGTACGGAGGGCATTTCTATCGACTGTGAAAGTGAATTATCTTGTGCTAAAATTGATATCATTTCGTGTATAAGTGCAATATAAAATTGCAAATGAACGAAAATACTATAAACGCATTTAAAGATGGCGACGCGAAGCTATCTGCTGAAACCGTGGCGCCATCTACAGTAGATCTTGCGAACATAAAGTTCGATGGGAACGTTAGAAAAAAAAGAAGGCGCGGGAAATCTAAACGAAAACTATTGAAACCTTTTGCAAAAATTCCGTGGCAAGACAGAAGAAGAAATGACAAATCTAACAGGAATAACAGGTTCAGGAAGCTCGTTCTGGCAAAAACTCATGCCCCATTTAATAACAATCAATTTTTAATGGAAATTCATAAACCGGAACCCGAAAATAGCTTCCATATTTTAAGGACTCCGTCGGCTCGCACCCGTGATTCTAGTTTCAGTGTAGATTCCGAGGATAATTATTTTTATTCGCTACCTGAAGATGAAGAGGAATACTTGACAAAAGAGTTCTCAAGTGTTTACGAAGATGCACAAAGTGAAAGACTATCCAGTATGTCCAAAGATGACCTTATCCAAGAGTATCTTATACTGGAAGCAAAATATGATAATCTTGTGAAAAGAACAGAACGTTCTAAAGCTAAGTGCATTGAAGAAGACAAAGAGCCAACAGTAACTGATAAAGATGTATCTATTACTGATAAGGACATCATGATAACAGATAGAGATACCTCAGGAACTTCTGAAGGGTCAAGTGCAGTTGATGAAAACTCATTTAGTGAATTAATGCAGAGAACGAAAGAACAAGAAGACCAGATACATTCTCTGCAATTGGAAAATGATAAGCTGAGGCTTGAAAACGAACATTTGCGACAGAGGTCTCGTGTATCCTCAAGTGCAGACTCTGAAAGTGATAGTTCCTCAAGTTCTGACAGTGATAGCAGCTCCAACCAAAGTTTAAGCCCTGCACATGAGCCTGTACTTGAAAATAACATTGTATCAAATGGAAATCATGTTCATATTAATGGCCAAAATGAAGAGACTGATGGCTTGGAAATTGCCTATCCATTGGTTAATGGTTCTCACGAATAAGCTATTATAAAATATCATTGCCTTTTCTTTATAGATATAGGGAGTATTTAAGAATTATTGTATTGTTAGGCTGTTACAGTGAATAATTTTATATTCCATGGTGGCAATGAATAATAGAACTTAGAGTAAAACTTCATTAATTTAATTTTTGACTTGAACTTTCACTGTACATTACAAATGGTTGATGCTCTTGTCAAACTGGGCATTTAGTTTAAGATTGATTTGTATGTAAAGGATTTTTCAAATATAAGTTGCATATCTCTTTAACAATTCTAAGATTTTTAAATTTTTTTTAAACATTGTTGACTACTAATTATCTTTTTACCTACATCTCTTCCTTCTGAATTATTCAAAATTTCAAGAGATTTAAAACCATTGTTTAAAAAAAACATTAAAGTTTTATAATTGTTAGATGTGTCAAGATTTGGTTCTATACAACTGGCATGCTTGTGAATATTATATTAGTAGCAATTAATTATAAATTGACTTTTCCAAATAGATCTCACTTTTATGTTTGAACAGTGGGATATAATATATTCTATGTTAGATTAAGGAAAACTGTTGTAGTTACTGAACATTTATTTTATATAATTATGTACTATGCTCTTTTTTAAGTTTGCTGTTGAACTTTTATGTAGATTTTTTCTTAAACTAAATTGAAAATTGAATGTGTCAAAGGCCTTTTTAGTATTTATTGTGTCATACCTATATTGTAATAATTTTCAGCTGCATCATTAAAAACAGTAAAATACCAGGTTTTTGTAAGAATCAAATGTTTTATTTTCCTTATTCTAAAATTAAAAAATATCGGTAGTATTGTTGTACATAAACAAAATTAAATACTTAACATTCTTTTTATCAGAACTTTTACTCATAGACCAGTGCAGATAGCTATGAAAATGGTAAAAAGTAAAAGAAATTTATAGTAGGATGAAACCTGTTGTAAAAGGAAGAGAATATAATAAAAATGATAGGAAAAATAAATTACGGGCGATCTGAGCTCGGGAAGGGGGGAGGGGGGTGAGTTTTAAGGGTAAAAACGGTTTATCTCGATTTCCGGCAAAACTACAAGTCCTATGGAAAAAAGTTAAATGACAAAGTTGTAGGTAATAAAGAGACCTACAACTTTTCTATTTAAGTACACTTTTTTCACATAACCTCAAAAAGTATGTTAAAAATTCAAATAATCAAGTTTTTGGTTTTTTATTTTTATCTTAAGCAAAACAAATTTGTTTTCCACGAAATTTGGTGAAAACTTAGCTTTTTATGTCCCAAAGACACTGTAATTTTTTTGATTTGAAATACTCTTTTTTTCAGCTTATTTTGACTAAATATCGAAAAACCACCCCAATTTTCAATCGAAAAATCTCACGTCAAAATATCAGCTTTTTAAAAAAAGTCAAAGAGTTTTTTGTTCTCTGAAATCTCTTCTTTCTGATAATGTAAAAATATATATGCATTGCTATGGTAAATGTTCTCAGAAAATGCAAAGAAGAAAAACTCGAATTCGAAATTAACATTTTTGTATTTAGTCATTTCCTCGTTGAGGTGGGATGAAAAGTTACATGTTGCACTATAACTTCATGGTTGCACTCGAGTGCAAAGATTTTTCACCTTGTGCTCTTTTGATTCCCTCGCTAAAGCTCAGGGTTCTATTTTGTGATTATTGTATTTAGTCATTTCCTCGCTGAGGTGGGATGAAAAGTTACCTGTTGCACTATAGCTTCATAGTTACACTCGAGTGCAAAGATTTTTCACCTTGCGCACTTTTGATTCCCTCGTTAAAGATCTGGGTTCAATTTTTAGAACCCTTCGCGTGCTCAGTTTTGATGACCGAGCAAGCGAAGGGTTCATAATTTGAATCACGAGCGCAGCGAGCGATTCACAAAATAGAACCCTGAGCTTTAGCGAGGGAATCAAAAGAGCACAAGGTGAAAAATCTTTGCACTCGAGTGCAACCATGAAGTTATAGTGCAACATGTAACTTTTCATCCCACCTCAACGAGGAAATGACTAAATACAAAAATGTTAATTTCGAATTCGAGTTTTTCTTCTTTGCATTTTTTTTTAAAAAGCTGATATTTTGACGTGAGATTTTTCGATTGAAAATTGGGGTGGTTTTTCGATATTTAGTCAAAATAAGCTGAAAAAAAGAGTATTTCAAATCAAAAAAATTATAGTGTCTTTGGGACATAAAAAGCTAAGTTTTCACCAAATTTCGTGGAAAACAAATTTGTTTTGCTTAAGATAAAAATAAAAAACCAAAAACTTGATTATTTGAATTTTTCACATACTTTTTGAGGTTATGTGAAAAAAGTGTACTTAAATAGAAAAGTTGTAGGTCTCTTTATTACTTACAACTTTGTCATTTAACTTTTTTCCATAGGACTTGTAGTTTTGCCGGAAATCGAGATAAACCGTTTTTACCCTTAAAACTCACCCCCCTCCCCCCTTCCCGAGCTCAGATCGCCCGTAATTTATTTTTCCTATTATTTTTATTATATTCTCTTCCTTTTACAACAGGTTTCATCCTACTATAAATTTATTTTGTCTCAAAGTCTATCGGCACTGGTCTATCAATTTTATAATCATAATCACACTTTCTGTTTTTTCACTTTTATGACAGGAGCATTAGGGTTGGTACCTTTATAAAACTGTTTCAACAAAGCCATGGCTTCATCAGCTAGTAAATTACCTGTTAATATGTAGTTATGTTCATAAAAAGCACTAACATCTAACACAGTTTTACCACCAAACCTATCATTAGCACATCCATATATTACTTCTTTTACATTAAGATTATTAAGTGCTGCTGAACACATTATACAAGGTTCTACAGTAACATATACAACTAAATTTTTAAAATAATATTTAAAGTCTATATTATTAACTTTACAGTAGTCTAAAACAGTATCAATACAATTAATTTCAGCATGTCTTGTTGGGTTGTGTGTTGCATTTACAGTGTTCCTAGATTGTGCAATGATATCAGAACCAACAGTAAATACACATCCTACTGGAACTTCTTGAGCTGCTAAGGCTTCTGCAGCTAATAAAAGAGCCCTATTCATAAATTCAGTCATTTCAAATTAATACTTCCAAAAATAAAACTATAGTTGTTCTACTATACAGTATCTTTGGTTCAATTACTAACTCAGGCACAAATTTCAAGATTCTTTTTGATAGTATTGCAAAAGATTAAAATTCATCAAGCATTCAATAGCTTTTTCTTCCCAGTTGTTATTATTCACTGTTCTCGGGCTGGGATGTGGTAAGTACAAGATCTGAAATGATAGTAAATAAACATAACTACAAACATGAACATTCTATCCACTGAAGCAATTTTGTATTGTACATTAGGCTACACGTTATTACCCTATCATCTATTAAACACTATTGTAAAATTTTACATTAGTCTACTCTAGTGTCTGAACACTCTGAACCCACATTGCAGATAGGTATTTAACAAAAAATACTTGGGTCATATTTTCTATTAGAAAGGTATTGGTCAGACTTAAAAGGTCTGCCTCAATGCAACTGGTTAAGTAGAACCTAATTACGCCGCAAGTACATACCTATATTATCATACAAATTTAATTAACTACAAGAATTTTAGATTACAGGAAAACACAAGTTTTATTCCGCTCGTAAGTTCGTTCAATGATTAATAGAGCAATATAGGTAACTGCGTACATACACAATATGTTGCGGTTCTATTCTGCCCCACGATGTTACCAAGGCTGCATAAAAATTATAATGCTTGCTAAGTTATATAGACTGGGAATTCGTGGATACCTGTTGGCTGTACCTGTACGCTGGATACGGTCGTACTTAAGTAACCGCTCACAAGCAGTTACTGTGGGGGGATTCAGGTCAAATTTCATCGATATACCCTCTGGGGTACCGCAGGCAGGGCCATCTCGGACCACTACTTTATTGCGCTTATTTTTACGACATTGGAACGTGTTTTAGAAATGCACATCTGTTGTACGCAGATAACAAAAAGATCTACATGAGTATTAAATCTGAATTGGACTGCAAGTTGGTACAACGCGATCTTAACGCTTTATTTTTATACTATAACTAAGTATAAACGCAATAATATCTCGATTAATACTGGCAAGTGTCAATGCATTAGTTTCAGTCGTTGTAAAAGCCCTATAAAGTACACCTACAAATTTGGCGACAGCATAGTTCCGAGGGTGGACCAGGTTACAGGATCTGTAGGTTGTGTTGGACTCCAAGATCCAAGATGCTATTGTCGCATCACATGAACGCCATTGCTAGTAGGGCGTTCAGAAATCTCGGCTTCGTTGTGCGCACGTGTTCTCAATTTAGGAATATCAGTTGTCTCAAAACAGTTTACCGAGCATACGTACAAAGCTATGGCAGTCCTGTTTGATGCCCTCAGTATCTTAGATAATATCGATAAGATAGAAAAACTACAAAAGCGGTTTCTGAAACACCTTAACTTCAAGACCAAGGAGACGACATGTTTCGTATCTTAATGATTGTAAACATTATTTATTACCCCTATATAGCAGGCGTGTGTAAACGGACATAAGTTTCTTGTTTTCTATCGTAAGAGGTGAAATTGATGACTGTCATACTGAATTTCGAAGTTCAAAATAGCGATGAACTGTAGCCCTAAAGTACCGAAACGCGACTCCCGGTAGTGCGAAAGTGCGCCACATCGATACCCATAATTTTGAATGTTCTCCGCCGCTAAGCATGTTAACCTCAGGAAATACACAATCATACTACAAATTTTCATGCGGCAGAAAATTGGTCGGAGCGTAATTTTTTTTACAACTTTAACATGTAATACCTTCGACTCCGCCCGCTACTTACAACGCCTACAATGATCCACATTGTAGGCGCTGCAACAGAAGTGATTCCATTGCATTGCAGATTGCAGAGAAGATAACAGAAGAAACGAACGAATTACGGTCCGGTAGATGGCTCCACCGGCGCGCCCTAAGGCGTAGAATAAATCGGAAAATTTCGAGCATCTAAGATGGGTCCAGGTAGCTCAGTTGGTCAGAGCATTCCCCCTGTAAGGGACTGGTCACGGGTTCGAGTCCAGTCCTGGATGATCATTTTTTCCGATCACCCACAACTTCGTTTGCGTGTTATAGATTTTTAAGGTTTCAATTTTTTTACCAGGAACCCTAATTCTTTTTGCAAAATTAAAGTTGCCCTTGTTCCATCCAAAATCCCATCAAAATCGGTCCAGCTGTTTTGGTATATGTACTGTGTACAAGCATCCAAATGCACTTATTAAAAAGTGATTATTGTAATATTACAAAAAGACCCTCCAATTTTATACATCAAAAATATTTTAAGTTTATTTGTTATTTATTTTTTAAATATTTATAAATTACCTCAATTGGCGTCATCGGTGGATATCTTTCAAGTGTTTTCTTTGCTCTAGTTTCACAGAATTTACCTATAGCAACTATCTTTTCCACTTTATATAGTTGAAGAACTTTGCTGAATATTGGATCACATATTTTGTACAAATCATCGACTTCGCTGACCTGAAAAGTAACAGTTAAACAAATTTAATTATGCAAGTTATGCTAAAGTAATATTTATCTCTGCAGTTTGTGCAAATGACATTATTAAATTAAATCACTAACAGTTTGGAGTCTCTTTTATATATATTTTGTTTTAACCATCTAATATCTCACATCATATTTTCAATTACAAAAAGAAGATTGAACTTAAACCCATGAGAGTCTGGGGCCAGTAGCTTAAGCATGTCCTAAGCAAGCTATCTACTGAAACAAACTATTTCAAAGTATTTTGTATTCCTTACTCTAAAATCACTTGGAGTGAGATTGCATCCACTTTTGGTCATCCACTGTTGAGGCAAATAGTTAAATACAAAGCTGGTCTTGAAAAAGTTTTCTGGTGTGCCACACAATGACTTGAATAAGCCCCAAAATCTCTTACCACTTATCTGAAATCAATCCACATTAAATCAATGTTGATAGGACATTCACTACCCCTAAACTGGAATATGCCATGGGTGGATTCACGTTTATCACACATGTTGACTGTAATACAAAGTCGCCTGATATGTGAAAGCACTGTCTCTCCAGTGTTTAATGAGCAGGCTATCATAATTATACATACAAATCATACTTCTAACGAATATTGTTTTTAATAAAACAAATATATACATCAGTGCCAACGTAGAGGTAAGCAAATTGTAAGATGTATAAAATTATTTATTGGCCTCAGCCAATTTTAATTTTGGAAAAAGTATTAGGGTTCCAAGTGAAAAAAAACCCTAAAATCTAAGCCTATGCAGATGAAGTCGCATGCACAGCTAGTAATTCATATAATTAATTAAGTCTCATTTACCAGTTTAAAAATATATTACTTTGAATATTGCTTTCTTGTATACTGTTACTGTAGGTGGCAAACCACTTTTTTTAAGATTATTTACTTACTTTAAAAGTAAGAAACAATGTTTTGAAGCAATACATATTGTTAGACCATTTGTGATATACATAAGATAATTTCAACTTAGAGACCAAAAATACTTTCCTTATATACTCACTTCGGTTCTACTACATTCAAACCCTAGAACAGGACGGGCCACAATTTCTTGCAGAGGTTTCCCCACAGGCCCAGATATTCCCAACCAGTCTCTAACGGACGAAATTTCACCAAAAGGTACCTGTACACATTCAAATAAGCGCTATGATTACTAATCTAGGTACTTGAACAGTTTTTATATGAAGTAGACTATAACAATGTTACAGTTTTGGTCATGGCTTAATATTTCCGTCATAATTTCAGGTTAAGGACATAAAATAAGATCTACATAAAACCTGTGCTAATTGCTGAGCTGTATAGGATATAGGTACATATAACTTGAACTTTAACAGAAAAAACTTGTAAGTATATTATATATCTTACTCCAGTTTGAGACATTCCCCAAGGTCCAGGATTCATGCCAAAGTACATAACGGATTTTGTAGTGTTACAATATTTTCGTACATACATTTCAAATGTATGTCTAGCATAAATAGTGGGATTGTATACAGCCTGTATTTTACTGGGCATGTGAAACTGTTCGAGATAAAAGTTCAATTCATCTACTAAGTTCAAAAAATCTTCGGCTATGACTTCAGAATTGGATTGTTTGGAATTGTAGAAAAAGGATGACACTACATTTTGTTCCATCATCATTTATCAAATCAGTTCAAATCACTGAGCGATTATTATTTCAGGTCAGTGGTTCAAATCTATTCGAAACTTCACTTCACATCAAAGTTAAGTTAAAATCACTGATTTACTATTATTAGCAACTATATACATAGGTATTAATTAACAACAACAGTTTGAACTGTTTAAAGTGCCTTAAATATCCGTATGTCCGTAGTTTTACACAAATTTAATGTAGGTAGTGTAGGTACATTAAGGCAGGGTTAATAAAATCTGGCTCATACATATCTTCTTATCTGTGATCTGGCTACCTTGTTGGGTAGGTACCCCAACTTTTTTTCTACACAAAACAGATTAATATGGTATAAACTTGGTAAAAACCATGAAGCTATAGGTACCTATAATAGTAAAAACCCAAGGTCAAACTTGTTTTTGTTTGGTGGTGCACGATATAATGGCCGGTTTGACACATTACAATAGTGATGTGAAATGTCAATTTACTCTCGATAAAAATATAATCAAATCTATAAGTTTTTATTGCAAGCAGTACTTACCTACCTGATTCAAAAACTTAAGTAAAAAAATATAAATTTTTACCTACTAAATACATTTGAACGAACTGAATATTGGAATTAGGAATGAAATAAATAAATAAATAAATATGCTATAAATGAAAATGAGTATATATTAATCCAGCTTCCTTCAGTGATTGCACTAACTTTTATCTTGTTGGATACTCCTTCCGTAAATAGAAGCTACACACATGTCTTCGACTGGTTTTGCTCGTTTTTTTCCGTTTTAATGTGTGAAGTTTATTTTCTTCTGTGCCAGTCTCGCCAAATTTTTCTTTAGTTATCTATTCGTCTAACAGTTATAGGTAAAATTGACCTTCCATTTTGAAATTCACGATCGAAATGTTACGAAGGCGTATCTATAAACGAACACACATGCCTGACCGTACGTTCGGCCATATCGACGAAATCCACAACAAAAGGCGTAAACAGAGTAAGTTGAGGGCCACCATTATAATTATCACTGTTAGTGTATGTAATGGGGACCCCTTCCTGAGACTTTACCATCAGGCGAGATTTAACATTTAGCTTACCATCAGGCGAGGAGGTCTAAACTATATCGCAATCGCAGGGCACTCCTAGTTTGTACTTTTCGAAGCAATGTCAAGTCGAAAATGCTTTGTTTTGAAGTAAGTTTGCCGGGAGGTATTATTGGGCTTGCTAGTGGTCCTAGTGTCGATTATATAGATTTTATTTAAAAAAATTGAATTTCGAAAAACAAATACCGAGTTGTGTGAAATAAGTACACCAATAGTTAATTATAATCTTATAAAGATAAAAAATAAATGATCGTGGGACACTAATATACATTATATAATTCAGAAATCAATGTCGACATCGATGGGGAGGAATTCTTCGACACCTAAACTTTTTAAAAAAAAAATTGTACATACTTAATATTTTCTAAGATAGTTTAATAATAATTCTGTATAAATAAAATTAGTAAATTAAAATTAAATAATGTTATTTATAAGAGAATATTAAATTCATGTAATAAATAAATATTGTGTCCTAAAATTATACCTACATTCGATAAAATTTTATGACTTACTGTACGTCACTATTGACAATAAAGAACAGTAATTTGCTCTTTCAAAATGTCACAATAATTAATACGAAACTTCATGAGCGGACAAACGTCAAACCGGCCATTATATCGTGCCGCTACTGTAATATTTTGTAAACCACAGACAAGACAACGAACATTTTTTTTTGGCATTTAATGAATGACCTGGTAACTAAAGACTTTTAGCCGTCAAGTCCTATATTTTGAGACTACGAGGTCAGTGACCAACACCGTCCTAGGTCTGTATAGTGTACAGACCATAATGATCACATTGCATTGATTACTGGTTTGTATATCAGCTTGATCTGTGGTTAAAATCAAATTCATTAATTCATCGATAAGTTTAAGGACATGACTTTAACAGGAAAACAGCATGAAGCTATAGAATGGTAAACAGGAACCTGCAAATTCATTCGTGTTAGGTTGGCAGCCAACAAGGAAATTTCTAATGTTCTTGGTTGGCCATGGTCATGAAGCTATAGATAAACATGGAGGCCTCACTTCCAATACCTACTTGATGCTCAGTCTGTATTTACTATCTTGCTCTCTGTGGGCCGACTTCTCTTTCTAAGTATGATAACCTTCTAAGCAAGAAATCACCATTTAAACAAGTTTAAACACTTACGCGTGGAATTTTATATCACATCCTTGACGCCACGTACTACCGCAACCACGCACTATACAATTTTGCACCATTTTTTGAGTTTATACTTATAATTAACTTGAAATATGTTAAAAACCAAAACAATAATAAACAACCGCCATATTGTTTATTGATAGTTGACATGTAGTACTAATGTTGCCACATTACGTACTGAATCCATAGACAATGGGAATTTATTTCACTGATTTCCTGACTCAACAACCCAATCATGCATAATAAATGGCATAAAATTTTTCAATTTCCACATTAATAATCGTAGTCGAACTATAGAGTTATTTATAAATCATTTTACTTGCATTTTTGGTTAGTATGGTCTATTTCTATAATTTACTAGGAGATATTAATAAGAAGATAGCAACATTGTACAAATACACGAAAGAGAAGTCGGCCCACAGAGAGTGAGATACCGACATGTAGGTATTTGGATCAAGCTGTTCTTCCCGGTTTGGCCTCCATGTTTATCTATAGCTTCATGGCCATGGTTGGCAGCTTTGCATCGTTTAATGAACATGAACTTCATTTTTGACGTCTTAGGTAAATACCTAAAATTCTAAGAAACCTAGGAGTTTTGGCGCCAACGCTGAAAAAGACACATCGGGGCATTGTATCATTTTCTAAAATTAGTGTAAAATGTAGTTATTATGTGTAAAAACGGTGGATTTTTAAACATAACATCTTCAGCAACGTGCACGAGTTCGGGAAAGTGGTATATTACCGTGAATTGTGCTTTTCAACGTTGATTCCAAAACTCCATAGAAGCCTCTAGTAAAGTCTCCACTATTTTACTGGGGTAAGACTATGACTGACTGATTTGACTATTGACTGACCTTGACTATGACTGACTGAAAACGCTGCAACTTATTGCATTTGTTATAATTCTTACTTGATTTATCAATTTACTTGACACTTGGCATTCATACAATATTTGCCAAAGCAGGAGAAAAATAAAAAATAAGAAACCTATAGATCTACGATTTTTGACCTTATGTCTTTTTGCTGAATGCTGAAAATGAATAAAATGTATTTTGTTTGTGTTGTGCAATGTTGCATACCACAGATAAGAAGATATGTACTACGTATTGCATACAGAAGATTGAAGAACACTTTTGACTTATATTATTATAAAATATCCTGTATAAAAATATAAAATATTATAATATCCTGCCTGGTGGTGTTGTTTTAGCATGTGTGTTGAGTTCTTGTGAATAAATAAAAATACTTAGTTGAGTTGTATTGTAAATTCTTTCTTTTTGGTTTCTGTGGACTACTGTTTTGCTGGTCATTGAAGATACATTTCGGTTTTCTTGACTGCTCTTGACTTGGATAAGTTACAATCAGTATAGTGTTCATGAAATTCGTCATTAAATGTTTATATAAATGTCTGTTCTAAACGAGGATATTATTCGCAATATAGTCAAAAATTACAGTGTCCCATTGGTATTTCGCGGCTTTGTTCAAAATTGGCCAATATGTCAATGGAGTGTAGAAAAGTGGTGTTCAGTTTTTGGAGAAAAAGAAATACCATTTCGATGTTTAAAAAAAGATTTTATCACAGACGAACCTTGCTGGGAAAGACGCTGCTTTGTTAAAAATATGACATTTAAAAGTTTTGTAGATAACTCTGCAACAAGCGACGAGTGGATGTATTTTGATTATAAATATATTTATCAATGGTTTAACGCAGATGACGAATTTTATAAGGTATTCGTATAAAATGCTTACATACTACTGTCCATTTTCATGTAATATGAATTTTTGATTACCTCTTTTCAATTAACTTTTAGGATATAACTTGGAAGCAATTTGGTTTTGCTGATAAAGGTGCGGCAGATGCGACGTTATGGGTAGGCAGCCGTGGCGCTCACACCCCTGCTCATCAAGATACTTATGGGGTTAACATTGTTACTCAGTTGTTTGGAAAGTAAGTGCTTAAGGATAATACAAGAATTGAATTCAGATCTCTGCTCAGTAGTAAAGACTGTTATTAACATTAATATTTTGTTTAAGAAAACGCTGGATTTTTTTTCCTCCGGAGGCAGGGGGCTTGAAGCCCACAAGAGTGCCATATGAAGAGTCTAGTGTGTACAGTGAATTGAACTTCTACTGTCCAAATAATTTGGATGTTTTTAATAGTGAGTATAAGTATTTAAATTTTTGTTAAACCTGTTACTAACTAAATTAATATTCATGAAAATCTAGATCTAGAAGACAAATATGTAGAGTGCAAACATTTTTCACATTTAAATATGAATTCTATACCTATCGCTGGTCTAAAATACAAACATGTAAATTGCAAGATTTGGTACTTAGTATGTCTGTATTCTAGTATCTCTAGTCTGTATTCTACCATCAATATGTCCTATATCTTGGCTTTAAAGCAGGTAGGTTTAGGGTTGGCATAAGAAATAAGCTGCCATGTCAGTTTTAAGAGTTCTGAGGGAGGTATGAGAGAGCTCTTGTAGTCCGGTCTCGATGTGTTATAAAACAAGCAGCCACACTCAAAGTATGACACAGGTGTTATGTTATGATACTATGTGTGAAACTAAGATACTTTCTGCATCACCTTACTAATTTGCTCAGTAGACATAGGAAAATATAGAGGTAGGTTTGAGTTGAAAGGTACAGATGTCTATTAAAGAATTATGTCTCAATCAAACTTTTCAAAGATGGCAGCCAAAGGTTGACTCTTAAGACTCTGGAGCCGAAGAAATTAACTCATTCCCTTTTGTTCATTATTTCAATTACAAGGTCTATGAAGAAGATTTCCATCTCTGGTTAGTGTCTGTTATGTTACTGTATAATGTGTGTGATGGCTGCTCTAATGAACAAATTGTAAAATGTTGTCATAAATTTTAAATTAGTGTTCCATTGTTCTAGGCTTAACTGGTGGCCGTATGGTAGAGCTGTCCGCTGGCGATGCTCTCCTGGTACCAAGAGGCTGGTGGCACTATGTACAGAACATAGACCCTCTAAATATCGCACTCAACATTTGGTTACCTCATGTATGTATTCATATATTATATTCAATTTTCTGCGTATAATATAAATATATATATAAGCATGATACAATGACCTTTAACTCCTTAGCTTTGTATTGTACCGCCCAGGTGAGGTCAAGTAATACATACTCTCTTTACTGTTCCTTTTTTGTAAGGATTATACCTACCTACTTCACTCAATCAATCCTGATCAATCTAATCACATGCACATTTAGACCTGGTTAGTCTGTAGTCTCCCAATTTATTTGATTAGATTATTAGGATTTGAATATACTTAACCCTTATGGATCCCTACGGGTAACACCCCTGCCGGCTAGCGGAGGCGGTTATGTCGGACCCGAACTAACTAATCGGGCAGGTGGCCTATAAGGCATTTCCCTCGCAACCTGTCTGTTCCAAGGCCATCTCCGGTTTCGATATGGTTTTCTAATATATCTGACAAGGCCACAGAATACATGACAAGGCACAATAATAGTGTAGTAGGTACCTACCGTAATACACTTCAGAATAAGTTCGAGATTTATTATTATAGATTAACCCTGCATCATAAGAAGGATGCGATTTTGCGTAGGGATTATATAATAGGTATTTGTTTTCTGCACTTCTCCATATAAGCTATACGTAAATATTCCAATTCTGAAAAGGGATCCTAAGTTTTTGCTTTACGTATTTTTATTATTATTATATACCCAAGGCGCAAGTGCGCTCCCTACATCGATAAACAATCAATATATTTATACCTATAACTAAAATACACTAAAATATTGTTGACAGGAAAAAGACGGCTCAACACGCGTGTCTGAAGCTCTTATTAAAATATTTGTAGCTCAAATATGCAAGGATCTGCCGCAGGAAACTGCAAAATTAATAGTTAATCCTAACGAGGTACGTATTGTGGTGTGGTGATACACGTATGATGATTAATGTGTGTAGTTTTTAATTATTAAGATCCGTAACTAATTGTTCATTATATCTTCCTGTCATGATTAAATGTGTTGGTATGTTACGAATTAACATTTAAATAAGATAAAGTTAAATAAATAAATACGCTTTAATGAACTAAAAAGTGAGGAAATATTTTGTTTAATTATCGCAAAAATATTGCGGATTTTAAAATTTTTTTGATCGCTACCTATTTGTACAGGCAAAGTTATCAATTAAAAAAAGAAAGCACAGCAAAACGGTATTGGGATATTATTACAAGTTTTAGTAAAATTATTTTTATACATTTCTTTGTTAAACTTATGACGTGTAAAATGATGACGTACCTACCTACCTATAACTATAATACATACGGTGTTCCGTCTATCTAAGTCTTTGACCAGGTACCCCGGGTATACCCTGAGAAGGAACTCCCCAGGGACCCTGGAAGACTTTGGCCACCATAACGCAGGTGACCCCGCCGTTCCAATATGATACGAGTAGGTATGGCCTGCAAATCGTGGATGTTTTTTTTTTTTTTTTTTTTTTTTTTTTTTTTTTTTATACCACTTAGGTGGCAGACAAGCACACGGCCCACCTGATGGGAAGTGGTCACCGTGGCCTAGGGACGCGTGCAACACCAGGGGCATCACACTCGCGCTGCCGACCCCGCAAAAACCTTCTAATGCCCTTCTTGAAGAACCCCATATTGTAGTCGCTAGGGAAAACCACGGCAGGGAGATCATTCCACAGCCTAAGCGTGCGCGGAATAAAATTTCTTTCAAACCTTACAGTGCGCACTGCAGGCGGATGCAATGTGTGAGGATGAATTCCCTGCCTGTGGCGAGCGGTGCGATGATAAAAAGTGGCCGTGGGCATCATGTCGAACAATTCATCTGAACACATACCATTATATAGGCGGTAGAAGACGCACAGTGAGGCGAAATCTCTCCTCAGGCTAAGCGGCTCCACACCGCCTAAAAGTATGGGATTGTCGACTATCCGCAGCGCACGTCTTTGTACCGACTCGAAGGGGTCAAGCTGGTATGCAGGTGCCCCGGCAAAAAGGTGACAGCAGTACTCCATGTGGGGCCGGACTTGTGACTTATAAAGAATGAGTCTTTGCCCCGCAGTGAAGTACTGCTTCGCCCTGTTGAGCACTCCAAGTTTCTTAGATGCCAACTTGACCTTGTCTTCGAGGTGATTACGGTACTGGACGTCACTGGAGATATCGACACCAAGGATCCCTATACTCGAGGAGATGGTGAGTGGTGTGTTCAGGAATTGTGGCGCTACAATGAATGGGGTTTTCTTAGCGGTGAATGCACAAACTTTGTATGTTTGGATGTTTTAAAGAAAGGCCATGAAAGTAGAAGGAACGAAAAGTGTACCAGGATTCTAGCAAGCGGAAACACGATGTGGTCTCTACCTACCCCATTAGGAAAGACTACACTTTATGTATTTCTTTGAGAAAAATGTTGTCTTTTATGACATCAAGCCAGCATCTTTGAATCAACTCCACCTAGTCGCGTTCATTAGATACAAAATATCTAAAACAGAGTTTTTCTCAGAATATTCATTCTATTTATTTATATGACAACGTAACATGCTTGCGAAAAGATTACAACAATCATGAGATCATGTAGGTAATGACATCATGGATGTTATGCGTTTATGACTGTAATCTGTTACGTCATCTTGAACTATTAAGGATGATTTTAACCTTTCGTTATTTTCTAGAGTGACCATGATACATTATATACTACCTAAACCCAATCAGGGTTTGATCTTTCACAATATACAGACAGCGCCGGATAATACTTGCATACAATGATGCTTTTCACCCTCTGGGGTCGGCAGAGTTAGTAGCGCGCCATCTGCTTTTCGGCTGTCCAATTTAGAAACCTATCTAACATAATATTAAATAACGAGTGTTTTTACATTTTTCGACCTTTTTTTTTTTTTTTTTTTTCGTGCGGAAATCCTCATGGATACCCACCCCGCGGCTAGCGGGGCAGGTTATGTCGGACTCTTACCGACTAAAACCGCACGCCGTCTAGGGTCTTCTGACTTTCGACCTTATAGATAACCCTCCACGTTCTAGGCTAGGGCATCAATAACTATCACTAGGTAGGTAATACCACTAGCCAATCTAGCCATTGCCCCAAGACTGTGCAATTAGTGTTTTGAAACCGTGCACCGTTAAAGATGCAAAAACGTTCTTCGAATCTCCTGTAAAATTTAATTTTAAGCGGATACTAGGTGATATGACATAGCCCTTCTGCTTTTAGACACTTCACGAGGTACCTCAACTTTCATCAAACGAGTTTCGGGTGCTTCGGACCTGCCCTTTTTATTTTTATGGTCTAAGAGTAGATAGGTGATATTAATATAAGTTTAAAAAAAAGTCTCAAGTTTTTTTTACCGTTGTTATTATGTTACTGCAATATATTACTATTGTTGTTAAAATTCCATTATTGCAGTTAGCTAATTATTGCCCTTTTATGATTTCATTTCTGACATCATGAGTGGAGGATGTGATACCTGCTAACATGCATGATACCAATAAGACGACACATTACAGTAGCGGCACGATATAATGGCCGGTTTGACACATTACAATAGTGATGTGAAATGTCAATTTACTCTCGATAAAAATATAATCAAATCTATAAGTTCTTATTGCAAGCAGTACAATACCTGATTCAAAAACTTTAGTAAAAAATATAAATTTTTACCTACTAAATACATTTGAACGAACTGAATATTGGATTTAGGAATGAAAATGAGTACTATATATTAATCCAGCTTCCTTCAGTAATGAGGATCAGTCACATAACAGAACTTTTAATTTTTAATTAATGAAACGTATGCGCTACAAATTTCTAAGCATTTTGTTTTTTAAATGATTAAAATCCGACAAGAAATGACGAAGTTATCGAAGATTTAAAATCGGCTGTTTTAAAACGCACACTCTCGCTGGATTTTTGTCGATGACGTCATGGCTCGCCTCGTGTGCGATGCCCTATGATAAACAGGCCGATACGTCAACGAAGAGCCTAAACCGCTGGACCTACAAACTTGAAATTTTGACAGTAGATGCTTTTTATGTTGTAGGAATCCACTAAAAACGGATTTTTAGAATTTTTACTCCTAAGGTGGCAAAATAAGGCATAAACATTTTATATGAAAGTTCTTCATTTTCAATGTTAGACGCATTAAATTTCATATACCTACTTCTGATTAGACATAAATATACATGTATACCAGCGTTTTCAAAATTTCACTACTAAAGGCGTAAAATAGGCGATGGCTGGTTGCATGAAAGTCCGTTATTTTGAAAGTAAGAAGCACGAAATTTGATACAGCTGCTTCTGGTTAAAAATAAACGTACCCCGGAATCGCGGTTTTTCAAAAATCCACCCCTAAGGGGGCAAATAAGGGTAGAGTGGTTGTATACCTAGACATCCGTTATTTGGGAAAGTGTTCAAGTTTCGATGAAATGATGTCCATTACTTGAGGACTGCACCTCAGCTTACCATCAGGCGGGATGCAGTCAATTCGGCGGACTGACAAATATAAAAACACCCCCAACCGGGGCGTTTTATGTTTGAATCGAACTGATTAAAACCGCATTATCTTTATCTTTATCTTTATCTTTATCTTTATCTTTATCTTTATCTTTATCTTTATCTTTATCTTTATCTTTATCTTTATCTTTATCTTTATCTTTATCTTTATCTTTATCTTTATCTTTATCTTTATCTTTATCTTTATCTTTATCTTTATCCTTATCCTTATCTTTATCTTTATCGTTATCGTTATCGTTATCGTTATCCTTATCCTTATCCTTATCCTTATCCTTATCCTTATCCTTATCCTTATCCTTATCCTTATCCTTATCCTTATCCTTATCCTTATCCTTATCCTTATCCTTATCCTTATCCTTATCCTTATCCTTATCTCTCCACCCCTTCCTAGTCCGCCCTCCGTCCACCCCTTCCGGCAGAACCCCTGGTGACACCCCGTGTGACACCCCTGGTGTTGCACACGTCCATATAGGCCACGATGACAGCTTCCCATCAGGTGGGCCGTGTGCTTGTCTGCCACCTACGTAGTATAAAAAAAAGAAAAAATACTTAATTCTATAATTTAAAAAAAATCATCAAATGTTTTATCCGAATAGCCCTATATTCTCCATGGCGGCGCGGCGCGGCGCAGCGGCGACGCACGACGAGGCGAGCGATGACGTCACAGGGTATTTCTACGCGGTGGCGAGCGTTTTTGAGATTACCGCACTAAAATGGCTATAACTTCGTCATTTTTGATCCGATTCAAATAATTTTTTTACAGAATTTATTGTTTTTTTTAGGTCTATAAAACTGCATACTCAGCTAAAAAAGTGACTGATCCTCATTGCACTAACTTTTTTCTCGTTGGATACTCCTTCCGTAAATAGTTGCTACACACATGGTCTTCGACTGGTTTTGCTCGTTTTTTTCTGTTTTAATGTGTGAAGTTTATTTTCTTCTGTGCCAGTCTCGCCAAATTTTTCTTTAGTTATCTATTCGTCTAACAGTTATAGGTAAAATTGACCTTCCATTTTGAGATTCACGATCGAAATGTTACGAAGGCGTACCTATAACGAACACACATGCCTGACTGTTTAGAACAGCTCTGCGTACGTTCGGCCATATCGACGAATTCCACAACAAAAGGCGTAAAAAGAGTAAGTTGAGGGCCACCATTATAATTATCACAGTTAGTGTATGTAATGGGGATCCCTTCCTGAGACTTTACCATCAGGCGAGATTTACCATTTAGCTTACCATCAGGCGAGGAGGTCTAAACTATATCGCAATCGCAGTGCACTCCTAGTTTGTACTTTTCGAAGCAACGTCAAGTCGAAACTGCTTTGTTTTGACGCAAGTTTGCCGGAGGTATTAATTGTGCTTGCCAGTGATCCTAGTGTCGATTATATAGATTTTATTTAAAAAAAATTGAATTTCGAAAAACAAATACCGAGTTGTGTGAAATAAGTACACCAATAGGTAATTATAATCTTATAAAAATAAAAAATAAATGATCGTGGGACAGTAATATACATTATATAATTCAGAAATCAATGTAATAAATAAATATTGTGTCCTAAAATTATACCTACATTCGATAAAATTTTATGACTTACTGTACGTCACTATTGACAATAAAGAACAGCAATTTGCTCTTTAAAAATGTCACAATAATTACTACGAAACTTCATGAGCGGACAAACGTCAAACCGGCCATTATATCGTGCCGTAGGTATAAACACATGAATCAGCACTAAATATATTAAAGCCGAGAATTGTGGTTATACTAGAATTCGTTCCTTTGAAGTTTTATTAATAAATATTATAATACTGGTTTAACAGGTCGCCGCAACCTCTAAATGCAGAATAAACTAAAATCTTATTAAGATTTTTTAATGTGCAGCCGTCAATATGACTACACCTCGCCGGTTGGTAAACTAAAGGTGAAGTCTTCAGAATAAAGGTCACCATTAATATATGCCAACAATGCTGCAATGGTGGTCCTCAACTTGACAGCCATGTTAGATATTCTTTCTTGCTGTAGGAACTTTGAATTTGTTAAAACATATATAAATAACTAGCGGCCCGTGACCCGGCTTCGCCCGGGCATAAATTCTTAAACAATCCTATAACCCGATTGCACAAACATCTACCGGGTCTTTAAATGTTGAATTTCATGCTTCTTACTTCAAAACTTCCATTAAATCGCTCTTCCCTTATTTGCCCCCTTAGGGGTGTAATTTTGAAAACGTTGATACCCGTGTTCATTTATTTCTAATCAGAAGCAGGTGTATAAAATTTCATGAGTCTAGCTTTGCAAATGACTGACTTTCCATACAACCTGGCATCGCCTATTTTACCCCTTTAGTAGGGAAATTTAAAAAAACGCGGATACACGTGTGCATTTATTTCTAACCAAGAATCGTTATGTAAATTTTCATGCTTCCATCTTAAAACTGACGAAGTTTCCATATAAACTTTCACTCCTATTTCACCTCCTGGGGTTTAAAATTTGGAAAAAACGCTGATACACGTGTTCATTTATTTCTAACCAGACGTAGGTCTATGAAATTTCATGCGTCTAACCTTGAAAATGACGGACTTTCATACAAACGTTTATTGCTTATTTTGCCTCTTTAGAAGTGGAATTTCGAAAAATCCTTTCTTAGTGGATGCCTACAACATAAGAAGCATCTACTATCAAAATTTCAAGTTCGTAGGTCCAGCGGTTTAGGCTCTGCGTTGATGAATCAGTCAGTCAGTCAGTTATTCAGTCAGTCAGTCAGTCAGTCAGTCAGTCAGTCAGTCAGTCAGTCAGTCAGTCAGTCAGTCAGTCAGTCAGTCAGTCAGTCAGTCAGTCAGTCAGTCATCGGGTCAAGCAATTATATATTACTAGCTTCCGCCCGCGGCTTCGCCCGCGTGGAATTTGGTATCGCCACCAAGTCTATTTTAATGAACCGACTCTCCACTCGACTTTCCACTCTGCTGTTCACTCCACTCTCCCGTCCACAGTCCACTCCACTGTTCACTCTACTTTCCACTCCACACTCCACTCCACTCCACTCTCCACCTCCACTCTACTGTCCAATCCCTTCTCCCGACTCCACCCTACATTCCACTCTCCACTTCAATCTCCACTCTACTCCACTCCACTCTCCATTCCACTTTCCACTCCACTCTCCACTCCACTCTCCACACCACTCCCTACTCCGCTCCACTCTCCACTCCACTGGTCTCCATTCGTCTAGCCAAATCCTTTCGGATAAAAAGTACTAAACGGATTTTAGTGCGGTTTTCTTGGTCAGACCTAAAATTTGGAGATAAGACCAAAAGTTTTTTTTACTTTATTTATTGGTTTCACCTTACACCATCTTTACAGGGTTCACCTAAGGCGACAGTGTGGACATCATATCCCTTTATAACAGTACTTTTAGTTGTAATAATCGATATTCACGCGGGCGGTGCCGCGGGCGGTGCTGCGGGCGGTGCCGCGGGCGTCAGCTAGCAACTACTATTATAGAATTGTAAATTGCTTGGCTAGACACAACAACACATATTGTTGGAGATATTTGAAAAAAGATTACAGTTTTTGTTGACCACAAATATCTATTTTTTTTGCAATCCTTGTCTGTTTATTCGTGATGGACGCAATAACTGCTGAACAAATTTTGATGCCGTCTTTTCATTAGAAAGGTCTTGGTTTTACATAAAATCTGCCGTATTTTTGATTGCATTTGGTTAAGTAGAACCGGGGATATGACCAAAAAACGATTACCAACCAATCGACTCCCATGGACAGAGCCGCGGGTATTAGCTTGTATAAAAAGTATCCTATATATATTACTCCAGACTATAATCTATCCCTGTACCAAATTTCAGCCAGATCCATTCAGCCGTTTTTATGTGAAATAGCAACAAACATAATATCTGGACATCCCGACCGTCGACTTCGCGAGCGGAGCCGCGAGTATTAGCTTGTATAAAAAGTAGCCTATATGTTATTTCACACTCCACTCTATCTCGGTACCAAATTTCAGCCAGATCCATTCAGCTGTTTTACGTGAAATAGCAACAAACATAATATCTGGACATCCCGACCGATCGACTTCGCGAGCGGAGCCGCGAGTATCAGCTTGTATAAAAAGTAGCCTATATGTTATTTCAGACTATAATCTATCTCTGTACTAAATTTCAACTCGATCTATTCAGCCGTTTTTGCGTGAAAGAGTAACAAACATACATCCAGACATCCCGACTGATTGACTCCGTGGGTCGACTGATCGACTTCGTGAGCGAAGTCGTGGGTATTAGCTTGTATAAAAAGTAGCCTATATGTTATTTTAGATTATAATCTATCTCTGTACTAAATTTCAACCCGATTTATTCAGCCGTTTTTGCGTGAAAGAGTAACAAACATACATCCATACATCCCGACTGATTAACTCCGTGGGTCGACTGATCGACTCCGTGAGCGAAGTCGCGGGTATTAGCTTGTATAAAAAGTAGCCTATATGTTATTCTAGATTATAATCTATCTTCGTACCAAATTTTAGCCAGATCCAATCAGCCGTTTTTGTGTGGCAGAGTAACAAACATACATCCATACATCCAGACATCCAGACATACATTCTTACAAACTTTCGCATTTATAATATTAGTAGGATTAGTAGGATGTATACCTATATATTCATCTCTACTGATAATAACCAAATGTAAGAAAACCACTCAAATTCAGAAAAAAAACGCAACCATAAGTGCAATATTGGTCTGTGAGGCTACCACATATTCTTTAATCAAAGAGTGTTCGAGAACCAAGTACCTACCTACGACTACATTTTTGACATTGCGATAGTATTGAGATAACATGAGTGTACTTACCTACCTCATTTTAATAAATTCATGTAGGTCACACTTTGTTGACATCGCGATAGTATTGAGATCATTGTTTACGGTCTATTATCTTAGTGGGTTTAGGTACTTAACTTCTTGTGCTCTTACTAGTGCATCATTGCACTAAAAATGTTAATAGAATTCAACTTGCCATTGAATAAAAACTAGGCTTAGCATATACAGCAATGACCTCTATGTACTCTACATATTAAATAACCTGTAAATATCTTGAACAAAAGTCAGTGAAGTGCGGGCAAGACCTTAATATTTACTATGTGGGCAAGAACAACCAAAAACCAACAAAAAGACTGATCAGTCAATGACGTGAGCCCTTTGAGCCTGTGATTGGTTTCATTTAATCTATGAAGACTAATTTGGTGCGTTAATAAACTATATCGAATTCAAAAAGTTCTGATCAGGTTATGAAGGCGCCCTTAGGGGGTGGCAAACAGAGCAATCGCCCGGGGCCTCGCTCTAGCAGGGGCCTCGCGTCAAGCAAATTAACAAAAAAATATAATTTAAAAAATTAAAAAACCCGGCTGAATTAAAAAAATTAAAAATTAAAAAAAATATTTTTTTTTATTTTAAACTTTTTAGTTATGATTAGGTACCTACCTATCTAGCTTGTACCCGATTGGACTTTCTACTATCTAATAAAAACCCCTTTGTGAAAATGGTTGTTACGCAACTTTAAATCGATATATATTCTGAACGGTCAATCGAATCGAAAAATGTTGAGAGGAAACTAAAATTGATTTTTAAATACCTATTCAACGATACCCTACTTGACATAGTTTGTTGAATTTCATTTTTTTAATTTTCCCAATATGGCGTCCAGTAGTCGCCATATTGAATTTTCACTAACGTCATGTCTTTAGTGACACTCGCCGGACTAAGAGGAATCGATTGACGTGTGAATGATAAAAATCGGCCCAGGCGTTTGGTCTGTATAGTGCTTCAAAGGAACATACAAACATACATACATACATACATACATACATACATACATACATACATACATACATACATACATACATACATACATACATACATACATACATACATACATACATACATACATACATACATACATACATACATACATACATACATACATACATACATACATACATACATACATACATACATACATACATACATACATACAAACATACATACATACATACATACATACATACATACATACATACATACATACATACATAGGCTGTTAAACACATTACCACTCCTTTGCGTTGCGCAGTCAGGTAAAAATACAGACTTTAAATGTTTTCTTTGTTTTTTAATCTTTTTATTTTGATTCTTAATTATTTATTAAGGTTATAAAATAACGATAAATTAAAATAAAAGTTAGTTAACTAATCATTAATTCAAATCATAAATTGATTTCATTTTGCAATAGGTACCTATAGACCAGTGCCGATAGACTTTGAGACAAAATAAATTTATAGTAGGATGAAACCTGTTGGAAAAGGATCAGAATGTAACAAAAATTAAAGGAAAAATAAATTACGGGCGATCTGAGGTCGGGAAGGGGGGAGGGGGGTGAGTTTTAAGGGTAAAAACGGTTTATCTCGATTTCCGGCAAAACTACAAGTCCTATGGAAAAAAGTTAAATGACAAAGTTGTAGGTAATAAAGAGACCTACAACTTTTGTATTTACACTTTTTTCACATAACCTCAAAAAGTATGTGAAAAATTCAAATAATCAAGTTTTTGGTTTTTTATTTTTGTCTTAATCAAAACAAATTTGTTTTCCACGAAATTTGGTGAAAACTTAGCTTTTTATGTCCCAAAGACACTGTAATTTTTTTGATTTGAAATACTCTTTTTTTCAGCTTATTTTGACTAAATATCGAAAAACCACCCTAATTTTCAATCGAAAATTCTCACGTCAAAATATCAGCTTTTTAAAAAAAGTCGAAAAGCGTTTTGTTCGTTGAAATCTCTTCTTTCTGATAATGTAAAAATATATATACATTACTATGGAAAATTTTCTCAGAAAATGCAAAGAAGAAAAACTCGAATTCGAAATTAATATTTTTGTATTTAGTCATTTCCTCGCTGAGGTGGGATGAAAAGTTACACGTTGCACTATAACTTCATGGTTGCACTCGAGTGCAATGATTTCTCACCTTGTGCACTTTTGATTCCCTCGCTAAAGCTCAGGGTTCTATTTTGTGAGTCGCTCGTTACGCTTGTGAGTCAAATTAAGAACCCTTCGCTTACTCGGTCATCAAAACTGACCACGCGAAGGGTTCTAAAAAATGAACCCAGAGCTTTAGCGAGGGAATCAAAAGTGCACAAGGTGAAAAATCTTTGCACTCGAGTGTAACTATGAAGCCATAGTGCAACACGTAACTTTTCATCCCACCTCAGCGAGGAATTAATGACTAAATACAATAATCACAAAATAGAACCTTGAGCTTTAGCGAGGGAATCAAAAGTGCACAAGGTGAAAATTTTTTGCACTCGAGTGCAACCATGAAGTTATAGTGCAACACATAGACTTAGGAAAAGTATGGACGGAGTGCCTAGAGTAACTAGTCTGTGTCAAAAAATGGCGGGCATCAATCATTGTGTGAGTAAATTGTAGGGATGCGAGGTTTTACCTAAATTTCCCCATTTTTTATTATTTTAGTTGAGGAATAGGGAGAATTATTTGGTAAATTTTAAAATATATAAATGAACAATCATTAAAGGTGATTCGTGCATTATTATTAAAAATATTATTTTATCATAAATTAATGAAAATAATATTTTAGTTATTTTTTACATTATTTTTTTTCATTATACCTATATAAAAAAAAACTTACATGGATGGTAACCGTGGGGAATATTCACACGATTAAAATGGGTACCTAATTAACAAAAAAAGTTAAAAAATTCATATTAGTTACAATTTGTATTTTTGCGATTCCTAATCCCATGTATTTATAAAAAAGAAGTTAAATCACTACGGTTATCACTACTAATAAATAGTTTATGCTATTTCATAATAAAGTCACACAATTTACAGATTTCCCCAAAATATGGGGAAATTTGCACACTTTTATGTTGGGATCACTGGTTTTGTACCGAACAATTGAAATTTGTTTGGAAATATTGAATGAACATTTATGTATAATTATTAGATAAACATTAAGTGATTGAAATATTGATTAACCTGTGAAATGTGATCCCTGGATTTATTTTCTTCCTGTCACTACGGTTTTTACACCATTTCACTGCACAAGACTAGTTGTATTTGATTTTTTTTTCTTCCCGCTTAAACTGACAGATTGACCGATTCGGCCGACGTTTGCCGCGAAGTGGCTGACTATGATGTGAGAGTGTGCGTGGCGACTGTATACGTATACGAAAGTTGGCTGACTATGCAGCGTCACTTTTTTGTTCCCATGGCTCCGTCCATAGTTATTCCTAGGTCCATGGTGCAACACGTAACTTTTCATCCCACCTCAGCGAGGAAATGACTAAATACAAAAATATAAATTTCGGATTCGAGCTTTTCTTCTTTGCATTTTTTGAGAATATTTACCATGGCAATGTATATATATTTTTACATTATCAGAAAGAAGAGATTTCAACGAACAAAACGCTTTTCGACTTTTTTTAAAAAGCTGATATTTTGACGTGAGAATTTTCGATTGAAAATTAGGGTGGTTTTTCGATATTTAGTCAAAATAAGCTGAAAAAAAGAGTATTTCAAATCGAAAAAATTACAGTGTCTTTGGGACATAAAAAGCTAAGTTTTCACCAAATTTCGTGGAAAACAAATTTGTTTTGCTTAAGATAAAAATGAAAAACCAAAAACTTGATTATTTGAATTTTTCACATACTTTTTGAGGTTATGTGAAAAAAGTGTAAATACAAAAGTTGTAGGTCTCTTTATTACCTACAACTTTGTCATTTAACTTTTTTCCATAGGACTTGTAGTTTTGCCGGAAATCGAGATAAACCGTTTTTACCCTTAAATCTCACCCCCCACCCCACTTCCCGACCTCAGATCGCCCGTAATTTATTTTTCCTATCATTTTTATTATATTCTCTTCCTTTTACAACAGGTTTCATCCTACTATAAATTTCTTTTACTTTTTACCATTTTCATAGCTATCGGCACTGGTCTACTACTTCAATATCGCACCTCAAAATACTTACCTACTTGAAGTTCGGTTTTTTAAACGCACTCTCGTAGTATTATAATTACACCCGGCCCGGCGGGACCCGGGCATAAATTCTTATAAAAATCCTATAACCCAATTGTGCAGTCACCTATCGGGCCCAACTGTGAATGTCAATGAAAATAAGCTTCGATATTGAATTACTTACATCAACACTTAAGCACTTTCCATATAATGGACGTCCCCCGGACCCTTATTTGCCCTCTTAGGAGTGACATTATGAAAACCCGCGATTCACGTGTATGTTTATTATTTTACCAGAAGCAACGAATAAATTTTCATGCTTCTGTCTTGAAAACTAACTTCCTATATAAAGTTTCAACCTCTATTTCACCCTCTTAGGGGTAAAATTTTGAAAAACGCTATACACGTTTACATTTATTTTTAATCAGAAATAGGTTTAAGAAACTTCATGCAATTTTAAAAATTACGGGATTTCATACTGGGATACATAGGATAAAGGGCCTCGCAAAAACCTGCCGCCCGGAGTCTCGCAATGGGTAAGGCCGTCGCTGGCGTTGTGGTCTTAAATCGATACCAAATGTTTTGTTCCACACTACAGCTAGTCTTAATAGTATACAGAGACGTCATAGATTATAAGTATACTTAAATTATTTGAATATTTTGTTTTCAGGATGACATAGCTGATACGCCATTGTCAGTGCTGTTTTTACAATTAGAAACGGTAGCCAATGCGTATTTAGACAACAGGCGTAAGCTCCGACGTGCGAAAAGACAAAGGACTTGTGACGACGAACCGATTCCGACTGACACAGTAGACATCGATGTCAAATCTCTGATAGAAAACAAAGCGAACAATTTGGAAAATGCCCCTCTGATAACAGGCGAAGAACTGGTTAAGTTAATAACACAAAATCTCGTGGACTATGTGAATAAAGACAGACCACTGTGTGATGATGAGATAGATGGGTCTACTACTGGATTGTGTTTAACGAAAGCGATTATCGATGCCTACAGCGAATCTAACGTCATCAACATGGTTAAACAGAATTTATTGGCTCGATTGAAATGACGTATGTATAATGTAGATATGAATTGAATGTCCTCTTCTATACTTATTCGTCAAGCCTTTTCCCAACTCAGTTAGGGACGGCTATCCAACCTCTACGAAGAGGCCGAACTTCGATATTTTCCGTGAAGCGACTGCCATCTGACCTTTACAATACACTGGCGATATCTATCGAAGTTCTGTAGTTAGATCAGTTGTTGGACTCTTTTTAGGGCTCCAACGACTGCCATCAGAGATATTCGTGACTGGCATAGGTGGCAACGACGGGACCATCTCTATGAGTTAAGAATGGTCACCCATTTTAAGACTGACCTAGCTAGTATTTCTTAACATTGCGTCTTTTTTATTATAGTCGATAGGCCTGCGTTTGACCACTATCTCACCTACTTGGTTAACATGAGCTATTTCATACTTATAAAACCACGGATGATAGCAAAATGTAGGTCTTTGTTTTTCCGTAGGTACTCTTTTTGTTGTTTACTTTATCTATAAAATATAGATAGGTACCAACTACTAATAGGCATAGTTCAGTAATCAAAGATGTCCAGCATACTTTCTAAGAGACTTATATTTTATTGCAATAGTAATTTTAGTTCATAGTGTTTATTGTAGCCGTAATTAAAGATTTTTAAATTGTGTATAGATAAAGTTTAATAAATGCAAGTATATAACACAAAAACTAGCAAAAACTGTAACACTTAGGTATTCTGTGCAAAAACTAAGAACGCGTCCTTCAAATTAATACCTACACTATGTTATAGTTAATTAGTTTTATAAGTATGTAGGTGTTTTAGTAATCGCATAAGTTATAACTAGTCGTGAACCGATATCGTCAGGAAAGGTATAAAGTGTTCAATTTGCGTAGGAATCTACGAGTATTTACCTAGTGATTATGTGCGCACTTTAGAAACTTCAATTTACCACAGTCACGGTACGATAACATCAAAGTTATCGGCGCATAAAAAATGTAATACACTATAGCGTGCGTTGAGTAACTATTTTATTTATAAATTTGTATAAGTACATAAACATTAGTAGTACATCCAAGATGATTGTTTATAAAATGTTGTGTTATGAACACTTATTCTGTCAATTTAACAAGTTCAGGGTCCTACCTAATCCTTTTATGTAATCCTAGCTACTCTGAATCATTAGAAGAAAGGGACGATAATATAGAATCTGTATTGTCTAGTACCCACCGTTCCTTAGGGTAGAGCGAGAACGTCTTTCAGCGCCCTTTCGTTGAGGCTTTCACACCCCGCTTCTCAAAAAAGACGCCGTCAATTTTTCATTTTTCGATGGAAGAATATTATTTCTCGTATTTGGCCGCCCCTTTCGCTTTCACGACATTATCTTCTCCACTCCAGTATCAACGACTACTGTCAAACGCGGTATCCAATCGAATAGCTCGGCTGATAGCATAGTTAACTGAACTAAAATCACTCAACGGTTAACAACTTGGCGTACTGATCCTATTACCCTTGCTTCCGAGCGCTAATTCCTGTTGCCGCCAAAGCTTGTACTTCGAAGCCCGAGGTACGCTCTCCTTTGGTTTAGTTTATCGTGGGAGAATAAGATTATGAAGGGAGACTGAATGCCTTGGTCAAATGAGATTTTTTTTCTAAATGCTTGCTCTAGGAGTACAGTTAGGTGGTACCAATTGTTTTTTCTTTCACCCTAATCTACGTAGGATGTTTCCGTATTGGTATGTGAATTAATACTATGGATACTGGACAAATTGAATGTTATCATTCCTTTACTTGTAGACAAGTAAGTATGTGGCATTATTTCATTGCTAGACGCTCAATTAAACCTAACTAATGAAAACCCAGCCCTAAATATTGTAACACTGTGAGGTATTTAGTACCTGGTATACCTACCTATATAATTTTGTAATGGACTGTATTGATTGTGATATTAATGATGAGTCGTGTTGACTTATAAAGAAACGATTTATTAAAAAGATCTATAATTGTAAAGAAAGTGTTTTATTTTTTACTTATAGAATGACAAACTGAGAAGACTATACACACCGTCAGTAGCTCAGTGGTTAAGGACGAACTTGCGATCGAAAGGTCCCAAGTTCAAATCCGAAACCGACCCTCGCCGGCGAGCACGGCAAACAACAGCATCAATTTATGGTCATGAAATAAGAACTAGATACGTAACGTGATTCATTATGCATCAAAGGCATTGAGCTGAGAGTCGTACTACGAATAATGTATCCCATAGAAGTGTACCTAATTCGGCTCCAAAAATGGCACCAGCCTATAAATTCTTTGGCACCAACATACCGCGGAAGGCGAGGCTTAAAAAGCATACCGCGCTACTGTGGCGGTGTTTATGCTTCTGCCAATATATTTATGCTTCTGCCAATATATTTTCACATTTTCGATCTGCACATTATGGAGTGTGTTTTATTTTATTGTTGTCTTTTAGTATGCGTTAGTTACTCCATTTCAGCGGTAAATGTATAGGACTTACATTTCTATAGAATACATTATTCGTAGGTTTCGCCTTCTAATCTTAATACACAATTATAGCCGTTTCAAATTGGAGGAACAACAAACACGCGTACAGCGTAGGTACGTGCAGCGAGTGACATCAAATATAATTATGTCATCCCAATTATTCGGGGTCGGCGCAGCATGTTATCTCATCAAAATCAAATTTATAAACTGATATTTGCTTTATACAGGGTGGTACATAATGTGGTGTACTTATACCTACCTACCTACATACTACTCGTATTATAAAATTTGTAAATTACTTTTATGCATGTTTTTGGTTGAAAGGTCTTGGTCAGAACTTGGTCAGAACCAAGATCTTACGCATGTTTGATCACAATCGGTTTCTACCGAGCAACTTTTGGATGTTAATGGGTTGATACCACTGATCTGTATTATCTATAGCACTGATACTCTGTTAATGAAACTGCATGTGATCGGAATATTTAATTTAATTAGTATAGTTAGGTAATATCCTGAGGATAGTAGGTTACTTATAAGAAGTGCTATATTATATTTTACTGTTTCTTTGACTTGATATACGCACGATAGTAGAAGTCGCAGAAAAGTATGAGCATAAAGAAGTTCTGCGGCAACATGATCATTGCAGTCTGGCGAGGGAAATCGCAGTCCACTGTCACTAGCACCGAAAAAAAGTGTACTAGCAGCATTGCGAACTGAAGCTGAAAAAGAAATTGAATTTAATATTGTGTGGTGAATTGTGAACTGGGTGTGGGTGGCCAAACCCGAAACTATGAAGAATAGCGAAAAATGCTGTTGGAGGCTCGGGTCTGATTTTGGTCATTATTAAATCAGCATCAATGTATTAAAATATTTCTAGCCAGAAATCAAACTCGCTAATATAGAAAAAAGAAACACTAGGTAGTAATGCATCATTTTGAAAGTGTCGCTAATAAGGAAGAATTCTGGAAAGAAATGACAAATCTTAGTAATCTTACTACATAAATACGGCATATACCTAAAGTTAGAATAATGTATTAGTGGTATTAGGTACCTATCCTACCACATATCCAACTTCTAATAGGCAGGTAAGTACTCACTATTTGTATTTGAGTGACGTATTTCTTCCACTTGCTTAGTGTTTTTCTGTTTGTTTCGTCCAATGACGTGAGCAAGTAATACCCGTACATTACTGAATGGACGATACAATTTAATAAGATTAGTGATGTTCCGTGGCCTCCTGAAATTAGAAAATCAGAAATAGATTACAGACAAAAAGTATATAGGTACATACCTACAATGGTGCGTTGGGCTTCACATTCTACCGACTGAACGGATCTGGCTGAAATTAGTACCTACAGGAATAAGATTTGTGATGAGATTGAAATTATATATAATAAGTAGGTACTAATCACATCTTGTACATACCTGGTACCCATTTAACGATGCCCCAGGCTACTGCTACCATACCGAAGTGATGGTAAACGTGTAGAAATGTCACTTGGTTCTCCTTTTTTCTTAGAACAAAGAATATCTAAAACAAATTGATATAAAAACCTTATTAAAAAAACCTAAAACGCCTTCCAGAAGTTAGCGAGCAATTTTCTCTTGAGAACTCTATTCATCAAGTACCTACCTATTTTTATCCTTAACCCTCATCATCCTCTTAATGACGCATTACTTTTTCCACAGTAAAAATAGGATTATATCCCATGCATCGCTATGCTTAGTGAAAAACGGCAGTCGGAAAGGTACACCCACCGTAACGAATGCAATTGTATCTACTTATTACCAAGAACTAGGCCCGGGCTTCCACAAAAAGAGGAACCTACACTAGAGACTTCGGATTCTTTTGTCAATTTTTAATATTTTACACATTTTTAAATGCTATAGAATGTGCTTGCCTTCACAATAAATTAATTATTGAAAAAAAGCTATGAAAAATTGTTCATTTCATTGGCAAAATAATTTGAAGTCAAGTATAATAATATTAGTAGGTATGTTTCATTACCGTATCAAGAAGATCTACAAGCTTCATCATAAAATATCCATAGCACACAGTCCACGCAAATTCAAGGCTCTTCGGACCATCATCTACGCCTTGGCATACCAGTGAATAATGACTTAACCATCCTAATGAAAGACTCTGCAATCATAAAACAAAACAGTAACCATATAAAATGCAGCGGAATAGCTATGAGCCGCTTAAAGCTATTCAGTTTTGGGCAATAGAGCAGAAGGAGAGAGATGTACCCCGCTATAAGGACTGTTGCACTTATCCCTACCACGTTTGGATTACCTACATTTTAATTATCAATTTTAAAACTTTTTTAATGGATTTAACTGAGTGGTTAAACTGCATTGTCATTAAAAATAGAGATAAGTAATTCACTTCGCTCAAAAACTGGGAAGCTACCTAGTAGGGTACCGACACTAGTAGTCAGCCCCGCACCAGTACTCAGCCTTTTTTGGTTCAAAACCAATAGAAATAGCATTCTAATAGAAACTAACCTATAGAATTACTTTAAATTGGTTCTGTGACTCTTCATTAGTCGATTCAATTCCAAAATTATTAGCTAAGTGGCTGCGAAGTATTTTAAATATTAGTCTATTTCGACGTCGTCTGGTGACGAGGCGATACGCGGCGCGCGCGCCATTTTTTTGTTAGTGGAAGCGTTCACAAAGAAGTTATTATTTCTCATTTTTTTGTCAGTTTTAAGTCACTTTGTATTAACATTCCCATTAATTAAAAGTTTTGGCATCATAATCAATGAAAAAGTATCGTGTTCTTCTTAAGAATTAGTAATAATGAGGCGGCCGAATACTGGGTACCATTTGTATATGCATTATCTAGTACCCAGCCACCCCTGGCTGAGTACTGGTTTTAACGCTGTTTTTTTATTTACAGTTATATTAGTATCATTTTAAAGTTCAGAGTCCATCCTTTAATCTGGTATACCCATACCATATACGGTTTTGTCAAAAACCCAATAGTCGGCCACTTAAACAGTTGAAGTTGGTTGCATGGCTGAGTACTGGAGAAAGTATACCCAGTGCTCAGTCGTCTATATTTAAATTGTTTCTTTATACAGTTTCTTTCTTTTAGGCTATTTTAAACATACATACATACATACATACAAATCACGCCTTTTTCCCAGTGGATAATCTGGTCTGGGAAACCATTGGACCAGACAAAATCTGTCCACTTGCTACGATCTTGGCATACTCCTTTCGCTTCTTCAACTTTCATAATTGTTTTCATACACGCACGCCGGTTGCTGGTACTCTTGACCTGATCTTTTTCCAAAACGTCCTAGATCTGATTAGAATATGTACGCCTAGGTCGGCCTTTACCTGGTTGCCCATTCACCCTCGCCTCATATATCTGTATCGTCAATCTTCTTTCAATCCTTCCTTTCTCTATCTAGGGAACGCTGCGATGTGGTTCATGGGAACTCAAAGCATGGGATGTAGTGACATCTTGAACCACATCGCAGCGTTCCCTTATCACACTGTTACACATTCGGTCCATCAACTTTACTCCAACTATGCTTCTTAGACTTCTTATTTCCACAGCATTTAATCTACTTTCATGCTTCTTCTGCCACACCAAACATTCACTACCTACCTTATATACCTAAGTGTGGGAACGAGAACTCTTGTATAGTGAGACGTGCCTTTTTAGACACGATCTGACTGCTCATAAATTTATGCAGCGCCCCATTCACTTGATTAACTGCTATTCAGGAAAGAAAGTTACAGAGGCAAAAATTAAAGAAGATAAATAAAAAAGAAAATAAAACAGCTCTAAATTCTAAACTAGTAAAGTGAAGGAGACTACACAGAAGGAAAATGATGATTCTAATCAGAAATTGAGAGTAAAATGTACAAGGAAAAGGAAATTGGAAGATTTAAATGACATAACTGACGAAGCAGATAGAACTGGCCGTGATTTTGTGGAAATATAATAAAATAAAATTAAAATTCTCAGTAACATACTTAATCATCTGAATCTCCTGAAGCAGAAACCTGTAAGGAATTATTTTCCTTACAGGTGTCTGTTTCAGGAGCTCCTGCATACATACATACTCAAGCTTCTGCAAAAAATTGTTAATCGCCGAAAACTTTTAGAAGTGAAAAAAAAACTTGAAAACTATTTAAATACTGAAACTTTTTAATTACTGAAGAATTTTCAGATTGATTTAAGTAGGTATAAGTTATATATTTGATTGATTTCAAGAGAGGCTGACCACTGGTGGCAGTATGGCTGATTACTGGATTTTGGCGGCTGAGCACTGGTGAAAATTGGCTTATTTTGTTAAAACGTATTTTTCATATTATTAAAGGATAATTTTGTAATTTTTGTTAATTTTGTAACAAAGTTTAATAAATGTGTAACGCAATTTATATAAAAGATTTTCAATTTAATCTTTCTAATATTTTTTTATACGAGTTTGAAGTCAGACTTTCCACTAAAAGGCTGACTACTGGTGCCAGTACCCTACCTACTTACTTTTTAATATCTGAAAATGATCATCTACTTTGATAGTTTTATACCTAAAGTACCTAGTTAGTTATTAAACTGGTTAAAATTGTCTATGTCATAAAATAACTCAAACTATTCGCGTTGTTTCGGTTGCACTCGAGGTTTTATCTCGGAGCCCGTGATCTGCTTACTTCTTCGCTTAATTTCGCATAGGTATACCTACGTCTTTTATCGTAGCGACTAAGTACCGGTTGAATTCCCAACCTGGCAGGCAGCCTGCGCTAGAGTTTTGTCCATAAATCGGGTGAACCGAATTGTCTTGATGGGCCCCTGAAAGTTTTATTTAAATACCTACTAACTGTTGCCCGCGGCTCTGCCCGCGTTAAATCCCCGTGACTCACGGGTAGCTATTTCTCGGGATAACAAGCACCATAATCCATCACTGCCAAATTTTATCCAGATCCAATCAGCTGCTTTTGCGTGAAAAAGTAACTATATAACATAACATACGGCACATTCATCCGTACTCACAAACTTTCACGTTGTTTACCGTTAATTACCTTGTAAACTATGTACATGCAGCCGACAATTTGACTAGCATTATAAACGGCCATTATACTTCGTAAATCATAAGCAGGTCTGTTCTTCATGAAGTCTGGGAGCCATCGAAGCACCGTCAACAAATACAGAGCGATGATGGCCAACCCAGGCCATGGCGTCTTTATTAAAAACCAGTCTTGGGTTCTAGGATCTTAAAAAGAATGATTGTAAATATATATTTATTGCTATGTATACCTACGTACTAACGTAACTACTTTTTATTTATATAGTTTATTTGTCTTGCCCCGTTGGCCGTTGGGGGTGGTTTTGTCAGAACCTCGGGTCTCAATTCCCCAGGGTAAGGGGTCGTAAGATTACCCGAAAGGCATTTCCCTTGCACCCCAGCTGACCCCGGGCTATGTACCTACGGATTTAAGATGGTACCCTCGACCTCCAGAAAGGGGTTGGGGTAAGGATGGCGCCTCCTCGCCAACGACGGTGGGGTTTATAACCTGCGCAGATGAGGGATTTTAGTCCGCGGACTTTTTTGTCCTCTAAAATTTGTGCTTACAATTGAACGTTTTGTACGCGGTACTTTTAATCCTTCGTTTGCGTTACCTTGGTCGAAGTTTGCCGGGTTTTTTTTATTAGAACGGCCAACAACTACGAGTTTTTTTCATACCACTTAGGTGGGAGACCGTGGCCTACGGACACCTGCAATACCAGGCAGGGGCATCACACTCGCGCTGCCGACCCCGCAAAAACCTTCTAATGCCCTTCTTGAAGAACCCCATATTGTAGTCGCTAGGGAAAACCACGGCAGAGAGATCATTCCACAGCCTAAGTGTGCGCGGAATAAAATTCCTTTCAAACCTTAGGGTGCGTCTGGAGTGGCTACGCTCTACGCAGCGTAGAACGTAGAGCGTTTAAAACAAATGATTGATACTCGCCGATAGTAAAGGGAAAAAAGTAGTTAAAAAGTTCGGGGTATCGATAATTCCTCAAATAGTCTAACAAATTCAACACTTTTTTTTCTGTATACATATGGGGTGAATTTTTTAATTGGGCGTGGATGTCCATATCCAAAACTATGAAGAATATCTAAAAAAGCCATGTGTTTATCCCATCCCAATAAAGCTGTCAACATTTTTGTGCACTGTTGTCTGTTATAATGGAGTTCATATTTGAGGTGTCAGTTACTATGAACGTAACATTATCACTGGTTTTCAACAGTACCGGACTCGAGATTCCTGAGAGCATTCTTTGATATTCTTCATAGTTTTGGATATGGTCGCCCATACCCAGTTAAAAAATTCACTCTGTAGGTACCTATATCAACAGAAAAAAATAATGTTTAATTCGTTAGACTATTTGAGGAATTGTCGATACTCCGAATAATTTTTCAATATAAATACATTATAGTTCATTATACCATATCGATTGAATTTTTCCCTTCACTATCAAAAAACGCTTAGACGCTGTACGCTTACACGCTGTACGCTCGGCACTCCGGACGCACCCTTACAGTGCGCACCAGCATATTGTAGTAGAGTACCTAGTTGTAAAAGTAAAATAATACGATTACGAGTACGAGACGATAGTTAAAATATAATAAGAATACGCTAAAATGTATACCTACCTACCTAGTTATAAAATTGTTTTTGGAAATTAAATAAGGCCTAAATAAATAAATATAGACCGGTAGGTAGTTATAACTCACCTATGATGTCCTCATTTAAATAGTAATATAATCTTATTGCACCCTTTAAAACCACCGCCATAATTTTACTGGATAATAATCACTGATAAATTGTAACACTTTACAAACCAAGTGTCACCTGTTCACCTACCAAGACTCAAAATGTAACTGCGTGACACGAAGGAATGTGTGATTTACATAATGACATTATGAACTTTAGGTTGTATAAATATACAATATGACTAGCTGCGTCCTGCGGCTTTATTTATGTAGGTATGTAGGGTAAACAGAGGAGAGGAGTGATTGCCCACGACCGGTAATTGCCCGCTTTAAGAAAAACGGTTTCAAATGATAACTTTGTAGTTTTCTAACATGATGATATTTTGCTAGATGCTACTGTGACTAATTTATAGTCGATTTAAATTCATAAATAAATTTTTACAGAGCTACCACCGAGCTACTCTAAAAACAGTAGGTAGGTAGCTAATAGCGGATTTTGTTCGACGGGTGAAAATGTTACTCAATTTTCTTATGGACTTTTTAAGGTGAATTATTACGATAACTTTATTTGATACTAGCTGTGCCCCGCAGCTTCGCCCGTGGCATACTTCGTCTCCGTGGCAGGATAAAAAGTATCCTATGTCCGTCGTTACATTCATTGCACGACTAAATATTTTTTTAATCATTTTATCAGAGAATTAACCTACATTACACGAAGAACATATTTTTTATACAATTTTATCAGTTAAAGAACCTCATCACATTTTTATGTAGGTACCTATCTTGCAATTTTTCCATGTTTTCTCACCGTATAAACCTTCCCTGGACTGCCACGAATATTTCAAGACTAAAATTAGCCAAATCGCTTCAGCCGTTCTCGAGTTTTAGCGAGACTAACGAAGCAATTGATTTTATTATATCATAATGTATTAATATACAAATTGTTACAAAAAATTACATTGTGGCGTTAGCGCTAGTGAACGCGGCCGCTGCGCAAGAGGCGCGGGTTCGATCCCCGCTCAGTGCAAAATACCTTCATAATTATGGTTTTATAAGAAGTAGGTATATTCAGCTTTGTAAAAATGAATAGTTCAGTTATTACTTAAGTAGTTTCTTTTAATTTTAGCAATAATTAAATTGTTTTTTTTCTCATCTATAGGTACTTATAATAAAACTGTAGAGAGGTCAACTCTGTACATTGAGTATTTTTACAAAATAACTATTGGGGGATGATTGGTGATCGATACTAATGCAAAAAATGCAATTAGTAAATTTTTTGTCTTTCCGTCTGTCTGTCTGTCTGTCTGTCTGTATGTGCACGCATGGATCAAAAACTACTGGAGGGATTTTGATCAAACTTGGTACGATTATAGTTCATACTTCTGGGCAACATATAGGCTACTTTTTATACAAGCTGATCCCGCGGCTCCGCCTGCGCGTCGTTTTAAAGTAGGTTATCGTTTTTTGGTCATAGCTCAGGTTCTGCTTAACCAAATGCAATTAACCATGCGTCAAATTTTAAGTCTAAGCAAGACCTTTCTAATAAAACAAACCGCATCAAAATCCGTCCAGTACTTTTTACGTCCATCGTGATTAGCGATGGACGTAAAATGCGTTTTGTTTTATTAGAAAGGTTTTGTTTAGACGAGTGGAGACCAGTGGAGTGGACTTGGTGGCGATACCGACTTCCACGCGGGCGAAGCCGCGGGCGGAAGCTAGTTATCAAATAAAATCTAATACACAAATGCAGTTAGATATTTATCAGAGTAACGAATTGTATTTAAAAGTATAGGAATATTGAACAATAGAGCCAGAGGTTAACTCACTTTACAAACATCCGCATTTAAGTACTTACCTATATTGCGGGCAAAGACCGATGCCATTAAATTAAATATCTATTATACTATACCCGACTGCCAAGAAGGGTTATGTTTTTCGCGCGTATCTTGTATGTATGTAGGTATGTTTGTAAGATTCTTTATTACCTCATATCTTCCAAACTAGGTACTGGACGGATTTCGTTAGTTAACATATCGTTAGATTCGTCTCGGTAACCCAAGTGTTCTTAGATGAGGTGACACAAAAAGAAACCAACATGGCCGCTGTAATATGCTGTAGCTTAGAGGGGACAAAAATAAAAATAATAATTTAAAAAATCAAAAACCCGACTGCGTGAACAACTAAAAAACAAAAAACAAGCACTTAGATGTCCTGGGGTCTAAAAACATAGCAACTTAACAGTCGGTATCCATCGAAAAATTTGATTGGCTGTCGATTAATGTATCCCGACTGTTCAGTTGTTATATTTCTAGACCGCAGCACATCCAAGTGCTTGTTTTTTTCTTGATAAAAACTCGCAATTCTAACTTCGAAAACAGGCGTAGGTAGGTATCCATAAATATTTTGACGAAAACAGCGCAGGTAATTAAATAAAATATGAATAAAAAGTTTTCAATACAAATCTAGTTAGGTAAGGTTTACTATTGTTTAATTCTTTTAATTTTAAGACTCCCTTCTGTCTACTTTTAGTACCAACTTACACTTTATTTTTTTATGTTTTTCCTGTAGGAATAATTTTAGATCTTATGATAATAAATAATAAATATGTGATTTTAATGTAGGCACTAACTAGAAAATATATTATCATTGAACCGTTGCCGTTGGCTTGGCTGGGGAATTATTCTGTTTGACATCGAGTTCTAATCAAAGTCGAAACTTGAGACGCAGGTGATTTAAATTGGTTTGAATTATTTGATAGGTAGGCATGGACCGGCATGGACCTAGGAATCTAGGTAGGTATGGTATAGGTCACGTCAAACTTTTTGACCGATTTGAACAATAGCCGTGAATTCGGACTTTCGCATAATATTTTGAGAATATAATATTCTGAGAACGAACCGTGATTATACAGTGGAATGGAAATACATACCCAAGGAAACTATTATCTATATAATGTAAGAAATAAAATATTTTAGAACATTCTATTACCTAAATGGAACATTTTTCGACGTTGTCGTTGTTGTGATTGAGGTTGTGATTGACTCTATTAACTGAATTTTGAACCACAAGTAATTAATTCAGTGTTCTAACTTTGCCTATAAGCCTAACTAAAAGTTTTATTCTAATCGGATGACCACTGCCACACGGATGTATATCATAATAATTACAATATGTTATCGTATCCCATAAGCAAAATACGAACAAACAAACCAACATTGATTTAACTTAATAAATCAATATTTTTACGTTTTTAACATGACTAGGTGTTATTTAATTCAAAATATTAATCATACAACACGAAAAGCTCAAATCGGAATTATAATTAGGAATAGGTGCGTAAATGTTGTTCATTATAAATAGATTAGTGGATTTTCATTATTGTGTTATTACTTAGCATAAAACCAAGGATTATAGATAATTGGTATTTTTCAACCTGTTCAATAGCGTTCGTACATTCATTTCAACTCAGCGTTGTCCCGGTTAGCTCCAAAACTTGCACTTTGGAGCCCGCGGGGTCCGCTCACCTACCTACTTCGGCTATCATCCTTTTTTATTTATTAGGCGTATCGGTTACTACGACGGACGGAAGCTACTGCCGTCTACGTCTGTCCATCCACTCTTGAAAGATAAGTCTGCGCCAGAGCCTCGACCATGTTCATCGTGGGTGTCGGCTGGCAGGCGAGGTTGGTTCGGGCCACGTAGATCCTGTAGGTACGGCTTGTAGGTGCACATCCAAATATTAGGTAAGAATCTATACACTAAACGTAGGTACCTACTTAAACGTAACTACTTATACAAATAAATTAAACGATATACATTCAGTTTGGGTTGATGGTTTTTATTTCTTATTAGGTATCAAGATTCAGGACATGACGTGCAGAATTTTCGAAGGAACTATTTGTTGAAGGGAAATTCTGGGTGCTTCTCAGCGCCTATGAAAAATGTAAAGTCGCACACGCGTCCTTTTTCGCCAAGGTCCAGGGCTGCCAATTCATTCATTTCAGACTCGCTTAGGCAAAAATCCCATACGGAAATATTCTGTAAAATATATAATGGCGGGCTGATTGACTGATTGACTTCAAAGATTAAATTTTTTTCATATAAAATTAGTACCTACTTACAGAAAAAGTGTCAAAAGTCTTAACAAAATCTAATTAGGTTTTTGCTTACTTAGTCTAACGGGTCTATCTAACTGCGTACCTACTAAATTTCGCCCAGTAGGTAGGTATAGGACCAACAGACGAACTTTTTAGTAACGATAATTTTAATTAAGATAATACCTGCTTAATGCGGATAGGGTTGGTGCTTTTTGGAATAGCAGCCAGACCTCTCTGAAGATTGTACCGCAACAGCACTTGTGCAGGCGTGCGCCCATGCTTTTGTGCAATACTTTGCACCTCTGCTAACTGAAGCAAGTCGGGGTACTTATGCCTGTAATTTAAAAAATCGTTAGTAAGTATTACAAAGGTCAGCATAATACATTATGTTAAATACAAAATATCACATTTCTACAAACTTTATACGTTTGCAATATCCTAATGAATTTAAATCATATCGAAAATTTGTTCAAATTGATTTGGTTTAGATCCTCCTGATTTTGATATGACTTGAAACACTTGACCAATTGAAATACCTACTTATTAAAAGATTGCCTCCTAATATTAATAAACGCGAACTTTCGCGTTTTACTTACCGGTACGTCTGGATGTCTAAATGTATGTTTGTAACTCTTTCAAGTAAAAACGGCTAGCGGCTGAATGAATCTGGCTTAAAATTTGGTACAGAGATAGATTGAAGTCTGGAATAACATATAGACTTGAGCAAATGATCTTGTTTTGGCGACTTTAAAATTTGATTTAGGTACATATAACATTGTAAGAAGAACACGGTTTTATACATTCATTAACTTACCCAGATTGGGCTGCTTTTACATCAGCCAAAGCTTTGGATCCAAGAGGCGAATATGCAACAATTGGTACACCCAGATTATTAGCAGCTTCAATCAATGCCGGCTGTTGGCAGAGAACATGATTCTCTATTTGCAAGCACGCAGGTTTAGCGACACTGGACACTCGTTGTAACTGCTCCATGTTTAAGTTCGATACTCCCACGTGGCGAACACGCCCACACTCCTTCAATTTTAGTACAGTCTGAAAAGATTTTGATTAATTTTGTAATTTTTAACGAAAAGGTTAATTTTATTAGGTAAGTATCTCAGTATGGAGGCGACCGCACTGTACCTAGGTAGGTACTTGAAAACGTAGTATTTTGAAATTCATGAAATAAAGAGAATATTATCTCATTTAGAATTTCTAATTAAAAGAATTTCGCTTGGGCTCCACATATTTGATTTGACAACACACTCTTCTTTATTTTCGTCTTCATCTTCCAAAGATTTATTCCTTATCAATAAAGGTTTTTCAGATGCTATCAATTTTGTGCCATGTGCTAAGGGATCAGTCGTTGATTTGCTAAATTTTCTGGGAACGGGGAGAATCACCACATTATGTCTCCTGTTTCTAGGTTGTGTTTTAGAAGGCTTTTCTTTCAATTTTTTAGTTATACTATACATCATTACTTGAAGAACACGAGACGATTTTTTCTTAGATTTTTGTAAATTTTGACCTTTAAAGATGCTTGCCAAAGAAGAAGACTGAGAGTTAGGTTTTGATAGCATATGCGATGTAATTTCGATGCTCTGGTTAGATTTTACACCATACTGGCAGGCAAAGTCATTAGTGGTCTTTTTAAACAAATCCATTACGGGCATATCTGACTGTATGCCTGATTTTGGGAAATGTCTAGTATCATCCACCGGTGATAATTTGACTCCTTTACGTCGTTTTGTCCTCAAACAACAGAAAAATATATTTGCTAATAATTCATATATTGTACTTTCTGTCGTATTCGAAGAAATCCGCCTTGATGGAGCATGACTGGTAGTAACCAAAGGTATCTGAATATCCATACTACCCTGAAGATTATGCACAGAAATGCATCTTACTAGGGATAGATTTTTAGTTTTGGGTTTATCTTTGTTCATTGATAGCGATTTAGTAGTAGGTATGTTGTGTATTTGTAATTTATGCAATATTTTACTGTTTCTTGGAGGTCATGATGAAAGTTACTTTTAATATTATAATCACAATTGTTCATGCAATCAACTTTATGCAATTTTCTTTTCCAGGCATTATCTTTGTGTAGCCACTTTCGACAAAGTCGCTCTGTGCGATTTTGGTTCCGCTTTAGTTTTTTTATACCATTTACAAGTACTTATAAGTTAATTGCAATAAAATTTGCAGTCTCTTTTTCTATGATTTCTTTTTGCGGCATATGTATATACAATGCATGGTACGGCTCAAGTTCCGAACGGAGGTGTTCAATTTTGTTTTCATGACCGAGTTTCTCTATGTTGCAGGCTTATTTCTGTGTTCATTCTTGCTAATGAGGTTATTGAGTAATCTGGAGCCATGTTTCGGAACTAACGATGGCCTTATTTATAAAACACTTGCCCGTCTGTTTCTCACCATATAAAGGAAATACTGTATTAAATGCATGAAAAGCTATTAATGTACTAATTTTCGTTGATGTAGAATGTCATTTTGACGTAGGTACTCAAGTTGTCAACTTGCTTTTTTGTCTTCTGGAAGAGGCAAAGCCTCTTTTGTGTTTTATTAGACAATAGAATTATGACCATTACAACGAAATGATTATATAAGCTTCAAATTACTAATAATTTCACTTGCGCTGCGAGCAACACAGCTTTTAATTTTACTGTAAAATGTGGGTATACGGCATTTACCAGTCTTGTACATATGATATAAGCTCATAACAGATGCGTCCAAATTCAATAATTCCGAAGCCTGTAAATCAATATTTTCAAACGATTCAGGCTGCTTCGAGTGATATGGTTCAACATCGTGATCTTCGCCACCGCCAGTACAACACGGACATAACGACCTTGGTACAGAGATGTTGCAGAAAGATTTCACTTTTGCAATTAAGCACTGTTTTGGCCTGACGAAAGAACTCGTAGATGTAGCTACGCTTCGAGCTATTTCAGTATTAATGTTATTATTTGTGAGTACCTCGTTATGAATATGTTTAGATTGCTGTGATATAGTTCCTACACTTTGTCTTCCGATAGGAGAATGGTATACTTTTGACCAAGAAAATTGTTGCTCAAGGCTTTGTTTGTTGCCTGTATTGTTTATTTTTGGTTCCTTAGAATGATGTTCTATGACAGAGTTTATCTTCTTTTTCGTATCTTTGAAAATATTTGTCTTAGGTAGATGATAACTACATTCTTTGTAAACTGAATTAGTTGCATATTTCACATCTATGTCTCGAAAAATGTTACCTCTTTTGGACTTTTCTTGCTCACTGTTATATTTTTCGGTGTACGTAACTCCCATTTCTATTAGGTTGATATTGTTACAGCGTAATATATTAGAGCATGACTACGGATCAACAAACTACAAATTTTAAAAATTTATGGCCTTAAAAGAAAAACAATATTTTATTTAGAATTGACCACAGAATTGACCGTTGAAATGCCATATCTGACAGTGTCATTAAAGTATAAGCTTCTAAAAAGTAAGTTATAAAGAAATTACCTTCCATAGTTCAAGTAGGTTAGTTGAGTGGTCCATCTTCATACTGCCATCTGAGTTTTTGGGATGAAGGTCTCTAGGAACTTGTTGAAACGCAAATGGAGTATGTATAAGAAACATATCTACGTATTGAAGATTAAGGTTTTGAAGGGAAAGGTCGAAGTATTCTTGAACATTCTCTGGTCTATTACCTGTGTTAAAAATTGAACCCTTTCATAATAGAAGTAGGTACTTAGCGTCGCAACCTAACATTAATTTGATGTGATTTATATTATCTACTCGACATAGAATGGTGAACGTTAAACAATCATCTAATTAAAGAGCCAAACCTACGTATATACAGGTGAATTTCTCAACTGTGCGTGGGTGGCCAAATTTGAAACTATGAGGAATAATGCTCAAAGGAGTCACGGGGCCGATTGTAATGAAAACTAAAACAGCATCGTTGCATTTATAAAAAATAACAGTCCTAGCTAGGAATGGAACCCATTAATTTTGAAAAAAAAAATACATCCTTATACATATACCTATTATAAGAATTATTATACCATGCGATAGTGCTGCCCATAAGGAACGAATTCTGGAAAGTAATACACCATACGGCAAACTTGTGGAAGGCTCTCATTTTTAACAAAATATTTTTCCCTTTACCTACTTGAATTTATCATAGGTTTCATTTGGCTGAATTGGGGTGGGAGTCCTCTCACTCAGCACCATGATTGCGGCCATGGTGCGGAGTGCGAGCGCGTGGGCTGCCGCCGTCCCTTTCTGCGGGCAAGTAATACTCGAGAAAGAGGCGGCGGAGCTGTGGGCCCGGGAGAGACTAAGAACTCTTCAGGCTCGCCGCGCGGCGGAGGCAATTCAGACGCCGGAGGTCCTGAACGACCTCCGTCCTCCATTAGCGCAGGCCTGGGGGTGGCAGGTAAGGCCTCCTGTCACCTCAGCAGAAGCAGGTCGGGGAGGCGGGGTGGGGTACCCCTCCTCCCTTTTCTGTACCCCCGTAGATGGTAGAGGGTCAGTCGGGGTACGAGGTATTTCCATGCCTTATGGGCCACCCTATACCCCAGCGCATATAGACCCAAGAAGGCGTGCGGTTTTAGTCGGTAGGAGCCCGACATAACCTGCCCCGCCTGGCCGCGGGGGAGGTATCCATGAGGATTTCTTTCTGAGGGCATGTTATTCCCCGTTGTGCCTATCTATACGTAACTTTAACTTCATAATAATGAGAAATATTTGCTTACCTCCTGGGGGTAATTTAGTGACAACAAACAATTCTTTACGTTTTGCCGGATCTCCTCCGATCCAACGATTTAGAGCTCGTCCAAGAGCCGCTTCATTCTCATAGGCGTGAGCTGTGTCGAAATGTCGGTAACCTGCTTCCAAAGCAGCGTTCACCGCCAGCTCCAGAACCTCATCGGATGCCTGATGCGAATACAATAATTAAGAACGACTACTTACAGTTAACATGATACTTTAAACCTTAGTATTTTCTATGGGTACCTGTACCTACTTAAAAAAAATGCTACCGACTTCAAAAACCAAGGGGCTAAAAAGTGAACAATAACTGAATTTCAGATTTAATTCGAATTCATTTAAAAAGACAAAAATTCAAATAAGACTTCTTTTGAAGTTTGTGCTAAAGCCGAAGCAAAGTTATAAACAAGTTATAAAGTGAAAAGAAATTCAATATATCTATCAAGACATCGGATAAAGACGCCAACCTACCGAATTCAACAGAAAAGTCTTCTTTTGAAGTTTTTCAGTCAGTTTTTTTTTTATTGAAATTTTATTCATTCCTTTTTAAGTGTACCTACGTGACAAATTTATTAAATATTGAAAACTAGAAAAGCACGACATACGACATACGACATTTAGCATGCACATACACAACACTTGATGTTACGCGCGCTTATGAGCTTATACCTACCTACCTAGTTCGTACCGATATAATAGATTCCTGAATCACTGGCAATGACCATAATACTGAAAGGCTACTACACTACTTAAGTATATGTAATTTAGCGAGAAAGCAATTTTTGTCTTTCTGACTTTCGTGTATTTGAATGGGGTTAATAAAATTCTGGAACGACTGGGCTGATTTTGACGGGACTTTCACTGTCGGATAGGCCGTAACATAGATTACTTTTATTTTAGAAAAATAATTAGGGTTTCGCGCAAAAAAAACTTTAAGAATCGAAATCCACTCGAGTGAAGATGCGGACACAGCTAGTTTTTAGATCCCTATAATATATCTGCTTCTACAACGGTTACGGTTAACACGAGCTTCAAGGTTCCAAGCTCAAGGGTTTAATAGACAATGCCAGTACACTCGAGTCTCGAGTCATTCAAAGAGAATTGAGATTTTGACACGCCTCTATCTGCCAAATAAATCACACATGCCAAACCGTGCCAAACAAACGTGCAAACTAAAGTTTTAAAAAATCTACACACAGATACACAACCTATAATGTTTAAGTTATCAAGAAATTCAAGACGTTATTCGCTTTGACTGCACGCAGTTTACATCAATCGTGTTACAATAACAATATGGATAGTCACAATTTGGATAATATCAAGAATTTTGAACACGCTGCATCACTTCTGATTGATGTCATCCATAACGTCAGCGACAGAAGATAGTCGAAGGTATGGAGCTGTACGGAAGTGGTCGAATACATGTTGTGCGTCAACATCCCGGGGACTAGCTCGCTCTAGTGGGGACTTTGATGTCGAGAGCGACAGGTCCTCTTGTGATTCGCAACATGTTTGTATTGGACAGTACTGCGAAATACCCTGCAAAATAGTTGACTCTTCCTTCCGCCTACGCAAGTCTACATGGAGCTCTTTCAAAGATCACTTCAAAAGATGTATAAAATTTCGACGGAAAAGAAAAAAGTGGAAAAAAGAAGGATAATTGAAAATTACATTAAAATTGCAACGTTATCACTAAATTTGTATTTGAGTAGTTTATTTATTTTTCAATTACACGTACTTGGTATGCTTATTATATATTTTTTATATTAACTTGATGCATTTTATATTATTACTAGCTCACACCGGCGACTCTGCCTGCATGGAGTTCAGGAATCGCTTTTCTCTCCTGTTCTACTTAGCAATTGCCATCAAATATACGGCAGATATAAGTCTGATCAAGACCTTTTAAATAAAAAAAAACCGCATCTTAAGCAGTTTTAGCGTGCATCGCGAACAAAAGAGTTCCAAAAATATATTTTTGGGTTCAGAAAAGGTCATTTAACATAACCCAAGTTTTTTTAAATATATTCAAATGTACAAACACAGCTAGTTTACAATTAGTAAAGATTACTACTTTGTCCGCAATTTAAAAATTAAAGATCTTTCGACCTTAGTGGATTATCTTCGAACGCCTGAATCTCTTCATCTAATGACAATCACCCAAAGCCTGTACTTCAGAGTCCCTATTTCTTATCCTCCAATGTCTGCACTTTATTTTTTTTACATTATAGGTACAAATTACGTTTTTCTTTCTTAAAAAGCCAAGGACCGTACCTACATTTAGTGGGAACATTATCACATATACACCTGGATAAGAACTAGGTTACGAATCTTCTTCGATATTCGATATTCAGGGAAAATTTTCAGTTGTTCTTAGGTATATTTGGAGCCCTAAAAGTCCGGCAATTGGTATAAGTCGCCGATGAGTTGTGAACGTCAGATGGGAGTAGCTTCACGGAAAATATGCCATTCACAAATAAATAGGAAACGAAAACTGTGTTATTACTTACATTTATTAAAGCTATGAAAAACCGCTCAACTTAACTGAATTCTGAACGTTTGTTATACCTAACATAATATCATGAGAAGAAGAAAGCCGTTGCGTTTAGACAACTTTAGAAATTTTACACTTCAACAAAATATAAGATGGAACGCCAATAAACTTACTTGCCATGTCCCAAATCCAATTCTTGGCATGCGGTCACCACCTTCCAATTCAAAATATTCAGGTATAGACATATTTAATTTATATTATATTATTTAAACCGTGTAAAACGATTAATCTTACGGCTAACCAACTGTTTGTTCCTGAGTACTGCGTTAGTCTGAGAATCGCAACACAATGAGCGGGAGGGCTCTGTAAATTGGCATACATTTTCCTCTTAATTGTCTTGGTAGGCCTTGATGGGAGCGTGTATCAATAACAACACGTACCGGTTTGGTTATATAGTCGACATTCGTTCAATGAACTGTGTATTTACAGTTAGTATGGCGATAGCATTGGTTAGGTTTTGCATGCCGGCGCACGGGCGTATGGCGAGCCGTCAATGAGTGCATAGTATAAAATATACGAGTAATAGTACTGCACATGGTCTAAGAAAACATGTAGGTACCGTGGTACTACGTAGTGAACATTCACTCGCTAAGTCGCGAGGTACCAATTTTTTTTTTCATGCAAATTCGGCAACACATGGTTGCCGAAATTGCATGACGGGAATCAGAAAGCCAAGCGTTATTCTTGTAGTCTGAGGCCAAGCGCTTCGCGCAAGGCAATAGGCTCGCCACCTATTACATTGGGACCTAAACATAAACTGGCGAAATGTGGCTGCTAGCACCTCTGCCTATGCCTACCCCTTCGGGGATATAGGCGTGAGTTTATGTTATGTTATTAATGTTCGCGCAAGGCAATTTCAGCGGAAGCGATTCCAGGGATAAAAAAAAAAACTAAACAGGAAAATTAGATTGGCTGTCGAATAATGAATCCCGCCTGTTAAATTGTTATGTTTCTAGATTCTAGACCACCGGACATCTGAGTGCTTGTTTTTTTTCTTTTTTTTCTTTTTTACGCAGTCGGGTTTTTAAATTTTAAAATTATATTTTTTTATTTTATATTTTTTAGTTATGAGTAGATACGTAGCCAGCTATTTACCCGATTGGACTTTCTGCTGTCTAATAAAAACCTATGAATTGTTGTTACGCAACTTTAAATCGCTATAGATCCTAAATGGTCAATCGAATAGAAAAATGTTGAAAGGAAACTAAAAATGATTTTTAATACCTATTCAACCGTAGACAGAGATACTATTCTCTCTCTATATACGTATTCAACGATACCCTACTTTACATAGTTTGTTGACATTCATTTTTTTAATTTTCACAATATGGCGGCCAGTAGTCGCCATATTGAATTTTCACTGACGTCATGGCTTTAGTGACACTCGCCGGACTAAGAGGAATCGATTGACGTGTGAATCTTGTGTGAATCATAAAAATCGGCCCCGGCGTTTGGTCTTTAATGGGTCTGTAGGTACTTAGTGCTTCAAAGGGATATATATGATATAAACATACATACCTACATACTATGTGTGTATGTACTATGTAGGTATGTAGGTTTACTATGTATGTATGTAGGCTGATACACATTACCACTCCTTTGCGTCACGCAGGCAGGTAAAAAGTAGCTTATTAATCTATCTATACATAAGTATAATAAATTTGTAACTGATCGGCGTCTGTACATGGAAGATATATAAGAAAAAAACAATATTACGGGACTTTATGAATGTAATAGATGCCAAAACAATGATTTTTAGATTTTTTGTCTGTTTGTCTGTGTCTCTGTGCCTCTGTTTGTCCGCATTAAATTTTTGTTCACGCTAAAATCAAAAACTACTGGAGGGATTTTGATCAAACTTGGCACGATTATAGTTCATAGTTCTGGGCAACATATAGGCTACTTTTTATACAAGCTGATACCCGTGGTTTCGCCCGCGCTTCGTTTTTAGGTCGTTTTTGGTCATATCTCCGGTTCTACTTAACCAATTACAGCCAAACATACGGTAAATTTTTAGTCTAAGCAAGACCTTTCTAATAAAAAAAACCGCATCAAACCCGTTCAGTACATTTTACGTTTATCGCGAAAGCGAAAAATACCGAACGGATTTTGGTGCGGTTTTTTTTATTAGAAAGGTCTTGGTTAGACTCAAAATCTTACGCATATTTGATCACAATTGGCTGATTAGAACCGGGGATATAGTAAAAAAAAACGCGAAAATCGATGTCCACGCGGGCGGAGCCGCGGGCAACAGCTAGTAAATTAATATTAATAGGTATATCCCTGTTACTTATTGCGAGATTTTAGAGAAGAAATTAAGCTTTCACCTCTAGCGTGGTGATAGACGTACTTAAAGCTACGTCGGAGGTCGCAGATTCGGTTCCCGCTTAGTGCAAATTTTTTGTATAATAATGTCTATGTAGTACATGTCCATTTATCTGGGATTAAAGCTATGAGGATTATGTAGCTCGAAAATATACAACAGACGATTTTGTGAAAATAAGTATCGCCTGGTGATCGACAGACGGACGGCCGGTGGAGTCATTTAAATTTGAGTACGGAATCCTAAATAAAAAAGGAAGGTCTGGATTATATTTATATAGGTGTCTACAGTACTAAGCCCACTACCTACCCTTAGCTGGAGGGGAGCTACTCTTTATAATAAAGTTGGGTTGGCCTCAGAATGGTCTAAGTCTAGCCCTTAGATATGGCTGGTAAACCTATTGTTAGATGGACGAGCGAGGATCTGAAGCTAGTTTTCCTCTGGGGTTGGTTGGTCAGACCGCAGTCACTCTTGTAATAGTCAAAACTAACCAATCATGAAATAGAACGCGATTGCAAGCAACCGGGATTGCCATTGTTTTATTACGATGAGTAGGTAGGTAGGTACTTAAGTAATATTTGCGTTAACTTAACGACATATCAATAAGAAATTCGTTCTATTTATCACGTGTATAAAGACCGTGTGTGATGACCAAACAACTGGCACAACGCAACGGTGTAGGTAATTGAATTGAGGAGTTTTTGTAAGCGAAATGAAACAAAAATAACAGAAATAAACATCTGCGTCTACTGTCCCTTATCACTTGGATGGATCTTTGTGAAATCCTGTGTTCGCTTTAGCCGCAAGTGGCCGAGTAATTGTTGCGTACAATGTTCAGTACGATTTTATATTGTTGATAAGATATTTGTCAATTAATGTTTAACAATAAGGTAATGTAATGGTTAAGCGGTTGTAATTGTAAATGCACCGCAATGAAACTGTCAACGAACTTTATCGCAATGCAAATAGCAGATTGTGATGATAAAGTCACTATACTCTGTTCTTGTTCTTATAAATAGGTATGTTTTTATGAAGGAACTAACATCAGTATCATCTTAGCGTTCTTCTCTGTTGCATCAGGGGCTATTACCTAGGAACCTGGGGTCAGATGATTCCTCCTTCTACTTACTAAATGACTTTGTAAATAGAGAGACAGTTTTTAGGTTTTTAGCCAGTCTTCTCAAGACTAGGCCGAAAAATATGAAACGAATGCTTAGCAATGAAACACCAATTCCTTGAACATTAGTTTCATTCAAGTAACTAAATCACTTGTATCTATTAGAAATGTACCTACCTACCTATTCATTCACAATGGTAGGTAGCGTATTCGATGCCAAGTTTCCAACCCGTGATTTCCCGATCATAATGCCGATTCCTTAACTAAGCTACCGAGACGTTGTTTCGTTGTGTGGTATTAAGTCCTATATTATTATTTTAATATTTTATTTATATAATTCACAGAACAAAGAAAAATCCCTGTGATATAATTAGTATAATAGGGCTAGAGACAATAAAACAGGAGCTAAGTATCTACATGTAAATTGTAGCTACAACGTCGATACAATTTTAATAAGATATTACTTACGCTTTGATATCAAATTACAAGTCGATTAACATCCAACAAAAGTGATATAATAAAAATACAAATTAATTTTCTCACAAACCCTTAAAGTAATATCATCCTTTTGTGTGCAAACAGTATCAATTTACAATACAATTTGCGAAACGTATGAATGAATTCCCGTCACAACACTTGAGGACCCATCGGTGCGTACACCCCCTGATCGCGGTCATTGATAACATTTACTAAAAGTTCGGCCCTTATTACGAAGGGCGGGGTTTATAGGAATACCTCCTTCTATTGTGTAGTTTTTACTACAAGGGTAGCTAATAAACGAATACAATTTAGTTATTCAGTGGTCGTCTTCTAGTCATGGATACGTCCTCAGTACAGTCGACCTCAAAGTGCGGGTCAGATTTTAGCATAGAGCGGATATTGAGTAGTGATAACACAAGACACAGCACCACAGGGAATGAAGATGTACAAGTTCCTGATTGGCTGTGTTGTACGCGTTACCGACCTCCGCGTCTCCCACGTAAGTTTTTATACAAAATTTTTGAAACGAAACCGTCAAGCTTCATAATGGTCTTTAGACTACCATTGTTGGCATCTAAGTATACCTACAGGTAGTGGTTTTCATACCCGTGGCGGCTGTGGCTCAATGAACGTCTTCGAGAACCGAGCCAAATTCACTTGTAAGCCGGTACACCTACTGATTAATGTAAGACTGGCCGCACGTTTTCCTCTCTGAGGGTAAGTGGTTCTCATAAAAGCCAACATAAATCTTAATTATGCAAGGGAAGAGACGGACCCTGGGATTCAATATGCAAATATTGTATGCGACCAAGTGATGGAGACGAAGATACTAGCTCAAAATAAAAATTTAGAAAGGAATAAAATTCTAGTGACCATGAAACGTAAGATCAAAGATATCTTACAAAAGTTGCGTATTTAAGAGTGCAAATCTTTAAGGACAACAATAAACTAGTATTTCGTTTAATACTGTTGTTTCTTGCATCAGGTTTAGTGAATGGTGGCGGATGTCGCGTACGGCGATCGAGCCGACACGCGCGGGTGCCTTTCACGGCTGCGCAGGCGGCTGCCTTGGAGGCTGCGTACGCTAGAGCACCGTACCTCGCGCCACCGGCCTTGCGTGCACTCGCTGCAGCTTTACAATTACGCGACGACAGAGTAAGTACCTACATAATTTGTAATTTTGACTGGTTCTGTAAGGAGTAGGTACAGTACCTACTTACTTACATAAAAAACTTGAATCAATCAATAGTGAGTCATCATCACAATTAAGTCACACATCTTCACATAGGTACACAATAATAATAGAACACCTTTCAATTATAACATAAAAGATTAAGTACGATAGGTAAGTATATAAATAAGCTGCAGAAGTCACGCGAATGAACTCGTGTGAAATCATAATAGGTAGGTACTAATGCAGTATTGTGTTGCGTTGTGTGAGTGACCTTATTTGATCCGTCTAACAGCATTTTTGGCCGCTAGCTTTTATAGTAGGTAGTTTCTTTTTTTAAGTTCCTACCTGCCCCGTAGTTGTATTACTATGCTATGGTAGGTAGGTATATACTCGTAAATATGTTATGGTATGGTATCCTACACTAGGTAGGTATCTACCTATTTGGGTAGTAAAAAAGGTTGATTTATAGTTATTATTATTAGGTAGGTATTTGAATTCAAGGTTAGAGTATCAACGGCCGGCGTTAGGAATGCGAGGAAAAACTATAGGTCGACCTAGGTAGGTAGGTATGCCTAGCCGAAACTACTAAAAACATTGCAAATGATATTCATGTACCTAGGTCTTAATAAAGTGTACGAACAAATATTAAGTAGGTAGATAGGTATAATCCGTTAGGATAACAACAGAACATACAAGGAAATTTCTAATGTTCTTGCAACAGAACTATTACCTACGCTATCGTCTTTCTGACTTCTTTTGTTGGGGCGAAAGCCTGGGTAAGTACCTAGGGTCATTTCGCCGGTTCTCGACCGTTTAGTGGAGTTGTCAACTTCGGAACGAAAAATAAAATTGAATTAATATGAATTATTGATAGAGAATATTTTTGTTACATAGTAAATATAGTCTATTTTCATTTAATATCCTTTATCTTCCATTAAGATCATGCAATATTTTTACAGAAAATAATAAACCCAAAAATGCCGATTTCGCCAGTTCTCGACCGAAATTTCCAGTTCTCGACGTTATATTCGCCAGTTCTCGACTATTAGGTGAGATGGCAAATATGTGAAGTAAAACATTAGTAATTATTAATTTTTAATCTAATGAAAGCCGTATTTTGACAGAATTTAATATACATTATGTTATTACAATAAACTGATGTTAAATAATCATTATAAAGTTGATAACACGACTATAATATTTACAAATCAGTGTTCTTCCTCTGCTTTATCAACCTTTACTAACTAAAATTAAAGTTTATTTCTTAATGGCACTCATTAGCCTATTGCAGTCCACTGCTGGCAGTAGGCCTCTCCCAATGTGCGCCATAGCACTCGATCTTTCACCTTCCTCCAGTCTATCCTAGACACCTTTTTCAGGTCATTTAAGTCCATCCTAGGTACTGTTCCATCTTCCGTTTGCCAATCAGCGGTCTCCACTATAGAACTCGTTTGCTCTACGATCATTATTAGTCCTTCAGCAGATGTAACCAGCCCATTGCCACTTCAGCTTACTTATTCTGCGAGTTATTTCGGCAATTTTAGTCCATTGGCATAACGAATCCTTCAAAGAAACAGGATTATTATCCTTCAAAGGATCATAGCTTGCTCCATAGCCCACTGCACGACTAGGTTTTGGACGAACCTTACTGTTGTCCACGCTTCGGCACCGTATATTTTAACAGATAGAATTCTCTGGTTGAAGAGGCCATGTGGTAAGCCGAAGTAATTTGCCAAATGCTTTGGGAAATAAAAGTCAAAAAAAGGATTCAATTAGGTTACCCAATTCAATCCTTAAGGTGACTTTTAACTCGAAGTTGTTTCTACCGAGCTGGATAACCTGCTCAAGGTAGACATTATTCTTGAACAACTCTCCCTTCAATGGCAATTGGTCTTGGTGTAACCAGTTCCGGCGTATGTATACACCAATACTGACGCGCCGAGAGGATCCATTTGGGCTGTGCAGCAATTTGCTCAGCTGCTCTAGCAACTCTGTAACTATGATGATGTCGTCGGCGTACTGATGATGCGAGATGTACTCACCGTTTATGTCCATACCTATATGTACCCACCGAAAATAGTAGTCGGAATATGGTATAGGCCTATTTATTTGCACTGTCCTGTTCTCGACCTAGAAGGTTTTACAACACGTGATATTGTTAACGTGCTTGAAAAAGTCTGGTCGCGAACTGGCTGACATGATTCTCATGTAAATAAGATTCAAACTCACAATCTAAGTTCAGTAATTTCTTTAAAAATATCTATAAAAACATGCAAGTGTTTGGACTCGGTGACGCCAATTCTCGACGGTGCGGGTCGAGAATTAGGTATTCTACAAAAATGAGGTAACAGTTACCGACCATCCAATTATACACACTTTTCAAATAAATTTACAATAACTCCTATATTTAATAGATACTATACTTCATTATCTATCTGTACAAATAACAAACAAGTCCAAAACATAAAACGACAATTAAAAAATCTAGGGTCAACTGCAGAACCTCCTCACTTTTATTTTCGTAGTGAAGCACGCTTTCTGTCATGTTCTTAGCGAACCACATATTTCAGTATTTTTTTACTAACTACTCTGTTTGCACACATGCACTTTATCTATTTGTGTCTACAACCGAACTATTTGAGATTGCCACAGTATTTTTGTTTTGCTTCTAATCGTATCGGTATTGCTGTTCTACGCCGATTAGGCAAACAAGTCGGTAAAAAAGTCGGGAACTGGCGTCGGTCGAAAACAGGCGAAACTACCCTATATAGTTGGATTTATACTAATACGGATATCGAGGATATGGAGCCCTGTAGGTACACCCGAACTACGGGGCTCCACCAACACCTTCGGGGGTCAAGCCACCAAGCTGGCTGGTATCCTTGCTGATTGATGGCCAGGGCTAAGGTGTACGCTTTCGCGGGATTTAAAAGGCAGACAGTAGGTACTTGGCTACTTGCTCCATAAAGCCGCACTTTTAAACAAAGCTAAACGGTGCCTGGGGCTCCGTGCTAAAAGCCTGGTTAGATGCAACCGAGAACAACGCTTCGATGATGACGACGACGTAAATAACTATTTTTTTTTATAGATAAAGATTTGGTTCCAAAACCGCCGCGCCAGAGAAAGAAGGGAGAAATGCGTCAACATCGCCCCACCAGTAGCTGTCGCCTTACCTCCTACTGCGGGAGTGCAATCGTCTTGGATACCGACAAATTGCTCGTGGATGGGCAGCGATGTAACAAGCCAACCTTTAAATTGCAACGGCATTATAAATAGTGATGTGCCTGCGAGAGAGAACGAAAGAACAACGGTGTATGTTCGAGATACGGCTTTGAGCGATAGGTCTTCGTTTAGTGACTCTACTGATGATGGTAATTCAGAGCTGGCAGTCGATATCGAAACAATTGATGAGTGAATATTTTATAACGTGTTTTATAGAAATAATAATAATGTTCTGTGATAAATGTGACTCAGCGTCAAAAGTAGCTAGGTACATTTTCAGATTTACAAAATTCATTTGTGAGTAAAGTAATTTATATTTTTTAAGGAAAATGCTGTAATGTTTAGCTACTAAATGGGTACTATTAAAATATAGTCAATATCTTACTTAATTCATAATTTTTGTGCAGATACCTTTTTTCGTGCGCAAAACCCTATGGATAAGTGTGTATTATTCAGACAGTTTAGGATGGACACATTTTCTGTGGTTTAGGTGGATAATTAGGTAGGTACAACAGAATTAGCAGCACTATTTACCTACCCTAAAAGTAAGTGTTTACTTAGAATACGTGCATTTTAAAAACGTAACATCACTGCATGAGACCCTGACGACCCCGTAGGTATTAGGTATGTACCATAGAATAAAATTTATGTGAATATTTAGATTAAGTCATTAAGGTGACTTTGACACTCTAAACAATAGTCAAGGTCACCAGGTTTATTACCCGGCTGAGGTCAGTTAAGGGGGTTGAGGTTTCTTTGGGTTCCGCGCTCCCTCTCTCTCCTCTCTCTCTCTATCTCGAATCCAGAGGTGGCCCGGGTCAAGCCGGGGTGCGAGGGAAATGCTCTATGGGCCACCTTACATCCTGGCGTCAGAAGACCCTAGACAGCGTGCGGTTTTAGTCGGTAAGAGTCCGACATAACCTGCCCCGCTGGCCGCGGGGTGGGTATCCATGAAAATTTCTGCATGGAAAAAAGGGTGGTTTTTTGTTTTTTAAATAACTAGTTTATTTTAAATTTTACACGAAAAAAAAAGCCTCCAGGTCCCACGGTGGAGTCCCGGTAAGGAGCCTCGCCGCCTCGAAGATCGTGCGGTACCCCTGTGATGACCCTGACAGCCACAACGCGCTGCGGCGCTCGCAGCGTACGCCTGTTACGGCTATGCAGGGCCTCCACCCAGATCGGGCTCCCGTACAGGGCCATTGACCGCACGATCCCCGCATCGAAACACGACAACACGAAAAAAAAATCTGTAGCCAATTCAATCTTCAACCAGTTTGATTATTACGTACTTACCATTTATACGAAAACATAAATAATAAATAATAAAATATTTCAATGCATGCCTCACCCCTTTTCCGGGTGTTAAATGAAAAAATATCGATCCTAAGAAAAAATCGAAAAAGACAAAATTGTAGGAAATTTTTTTCTGAACAACTTTGGTAATAACCATTTTTCGTGTAAAATTGAAAATAATCGAGTTATTTAAAAACCAAAAACCACCGTTAAAATCAAGATGGTGGAAAATGCAAGATCACTGGGAATTGGAAAACCGAAAAGTAGACTCCCAGTGACCCCCCCTAACGAATTCCGAAGGAAAAATTCTACTTACCTATATTTTTTCTTGGGTCCAATCAACAATTCGATTGGGCTAACAACACAAGAACACAACTATACCAGGATTAGCAGGTAAGATTAGAAAACTAAAATAAATGAACATCATAAATAATGGTAATAAGTGTATATTTTCACACACTAAGACATTTAATTTCATACATAATATAAATCATTTCGAGTTATTAATAAAACATTGCAGTGAGTTGTTACTGCTTAGGATCATTTATATTTCAGCGTTAAAAAAGAATAAAGCAATAGGTACTGCGATGAATCATTATTTTAAATTTTAGTAAGTAATTTTTCTTTTGAAACTCTTAATATTCATGGACATTTCGAATACTAAATCGTTTGTGTCGGTATTCAACGCCATCTGTTGACGAAGTAAAATGGTTCATAAATTAGATGATCACTAGATGGCGCTGCGGTACTTTTCAAATGTAAAAAAAACTATCAAAGTAGTTTATTCACTGACCTGTATAAGTACTCACTGGCGATCAGTCCCACTACAGTGTGCCTAATTGAAAATCGCCATTTTGGCGCTGACAGCAGCCGTGAGTGTACTTGGAACTAATAATAATGATGGACAACAACTGTCTTGGTATCGATGAAACTTTTTCAAATGTCACTGTTTCGACTACCTACTTCAATTTGAAGTGTTTATTAATGATAAATACCATTTTAATATGTTCATAAAATTATTTATTGTACATATACCCACCTTTTGTTTTTAAAAGTATACCTACGGTTTTATAATAATAGTTTAAGTTAACTTTTAAACTTTCGCGTTCCATAACTTATTATACGTAAACGGGACTTAACGCGATACAACGCGAACGTCAGGCATCCAAAGGTATGTATATACCTTTAACGTGTATCGCGTTAAGTCCCGTTTACGTATAATAAATAGTTTAAGTGTTAAATTCTTATATTTACTTACTTGTGACAAGAAACACCACTGCCCTTCTCTTATCTGGTTTTTACAATACACACACGATCTCATAACGTAAACGTGCGGAAATCCCCATGGATACCACCTCCGCCAGCCATCGGGGGTGGTTATGTCGGGATCGAATTGACTAAAACCGCACGCCGTCTCGGATCTAATTACCGAGGTAAAAGGTTACCAAATAGGCATATCTCTCGCACCCCAGCTGACCCCGGACCATCTACGGTTTTAAGATGGCCCCCTCGACCTCCTCGAAGGGGGGTTGGGGCAAGCATCGCGCCACTTCGCCGACGGTGGGGTGTAGGGTGACAAGCGGCCGTCCTGTCACTCAACCGTCGGCGCGCGGTCAATCAGCTTGCCCTCCGCTCACTCCCCACTGCGCCCTCTGCTAGCCAGAGGAACACGTGGAGAGCCTCGGAGCAGCCTTCTAGAGGGCCACTCCCACCCCGGCCGGATTGGCCGCACGCAGCAGCGTCTCCCGTGGCGAGTGGGAAGCGCTGCTCGCCTCCGTTGCCCGGGTGCACCACGTGGAGGTGGACAGGGATTCGCCTGATGATTTTTAAAATTAACATATCTTTCAAATCCGTATCGATTCATTTACATTAATTGATGTTTTCAAACAGGTCAGCTCATTATGAAGATAAAATTGACAGACGTCAAATGCTACCTATTAAAATGACGCCACTTAACTTAACTACATTCGTCGTAAGCAGAATTCACTTGTTTTGACTTTCTGTTTTTAATCATCAACCTTTTACGATAATTGTATCAACCTATTTACCTATAGGAAATGTAGGAATCGTACCTCAAGGGTAAGTATTTATTTAGTGTCACTTGTCAAAATAAAATACAATATACTGCCAGCATACCGATTTTTAACTTTTTACAAAATTGACTTAATTTACTTAAATTCTAGTACAATGAATGTGACGTCATTGGTCGACTTGTACAGCGCGTAAGCCGTCGCTCAGAGGACACTTGTCGGCTGAATGAGAGGAGTTTTCTTCGGAGGCGCCGGTTAACTTGCTCAGGATCTCGTAGTGAGCCGCCTCATCTTTGGAAGGGCTGGTTTCGTCTAAGCTATATCTGGCAATGAAAGAAAATTTGTGTTCTGTGTGTGAAGTATTAGCAAAAAGTGTACAACTTAAGTTATTTAAAAAATCTTTATTTTAACTTGCTCTGTTGTTAGTTTGTTTGTATGTTAGTTATAGAGCGCGGCATCTAACGTGGCCAGATTTTGGAGTAGTGTGGGCCTCACTACTCCAAAACCTTGCCAAGTTAGATGCCGTACACTATACTTGTTTCTAGGCGACGCTTTTTGCCACAAACAAGTATAGTGTACAGCATCTAACTTGGCAAGGTTTTGGAGTAGTCGGGCCCACACTACTCCAAAATCTGGCCACGTTAGATGGCGCGCACTATAAAGTATGGGTCAAATCCTGGAAGCCCAATTGGAACCACTTCCTGACGCCCGATTGGGCCCAAATTTGGTATACTTGCGTATGTTTAGTGACAATACGATAATACGGTACTATGGAACGGGTTCGATGATGGAGTTGGAAGCTTTTATAGCGACTTCTGAACTAAAGAATATAAGTCATTCGAATTTAAGATCATTTGTTTTGTCTTGGCTTATACTCTGTTGCTACGTGATATTCAGGGTCTAGTTCATCTCAAACTAAATGAGTCCAAACATTACGATGTTTGGGCTCATTTAATTTGTCTGGTTATTCCCTTGCTGGAAAGCTTATTGTAAGTCGATGGTATCGTGGTGCAGTAATTGGTCTTACGGCAATGCCGCTACTTACGGAGGACTTGCTTAGAAGGAACTACTTACCCGCAAGCTTTGAAAAATGCTGATGCAGAAGGATTGTGCGTGAGCGCAGTAAGTCGAACGTAGCGCATATTAGTCGCATGGGCAAGTTTTTCCAACACAGACAGCACACGCTGTCCCAAGCCTTGGCGACGCCCATCCGCCTCTACCTGCACCTCATAGCTGAAAAAATAATATTCGGTAACATATATCCCACCAAAAACATACCTGTTAAAAAGGGGGCCAAGTTCCTATCGGCTAAAGGTTCGCCTAAAAAAAGGATTGAAATCCAATCCAATGCCAAGTTTAGATGTACTTTAAAATCGATCATAATCATCCAAATTTCTTCTAAATTTTAACTTGGCAGGTTAATTTAATCATACAATTAATCAAGTGTTGCGTAAAGCACGAAAACCTGCTGACAAAACTAAAAAGAAAAAAAAACAAGCACTTAGAATGTCCTGTGGTCTACTGCTGCATACGGCATACTGCTTTAGTACTATCAAAATTTCATCTCTGTACTTGCAATAGGCACTGAGCTACAGAGGGATCAAAAGTGGGTCGAAACGGTTCGTGTAAATAGTGCACGGCATGCGCGCGGACTGTTGCTGGAACTTATCGTGCGCTTTGAAATGGACATACATACATAGTCAAGAAAGTCTTTCTTCGGCAGTCGGGTAAAAAGTACACAAGATAGGTAAAGCTAAGTGAATGGGTATATTAACATAACATAACATAAACTCACGCCTATATCCCCGAAGGGGTAGCAGAGGTGCTAGCACCCACATTTCGCCAGTTTATGTTTTTAGGCCCCAATGTAATAGGTGGCGAGCCTATTACCATAAACCGGGCACTTATAAACCTGCGATAAATACACACATAACTTCGAAAAGCATCGAAAAGCAAAGTCATTCGTGTGTGCCATGGTCAACCTGGGATCGAACCCCAGACCTCGTCTTAGCAGTTCATTACCCAGACCACTAGGCTACCGCGGTTAGGTTTTGGTATATTAGTCCCAATTATTTCATAACAATTGAGGGTTTAACCTAGGTTACTAAAGAGACGTGTTTTTCATTAATTAACATACAGATCGGAGCTCATTATGGGAATACAAACAAGTATAATCAGATACGGGCAAGACTGTTGTTGTTTTTATTAACTAAGTAGGTACCTACATTATTTTTTCATACAGTTTTATGACGTGACTATTTTACACCAATAATTGACAACATTTCAAATTTCTGAGTTCATGAAAATAAAAATACCGTTTCTTGAGTTTTCCGTTGTGATATTTTTTGAATTTATCTTCTTCTTCAACCTAGCGTTAATCCCAGTCGCATCCAAAGCTTTCACCTCGGAGTCTGGGGTCCGCTTTACCAGTCTTAACTGCGGATTTGGCTGGACCTCGATATTTTTCCGTGAAGCGACTGCCATCTGACCTTCACAACCCAATGGTAGCATTAAGCGATATCGAAGCATTGCAGCTAGACCGTTGTTGTTCGACTTTTTAGGGCTCCAACTACCCCTAAATGAAAAGAAATGAGTACGTTGTAAACATCGACTTGCTGCAAGCCGCCCGCGTACCGCTCGTAGCAGGTTTGCGAACCACGTACACACTATGTTTTTTATTGTACTGTGCCTATAACTTATAAGCTTACTTAAGTTTTATCACAATTTAATTAACAGTGGGTAGGTACACAGCAGCTTATAAAATATGAATAACTTCACACGCATAGTTTTTACGTAACAACATGATAAGAGTCGCTATTGTGCATGCACTCCATTATCATCAAATCATCTACTTTAGGTAGATTTCTGCTTTTACCCTCGGTATCCATACTGATATTATAAATGCGAAAGTAACTCTGTCTGTCTGTCTGTTAGCTTTCACGCCTGAACCGCTGAACCGATTTTGATGAAATTTGGTATAGGGGTATATTAGATTAGACCTCGAGACATAGGCTATGTTTGGTCGCGATAACCGACATCCACGCGGGCGAAGTCGCGGGCAAAAGCTAGTCGATATATAAATAATAAACTTTCATGGTTCGAGAAATCAAGCAGAAAATAAACAGATAGAATAAGTCCGTGACCAAAATTAGCAAACATTTGTTTTTACCCGACTGCCGAAGAAAAGAGGGTAATGTTTTTCGAGACTATGTAGGTATGTATTTCTTTGTCACGGCCTGCAACCTGAACGGCTTGACGGATTTTGACATGCGAGGTATCATTTGATTCGTCGTGATTGTGTGAGTGACACCAGGTATACCTACATATATGCCTATATTAAAATTTCTAGAAAATCAAAATGGCAGATTTTTGGGCACCAAATAAAAAACTTGAAAATTTGTCTTACACGCTCTACACAGCCCATACAGCCTGAACGGCTTGACGGATTTTGACAAACAAGGTGTTGTTTGATTCGTCATGATTGTGTAAGTGACTCCAGGTATATTAAAATTTCTAGAAAATCAAAATGGCGGATTTTTGGCGCCACAAACATTTGACCGCGATGGACGCAAAAACTGCTCAACGAATTTCGATGCGGTTTTATTTGTTTAAAAGGTCTTGGTCAGACTTAAAATCTTACGTTTGTTTCATTACAATCAGTTTAATAAAACCGGAGATATGAGCAAAAATAGCATAATTAAGGTTGAATTTCGGTGACGTCCCTTCACTAGACGAAATTACTAACTTCATAAAAGATAGATTTATACTTCACTAGCTTTTGCCCGCGGCTTCGCCCGCGTGGATGTCGGTTATCGCGACCAATCATAGCCTGTGTCTCGTGGTCTATTCTAATCTACTCCTATACCAAATTTCATCAAAATCGGTTCAGCGGTTCAGGCGTGAAAGCGTAACAGACAGACAGAGTTACTTTCACATTTATAATATTAAGCATGGATATGGATTATTATCCGGGCAGCTATGTAAATAACTAAAAAGAATAATAAAAAACCTGTAAAAGGTAAAAAAATAACTTTTATATTATGACCTATCTACCCTAAGTATTCAACCTTTATTATTATTATAGGTAGCTATATTATTTACGTATTCATATTTTTTCAACTAACAGTTTGTCTCGGGGACCGCTCACCTAATCGTACGTCTGTCTCGCAAGATCCTAACTGTAGATCTTTTGCTAGAGCGGTCCCCCCGACGAGACAAACTGTTAGTTAATAAAAATATGAAGACGTAAATAATATAGCTACCTATAATAATAATAAAGGTTCAATACTTAGGGTAGATAGGTCAAAATATAAAAGTTATTTTTTTACTTTTTACAGGTTTTTATTGTTCTTTTTTTGTGAGTCGGGGCTTTTTTAAATTTTTAATTTAATTTTTATTTCATGATTTTTATAGCGGTACCTAACTTAAGTATGATAGCTAATTCATTATTTAATATCAACATACGTATAATCTATCAACAATTATTCAGAGCTAATGCGAATTGCGCGGAGTGTGGTTACAGAATTAGAAATACATTCCACTCCTCATATCTTTCGAATGGCTGAACCGATCTTCATAAAACTTACGGTATCGTGATGTATAAGTTAAGACCTTTCATTTGATACCCAACACGGGTATATTTGAACACTTTCAATTTTTCATCACCACTTTCACCCCTTATATCTTTGAAATGGCTTAATCGATTTTCATGAAACATAGCTAAGAACACTCTCCCCCAACCCATCTTTCAAATAAAAGAAACAGAATCAAAATCGGTTCATCCGTTTGGGAGCTACGATGCCACAGACAGACTTACAAACACACACACACACACACGTCAAACTTATAACACCCCGTTCGGGTTTCCGTCGGGGGTTAATAAAAAAATAGCTAACAAGCTTCGGAATTCTTCTCATCCACAGAACAAAGAAAAATCCTTAGGACTTCTCATCGGTGTTTTCAAGATTACTCGAAACAACCAAATTTTGAAGTTCAGAGCCACGTTCGCTTTTTATTAGAACCTACCCATCACTGCTCCATCACTGCGAACACCTTCAGTATGCTGTTCGCAAATAGGATGGAAGGAGCAATGATTAAAACAATTCACTCGTACACAGACGCTGCCACGGCGTCTTTCCATCGCTATCATTTCCACACACACAGTACCATCCTATATAAAGCTTATACATTCTTCGAATTTGAAAATAAATGTGAGAGATCGTTACGTCCTGCTAAAATGAAAATTAAGTGAACAAACCTCAAATCAAACAGTATATGTAGCGATGATAATAATCTGTACTGTTTTGCATCAATATTTCACATTTTGCACATTATTATAATTACTGAATTGATTTTTATTGTAATTCTTATCTTACTTCTAATTAGCACCGACTCATGCACAGGATATCGAACCAACAGTGTGACAGTTCGTAAGCGTTAATGAAAATTTTCTCTAGTGGAGGGCAGGGGGATACGAGAGGCACCTACCACCTTTGTTATCGGTTCCCTTCTCAAGTAAATAATGTCAGCGTTTATCAGTAGTAGTTCGGTGATTTCAGTCTAGACCTCATTTCAAATCGAGACGCACAGCAGAGAGATGCAGGCGCGGTTCTTAGGTCTCGTTTTGTTGTGGGCGTCTGTGGCGCATGCAGCTCGGCTGCTTGCCGTGTTGCCGACTAACACCAAGAGCCACTACGTCATGTATGGACGGATATTGGAGGCTTTGGCCAAGAAAAATCACGAGCTTACGGTGATCACGCATTTCCCAATGGTATGTATATAACCAATTTATTGTATAACAAATAACAATCACAAATTTAGTTTTAGTCAACAGGCGATTCGTAACTCAGACTTTGTGAAATATGCTGCAAGTATTTACGTACAATCGAATAAATTGCATCGATTGTTGTGGGTTCAATTCCGGACAGTTGTTTTGAGTCTGTGTGTACGGCATATACATTATGTGCTTAATTAAAAATATTCTATCGACACATTCGACACGTTATACTTCAATTATCCGGGGGTGGTTTTTATAAAACTCCTGTATTTAAAACCCCTAGTCTAGTCTAAAGGCACAGTTGGTGCAGCCGAAAAGTAGTATTGCCATTTATCAACACCACAGCGTGCCTATTGCTCATAAAATTTTGCCAGGTGACAAAAAATGTTGTGGGTTAGTAAATGTTGATTGGGTCTCTTGATGTCTATGTTTGTGAAGTCCATACTATGGACTTCACCATAGTATGGACTGACACAGTCCTTACATCTATGGACTCCATAGGTGTAAGAATTGATATTATTTTCGAGGAGCTAAAAACTACTTTCAGTCTTATTACGAAACGGCCGTAGGTAGGAACCTACTTGCCGTGAAGCGATTGCCATCCCCACAAACCACTGGTCACTGGTGACATCGAAGTTCGGACTATTCAACTACCACTACTACTACGGAGCTGCTAGAACTAGAAGTCCTGCAACATTAACTTGCTAATAAATGTTAATGAATAAGTATAATATTCACCTGTGTCCATAACGACCTTTAGATATCACTTGCCACGCATTAAATAAAGTTCATGTTCTGTGAAATGTCAATAATCTGGAGCATGTCTATCAAGATTTTAAATCAGAATTGATTTGCATTATTTACAAACCTCAGTGGTTTCTTAAATGCACTATAAACAATGTTTGTAATGGTTTTGTAATATGGTAATAATAAATAATCAAAAAATAGTAACCAAACAGAGATAATAGGTACATCTTCTACAACCTCTTCTAAATAAGTCGGGTTTTCCTTCCTGACGCTATAACTCCAGAACGCACGAACCGATTTCCACGGTTTTGCATTCGTTGGAAAGGTCTCGGGCTCCGTGAGGTTTATAGCAAAGAAATTTCAGGAAAAATTTCAACAGAAAAGCGGGGAAAATCATAACCGACATCCACGCGGGCGGAGCCGCGGGCAACAGCTAGTAATGTATAAAAAGTTGAATGACCATGTTGTATTTGAACTTCTCAGTTCTTTTCTTAATCAAGGGCAAGAACGGACGGTCATTCATTCATTTCAAACGATTATCTCAATGTTTTTAAATACATAACACGTATCTGTAAAATGTTTTCTTTTGCCGTTTTTAGTGTACTTATAATGTCCAGTTAATTTTATTGATTACAGAAAAATTCTTTGCCAAACGTGAGAGAAATTAGCGTAGCGGGAACAATACCCGAAATCAAGAATAACCTCAATTCTGTACAACGGCATTCTATAAAACCTCACTTCGTACGAAATTTGGAACAAATATTTACTGAATGCGTTTATGCCTGTGATATAGTTTCACAAGTGCCTGCAGTCAAAGCACTATTTAACTCATCACAGACTTTTGATTTAGTCATAGTTGAAGTATTTGGAGGCGATTGTTTTCTCCCACTTGGCGTGAAGTATAGAGCTCCGGTGGTTGGTCTTTTGTCGAGCGTGCCACTTCCCTGGGTCAATGAGCAATTGGGTAATCCTGAAGCGATTGCCTACGTACCGTCCTACTCGGTTGGATATGGACAACGGATGAGTTTATGGGAACGATTTTCAAATTTGATGACTGTGATTATCGCCAAAGTGTTGTACAAGTATAAATCACAAATTCCATCGCAGGTTAGTAGAAATAATGTTTGCCAACTTATTTGTTTCTTTGTTCTACTTCTACTAATTAAGCGTCATTTAATAATAAGTACTTATGTAGTTTTAGGTAGCAGAAATAACTCTCTTTTTAACTTGTCTGCCTGGATTTGTCCCCTAATGTTTCCTTATTTTCAGATTATAGCAGATCGTCTTTTTGGACCAGGACCGAAACTGGAATCTTTGGCTCAGAACTACAGTTTGGTGTTATCAAATAGTCATTTCAGTATAAATGAAGTACGTCCCCTTGTGCCAGCTTTAGTAGAAGTCGGAGGATTACATTTATACGACTCGCTGATACTACCCAATGTAAGTTATACGATACAAAAGAGACTGATCACTGATATTTTTTATATTAATCGGATAGAACTTAGATATATATTTTAACCGACTTCAAAAGATGATGTTCTAAATTCGGCGGCTAATCATTTTTGTACGTTCGAGCATAGCTCCGTCCGTTATACTATTAATGGTTATACCTACATTGACGGATCTGCAAAATTCTTTTTGCTCGAAAGAAGTATATTTCTAAATGGTCATATTTAAATTTTGTAACATCCTGATGATGAATTTCTGAGATGACGGCAGTCTCTAACAGATGCCAGCGCTATATGAGGTAGCAAAGCAACCACGATTGCTACCTAGGTAGTACCACAACTACACTCATGGTTATGCATTGTTTTTTTTTTATATAGGACACGTCAAAATGACTTTACCTCGCCTGATGGTAAGCTAAAGGTAAAGTCTCAGGACTGGGGTCACCACTACATACACCGGTAGTGCTAGTGGCGGCCCTCAGCTTGACGGCCTCATCAAATGCTTTTTCACGCCCCGCTTAAGGCCCCGGGATTATAGGAGGAAGCAAACACATGCGCTGGTAACAACACACCTGCATACAGAGTCCTAGGTATTAATGTGTAAAATATGGCAGATAAATATTATTATACTCACAATCTGTAAGTTAAATAGGTTATTAGTCATAATCAGACTGCGTGCCCACTCAAATTACAATAAGTTATTGTTTGTGGGACCGGTCAGCCGCGTAACGCCAATATTTATCTTACAAATTTCCAACTAACTATATTTATTAGTAACTAAAGAGATTTATGTCTTTTTATCATTCGAGATAGGGAGAGATGAATTTTATAGCAAACCTACGTCGAAGTACCTATTACATGCTAATGAAATACATAATTAAGATTATCAGGAATAATGAAGCAATAAATATCTGAGCAATAACAATCTTCAAAGAAATAATGAAATTGATGTCAGAAAAACATAACAAACAATCAGTCACAATTTATAAGGAAAACATGATCATCGGTGGTTCACCTAACCCTCCTTCGTCCAAAACAAGTTTTCAGAAATACTCATCACGTGAATGACTAGACTTGCTCTCTATCTAGGCTCTCACCGAGGCAGAATTACCCTTTTTTATCATGCGGAAATACCCATGGATACCACCCCCGTCGGCCATCGGGGGTGGTTATGTCGGGATCGAACCGACTAAAACCGCAAGCCGTCTCGGGTCTAATTGCCGGGGTGTAAGGTTACCTAATAGGCATATCCCTCGCACCCCAGCTGACCCCGGGACATCTACGGTTTTAAGATGGCCCGCATCTCGTTGGGGCGAGCATCGCGCCTATAGTCTGACTATAAATCACCTATTATGTCGTCAAACAATGCATAGTCACGAGCAGCCAGGACAACTGACCTAAAAAGTTTATGCAATAGGAAAGCCGGTTATCTTGACAACCAGGGCCTAAGGCCAACAGCAGATAGTGTCATGTTATACTTAAATCATTGTAGAACAAAGCTTTGAACTTTAGCATTACCGAGTCACAAATATTTAAGTGATTTGGAAGTGTAAAATTATGGTTATACCACCAAGTTATACGTATATACATACATAAATTATATACTTAACTAAATCGTCATAATCCTGGTGACATAAAAAACCTAAATTTTAAAGTCCCCTCTTTTATTCTTGGTTTCGTTTATTTTGGTTTTTACGGGAACGATAGGATTTCCGCACGAAAAAAAGGTATGGTTAGCTTTGTTCTGTGTACAGATAGCTATTTACTATTTACCCATCGGTAACTATTTAGGTATTATTAACGTCTTGTCTAAAATTCCTGAATTATTATATTATATTGTCTGAATTTGCTAATTTTTTTAACTGGTCCTTGTAGGAAAAATGCCTTTTGGTTATCAATACATGTGATTGTAGGGACGCCCTACAGCCATATATATTATATTGATAACCAAAGGCAAAACCAAAACAAAAGGCATTATTCCTACAGCGACCAACGTTTACGTTGCGTTTTTTTAATTTTGATGAGATCAGAAGCGACCATCAAAATGATTATCTGTTTTATTTCTTTATAGGATATGAAAACTCTTCTAGACGCATCTACGGAAGGTGTAGTGTACTGGAGTTTTGGATCAATGTCAAGAATTGAAACCATATCGAATGAAGTGCTGGCGAAAATATTCAATGTTATTTCAGAACTTTCTCAGACTGTGTTGATCAAAACAGACAGGCGGATGCTCCCTCAGAACCTCACCGTGCCTGATAATGTCTACGCTATGGATTGGATACCACAGCAAGCTACATTATGTAAGTTATAACTTGCCTTAAACAATTTAATTTCAACCTCATCTATCAACCTGTACACCAGCTGATAACGGACAAGGCTCTAGTGTAGGCTTTCCTAAATGGCTCAGGCACGAGTTTGGAAGGTCAGACACCAGTCGCCGCTGTTAAGGACAAATAAAACCAACTACGGAAAGAAATGAGGAGTAGGAGAGCGGCGAAACTCTAAAGCGCAAGTATTGATACCACCAGGATTGTGCATTCGGATGAAGATGACTTCATTGCAACAATAGTCACAGTGGCCTAGTAACTAATAACGCACGCGCACGAGCGCAGCAACGTTTAGAAGTTATTAAATAATGATAGTATAATTATTGTTGGAACAGGTCATCCAAACTTGAAATTATTTATATCCCACGGTGGGTTACTTGGAACACAAGAGGCGGTGGCTTGCGGTGTACCCATGCTTATGGTGCCACTCTACGCTGACCAAGCACTAAATGCACGAGCGATGGCTGATAGGGGTGTAGCTGAAATCGTTCAACTCGAAGAGACAGATGAAGACACTTGGAGAAAATATCTACGTGGTTTATTAACTGATCCCAAGTAAGTAGTATCTAGTAGGTACCTACCAAAGTAACCGGGTTTTGTTTTGGCAAAAACGTCGCGTCGGGAAAAGTGAGTCTGGTTAAGATCAGCTTCGATTCGATTTTGTGTAGCGTTTTCTTGGGCTCAGTGTAAATCGCTCGGTATTAGTATTTTTTATATAATGCTAGTTGGTGCCCGCGGCTTCGCGCGGAAGTCGTTTATTGTTTTTTTGACAGCTTTCTCTATTTGTTAAGTTTGACCAAGACTTTACCAATAGAGAAAGCCGTATCAAAAACCGTTCAGCAGTTTTTACGTCTATCGCGAAATTCGCGAACAAACACACATGAACGATTCCGAACTCAAATATTTTTGTGTACAGAATCGTTCATATAACATAAACAATTTTTTTAATATATATATTATCCAATGTACACAGTTACTTTACAATTTCATAAATGTATTAGATTTTTCTTACGATGGAGCTAGGTATTACCTATTTATCATTATACACGATCAACACTTGGGTTTATTAATAGTCTGAAACATAGATATGGACAAGTATAGTAGGTACCCACCTACTTGTCGTGTTTGCATGTAGGTACAAATGAATGCACCTCAATAAACGTAAGTTGAACTTAAGAACAGATGTATATTTCTACTCCCTGCAATGAAAGTTTGGAGTTTTTTAAAAATTTTTTGTGATGCCGCTCCATAGTTTTTGATTAATTAATTCCCTTTTTATAATTTTCAGGTACAAAGAAAATGCATTAAACTTAAGAGACGTGTTTCTGGACCGGCCAATGAAGCCTCTAGATACGGGGGTCTACTGGATCGAGTATGTACTGAGACACAAAGGCGCCTTACACCTGCGCTCGCCAGCGCTCGACCTCACACTGTCTCAATACCTTCTGCTCGATGTAATAGTACTCAGCACTACGATAGCAGTTCTAATCACATTCATACTACATAAGTTATTTAGATACCTGTGTACTAGATGCATTCATTGGCAGCCTACTGATAAAACAGGCTTTGAAAAGAGATTCTTGAAAAGAAATATTAGTTTCTTTCTATGCATTTTAAGGAAGAGTAAACTAAAGGCAAATTAAATCCTCTTTTTAAGTTAGTTTAACTAAATTTACTTGTATTATAATTTTATATAGGTAGATGTAAATATTATTTTGTAAGATATTAAACTTTATGATGAAATATATAGTTCTCAAATTTTTGATGTAACTGTTATGTAATCAAAATGGATTGTAAAAATAAACCCAAGGGATTAGGATGTTACCTTGAGATACCTAGGTAATTAGTAAACAGTGAAAGGAATAGAAAACTGAGTGGGTAGGTACCTTTATCACAAAAGAAACAATATGATAAAGAACATGCTCTGAAGCGCCTCTGTGAGTTGGCTAGTATCATATATCCTATTCTAATGGTAAGCAGCAGTATACTGCATATTATAAAGTGCAAGTTCTAGAGGCTCCACATATACTCCTTTCTTTGATTTTTCCCAATTTGTTGTATTTTTCGAAAGATGGAAGATTCTCTATTAGAATGGCTTCAAGCATCATCTGAGAGCAGCTTATGTCTCAGGTGAGCAAGGCTTCAAATTTGAATGTAAAATTCCATTTTGTCCTACCATCACAGTGGATTACGAAATAATAGTAATATAACAATGCAATAAATGTAATACTTACCAGTATAAGACAGGGTCACCAAAGTCCATGTCAAATCTGAAATGTGAGAATGCTAGAAGTGTTCCTTTCTTTTCTCTGGCAATGAGGTACCATGCTGTATCATCTGTCATCTCTTCCACTTTGCGTTCCTTATTCCAACCCCAAGCACATGTTGAATATCTAAAATCATAATTTATGTTTAGGTAGTTTTGATCAGATGAGTCATTTTAGCACTGGCTGCCTTCTCTAAGAAAAATCTTTTGTCTTAAGATAGTACTGCTATTCCAACCAAACCAAGTTGCAACCTTTTTTATATCACTTGGGTGGCAGACAAGCACATGGTCCACCTGATGGGCTATCACATGTGCAAAACCAGAAGTGTCACACATGCACTGCCAACTTTTATCAAGTTCACATTTGAAACAGGATTTGGAACTGCATACTCTGCGATACTATCATCTATATGTTTTTACACAATGATAGATGTGCATAGCTAGACATGTTAGAAACATTGCTTTATTCATTATACTCCACATAATTATAACATAGTGCCAAGGAATGATCACCACTTCAAGTAAAGAATCGTAATAAGATTGGCGGGAGTACAATTAGCATTATAATATCATAATTAAAAGTTAAATATTGTTAGCTGTATGCTTACAGGAGCTTCATATTTTTTTCAGTTAAGTCTATGGCCCACTGGAGAACATTTTTGTCCAGTTCACTGACCCTTTGGATATACATTTCGACTTCTAGATCATTATTTCTGTAAACTAAAAGTTCTTTGCACAGTGTTGCGAGGTCTTTCAATTTGTTAGCTAGGGTTACAAATGTCATTCCATCAGCAATACGACGTTGTTCCAGCTTCCGTGCTTGACGTTTTTCTTTGCTTTTGTTAACATTTGCCTGTGTCTTTTTCTGGAAAGGAAGTGTTCAGTTAGTTTAGAAGTTTTTAATTTAATTTTTGTATCATTTACATCTCGAAAACGTCGCGTGCGACATGAACTCACTCCCATTTTGCTAAACTGATTTTACTTCGCGATTTTCAAGTTATTACAGTTTTCTTTTCAGACAAAGTAATTATATTTAAAGCGGGAAAAATCTACAAAACATGTACAAAACATTGTTTTAATGTAGCGTTTTTGACATAAGTAAGGCATGAGGTGAGAGCATTAACTTTTTTTTTCTCCTACTTTGGCAAATATTGTATGAATGCCAGTGTCAAGTAAGGCCGGTTACAGTGCTCCACCGACCGTCTGTGCGTACTGTCGGTGCTGATGATGCGCATTGACCGACCGTCAGTTTATATCATTCAGTGCTCTGCGTACCAGTTAACTGACTGGACATGTACAGTCGCTTTCAGTATCGATAAGGTTCATGTAGAACTATGGACGCGTTTACAAATAGTTTAATTGCTGCATATTATCTTCGTAGACGTCGACGAAACAGAACACGTAGATACCACGTACACCCGATCGTCGCCCAAAGAGCTTTTCAGGGGGAATTCAGCACCATATACTCGTTATTGCGCGAAGATGAAGAAAAATTTTTTAATTACTTCAGGATGTCGATCAAAAGTTTTGATGAATTATCAGCCAAATTACAAGACAACTTAAGACATCAAAACTTATTTCGAACGCCTGTATCACCCGTGGAAAGACTTGCAGTGACTTTAAGGTAGGTAAAATAAAAAAATGTGTGTGTCGTGTTTCTAGTACTTGCCTAAATTAGAGTATGAAAAAAGTATGAGTCTTTACAGAAACAGACGCCAACGCAAAAGGGTTTTGCGCGCTGATCACTCTCTCTACTTTTTTCATACTCTAATTACTGTGTTAGCTTGGTATAAAAAAAACAACAACAATCATGATAATTATTTATTGTATTAAATTTGTCAGTTACGTTTATATAAAAGGAGGTCAGAAAAATCAGTTGCTTGATCTGATTGCTGTACGTTGGAATGCAGGGGCATATCAACGTAATAATTTGAGAGCAGCTGTTCCGAATCTTGTGTTGCATGTTGTGAATAAGATTCTGGCGATGTTACTATTAATGTGGTACTGGAAGACTGGGGACGACTAAAGGTTGTGATGTCATTATGGATCATATTAGCTATTTTTAGAACTTCTGAACGAAAAGCCAATTTTTGAGAGATTGTAAATGTTTTTGTAATTGGTAAAAGGGAAGTGAAGAATGCCATATCGTCATTTTGAAGGATTTTACTATTGTCTTGAAACATTTTCAGCATCTGCTTGTCGAAATCAGAATCATCTTTGTTTATAGTCCTTTTAGATCTTATTTTTCTTTTAATATTGTTTAGACTTGGCTGGGATGCAGAAGCATTTTCTTGGCTAGTTAACGGCTGGGATGCAGGAATGTTTTCCTGGCTGGTTGACAGCTGGGAGGCAGGAGTGTATTCTTGGCTAGTTGAAGGCTGTGGCTCGCAATCAGGCACCGAAATCGTTGCCTGGGGGTCATTTGCAGTAAGAGAGTCCTCAACTCCGACGGGGTGTTTCTTGTCGAGGAATCGCATGTGATCGTAGTAGATATATTTTTTTTTTATATCTCCACCACCAGATCCCGACTTCGTATTAATAATTGCAGATTTCGATCTTGTGTACGCATCCCGAGCGGTTCTCCATCTCTGAAGTACATTTTTTTCTGTAACCAAAAATAATCAGAATTACTTCTTCCTTTCAGGTACTTAGCAACAGGTCATACGTTCATCGACTTGCATTACAGTTATCGTCTTGGGGTATCAACAATCAGTTCTATTGTTAAGGAGGTGTGCAAAACAATTTGGGTAATTCTACAAGAAGAATGCCTGTCATTGCCAACATCGCCAGAGGGATGGCTTCATATCATAAATGAGTTTAACGAAAAAGCCAACTTTCCAAACTGTGTTGGATGTATAGATGGTAAACATGTGAGGATAATCAACCCAGAACATAGTGGAAGTATTTATTGCAATTACAAAAAAATCTTTTCTGTTGTTTTACTTGCTGTATGTGATTGTGACTATCGTTTTACATACATTAACGTCGGCTCATGTGGAACAGACTCCGATTCTTCAATATTCAAACACAGCAACTTGTTTTTAAAATTACAAAACGAAGAGATGTGTTTTCCTCTCCCTAAACCATTGCCTAATACGACCGAACCACTTCCATACGTTATTGTTGGTGATGCGGCATTCGGTATTTCAAAACAAGTATTACGACCTTATGCACGTAGTAACATGACTTACAAAAAGAAAATATTAAACTATAGACTAAGTCGTGCAAGGAGATATATCGAGTCTACATTCGGTATATTGAGTAACAAATTCAGAATATTTCATAGACCAATGAATACTTCCTTAGCAAACACAATTACTATCATCAAAGCTTGTTGTGTCTTACACAATTACATAAGAGAACGAGATGGTTACAAAATAGAGGATACATTAACAATTTCAGGATTCGAACCAATAACCCACAACAACGACAGTCACAATCATAATATTAGATCAGGAGACATGTTGAGAGAAAAGTTTGCTAATTACTTTACATCTCCAGAAGGTGCTGTGCCTTGGCAAAATAATTGTATATATTGAACTCATAATTGTTTGTACTCGTATCAAAATAAATAAATAAACATGAATGTAAAGGTATTTTGTTATTTACTCACCAAAATTTTTTTGCTCAGTCGGAGACATTTCGTTGAAATTCGGACATAATACTTCACATATTTCCTTCCAAGCCTTTAGCCTGGCATCGCGGTCTTTATATAATTTGTGGCCTAAATCCCAGAGTGGTTCACGAAGACGAACTTCGGTGATCAAGCGTTCAGTATCAACGTTCATATTTGTTTTTACGATGTCACACACACACAGTTTTGACAACAATAATACACGCATGCGTACGGTCGGTGCACCGGTCGGTACAGCACTGAACGCGTTCATTGGTTTACATAGCGCGTCAGTCGACCGACGGTACGCATGCGCACGCGCTCGACCGACGGTCCTCGTACGCAGTGCGTAGCAAAATACGCATGCGTACGATCGGTCTAGCACTGTACGGTTTATGAATTTTCATACATATGACAAGCGCGACTGACGTACGCACTGACGGTCGGTCGAGCACTGTAACCGGCCTAATTATAACAAATGCAATAAGTTGCAGCGTTTTCGTCATTTATACCTACGGCACGATATAATGGCCGGTTTGACGTTTGTCCGCTCATGAAGTTTCGTAGTAATTATTGTGACATTTTTAAAGAGCAAATTGCTGTTCTTTATTGTCAATAGTGACGTACAGTAAGTCATAAAATTTTATCGAATGTAGGTATAATTTTAGGACACAATATTTATTTATTACATTGATTTCTGAATTATATAATGTATATTACTGTCCTACGATCATTTATTTTTTATTTTTATAAGATTAGAATTACCTATTGGTGTACTTATTTCACACAACTCGGTATTTGTTTTTCGAAATTCAATTTTTTTAAATAAAATCTATATAATCGACACTAGGACCACTGGCAAGCCCAATAATACCTCCGGCAAACTTACGTCAAAACAAAGCATTTTCGACTTGACGTTGCTTCGAAAAGTACCTATTACCAATTACGCGTGCCTATTACCAATAAAAAAAAAAAAAAAAAAGTACAAACTAGGAGTGCAGTGCGATTGCGATATAGTTTAGACCTCCTCGCCTGATGGTAAGCTAAATGGTAAATCTCGCCTGATGGTAAAGTCTCAGGAAGGGATCCCCATTACATACACTAACAGTGATAATTATAATGGTGGCCCTCAACTTACTCTTTTTACGCCTTTTGTTGTGGAATTCGTCGATATGGCCGAACGTACGCAGAGCTGTTCTAAACAGTCAGGCATGTGTGTTCGTTATAGGTACGCCTTCGTAACATTTCGATCGTGAATCTCAAAATGGAAGGTCAATTTTACCTATAACTGTTAGACGAATAGAAAACTAAAGAAAAATTTGGCGAGACTGGCACAGAAGAAAATAAACTTCACACATTAAAACAGAAAAAAACGAGCAAAACCAGTCGAAGACCATGTGTGTAGCAACTATTTACGGAAGGAGTATCCAACGAGAAAAAAGTTAGTGCAATTACTGAAGGAAGCTGGATTAATATATAGTACTCATTTTCATTCCTAAATCCAATATTCAGTTCGTTCAAATGTATTTAGTAGGTAAAAATTTATATTTTTTACTAAAGTTTTTGAATCAGGTATTGTACTGCTTGCAATAAGAACTTATAGATTTGATTATATTTTTATCGAGAGTAAATTGACATTTCACATCACTATTGTAATGTGTCAAACCGGCCATTATATCGTGCCGCTACTGTAGTCATAGTCAAGGACAGTCAATAGTCAAATCAGTCAGTCATAGTCTTACCCCAGTAAAATAGTGGAGACTTTACTAGAGGCTTCTATTGAGTTTTGGAATCAACGTTGAAAAGCACAATTCACGGTAATAATATACCACTTTCCCGAACTCGTGCACATTACACAAGATGTTATGTTTAAAAATCCACCGTTTTTACACATTAATAACTACATTTTACACTAATTTTAGAAAATGATACAATGCCCCGATCGGATGTGTCTTTTTCAGAGTTGGCGCCAAAACTCCTCGAGCATTGACTTTTTGAGAGCTCACATTGACATTCACCATAACAGTTTGACATTTGACATAACTAGGGAAGGGATGCTATTACGAACTTACGGTGGGTGTTACGGTATGGACGGTATAGCTTCATTGGTTATAGCACACGGTCTAGCTAGTCTATGTGAACACTACACTATATACAACAATCTCGAATGGTTGCATTCGCATGCGTTCTTATTCTTCATGCGTTTGGCGATGTTGCGTCGTTGTTGATACGATGTTTGGCGATTGGCGACGTTATCGTATCGTAATAAATAGCCTGTGGTAGGTATTATTTGTCTTTGACAAATGTGCGCCAAATTTGAATTTTTGTCACTGAATTTTATTATTCATTGAAAAATCAATACTCGGTTTCGAATTACTACAAAAAGTACCTACCTCAGTATTTATAAATATAAGTAAGTACCTACTAGAATAGAAGTCTAACTGCTGTACTTATTTAATCGATATTTTGTTAAAATTACGCGCTTGAATTTATTGGCTCATTGCCAATTTTAATTCTATCTTCTTTAAACTTCAGTTCATATAATTATACCTCGCGTGTGCTGGCTCCATAAAAATCATCTATACAAAGTGATCTACTGCAACTGTCTGAAAATGACTGATTTCAAAAACATGAAATTCATAAAATTATCTCAAACGGAAGATTTAATGCCAACTTTAGGGTTAGGGACATGGCAGGTACGAATTGATAATCGTTTGCTTCATGCAATGTCAAAATAATAATATTAGATAACATAAACGTACTTTTTGTAGGCTCCGCCAGAAGTCGTAGAATCAGCTGTTTATAAAGCTTTGGATTTGGGGTACAGACATTTGGATACAGCTTTTAATTATAACAATGAAGAAGCTATTGGCAGAGCTGTAAAAAAATGGATTGATGATGGGAAAGGTGTGAGATCTGATTTGTTTATTACAACTAAGGTATACATTTATCAAATCTGATTTAATTTCTCTATTACATAAATTGACTATGAAGGTAATGTTATTTGCAGTTACCTCATGTGGGCAACAGGGCATCAGATGTGAGAATGTTTTTAGAATTGCAACTCAAGCGGTTGCAGCTCAATTATGTGGACTTATATCTTATTCATGTGCCGTTTGGCTTTTTGTGTGACCCGACAACCCTTACACCTGTTGTCAAGGAAACTGGAGACTATGAGTTAGACATGGAAACTAATCATGTGTTAACATGGCAGGTACTTAAAGCTGAATAAATTACTATTTTTTTTAGGTAGTAGATTTGTTACAGGCTGCAGGCTGTATTCTGTAGTTTGTGCCTCAGATCTTTTTAATAGCCTGATAAACATTTAATAATAAATATAATGTAGTAATTATAGTGAAGGAGAAAATGATCATAGTGTTTAATATTTGTGACAAGTACTGTGAGTAATGCTTTTTATGTATTTTTATTGTTACAAGGTGATGGAAGAGTGTCAAAAGGAAGGACTGATTCGTAATCTTGGATTATCTAATTTTAATGAGAAACAGATTGAAAAGATTGCTCAAAATGCTCAGCTTAAACCACAAGTCTTACAAGTGGAATTACATGCTTACTTCCAGCAGTCAGAACTTCGAAAATTTTGTGAAGATAATGATATAGTTTTAACTGCTTATGCACCTCTAGGTAGCCCTGGAGCTAAGGCACATTTCGTAAACAAGTATAAATATAGGTAAATTATGTGATATGATAACATATTCTGGTATCTGGTATATTCAAAGCAAGGGACAGGTTTTACAAGTGTTTAATTATATCATTTCAGTCCTAGTGCTTTTCCAGACTTATTTACTTTACCAGATGTTAAAGCCATAGCAGACAACTATGGTAAAACACCAGCACAAATATTGCTAAACTTTCTAGTACATGGTAAGATAGTGGTGATCCCAAAAAGTACTAATGAGCAAAGATTAAAGGTGAGATTGTTTTATAAAGTATTTAGTGAATCGCATAGTATATAAACAATGATTAATATTGTGTTTCTGTCTTAGGAAAATATGGAAATATATGACTTTAAGTTAACACTAAATGAAATGGAATGTCTGAGGAAGTTAGACAAAGGAGAAGATGGTCGTATTTTCAATTTCTTGTTTTGGAAAGGAGTCGAGAATCATCCAGAATATCCATTTAAGATATATCAGACGGCGGAAGCATAAGATGCTGTTTAAAATACATATTACAATACGTTCTAGTCAATCACTACCTCTAAGTTAGAGAAATTGTAATTCAATTATTGTTGACACTTAAGTAGATTCTTTGAGCTTTAAAGTGATAATGTGATCAGTGAAACTGATTCAAAATGCGACTTTCCATTTGGCTTTAAGCAAATTCTGACAGAACTAAGACCAGTTCATACATAATAATTATGGCGTCTAATAAATAAATTGCAAAGTTAATGCTGTGTTTTTATTCCAACTAGCATTGTACACATGATAAAAGTAAAAAAATGCATGTTTGGCTAATTATGATAGCCTGTAAAGCATTTTTCTTTGAAGCCGGTGCTGCAACTCTCCACGACGTATCATCGTATGAACAACTTTGAGGATGGCTCTCTCAGGGTACTTTTGTTTTAAGAAATCTTGAATAATGGTCTGTTCCGATACTTGCGAGCCAACAGCGAACCTGCGCTTCAACTGTTTTTCAATACGTGATAGCATCTCGTGATCTTCTTCTGTAGTAAAACCTTCAGCACCTGCAAGAAAAATATACTTCTACATGTACTGCTATACAGTTCTGAGTGACACAAATCAGCAGAACTTATCACATAGAGAAACAAAATAAGCTTAGCATATTTTTTGCTTACACGTTATGTAGGTAAATAGCTGTTGCACTATGCAACTTACCAGCTAAGCTGCCAGTCATTGCTGCATCTAATGTGGAGACTTGGAACAGGCGAAGTGATTCAGTGACGTGAGCTTCGTTGGCAAAGGGCAGAAGTTGCATCTTGGCTAAAGCTTCAGAAATTCTGATAACTGCTTCCAATTGTCTGAAAAGTTAAACCAATTTTATTTGATATTTAAGGTCAGAGAAGAATAGCCTTATAGGAGAAAAAGACATGCAAAAAATATTCTACCATATTTCGGTGTTATTTTAAGAAATTGACTTGAGCTTGAATAAAAATTTTAAACCTTTTTTTATTCCATGCCACAAGTAGCTTATTATAAAGAAGTCATTGCCATATTATAGGAATAAAATGCTGATTATTACCTGACTGTGATGGGAATAGATAGGCGCTTGTCGACCTGCCGCTCGTGATGCGAGGCGCCGGACCGCATGAGGACGTATCTGGCGCGGAGGCGCTCGGCCGCGGCGGGCGCCAGGCGAGGCCCGCAGCGCGCGCGGCAGTATGCCGAGTAGCGCCGAAGGAGCGCAAGGGGTAACTCTCCCGCACTTGTCTCGCGCTCGGCGCTGTCTCCGCCCATGTGCACCGATATTATGTGTTTAGCTAGTGTCTGCAATCGAAATTGATACGTTTTATTTATACCTACGCACACTTGACGGATCTTCCGTCACGTGTGATTATTGGTCGCGTGCAATACATGTTATTGGATGGTTCCGCTACAGAGAGATGGATCTTTCGCGCAGTGTACCTGTTAGTAGTCATATGCAATAATAACACGTATTGGCCTTCCGACACAGAAGATCCCGACGGAATTGTCCAAGGGGGTAACAATTCCGTCGAGCGTAGTGGTAGCCGTTCTAACAGAAGACCAAATAAGTCTATTTTAGAGTTGATGAAAACTTATTGGGGCCAGAGTTCAGACTGCCAGTAAGTACACAATATCGAATTCAAGTATCATAGGGGAGATCAACCGATGATGTAAACCATCGACACAAAGTGTTAATTGAAGATTTGATTAAGAGGATGGATAAAAAGTAGACAAGCCAATTGAGCTCTCTGAGGCAATCATGAAGATAGTCATAGTCTAACACCCAAATAATGAATACGTCTCGCAATTATACTAACGATATCTCGATTTTGATCGTGTTCATCCTTTACAATGAAGATCATATCAAATCTTGATAAAATAGTTGGCATAAAGTCAATATTATCGTCGGCTTTGGTATCGTCCCATCGGCCGAACACGGAGTTGGCAGCTGCGAGGACGGAACACCGGGAGTTCAAAGTTGTTGTGATACCGGCCTGTAAACAAAGAAATCATTATCAGTTATCTAAAATATATTAACTCACATGTCTGTTCCTGTTTGATTCATTTATTAAATGTACCTTAGCAATGGATATGGTTTGTTGTTCCATAGCTTCATGTATAGCTACACGGTCATCTTCACGCATTTTGTCGAACTCGTCGATGCATACGACACCTCCGTCTGCGAGCACCATGGCACCGCCTTCCATTACAAAATTACGCTGTAAAAATAAAAATTGTTAATATTCTGCACTTCAAAGAGTTTTGCACAAAAAAAATTAAACCCAGATCGGTCTACGCGGCCAAAGTTGCGAACATAGCTAGTAAATGTTGAACACTATTATTACGTACAAAACACAAAATGGTGAAATGCTTTGGATTCATTAAAAATGAAATCAATATGATACTTACACTTCCAGGGTCCCTAATGACAGAAGCTGTGAGACCAGCCGCACTAGAACCCTTGCCTGACGTGTAGACGCCAATTGGAGCAACCTTTTCTACAAACTTCAGTAGTTGAGACTTGGCTGTTCCAGGATCACCCAGTAACAATATGTTTATATCTCCTCGGCGAGTTAGACCGTCCGGTAATCGTTTCCGAGAACCTGTTATGAAAAATGTGAACCATTGAAATTTTGACTATACTACTACTACTATATAATTAGACTATAGAGCAAGCACTTTAGATCCGGTAAGTCACCTATATAATTATCTCTTAAGCAAACTTGTCAATCAGTTTACCATCTAACTTGAAATCTCCTCACTCACATCCCAAAATACTATCTTTTTTAAATGAAAGTGGTTCGGTGACCACTGCTACTTGTTTCCTCATTTAATAAAAAAAAAACATTTTTTTTTATACGACTTAGGTGGCAGACAAGCACACGGCCCACCTGATGGGAAGCGGTCACCGTGGCCTATGAACGTGTGCAACACTAAGGGTGTCACACACGCGCTGCCCACCCTGAAGGGAAGGGGGGAGGGCTAGGAAGGGGCGGGGAGGCCAGGAAGGGGTGGGGGGGGGGGAGGGGTACAGTGAGCTCTGCTACCTACCGGCGAGAACACAACACGATGGTTATCATGGCCGCGGTCTTCTGTAGAGCGGAGGTACACCCCAGTCGGACAGCTCATTCGGACGGGAGATACTGTCGGTCGTGTCCTACCTCCTTTAAGATTGTATGGATGTTTGTTACTTAATGACTATAATTCGGTGTTTATATGTTGTTTATATGCTCCATATTGTTACTCAAACACGCCAAAATGGCTGTGCTAACATAACAACTCAACAGAACAGGTGGGAATAGACGGACCTGATCTAGGCGTAATAAAAGCATAGACTTTTCAGTGGTAAAGTCGACTCCTTAACCACTTAGCTACGACAAAATATAGTCTGGAATAGCACATATGATTCTTTTTATGCCGGCAATAAGTTTCTGTGGTATTAATTCATAATAATGTACTATGCCTATGAAGAAGATATTGTTTAACCATTTAAAGAGGTGTACTATAGTCTCACTGAGCGGCAGGCCATAAAAGTCTTGATGGGAGACCAATTTCAGCATGAAATGTTACTTTTCATTACTACATCTGATGTTTCTGTAATTGAATGTGTACATACCACCAAATAGAAGCGTAGCAATAGCCTTTTTCATATCAACGGCACCAAACACACTAGGTGCTATTGACTTTGCGATTCGCTCGTATATATCAGGCGAGGCTGCCAATCTTCGAAATTGTTCTTCTTCTTCTGCTGTGAACGGTCTCAGGCCACCAGTCACGCCTTCTTCAGCAGTTAGACCAACAGCGCGCAAGTACGATGAACGAACGCCGACAGACCCTTTGTCACGGCCTTCTCTCTACAAAAATCTTCCAAATATTATTTACACACACATAGAGGGAAAAATATAGGCTAGGTACATATCCAAGGATTGTAATATTTATTATAGTTGAACATTAAAGTAGCGATTTTATTGCCGTCTACAAAGGTCTTTTGTTTTTGGTATCTTGCAGATAGCCAGAGTAAGGAGTCCAGTAACGGCGACGGTACGGATACGGTTCAGTCGATGAAATGGACCATGTTACGTTGAGGTGAGCTCATCTGTTCAGTCACTGGTGTCTCCATAGGAATGATAAATGGTTCAGAATAAAAGTTTAATAAAATTATTAAGAACATACCCCAACTTTAGCAATTTTCTTAATGGAATAAATGCCAAGCACTATGACTCTCGCGCCAGGTGCTACTCGCTCACACAACACACGGTCACAGTACACGGTTAAATGTCGCGGCATTTCTCCTTGTGGGATACTCTCTGGAGCTTCTTGCAATTTTAAAACCTGAAATAGAATAAATGTCAAAAGGAGAAATAAAAGAGATGCTTAGATGAAAAAGCAAATAAATGTCATTACACTACAAATTCAAATGCGTTTATAATTATAAATAACAAAATCTAGGTACAACAATACCTGGTAATCAATGCATTTACATTTGTCTGGAATTATGAAATAAGGATCCAATGGGCACTTAGGTCGACCTGCTTGTTCCCTGGAACATAAAATAAACTAATAATAAATAACTAATAAGCCTATTGTAAACATACTACTTGTTTACTGAACCCCCTAAAAGGACAGGTTAAAGGATTTAGTCAGCTTTTATTTTTTCAGGAATTCTTATTATAAATAATTGTAACATAGTGACCTACAAAATTAAAAGGCTAGATGATTATATCAAATTATGATAACTTACGTGTTACACTTCCTGGGCATTACATATCCCTCTAGTCCAGGTTTCACAGGCAAGTTTGGAATTATGTTTCGGCATGATCGACACTGAATGGATATTTTGGTTGCCTTTGCTTTTATGCCAGAAGCAGATATTACAATACCAGGTATTTTTACCAGCCTTGACACTGTTTCAGACTGAAATATGAAAAAATTATATGCCAACTAAAAAGATCACTATTTTTATGTATTTTTAAGATGAAGTAGGTATCAGCATAAGAAGTGTCTATAAACCCATAGGGGGTTCCAATATCCTTAAGGCTAATGAAATAAGTAGTCATCTTAGCTTTTGTTCCCAGTATCAGTACCTTTTCTAAAATTAATATTCCAATAATAATAATAATAAATATTAATATGAAGAGATGGATATGACAAAATGAGTATTGTTATAGTAATATTGCATTATCTACCTTCAGTTCCCTTAAGTTAGCAGCATGTGCATCTGATGACAAAAGAACTTGAATGTCCTCAACTTTCTCCTCACCTTCTGGTCTTGGTGCTGTCAATTCATCTGCAAGCTGTAAAGCGATACATCTTATACAATTGACAAGCTTTAATAATGAACCATTTTTAATAACTAATTTCCAATAGCTCTAACTATTGACTTAAGAGGAAAGAGATTGATAGGATCATAGGTTTCCTTCTGAAATGTAAAATTAACAGCCGAAGCTCTCAGACAGACAATCTTAATTACCTCTTTTGCCGCTTCCTCTAAAATAGGCAAATGTTCTGTAGGTTTCTTATACAATTTCTCTGCTAATACTTCGTCGAAACTGGATAAATCTTCAATATTAATCTCAACCCAATAGTGGCCCAAATTGTAATTTCGTTTAAGTGCATCTCTGAAATCAAAGCTCAAGTTAGCATATACCTACTGCTATTTAGGTAATTGTTTTTATTGTTTTTACTCAACAATTAAGATTACTGCAAAAAGAGCTTACTTACCTGTACTTATAGTTAAAATTTCCTGTGTGAAATTGCCGAATAAACTCTTTAAACTTCTTTTTCACAGCCTGTAGGTTAAGTTGATCTTGAGATTCATTTTCTTCAACACCAAAGTTATCAGAGAAAAACACACCAGGGTCATCAAATCCTTCCATATTCTTGAATGAATGTTATGGAATTCGCTGGTAACTTTATAAACTATTTAGAATTAGAATTGTATGGAATTGTATAGCCTGACGCCGTAAAATACTGACTTTTGGCGCGAAGCGATGTCAAATAATATTTACACTGACACTGTTGACATCTATATTTTTTTTTTTTATATTTGCTCCTTTCGGAACAGGCTAAGGTTCTATAACCATGCTGCCTTGTCATCAGTATTCTTCTTGTTCATATTAAATGCAATAATCTTGTTCATATTAGTTGCAGAGTTTTCGTCATTTAGTCATAGTCAAGGTCAGTCAATAGTCAAATCAGTCAGTCATAGTCTTACCCCAGTAAAATAGTGGAGACTTTACTAGAGGCTTCTATGGAGTTTTGAAATCAACGTTGAAAAGCACAATTCACGGTAATATACCACTTTCCCGAACTCGTGCACGTTACCGAAGATGTTATATTTAAAAATCCACCATTTTTACACATAATAACTACATTTTACACTAATTTTAGAAAATGATACAATGCCGCGATGTGTCTTTTTCAGCGTTGGCGCCAAAAACTCTTGACATCTATAATGTGACGTTAATGACTTTTTAATTTTTTAAAACCTACCTAGTGCAGTAGCAATAACAGATCTTTTGGGGGATGGATGTGAATAATGGGAGGGTATGGACCGGAATCTCCACCCAGTGCACCCGGCTTAATACAGATCAGTGACCCGGCTTTTTTATAAGATGTAGGTACATACATGCATTATTTTATAAAAATACTAGCTGTTGCCCGCGGCTCCGCCCGCGTGGATGTCGAAATCCGTTTCAAAAACTATCCTATCTCTCAAGTTGGATCGAACTGCACATGGTGTGCGAATTTTATTATAATCGGTTAAGTGGTTTAGGAGTCCATTGAGGACAAATATTGTGACACGAGATTTATATAATATTAAAGATGACACTTACGCACGTACCAACCAGAGTCAAGTTATACCAGAGTCGAAGAAACTGATAGGGATTGAGGTACCTATCGATAAACGTAACACGATAATAGATCCGATATTTTTTTACAAAATATAAGAAACTAAACTAGTGCCGGATACTTTTTTACAAATTCATTACCTACCTAAAAACTAATATTATATTTCAAGACGTATACCCCGTGCGCACACTGGACGTAGGCGTCATTAGCTCAGCGTTTCGGCGCGGCGATGAACTGCGGGCCGAGAATTCCATACATTTTGTTCTAAGCTCCGCACATTTGGCGTCGACGTCGACCTTTCAGACCCACGGTACCCCTGGCCATCGAAGGCAAAATACTGTTGTAAAATAAGTAGGTTCTCGACTATGAAACGAAATAATAATTATAGTTAATGAGAGGTAACCTTTATTTATTTATTTATTTTAATCAAAGTCTGATGAATCGTCACTGTCACGCGATGAGCTCTCCCTAACATTTATTATAAGTTCCTGTATCTATAAAATTATTATTGAATGCCACATGAAATCTCCAATCCAACGTTAATAATGTTTTGGGTTCTTCTCACAATATTTTCCCAGTTTTCGACAATTACCTACTTCCGCACATGCATTTTATAATAAATCTAACATCTTTACTGTAGGGGGTTGGGTATTATTTCAAGCGGTGAGTCCTTTGATTTGTGGCCATATTAGTTCTATAGCATTGTACTGTTGGCAATTATACGGTGGAAGTAAAAGAACTCAATGACCACATTCGGTAGCTATTTCGTCAACAACATATCTTTAAGGGAGGCTTTTTTAGATCTTAAAATATTCACTATATAAATGTACTTTTAATAAAATATTATCCACATTTTTGCCAACGTTCAAAATATAACAAATAAATGCGATCGATATATATATGGAAAAAGTTTGTGTCTCGCCTAGACGTACCAGTACCTGTCCTTAACAATAATAAAAAATGAAGTGCTTCAAGTGTGATAACGAGCATAGTGATGAGAACATGGTGCAGTGTGATGGCTGTAAGAGAAATATCTGTCAGCCATGTAGTAACCTGACGAGTAGCGAAGCGCGCGTAATGGGTCTCAAGGGCAAACGTACGTTGCTATACCTATGCCCACAGTGTCGGGAGGCTTTGTTCCAGGTGCCAAAGCTTATTAAATCATATGATAGTCTCCGCGAGGAACTAAACGAAGTTAAGCAGCACATATCCGAATCGCTGAAAACCGCGGCAGCAACATCTGAAACGGCAACTGAGCTACCAGCAATAGCATTGGCGTCGATAGCCCCTGGCAATACAAATGCACTTCTCGAGGAAATTGCGGAGCGAGAGCAGAGGGCAAGCAACATAATCCTCGTGGGTGTCAAGGAAAGTGATGACGAGATGGGTGTAAACAGAAAATCACACGATGAATCAGCTGTCAAGCATATATTAAGAAATATAAACAGTGGTAATGACTATTCGAACAAAGTGTTAGTGATACAACGTCTAGGCCGACGTGACCCCGAAAGCCAAAAGCCTCGGCCTGTGAAGGTGGTCCTTAAGACTCGAGAAGATGCTGTCTGGATACACAAAAACAAGAGTAAGGCCAGTAAAGAGGTGAGGATTTACAATGATAGGACACCCTTACAGCGCGAGGAACTCAACAAGCTCCGGGAGACCCTAAAGGCTAGGACCGAGAAGGGGGAAACTAACTTAACCATCAGATATATTAAGGGTAACCCCAAAATTGTACATCAAAAAAACTAAATGACCAGAATGCTAACCCATACACAGACCTTACACTTTGCTATACTAACTTATGCTCCCTACCGGCCAAGTTTGATTTGCTTCTCCTGTACATAAACACAAACAAACCATGCATAGTAATATTGACAGAGACCTGGCTAAACTACAAGGACCGCAGCAGTGCCTACAGTATTCCAGAATATACTCTATACAGACTTGACCGTAAACACAAAAATAATAAAGTAGAAGGTAAGACCCGAGGCGGAGGTGTTGCTATGTATATCAGGAACAGCGTAAATGGTACCCCTATTATTGCCAGAGTAAACAAGACTTACATGTGTGAGGATGTTGAAGCACTATATATAGATATACAATTGGGTACCCAACATTTCCTTGTGGCAGGTGTGTACCGTTCGGAAAATGAGAATGAGCGCTTGTGGAGACCTCACGATACGAACTTACTGACAAAACTGACCGCAGCCTCTGATGGGAACCCATTGATTGTAATAGGTGACTTCAACTATCCCACTATAGAATGGCCAATCCACGCAGAACAAAAACACTCGGGGCCAGCTGAACTATTTGCTAACAAATTTCTTGAAAGTAACCTGTACCAACTAGTATCTGAACCTACGAGATTTAGGGAAGGCAATAAACCATCACTCCTTGACTTAGTAATGGTGAACGACGAGACTTTAGTTGGCAATATTAAACACAAAGCACCCATAGGCAAGAGTGATCACTGTGTATTGGAATTTAGTGTTCAATGCTTGATTCAAAATGCAAAGGCAAGACACAAGGTAAAAAGAAACTACCATTTGATTAACTACACTGACTTTAACAATGATTTACACAAATATATAGACACTCTGAACCCCTCATCAGACCCTGAGGAATTGTGGCAAGGTATCTTGCATGCGATTCGCTCCGCAACCGATAAACATGCACCAGAAAGGATAACTAAGCGCAGAACTTACAATAAGCCGTGGATAAACAATGATGTCCTCAAATTGGTGGCAGACAAGAAAAAGCAGTGGGATATCTACAGAAGAAGCGGGACAGCAGCACACTACACAAACTTTAGAGAGGCTAGTAACAAATGTGTGGCACTGACTAGAAGAGCAAGAAGCTTATTTGAAAAAAAAATACTGGAAAATGGTGACAAAGCATTCTACTCACATATTCGCCGTTGCACCTCAACTAAAGTCAGCATTCCACCTGCAATAAGGAATGGTAATGGTGACCTGGTGACGGATCCTTATGACATTGCCAATGTCTTCGCTGAAGAATTTGAGAAGGCATACTCCAAGGAACCTGATCTGACTGGACAGCACTATGTTACACATGTTAAGAATGATCTGTCCAATATTGATTTTACTGTGGATGATGTGACTAAAGTACTCTGCAATTTGAACGTCCAGTCCTCCCCCGGACCCGATCGTATCCCGAACTGTGTTCTCAAAAACTGCACACCAAGCCTTGTGGGGCCTCTCTCTGCATTAATGAATAAATCCTTCCAAAACGGATATATACCTCAAGATTGGAAGCATGCGGTGGTTACGCCTGTCTACAAGAAGGGTGAAAAAACTGCTCCTGGGAACTTTCGGCCGATCAGCCTCACCTCGACTTTTGTCAAGATGATGGAGAAAATTATCTGCAAAAACCTAACACACCACCTAAACAAGGAAAACATAATATCCACAAACCAACACGGATTTGTTGAAAGGAGATCGACGATCACTAACCTACTATCTTGTTTGCATACATGGACAAACGATCTCGACAACAAAAGGCCACTAGACGTCCTTTACCTTGACTTTGAACGCGCATTTGACAAGGTTCCCCATAGGCGTTTGCTCATAAAACTAAATCAGTATGGAATTAGAGGAAAACTGCTGAACTGGATTGAAACCTACCTCTCCAATAGATCATTCCAGGTAAGGATAGGTGACACATTATCTGGCATGAAACAAGTACTGAGTGGTGTCCCCCAGGGATCCGTCCTCTCTGCTCATCTATTCGGTATATATGTGACAGACCTAATAGAACGCATCGATTCCAAATCATCCTTCTTCGCTGATGATGGTAAATTCTATGCCAATCCACTCATTCACTCCGGCCAGCTACAAAGTGACTTAAATCGAGTTCACGAATGGACTAAGGAGTGGATTATCCAGTTGAACCGATCGAAGTGTAGTGTACTCCACCTTGGGCAAACTAACCCCAAACTCATATATACCTTGGATGGCACGCCTATTAACTCAGTTAACCAACAAAGAGATCTGGGGGTAGTGATAACCTCGAACTTGAAGTGGGAGGAACACATCACAGGAATAGTGAAAAGAGCCAACTCCTTTGTATATGTCATCAGAAAAGCATTCCAGACATTAACCGTGGAAGTCTTCCTGAAAATCTACAAGACTTACATAAGACCCCTCCTGGAGTATGGATTCCAAATTTGGAGCCCATACTTCCAAAAAGATATCGACCTCTTGGAGAGTGTGCAGAGGAAAGCCACGAAACTTCCTACTGGCCTGCGCCGTAGATCGTATGCGGAGAGACTGGAAGCGTTACACCTCACGACCCTGCAAGAAAGACGCCTTCGAGGTGACCTTATAGAGACGTATAAGATCATTGCCCATCAGTATAACCTACCTGAGATGCATGCAATTTACACGCCAAAAGTTCCCACTAAATCATCCAGAGGACACAGCCTGAGACTGACCCGTGCACCAGCAAACACCAACACTGCTCATCACTTTCTAAGCAACCGAGTAGTCCACAACTGGAATAGACTACCTGAGGAGGTTGTGACTGCCACTTCAGTTAACAACTTTAAGAACAGACTGGACAACTGGTTACGTAATAACAAACTTAACTCTGTGCATAATCAAGTGTAGTGGACTACATGAATTGAACTGTTCTTCGACAAGTGTGAACTGTGACATAGACACATCAGCAAACAAATGCTGCTCTTCTATTACCTAATAATAATAATAATAATAATAATATCATTACTTACCTATTTGATTTATAGAGCTTACATTGCTGGAAGGAGTATAATTAGATGGGTTTATGCCTTGGCATTTTGGGCAAATTAAATAAATACCCGACACACACACTCACACACACACACACACACACACACACACACACACACACACACACGCACGCACACACACACACACACACACACACACACGCGCACGCACGCACACACACACACACACACGCACGCACACACACACACACACACACACACACACGCACGCACGCACACGCACACACACACACACACACACACACACACACGCACACGCACGCACGCACACACACACACACACACACACACACACACACACACACACGCACGCACGCACACACGCACGCACGCACGAACGAACGACATGTAGCGATAAGAAGTTGGACTTTTATGGAACTGCCGGTAATGAAAGTTCTTGTAAGTACCAATATAAATAATTTTGTATTATTATTCCATGTGAGTATTAATGATGTCCTACGTGACGTAACGGTAGTACATTCTACTGCTACGACAGGGGGCACGAGTTCGATTCCCGCTCAGTGCAAATATTTGTATGCATGAAAAGGTATGTCTATTGGTGATTGGTGTTGGTCTAGAGTGCGCTGTGTAGAATTTTGTAAAAAAATTAAATAATGAAATGAACATTACCAATAGCACATGTATCATACTGTCAGTATGTACTAACCAAAATGCGCGCAGCGCGCGCGGCGGGCCGAGCGTGGCGTGACCCCACGTCCTCCATCCATGGCCGTGCGGCGGGTGTACTCGGTACGCCGCCGCCCTAGCGCTCTGGGCTTGCGAGGAGGGAGCGTCAAACCGCTACGTTCCCTCTCTCTGAGCGCCTCCCGTTTGGCCGTCATGACCATCTCAGCGAATAAGACGACGACAGCCCATGCCTCTTCACTGTCGACCATCGTGCTGTTATACGGGGTTTCGAGATTTGCTTTTTAAAAAAAAGACGAAACACTTAGTTGAAACTTTTACTTTTAAAAGAAAAGATATGGGACCGATCTTTAGGCAACCGCGCGGAAAGAAGGCTAGAAACAGACTGAGGAGTCTCTACGTCGCTGGAGAGAGCCAGCGACTCATAAATGCAAGTCAGCAAGAAGTACTGCAGGACAGCACTATCACTGTCATAGTATGGATATAACACCTCCCCCTTTAAGAAGAGACTTTGGGGTTGAATTTGGGCAAAGTCTCTGTTAGATTCTGATCCTGAGTGGAGCAACGGGTGTAACTGTAGTTTCATCAGGGTCTTGTCTGTCAGTCATGGTTATTATTTCTGGAGTAGGTTGGGTTGGTGACTTATTAAGGTTAAGCTTAAATTGGAAAGGTCGGTTGCCGCCGGATTTACAAAACTTCTTAAAAATTAATAAACTTACAAATACAAACATAAGAATTACAATAATCATTATTGTTATTGAGTAATGTGTCCCGTATTCTACAATATGTGGGATTTGTGTATTTTTTAAATCCTTAAAAAGAGATTGTAATTTAATTTTATTTACTTCATTAAGATCATCTAAGTCTATCCCGGTTAAGTGTATAAGGGGCACATCATTCACTACTCGTATATTATTAAGTTCTACGGTGTTACAACAAGAGTCATTAATTAAGTTGAAGTCTGGCATGTGATTAATAGGTGAGGTTACATTTAAAACATTATATTTTGGTATTAATGTAGTGCTTTTACAATAGGCAATACAACCGTTCGGGATGTGCAATATGCCAGTACCACGTATGGTGGTCTCGTACAGATTAGAGTTTAAACAATCAATAGAAATTTTGATAGTGTCTGATTGTATATAAATCCACTGGTTATTCATTAATGGTTTCCAAATGTCCAGTTTCCCAAAAAGGGTTTTTGTTTCGCATTGTGGTGGTTTTTGACTGATCACTTTTGCCAGTAATTCACTTTCACAGGTAAGTTTTGCGTCGGTAGAGTACACATTCTCTATATCACAAATATAATTTCCGATTCCTATAATTTTGCACTGTTCTAAATCGTTTAAGGCACAATACTGAGATTTGTCTTTGGTCATTGCTATATATTTGGAATTTGGAATAATTAAGCTGAAGGTGTCTGACTTCTTGACATTATGTGGAGTCGGGAGAGCAATACTGTGGAACAATACATATTCTTTCGTATTAACCAGTGGTACTTGAAGAACAAACATTAATTTATGACTTATGTAATAACATGCTAACTTAGAAATACTTAAAATAAAGTGCACAGAATTAATATCTAGTGCTACAGGAAGCTCGAGGTCACTCGATAGGTGTCTGTAGTTATTGACAAGCTCTCTGTGAAGTTGAACTGGTGTTATGATTGAGGGGTGCAGTAAATTTTGGCCGCTAAATAGGATAGCATTAACAATATCCTCTAATTGAAAAGATAAAGTAAGTATAGAGGTCTCTAGAGCATTCAGGATTTCGTTGACATTAGCTCGTACTTGAAGTCCATTCGTAATTTCAGAGATATTCCTAATAGTAAGAGAGAGGTTGTCAATAGCTTCGTTTAGTTTAGCTTCGTTGTTCACAATTTTAGACAATGTGTTGTTAAAACACGTTATCACCGAGCTTGTGATCAGAATATTTTCTTTCATCAGTGAAGTCAACCGTTCTTCGTTATGTTGTATCGAATTGAGAGCTTCATCATATCTAATCGCGTCATTCTCATCTAAGGTTCCAAATATTTGTTTTAAAACCGTTCCTATACCTCCAATCCAAGCGCCTCGTTTGGCTCGATTATCTACCAGGTGTGAAATGGATTTGAATTCTTTATTCATATCCTCGAAGCGAGCTGTTAATGGTTGTAGTACATTGTAACATTCTGCATTAATTTGTATAATACGCGTTTGTTCACATAAGTATTTTGTGGTGTTTATAGCAACCTCAATGTTCTGTATGTGTGGTCCGAAGTGTGAAATATCGACCGGTATCAATATGTTCAATTGTACGTTGTTAATTTTAAGTTTACCTAGGTAGTCAAAATAGAGCCCAGGACTGGTGGTGATCGGCTGGACGAAACCTTGCGGGAATTGACCTCGAACTAGACTGTAATATAATAACTAGTGTTAACGTTAAGGTAAGTAAAATTTTATATTAACCTAAATAACTTTCTACCCTAAATCTAGCAATTAGATATATTATTTGCATTTCCTTCTTTTACAGTCCTGCACCGACGTCAGCGGGTTTCACTTGATCGAAGTGGTGTGTGACGTGACGCCGGTTGATGAGCAAGGTAAGTGTGTTATTTCCGTTTATTTTCAGTATCTTGTAAGGCCCTTTCCAGACAGGGGAGAGTGCCTTACGTAGTCTCAAGTGGTTTTTAATGTAGACATAATCACCCACTTTGTAGCTGGTAGGACGGGTGCGAGCGTCGTAGTATCTTTTGGAGGATTCTTTAGAGTTTCTTATAAACTCGAGAGCTTTCTCTTTCGAGTGTCTTAGCCTATTTTGCAACATTCGGACATAATCAGGATATGTTACGCCGGGGGCTTCATCATACACGGAGTTTGGGATAAATGGTTTGGTTCCAAACGTTAGTTCATATGGTGTATAATGAGTAGTGGAATGCGTGGTTGTATTGTAGACGAGCATGGCCGTATAAACGTATCGAGGCCAGTTCGTCTGCTCTTCGTTAATATAGGATTTAAGGTATTCTTTGAGAGTCGAATGACTCCTCTCCAGAGCTCCTTGCGTTTGCGGGTGGTATGGAGAAGACCAGAGGTTTTTTATTTTCAGGAAATCGCAAGTCTTTTTAAAGAGGTCTGCTGTGAAATTGGTGCCTTGGTCTGTGAGAATCGTTTTAGGGATTCCGAAGATGGATATGTAATGGAGTAGGCACTCGCATGTTTCTTCCGCCGTTGTACTGCGGATGGGATATGCAGAAGAGAATTTAGTGAGGTCGTCCTGTATAGTCAGGATGTATTTAAGTTTCGCAGGCCCTGCTTCTGGGAGAGGACCTACGATATCGATAGATATCCTTTGGAATGGTTCTGTTGATGTGCTTGTAATCTGCATTGGTGCACGATTTATTTTCCTAAGTGCTTTGTTCTCCTGGCACGATTTACATTGTTTTACATAAGATTCTATATCACCACGCATTCCCTTCCAATAGTACAGTTCTTTAATTCGATTGTACATTCGATTGGAACCCAGGTGACCTGCGATAGGAAGGTCGTGGTTATCGGCAAGTATTTTCTTGATTTCGGTTGGAGTTGGGTACAGGATATTGTTATGATAGATGTTGATTTTAATGTTAGTATTATGGAAAAGGTATGAAAGGATGTTGTAAATTCTGACAAATGAATGTTTTTCGAAGGGGTTCTTTAGGTCCGATATGCCTATTTCGTAAATATTCTCGAGAAGCAATTGGTTTTTAACCGTTCTTAATGTGACAAAGATTTCGGGATATGATGCTTCGTCAAAGTGGTGCACTTTGGTAAACAGTAGGTAAATTACCTTGTTATTTCTTTCTATCTTCTGAAAGGAGAAAAGTTCTTTTTCGGAGTCGAGTGCCTGGGCATTCAATTCAGGGTCACCCAGGATGTCCTGAATATAGGGATTGGATTCGTCTAAGTCAATGGAGGTAGGTACTAGAATGGTTTTCAATGAGCTTTTCATTAGGCTCGCATTATGTTCTTCTATAGAGGTGTTAAAGGATTGTGTTTTATCTGCTACTGCTTTCAAGAACGAACTATAATCGTCGTTGGTTGGGGTTGAATGTGAGCTTGTCGAAGGTTGAGGAAGTTGTTCAGCTTGGGTATCGATTATTTGTGGTTGTTCTAATTGAGTTTCAGGGGTTCGGAGCAACTCGTCTATGTTGTCGTTTCCTTGTGTGTCTGGGGCATTAGGTGACGAGTCTAATTCGGGTAGTGGCATGAGATCGTCTATATCGATATCGATGTTTTCCGGATCCGAATGGGTTAGCGGTAGGTCGTCTAGGTTAAAAGAGGATGGTGAAAGCATTAGATCCCCTAGGTCACTATCCAGTTCTAGGGTAGGTTCTACGGTTTCAGGTTGGACCGGGTTAACGGGGAATCTGGACAGAGCATCGGCGTTGGCGTTGATCTTACCCTTTTTGTATTGGATGTCGTATTCGAACTCTTCCAGTTTTAAGCGCCAACGGATAAGTCGGGATCCGGGATCCTTACAGTTGAATAACCATTGTAGCGGTTTGTGGTCCGTTAGGATTTTGAAACGGTAACCATAAAGGTAAGGTCTGAACGTTTTCGTGCCAAAAATTATGGCGAGGCATTCTTTTTCAGTGACACTGTAATTGCATTCTGCTTTGTTTAGCGTTCTTGAAGCATACGCGATTGGACGATCTTGCCCAACAGGGCCTTGAGATAGTATCGCTGATATGGCGTAATTAGAGGCATCGCAAGTTAGGAGAAATGGTTTGGTAAAATCTGGGTAGGCTAGAATTGGGGCAGTAACGAGCTTAGTTTTTAGGGATTCGAAAGCGAGTTGTTGCTCGTTTTGCCACGCGAAGGGGGTATCTTTCTTCAGTAAAGATGTGAGAGGTTTAGCTAATTTGGCGAAGTCTGGAATGAATCTTCTGTAATAGGAGACGAGGCCCAAGAACGACTTGACGTCTTTAGGCGACATTGGAGTGGGGAAATTAGTTACGGCTTTGGTTTTGTCAGGATTGGGTTTGACTCCGTTTTCACTAATGATGTGTCCTAGATAAGCGACTTCTTTACGGAGAAATTCGCATTTTTCCGGTTGTAATTTCAGGTTAAATTGACGCAGCCTTTCAAAGACAGCCTTTAAGTTATTTATTTGGGAGATCAGGTCTGGGGAGTATATGACGATGTCATCCAGGTAGACGAAACATCGTGTTCCCTGGAGGCCAGAGAGGCAGTTGTTCATTAACTTCTGGAACGTGCTTGGGGCATTTTTAAGCCCGAACGGCATTCTATTAAACTGAAAATGGCCTTGGGGCACAGAGAATGATGTCTTAGGGGCATCTTCGGATGATATTAGGATTTGGTGGAACCCGGAAGTGAGATCTAGCGTAGAAAAATATTTACTTTTCCCTAACTGGTCGAGGATTTCTGATATTTGAGGGATAGGGTAGGTTTCTCCTATCGTAATATCGTTTAGTTTACGATAGTCAATTACTATTCGCCATTTACGATTCCCTTCCGAGTCTGCTTTCTTAGGGACTATCCATATTGGTGAACTCCAGGGTGAAAGAGAAGGTTCTATGATGTTTTGGTCGAGCATTTTACTGATTTGCGCCTCGACTTCCTTTTTGTGACACTCAGGGAACCTATATGATTTAGTGTGAATGGGAGTGTCGGTCATGGTTTTGATTTGATGATTAATGGCAGGAGTATATGTAAGTTGATCGTTGGGCAAATGGAAGATATCTGAGTATTGACAACAAAGGTCTAAGAGGAGCTCGGATTCTTCTTGATTCAAATGGTCTAATCTCAACATTTCTATCACCTCGCTAGTTCGCGAGAGTGTGGTTTTGGAGTTATTGACTAATCGATAAGCGTTAGAGTATAGCGGAGTCATATTCAGATTCAGATTGGATTTGATAGTTGCTGGGAATTCGGATGTATTAGCAACAGTGAGGTTAACGCGGTTGTTATCCTTAACCTTTACGATGCAATTGGATATTAATAGGTTATCTGAAAGACGTTGGTCAGTGATGACCCCTTCCTTGAGGTTAGTATTCTGGATTGAACACTCAATGACGGTTTCTGTTCGAGGTGGAATAATGTAGAAAGGTTCGGCGAAGTTTAGCTGTATTTCTAGGTCTTGTATTTTCAGAATGTCGTGGGTGTAATCGATTTTGCAACTGAATTGGGTTAAGAAATCTGTACCTATTATTCCATCGTAAGGTAAGTTAACATTTTTGACGACGTGAAATTTGTACATAGCGAATTTATTTCCGCTTAAGTTTAGCTTAAGCTGGAAGTGGCCTTCAGTCGGAGTTGGTTCGTCACCGGGGTCTATTCCTTTTAGTTTGATTGGTTCTTTTATTAGCTTTGGGGTCTTTAGGATGCTGGATTCTTTTAAAAGGCATATGGCAGAGCCTGAGTCCACTAATAGGGACAGGGGGGTGTCTGCAACTTGGGATTGCAATAACACGTGGGGTAACAACCTTTTCGTTGTATCGAGGTTAATTTCATAAATTGCCTTGGCCCCAGTGGAAACAGGAGGGTTGGAGTTAAAAGTGGAATTAGAATTTGAATGGGAATTGAAAATGGATTTGGTAGTGGATTTGGAATTAGAAGCGGAATTATAAGTAGAATTAGAAGTGGAATTGGAAACGGAATTAGAATTAGAAGTAGAATTGGAAACGGAATTAGAATTAGAAGTGGAATTGGAAACGGAATTAGAAGTGGAATTGGAAACGGAATTAGAATTAGAAGTGGAATTGGAAACGGAATTAGAAGTAGAATTGGAAACGGAATTAGAATTAGAAGTGGAATTGGAAACGGAATAAGAATTAGAAGTGGAATTAGAATTGGAATTAGAAGTGGAATTGGAGTTGGAAGTGGCCTTGCAATTGGAACTAGAATTTGATTTGATATGGGCACTTCTTAGGGGCTGGTTACCCATGTGGTCCCAGGAATTAGAAATTGATTGGGCGCTTATTTGGGGCTGGTTACCCGTGTGGTCCCTGAAATTGGAAGTGGAAAGGGCGCTTCTTTGGGGCTGGTTACCCGTGTGGTCCCTGGAATTGAAAGTGGAAAGGGCGCTTCTTTGGGGCTGGTTACCCGTGTGGTCCCTGGAATTGAAAGTGGAAAGGGCGCTTCTTTGGGGCTGGTTACCCGTGTGGTCCCTGGAATTGAAAGTGGAAAGGGCGCTTCTTTGGGGCTGGTTACCCGTGTGGTCCCTGGAATTGAAAGTGGAAAGGGCGCTTCTTTGGGGCTGGTTACCCGTGTGGTCCCTGGAATTGGAAGTAGAAGGGGCGTCGGCTTTAGGGACTGGTCTCGTGCGACACCGGGTCGAGACTTTTACTAGTTTAAATTATCGGGTGTAGGTTCGGTGTAGTCTGGTTCCATGGGTTCAACCGGTTCCTCTACGAGGTTCACCCGGTTAAACGACCTCGTTGAGGTTGAATTGGTTGACGGATGTTGTTGGATCTTAAATCGGCTGTTGTTGTATTCTCGTTTCTTACACGCGGAGATATCATGTCCTGGCGTTTTACAGTAGCGACAGAAAATAGTGGAAGAACTTTGAGAACCGGTGTTCGGTTTTTGGGTTGAATTGGAAGTTGCATCGGGTTTGTGTGTGATAGGTTTGGGTTTAAAGGATCTTGGGTCCGCTTGTGGACGTCTATACAGCGTTTGTTGTATGCGTTCTTCGGAAACAGCTAGGTTGATAGCTTCATTCAAGTTTTTAGGCGATCTACATCTTACGATATTTGAAATTCGAGGTTGCAATCCCATTAGAAAATGATGGAGGGCAAGGTCCTCCATGGCGGCGGTACGACCGGCTAGTTCTTTCGCCTTAGTATTAGATAATGAGATTTCGGTGAGGAGTTGCGAGAGGTAAGTTTCTACACGTAACGCATACTGACTAACATTTTCTTGCGGACCTTGTTTGCTCTCTTGAAGGTCCGTTAGGAGATGTGAATAGTGTTTTCGTTCACTGAATTGAGTCTTTAAAAACTCTTTTAATTGATCCCAAGATGAGAATTCTTTTATGGAGCAAGCGACTTCAGCCCTTCCATTCAGTTGGCTGAGTATATATTTAAATAGAATTGGTTTCTGAGTCTCGGATGCGAGATTGAAAGCGTTATCGCAGTTGACTAAAAAGGAGTTTAAGGTTTCTCGTTTGCCATCGTAGGCTTTGATGAATTTAAATAACGTTGTTAAATCAATGTCAGCCATTGGAGTTGTGAGTTGAGTTTTCCGGGTAGAGCGAGTAGGAAGGGGTGACTTCACCTTTTCCTGATCACTAACAGTGGCGATTTCGGGAATATCAATTTCCAATTTACCGATCTTTTCTTTAGGCAGATCTGGCATAATATGTGTCAAATGTAAAGTACAAAATATAAAATAAAGATTTAACAGTAGTATAAAATAATAAAAGTTTGAGAACCACTGATATTTCTAGACTAAACAATGACCAAAGACTCACTGCAGTGTGTGGGCGGCGGAAATAAGCGCGACGATCAGGAACATTCCGATTGATAAGGTGCGATGCGCTGCGCCGGGACGAGACGAAATAATATCACGTAGATTCTAGATGCCGTGTAAATATTCGTGGATTGTACTCAGAAAACACTCGGGGTACACTCAGGTTGCCAGGTAAGTGTTCGTTGGACGTAGCCGTCGTCGACGAACTGTTTATAGGTTGCACTCGGGATACACTCAGGATGCAATCAGGACGCCGAGTAAGTATTTGTTGGATGTAGTAATATGCGAAGCACACGTAAGTATTGCACTCAGGATGCACAGGATGTGTAGATATGTATGTTCTATTTAGGCACACGCGAACACAAACAACTTATATTTATAGGTTTTACTGTATGAGGATTCACTCTATCACTTTTCACACAAAAATGGGTTTTGAAACGGATGTGGTGCGAGTCTGTTAGCGGTTGCCGGCACTGGGGATTTTCGATCCCACCGCTGCCACCAAAATGTTATACGGGGTTTCGAGATTTGCTTTTTAAAAAAAAGACGAAACACTTAGTTGAAACTTTTACTTTTAAAAGAAAAGATATGGGACCGATCTTTAGGCAACCGCGCGGAAAGAAGGCTAGAAACAGACTGAGGAGTCTCTACGTCGCTGGAGAGAGCCAGCGACTCATAAATGCAAGTCAGCAAGAAGTACTGCAGGACAGCACTATCACTGTCATAGTATGGATATAACAGTGCGAACTAAGGTCGGCAGCGAAAGGTCTCGTCCGATCCTACCTACCAGAGTCGAACGCTCCCCGCTCCAGGCCGGGGGGGGGACCTTCATGTAGTGGTGGTTGTGGACAGTGAAGCAACCGTGCCCAGTAAGGAGTTGCGTGAATTGGTACGTTAGGACCTCGTGTCACCTTTCGACGTAGGGCCGCAGGATGAGTTGGATAGCCGGAACCAGTTCCTTCCCCACCGTGCAGCCCGATCATACCTGGCTAGTTTAGGCTTTACCCTGCCTGGTTTACATTAAGCAACATTAAGCCATTTGAGCACTAGGTGCTTATATTATTGTAAATACGAGTAACTGGATGAATTCTTTATTTTTTTCATACTACTTAGGTGGTAGACAAGCACACGGCCCACCTGATGGGAAGCGGTCACCTTGGCCTATTGACGTGTGTAGCGACGGCAGCGCTAGTGTAACACCCCTGTGTTACCTCACGCTGCCCCTCCCAGGAGGGGGGGGGGGGGGAGTTTGGGTGGGGTTGGAACAGGGGATTGGGGACCGGACCTTCATAATTCTACAGCAGTCTCTGTTCCTCTTTCCATTGGGGTAACCCAATGGATCAATTAGTTTTCTTTATCTACGTCGATCTACGTCGATCTGGCGTAGGTCGTAGCGTAGACTTTCGTAGTAGACGTAATAAAGAAACTGTAGACCGTAGACCGTCCGTAGCACTGATATAGTGGTCCGTAGACAGAAAGTCTACGACATAGAAAGTCTAAATTTGAAATTGTTTCCATGGATGCGAAAACAATACTTATGTCAACGATACAAGAGAACTGTTGACATTTTTATTATAATAGGATATAATGTCTTGTTAAAATATAATTTCCATTGCTATATCTGTAAGAGTAGGCTAGAATAGCACATTATGGGTGATGTAAGTAGTTTTTTAAATTGTCATGACAGTTTCATAAATTTGATGTTCTTTATGTAGGTAGGTCCTCATGTATCTCGATCATAAATTAATACATAATATAATAAATAAATAAGTCTTTCTACTACAATCCTGGCCATATACTTTTCGCTCATTCTATTTCATTATTTTGATACGAGTACATTCGTAGCGGTAGTGCATTCGATTGCTAAGACAGGGGTGCGGATTCGATTCCCACTCCAGTATATAAGTATGTTTATCCTCATTCTAGAGCTCATTTGGGTGTAGAGCGTGCTGGGTAGAATGTCGTATATAATATTCACGCCGGTAAATTGATACCAGGTTTAGCTATTATAATTGGCACACAACGCCGACGCATGCAAATTCTAGTATCATCCACTCAGGTGGGGTAGATTACGGTACATTTACTACTTTTCATACTTATCCTCCCAGGGATAGAATAACATAACCACCCCCGATGGCCAGCCAACGGGGGTGGTATCCATAGGGATTGCCGTATATTTCACTTTTCAATTCAAGGGGTTAGCTAGTGGACTAAGTGGTAAAGCTAGAATTACTCTGCAATTTTTTTTTGTAGATGGTAACCGAAATTACTAATAATTTCCCAACCTCTCTAACTAAGCTGAATTGCTTTGTATTAGGAGTGGGTTCTGATCGGTAGTGTAATCGCGGGATCTCACGATCATAAGACCGATTTCTTAACCACTAAGTAAGTGCACTACTCCAACTAATAAATCCATCCAAAGGTCGAGATCGCTCTCAGCAATAAGACCACCTATTGTACCTACTTATTATTGATTTAGACCTAAGATAATTTGTAAAGTGTATATTGAATTATATAATAAGTATTTCAATCTATTTATTTATATCCCCCCCACTCCTTACGCTTCCTCTTACATAGGCACGACATCGCTAGCCTCAGTGAGGTAATAAAATGTACATTTTGTAAGTGCCGCGTTTAATGGTCTATACAGAATAAAATTATTTTAGACTTTGATTTTGAATACCCGTGGGGGTTTCCACGCATAAAAACGAATAAAAAAAAGGCTCCAAAGATCTTGATGGAAGTCACACACCCAGTTGTAACTCGTTGTTGTATTGTTATCAATTCTTTTTCAGCAAAAAGAAGATGTTGATCTTCGTTTGGAGTTCATGATGGAATATTTACTCCGCACACTAAAACAGAAAGCTGAGAAATGGAATAAATTTATCACCAGCGATGAACGGGTTTCTTCTTTTTCTTCTTTCTTCTTCTTCTTTCTTTTTTTTCTTCTTTCTTCTTTCTTCTTCGTTCAAAATTTAGGGATTTTCTTATAAAAAATAAAAATATCTTCTATACCTACTATTAAAAGATAGTAAATTAGTTGTGTACAATAAAATTTAGAAAAAAACTTGTATGCATATGTTAAATGAACACATTTTGTTTTCTTGGCAGCGGAAATTGATAATTACGTCAAAAAAAGTAATTATCAATTTCCGCTAAGGAGTTGATGACTCGTACTGAAGTACGCCAAGTAATGAAGGTATATTTTTTTGCAGCATATTTTATTTAGATATTTTGACACACCCAAGTACGACGTGATTGTGTTTCGTATGAGTACGGCCGGTTTGCTGACTTGTGCTACACAATTTCCACCGATCAGCAGAGGCAAGGTGGTATATTTTCTCAGGAATGAAAAAGATAAAATCACAACGACGAATTTTCATACGGTAATGCCTATTTTATATTATAACTAGCTGTTGCCCGCGGCTCCGCCCGCGTGGATGTCGAAATCCGTTTCAAAAACTATCCTATCTCTCAAGTTGGATCGAACTGCACATGGTGTGCGAATTTTATTATAATCGGTTTGGGAGTCCATTGAGGACAAACATTGTGACACGAGATTTATATATATTAAGATAAGATATATATAAATCTCGTGACATATATATATTAAGATAAGACTGACTGGACTTCACGTGGTGTATTTTAAGACGAGGGTTCTTGAAGGATGCTTTATAGATAATGATTTCTCGAAAATGAGAAATCCCTGTGTTCCATATATATTATGTTAATAAGGCTACTTAGTATAATTGGTTACCCGTTACACGATGGTTTTTCATTACTTTCCTCGATGGAATTTGATTGCAAAAATTGGTCTAACTCAAAACGCACTACAGTTTTATATAAGTTATGTTTAAGTTCAAATAAAGAGAAAGAAAGAAAATAAAAAGTAGGTACCTACACAAAAATGAAGGTCGTAGACAGGAGTAGGTAATCGTCGTCCGTCGTAATCGGTTGTACATAAATTCTAAACTATACAGCAGAAATTCAAAATACCTAGGTTTAGTACTTCATTTTCACTTCACTTCAGAGAGTCCATGATTCCCGAGCGGAATAAATCAAATCAAATTATGCTAGTTTCAAACGGTGCGTGATATCTTTAAATCAATCTCAACAAATTCGATCAACATCTTTAAACAACCATTTATAAACTAGCTACACCAACTTCGTTGAACTTTTATAAGTTTTGCAGACCATGACCGTCGGTGAACTTTCTGGTAATGTGTTGATGGATTTAGGCGTAATGGCCGATGAAGTCATAGGTCCACTTCTTTGTAACCCTGATAACCAAAAGGGATGGCCTAAAATAGTACAGCATGACATGAAGAGGCATGTCAATGAGTTGAGAAACTTGATGCATCAGGTCAGTAACCATTATTTATAATATAGGTTTTTTCCTCACATGATTGATATCGTACCAAGACCAGTTATTTCAATTCGATTAGAAATAAAACCGGCCATGTGCGAGTCGGACACGCCCATGAAGGGTTCCGTAGCAGCAAATTACATCAACAATGTACATATACAAGCCCATGTTATCAGCCAGTTTCACAAGAAATATTTAAAAAATAAATATTACCAATTAATTGCAGTTTATGAAGTATTAAAAAAAAACATAAAAAACTACTTAGTAGATCTCTTTCAAACCAGTTTTCGGTAAAGGTTTACATATCAATGTACATCATATTTTTTTTAATTTATCATTCTTGGAAACTTCACAGCATTTTTGAATATCTATTACTTATCTATAGATACCCCACACGAATGGGTTTGATGAAAAAAAAAAGTTTCAGTTCTAAGTATGGGGACTCCGAAAATTTGCTTTTTTTTGTGTGAAATTCTTAATACGATTCACAGAATGCGTCTACTTACCAAATTTCAACAGCATAAGCCTTATAGTTTCGCAGAAAAGTGGCTGTGACATGACGAACCTATTATAAAGTTCCGTTTTTTGCCATTTGGCTACGAAACCCTAAAAGTGATCACGCTGCATCTGCGCTATTTATTATTTTTAGTAGGTTTATGCAGTTTATCTAACAGGAGGAAGCTAGTAGGCAATTGGATTCCGGGCTCTGTGGTGAGAGCCTCGGATGCAACCGGGACTCAACGCTGCAAAGATGATGATAATGGTTTTCCATCTGCTGATGCTAATAGTGCCACCAAATGCAATTTCTTACTGTTATACCTACTGTAAATTTCAGTTGAAAGGTGAAATGACCAGTCAGGTTCTGTTACCGATGCCAGCTGGAGTAGAAGATATCTATCACGCGGAAGCGAGACTTAAACAATCGTAATTACCTGTATCTTTCAAATTATCGATTATTTAATTGACTGCCTCTGTTGCGTAGCGGTAGTGCATGCGACTGTTACGCAGGGAGCGCGGGCTCGATTCCCGCCCAGTGCAAATATTTGTATGCATGAATATGTCTATTTGCATTGGTCTAGGTGTTTCCATGAATAAATAAGTATGTATTAAAAAAAAGTAGGTACCTATATAAGTATATTTATCAGCGTTCTAGAACCCATTACACAAGCTAGTTAAACGAAGCTTACTTTGGGTCTACAGAGCGCTGTGTGGAATGTCGTAGAATATTTATTTATTAGTATTTATCAATAAAATCTGGAACAAATTCTGACCATCCAATACTTGTATGACGCTTTTGGGTGAATGGGACCCCACCAAAACTTGTGAGGCCAAGTCAACCACAACTACAAACCGGTTTATTTGTAGGTTGACGGAGAAAGCTCTGGCGCTGGTGGTTAGGAGGACCCCTCGTGGTTATGAGGTCAGACGGCAGTCATTTTTTTTTGAGATGCTTTGTACCTGTGATTAACTTTGAAGTACCTATATCCTATTTGCATCTTGTTTGGCGTGCAATAAAGCAGTAGTATTGCATTTTAATACTCTATGTATTTCCGTGTCTTCTATCTTAGCACTTAAATTGCTGATTTTTTTGTAGTGACGGAGAAGACGTAGATTTGTTTTTGAAAACAAATATTGAAGGTGCCGTTATAAAGTGGGCTCAACAAGTGCATGATTTATTGTCCGAGGATTCCTATATGGGTAATAAAATCATTTATTTTAATTCCAAGTAGGTCAATTAGTAGAAATAAAATCATCTATAAGCCACGGGCGTAGCCAGGTTTAATTAGTTAGTGGGGTTAAGAACATAAAAAATCGTTTTCTTTGCATTCACATTGGTTAGGGTGTAGGGAGCCACGGGCAACAGCTAGTAGGTATTGTGCAAAAGAAAATTTCAGTATGTTCATCCGTTCTAAAACCTATATTACAAGCATCTTGCTTACTTTGGGTTTTGATAGCGCAGTATAGGTGAAATATTATAATTTGTTTTAATATCTAACTACAGCTACCTATCACGTTCATAGTTCTTCCATGTGTAGTTACATCAACGATATGCAAAACCTTTCCAGTTATAGACATGTTTTAGTAAGTAACTGTATTGTTTATAGCATTCAAAAAAACTAAATTTCCGCTACCGATGGCCGACATAGACTTCTACTCTCAACGCTTGCGTAACTTAGAGGGCATTTACTCACAGCTGAGGGACCCTCGTGTCAAGAGGATGGCGCACTACCTCGAAGATACTCGCAGTGTATACCTCAGTTGCTTTAAGACTATGCTTACTAACGTCGTTGCAGGTTAGATATTCAAACTCTACTTTTTAGTTAATTATCTTATTTTGAGATGATTAAATAAAATAGTCTTCAGGCGAAGAGACTATCCGCTCTGAGCATAGTGATTCTTATCGAGGTTTGCTACTATGCGGTGCTAAAGAGCTTTTGCTCTTATTAGAAAGATAGAAGTTCTTCACAGTACTGTCTGCTAATCAGAATAGCAGAGAATGAAGTGGTCTAAAACATGGGCTAGCATAACATTGACATAAACATTAGTCACATGCAGATTCTTCCCGCAGAGAGGAGAAGAAGAGAGCCATAATTCTTTTGGTACATAACAAAGTTGCTTTAACTATTTTCAATATAACTAGTAGTACTAGTAAGATGTACTCGTAATTATATAATTATGTAACCCTTGTTATGAAGTATTATTTTCTTCCAGCTATCGTCGAATGTCGCGATATCTATGTCTATCAAAAACCTTTAATAACTCACTTTGAAAACTTTGAAGGCACAGATTTTTCTGAATGCAAGCCTCTAATTAGGCCGATGTTTCATTGCATTGGGTTATTGTGGGGGAGTTCTCGATATTATTGTAACGTTGAAAAACTTATACGTAAGTGAAGTTTGTTGTATTTTTATGTTTGCGAATTAACTTCTGAATATAAAATTAGGGCGTTGAGTACCACGGAGTGGCTAGTAAAGAGATGAATCGGTGAAAAGAATGTCTTCAATTATACATAATTTGAAATATTTTTACAGCCTTGCTGCGTGAAATGTGCAATCTTGTGATACAACAGTGTACGAACTCAGTAGATCCAATGGCGATATTTCAAGGAGACCCAGATGAACAAATACTGAAGATCAGGAGGGCTATAAATATACTGAATCATTTCATGTTAGTTACCATTGATTAGTGTAATAATAACACGTTGATCATCGAGGGGAGAAAGTGACCGATTACTAACGAGGGTGAAGTTTGAGGCCCGATGGACGTTGGGTCTTCGCCTCACCTCATCTTTTTTTGTACAATTTTATCGCTCACTTAGCACGTTAACAATAGATTTTCCTTAGATTATTAATATGTCAGATTTTCATATATTTTACGATCTCGCATATTTCTGAGGAAGTTATAACTTTCAGCCTTATTTTTTAAACAGTACTGAGGTTCTGCATAGGTGTAGTTAAAACATCTTTTATGCTTAGTATATACGAGTAGGTATTTGTTTTTGAACCAAATCTAATTGTATTCCAGCGACACGTATGAATTGAATCGTAATAAGGTGACAACATTTTTCCCTTCTGGTGTGTTACCGGTGCGTTGGTCGTTTGACTTCGATCGCGTCTTCATGAGATTCAATGTTTATATGAAACGGCTCAAGATGATCGAAAATATTTTGGAGGCTACAGTAGAGATACTTAAATTAGAGAAAGTTGAATTTTGTGGTCTGCGAGGCAAGACATTAAGCAGTCAGTGCATGAAGGTGAGCTATTCAAAAATAAAATTACTTGAATTATAATTCAAACCAATAACGGATAAAATCCATTAAATATGGGTATATTATGACAAATGTGTGAAACATGTTAATACTGTTAATAGATTTAAATGAGTAAAGCCATGCTTTTGATGTAATGTACGAGTACTTTGCGAAGATGTGGCCGGATTGTAGTACTCGGATATTTAATAAAATCAAGATTTGAATGCCATTATATTTACTTTTATAATTTTCTCCATTTTTATATTCTTTTTCATTATTTTTTTTTTGTTTGAAATTAGAAGCGAATAGCGGTTTTTTTACAAGCGTTGACCTGCTGAGACCACCTGGGTGGACCGTGGAAAGTGGAAAGTTAACACCGCCGCTTTATACTGATGCATTTCAATCAAAAATATTACAGATATTGGACGAGTACCAGCTGAAATACGTGAATTTAGGTAATATAACTTACGATCCAGCTGATCCTGAAAGCGACAAGTTTTTGGCCGACTATGATAAATTTCAAGGTATACTGGAGGATACTGACCGCAAACTCGCGTCGATATTTACGCAAGGGCTTGATGAATGCCATAATCTGGAACATTTTTTTAAGGTCAGTAATCCAGGAAGTAAAACAATAGTCAAGATTTCAAATAAGTGATTATGTATAAAATTTAAATGAAATATACCTAGATAAGTAACTATGAAGGCTTAAGCTCACATGAAATCTATGGGTACTATTATAAAACTGTAAGGCGATAAGCAGAAGGAGGCGCAGGACGGTCAAAATTTCCGCGATGCACTCTTATTATTATTATTACTAATATTAGATCGCATTTAGCCCGCATATGTCTGACAAGCGACATGAGCTATTATACGTAAAAATAAGAGTGCGTCGCGGTTATTTTGACCGCCCCGCGCCTCCGTCTGCTTATCGCCTAAGAGTGCGTCGCGGACATATGACCGCCCAGCCCCGCCGTCTGGTTATCGCCTTAATTATGTATGTTCATTGGAGATATTGGAGAGCACGTTAAGCCGTCGTCGGTCCCGGTTGCCATACAAACATCTATGGCAGTCGTTACGGGTAATTGGAGCCCACAAAAGTCCAACCAGTCTAACTTAGAACTTCTTAATTGCCATTGGTCATAATGACCATAGGTTGTGGAGGTCAGCTGGCAGTCACTCCACGGAAAATATTGAAGTCGCATCACAGTTAGACTGGAAAGCCGACCCCGAGTTAGGAAAAAGGTTCAGAGAATGATGTTCATTGGAGATATTTAAAAAAAAACTTGGGTTATTCCTATGTGTTTTTCAGTTTGTTTCTTTGTTCGCGATTGATACAAAAACGGCAACGGACTTTAATGCGGTTTTTTAATAAAAAATTCTTGGTCAGACTTAAAATCTACCGTATGTTTGACTGCAAGAGGTGACGGTCGAATAGAACCGGAAATATTGTGTAAAGTTGTGATAACCGATATTCTCGAGGGTGGAGTTGTGGGCAATGGCTAGTATTAAATATATTCAGTATGTTAAACTACTTTTTTAATTTAGTTATCACTGAGTAAAGTTTGATAGGTAGGAACTTTTCAGTACTTTGGTAGATTTAACGGTCTTCGATACCTAAATCAAAAAAAAATATTGTTCCAGTTTTTCCAAATTATGGGAGATTTGTTTCATCGGCCTATAATAAAAAAGGAGATATCTCCCAAGCTTATTAGATTAGTCACGTTTATGGACAAAAACCTGGATGCTGTTAAAGAAATATTTGACGAAGAAATGGGGGTTAGTACTGTATTCAAATACGCTTCTTTTATTTAGTTTAACAAATGATAACAAATGACAAAGATATTATGTAGTACTTATGTTAAATGAAAGATAGAGACAAATACCTACAATAGGCTTGGCGTCAAGAATAAATCTGGTTAGTATATGTTCCTAGCGGCTATTCTTGTTATAAAGATAGCAAAAAGAAATATAGTTTGGTATACGAAAGATTACTTTTATTTTCACAAAATAAATTTTGGAGAAATTAGACGTTCTGTCACGTGACATCAAACACCAATCAGAGAGCGGCGTGACGTCACATCTTGCATGTTTGTGTTTACGAGTCTGTGGTGTTTACGTCAGCTTACGTACAATAACAACACGATTCCATTTTAAAAGAGTTTAAAAGTTCGTTTGGGAGGTCGTGATGTTACAAAAAACGCCATGACAGTTTGGAGCGTTTTCTACATAAATTCAAATCGACTTTTTAAATCTAAAAATGAACAATGTAAATGATTGTTACACGTTAAGCGCCATGTGTAGGTATACGGTAATAGACACCCTTTTTTATCGTGCGGAAATCCCCATGAATAAGCTCACAGGCCGGTGTATATCGAGTTATACACCTCGAGTATCGAGTACTCGACTTCAGAGAGAACATTTTCTGAACATTTTCTTTGGCAATCTTGTAGACCTGGCCTAAAAAATCGTTTGGTATCGCCCAGATGGTTATAGAAATATTGTATAGTATTGTATTGGGCCAGTTTATAGGCACTACATGAAACATTTAAAAAAAATTAGTTAGAAGCATAGGAAAAAAAAAATTATCAAGTTCACATAGTATTTTAGAACCAGGAGAAGGCATTTAAAATGCAAGAAAAGAAATAGCCATTTCCACAACATATCAAAGGTGCCTTGGCGCTTAACGTGTTAATCAAAATAATGTATTTTTGGGGTCATTTGGCTATAGAAGTATTATATTAATCATTTTTTCAAACTTAGGACACAAGCCTATAGATATCTTATGACATGCCAGTATGACCACCAATAAACTTTTAAACATGAAAGAATTTTGGAACATTTAGAATTAACTTATTATACTTAATGCTCAAAATAAAATTTCTCAATCCATCCTTCACATGACAGTCCAATTTATCTATCGTGATCTAAGTTCCATCCATTAGCTCGTGGTAAAAATAAACATACAAACAATTCCGGTAAGAAGACCAAAAGTGCCGAATCAATTAATCACAAACGATCTTAATAAGGAATTTGTGAGTAGAAAGAAATAAGTCGTAATTTTAACCTACTCACGGCTACGGGACGTGGCTTATTTAATAGGTAGTTTGCTGACGACACTGAGTTATTGCAATATATTAGCGAATATTTGGATTATTCCACTCACTATTGTAAGGAGTACGGATTTCTGTTGTATTATTTCAGAAATTAACCAAAGGTCCTGAAAGACCAATGGTGGATTCTTACCTTCCACCAGTCGCAGGCATAATATGGTGGATCCACAAATTGCGGCGTCGAATTTTAAATCCCATGGAAGATTTTATCATATTCGAAGATCCGTAAGTATTTCAATTACTGTAGGTTACTTACTTTAATATTGATATAATATCTAGTGGTAAGAAATTCTTGTCCTAAAATTAGTCATTTATTTTTACAGAATAATAGATTCCGAATACGCATTGTACATGAAACAAAAGACCAATGAAATGCTAGGCTATTTAAATGTGGTGGAAGACAGACAGTTTAAGGTGTGGTGCGTCACCGTTCCTCCAACCTGCAAAGTGCATCTGGCGAAGAACTTGATTTATAGAGACCCTCCTTTTGTCAGAAATAATTTCAGTGAAGAGGTAAAATGAAGTGGCTTAAACGTAATGTTAATAACACATCCATCTGTAGTTAAAGTAAACTCCCTTCATTGCATTTGGTCACATTTGGTCCATCATAGTAAATGATCTTTCGTAACTACAAGAATTCCTCTTATCGACTTCTATGAAACCTAGTAGTAAAATAAATCTAGCATGATCGATATGTGGCAATAAAATCTTAAAATATATTAATTTATTGTAATAGTAATATACTCAGTGTATTTTTTAACCACAAACATAGTTACAAACCTGGAATAATTATTGATTAGTAACCAGATCTAGAAAAGGAAATAAAAATCTTCTATCGTAGCTGGCTACGAAACTTGGCTACAAAAACGACAAATAATGAATCTGTTTTCGTAGCTGTTTATCAAAGGAAGAAAATAATTCCATGTTCGTAGCTGGTTACGAAAGATCAGTTACGATGGTGGACCAAAAGCTTCATTGCATCTTGAGCAACGTGTTTCTTTTTAGGACAGGGGCAGTCACGATTTTCACTAGGTATTAAATATAATTTTGCCAATAATTTAAATAATAAACAAGAAGGAATTGCTGAAATGTATATACACGCCAGATACACGCATTACTTTCAAAATACTGCACACAATAATTACTTTTCTTGTGTTCGGTATTGTTAGGGCAGTGCATAATAAAACAAAATTAAAAAATCTATGGCAATAGCTACTTCACACATAAAACGACTGCACGAAATTGAATAATTCTTTTTCTTGTACAGTTAAATTCTACTGGCCTGTTTTTCTTCATGATCATCGTGAATTTTATTTCCCTTCCCTTCCTGAGACTAGGTTTAACTTACCATCAAGTGAGGTGAATTCATATTGATGTGACCGCTATAAAAAAAATTACGCTATTCCATTCCTGCCAAAATACTATGAAAACATGTTTGTTATCTAACAGCTGGTAATTCTGCTACGAGAAATACGCTACATGAAGTACTTAGAAAAGCAAGGAATACCACCGGATGGGCTTGAGTTATATGCGAGGAATGAGAAGTTACAGGTACTGGGGATCTATAAATTTTGTACTTTGGAATAAATCAAATCTTCGCCTGATAATGTTTAATTTGCTTAAGTATGTAGTTTATACTTTAGAGGTACTTATACTTATTACTAATTTTCTAGAACATTATGATTGCAGTACGACTTGAATCGTCTGAACCGCGCCATCGCATGGTATAACGCAATTCGTGAAGGAAGTCACGAGACAGAAGTAGCCTTGATTGAAAAGGAAATCTCAGCCATCGACACACTGCTGGGGCGCGGCGTTGTAGAACTTACATGGAACGATGACTGTATTATTCACTTTCATTTTTTCTATCCACACATTTTCAATACACCGGTATTAGGTACTTAGGGACCCAACGATGATAAAAATAAAAGTTTCTGTAATGGAGTAAAGTTTGCTGAATTAATTTCAATAATCCTTTGTATTGATTGTCTTTATAAATCATGTAGTAAGCAGTACAGCTTTTGGGACAATTATTACTTATTATTAGCATTTGTTGCTAATAAGTGCCGATGTGGCAAATAACATGGAAATGGGTTTTTAATCTTCCAAGTTTTACTTCTATCATCTTTACGATGACCTCAGTTGCATTCGTGTCTTTCGTTTCGGGACCTGAGGTCCACTTTCCTCATGGAGCCTCATCCGTGGATCGACAGCTGTAACAACTAGCAGGTGAGAATGACTTGGGCCCCGAAGATGTTAATAGAACTCCGTATATCTATGTTTTGTCAATACTGTTATAAAATCTGAATCAGCTGTATCTGTGGGTATTAAAAAAAATGTTCGAGTTATGCTACGCAATATAAACTTATAGCATTCCAATATTATAACTTTATTTCTTACTAGCTTCCGCCCGCGGCTTCGCCCGCGTGGAATTCGGTATTGCCACCAAGTCTATTTGAATGAAACGACTCTCCACTCCGCTGTTCACTACACTCTCCACTCCACTCCACTGTTCACTCCACTCTCCACCTCCACTCTACATTGGTTTCACCTTACACCATCTTTACAGGGTTCACCTAAGGCGACAGTGTGGACATCATATCCCTTTATAACAGTACTTTTAGTTGTAATAATCGATATTTGAAAAAAAAAGACTTGGTTATGTTGACCACAAATATCTATTTTTTTTGCAATCCTTGTCTGTTTGTTCGTGATGGACGCAAAAACTGCTGAACAAATTTTGATGTCGCCTTTTCATTAGAAAGGTCTTGGTTTTACATAAAATCTGCCGTATGTTTGATTGCATTTGGTTAAGTAGAACCGGGGATATGACCAAAAAACGATTACCAACCAATCGACTCCCACGGGCAGAGCCGCGGGTATTAGCTTGTATAAAAAGTAGCTTATATATTACTCCAGACTATAATCTATCTCTGTACCAAATTTCAACCCGATCTATTCAGCCGTTTTTACGTGAAAGAGTAACAAAGATACATCCAGATATCCCGACTGATCAACTCCATGGGCGAAGTCGCGGGTATTAGCTTGTATAAAAAGTAGCCTATATGTTATTTCACACTACACTCTATCTCAGTACCAAATTTCAACCAGATCCATTCAGCCGTTTTTACGTTAAATAGCAACAAACATAATATTTGGACATCCCGACCGATCGACTTTGCGAGCGGAGCCGCGGTATTAGCTTGTATAAAAAGTAGCCTATATGTTATTCCAGACTATAATCTATCTCTGTACCAAATTTCAACCTGATCTATTCAGCCGTTTTTGCGTGAGAAGTAACAAACATACATCCAGACATCCCGACTGATCTACTCCGTGGGTCGACTGATCGACTCCGTAAGCGGAGTCGCGGGTCTTAGCTTGTATAAAAAGTAGCCTATATGTTATTCCACACTTTAATCTATCTCGTTACCAAATTTCAGTCAGATCTATTCAGCCGTTTTTACGTGAAAGAGTAACAAAGATATATCTAGAAATCCCGACCGATCGACTTTGCGAGCGGAGCCGCGGTATTAACTTGTATAAAAAGTAGCCTATATGTTATTCCAGGCTATAATCTATCTCTGTACCAAATTTTAGCCAGATCCATTAAGCCGTTTTTGTGTGGCAGAGTAACAAACATACATCCAGACATCCAGACATCCAGACATCCAGACATCCAGACATCCAGACATCCAGACATCCAGACATCCAGACATACATTCTTACAAACTTTCGCGTTTATAATATTAGTAGGATTTTCTGAACGTGAGGATCAAGTCAAATTGGCATTCCCTCAAACAAACGTGCCCATCAGACAGGCAGCGTTCCTAGTTGAATACTTAATTATTTCAGTAATATATAAAACTTCGTTAATTATTTCAGTCACGGATTGGATGGCCGAAGTATATGCTGCGATTAATGCTCTGCAGGAGCGAGTATTGACGGCTCAAAATAACGTAAAAGAAGGTCTTAATGACATTGCTAAGTGGGGCAATATACCACTGCACAATCGCAAGCAAAATCCAGATAAAATGGAGCTCCTTGCCGTTAATGAGCGCTGGTCACGTTTCGTTAAAAGGTCAATATTGTATTATAAAGTCAATGGTGTAAATAAGACATTTTTTAGTTTTGATAGTAAGTGTGTATTAAAGATTACTTAATTTAATGAATTTAATTTATATTGATAGACGCAACAAAATACAAGAAAGTTGGGATGATTTTCAAGATATCTTAGAAGAGAATTACAAACTGTTTTTTAACATTCACGACGAAGAAGATGAAGAATCTGAAGAAGAAGTTTTAGAAGACGTAGATGAGTCAACTTTAGATGATGATGAAAAGGCGGCACGAGCTGTTAAGCTCCGAGAAATAGAGGCACGTCGACTTGAAAAGCAAAAAGCGAAAGAGGAGCGAGATAGAATCAAAGCTGAGGAAGATGCAATCAAGTTTGAGAGACGAGAGGCACGGAGGTTAAAGAGAGAAGCAAAAGCCGCTGAAAAAGCTGAAAGAGATGCACGAAGAGAAGAAGGTATTTTGATCGTTGATATACATATATCAGCTAGTCATTGCAGAATGAATGAAATTTAATTATGAGGGTAGTTAAGTATTAAATAAATTCACAATATTTTGAAGGTGAAGAAGTTGACTCACCGGCAGAAGAAGTAGAGGAAGTAACAGACCCGGACGAACTGGCTGATATAGAAGCTGAAAGAATTGAAATGGAAGAAGAGGCTTTCAGAGCAGAACGTTGGCCGGCTTATATTGAATACGTTGATTCACTCGTAAGTCTATTTATAAATAACTGTATTTACCTAGCTAAGAAAAAAAGGATGTGATTAGCTATGTATGTATGAAAACTATGCTAAATAATACTCTGGTAAATATGGTGTTTATCTTATTAGCAACAGATAGATTAACTAATATGTTAACGGGAATAAACGTGAAAGTTAGTATAGCAACAGGTAGGTTTTCGTATCCACCTCCTTGGTATATGCTACTGATAGGTAGCTGGAGGGAGAATTTCAGTTCCACCGTATACTTCCTGTAAAAAAATGACAAAACTATCGATCAATAAATACTTACGTATCGATACTGTTACCGGTTTTCACAAGTATGTGTAGCACAAGTGGATGCATGGGTCGCATATCAAAATTAATAAGTTTATCTCTTAGGTATCGAAACAAGTAATGAAAGCTGTGCAGTCGAGTGTAGATCTATTTGAGATTCAAACCAACTTAGAGAAGGGGCCCAGAGTGGCATTTCTGGAAGTTGTTGCAGAGCTGAGAGATCCAAGTACGCATATCTATACACATCATAATCACAACACGTTTGACACTTCCATTCACTTATGTAGGTAGATAAATAAAATAAAGTTTTAATAAAAATTGATTCAATTAGTGAAATGGCATTTTAATTCTAGACATTTTCTTCTCTCCTTCATTGGATGTTGAGGAACCGGATGGACTATACGATACAATGCGAGAAATGATGAAAGATATGTTCCTTCAAGCAACACTTTTTCCCAGAATAGATCCTATAGTTCCAATAGAATCTTATGAAGGTAAAAATAATGCGATCAGAACTTTATTTGTACAACATCTACATCCATCATCCATTTGCCTACGAGATCCTTCTTATAATTTAGTACGTCTATAAATATAAATTATTTAACCCGAGGGAAAACGAGAGACTCGTTCGTCAATCAGCAGGTGTACCAGCTTGCTGATTAAGTTGATTTAAGCCATGTAGATGTTATGTTGGTGGATCCGCATATACCCTATCCACTACTATGACTAGCATGCCAATATTAAAAATTAATTTACATTTGTAGACGATTTAGCTGAAGAAGATGCATTAATCGATTTGTACCATGAAATTTTAAAGAGAATTGAAAATAGTATTAATGACATCGTGGCCTATTCTTCGGTAAGCAGTAATGTGGCCCACGTATTATGTTTTATATATATATTTTATATCTTCTATAGTATACTATATATCTTCCTATGTATGGTGGCAGAAATTTTGCACAAAAGAAAATTCGCGTAGTTATTATAGTGGATTATTTGGTGTTACTAGATGATCCGAGAGTTGCTTTGTTAGCAGCATGAGTTTGAAGTTTAACCAAACGTAATTTTGCTCTAGTTTCTCCACTCGTTACTTAAGACTAAAGTTGAGGTATAAAATTCAATACTGGCCGTGTTTGAAACCAATTTTTAGCGAAATTATATATTTCGTTGGCTGTCAAAAAAGCCAACTGCTAAGATGTCTCAATATCCCTGTTGAATCTATTTTTAAAATGTTGACACAAAATTACAAATTTACGACAATTTGTTTATTACTCGTATATTCAAATTGTGGTTTGTAATGACAGAAATACGAAAAGTACACACATTTGTGGATGGAAGACCGACAGGAAGTACTTGCAGGATTCTTGAAATATGGTCGATTTATACCGCCAGAAGAGTTTGACAGATATAGATTTGAGAATGGGTGTGATCCTCCCGAGGTGAAACCATCACTAGAACAATATCAGAAAGAGGTACCTAATTGTTATAGGTATTGTGATTTAAAAAAAATGTTGATACTTTTATACTGGAAAGTCGACCCCAACTGAGTTGGGAAAAGGTTCAGAGAATGATGTTGATACTTTTAATTTAAAAGCCTCCTTTGCATGCATACCTATGTCCAACAAAGTCTGTCTATGTCGACCGACAGAGAGAGACACCGTTTATTCAAATCAAATTGCTAAACGAGAAATAAATAAATAAAATACGGCGTATCCTAATCTATCAACTTTTATAGAAATATCCAACGAATAATACAAATGCATAACGTACTAACAATAAATTAACATTTGATAGGCTCTTATCTGCGTATAACTTCCAGATTGATAAATATAATTCATTATATAATGAAGTAGGAGCACTGCCCACTGAATACCTTTGTAATGGCTGGTTAAAGTTAGAGTTAAAGCGACTAAATCAAGCCATTAAGAACATTATTTGTAAATGGAGTAATTTGTATAAAGAAAATTTGAAGGAACATGTTCACAAAAGGTAAGGATTAAGTAGGTACTCTACAGAATTTGGTTACCGTAAGCATAATAGATTTAGGTATATGGCTTAAGAGACGAAGAACAGTGGCGGATTATTATTTGTCTTAACCTAATCTAAAATGATAATTTAATGCTTAATAATGTCTATGATCACACCCAAACTAATTATTATTTCTTTTTTAATGAAATAATGAAATAGCACAGATTGGCTTGAATTTTTATTTTGGAGGTCGTACGGGTACCAAAGAAGAGGTTGTAAGGGCACTTTTGAAAAAGGGTCCAAACTTTGAGGTCCTACGGGTACGTCGCCGTACTGATGACCGTGCGCGATGTGATGGAACGTTGCTCGTTTTATATATAAGTACATTGAAAATGTTACTACGACTGAGTATTTAATCAACTGCTATAGAGCCCTTCCCTTCAGGGTAGGCAGCGCGTGTGTGACAGCCTTAGTGTTACACACGTCCATAGGCCTGCGGTGACCGCTTCCCATCAGGTGGGCCGTGTGCTTGTTTGCCACCTACTAGTATAAAAAATGCAATATTCAATCCAATAGTTGTTTTTTTTCCTTTTTAGCCTTGATGAGCTAGAAGCATTTATAGCATATACTAGCAAAGAGTTAAATGTAGAATTAGGGGAAGACGACTATGAGGGACTGTTACAAGTGATGAGAATGCTGAATGACGTTCGCGCTAAACAGGATGCTGGGACTGATCAAATGTTCGAGCCATTGAGAGACATAATGGATGTCCTCAAAGAGTATGGCGTGGAATTTTCTGAAGAGACCTACGAACAGGTATGAACGACCATGTATTGTCTTAAATTTGACATTTAAATGCAGTTTTGGATATAAGAAAGTATCTTGTTATTACGCACAAAATGAGCAATTATAAATACCACGTCAATTTAAAACATGTTATTTCCTGTACTAGATATGCTCCATGGTTTAACTTACCGTAAGTACTTGATTTCATTCGTTATACCTATAGTTAAAATTATTTGTTATATTTTCATGTAGCTGGAAGTTTTACCTGAAAAGTGGCGAAATCTAGTGAAACTGGCGACTGTAATGAAGAACACAGTGGCACCACTGCAGGCTGCCCAAGCTGCCCTCATAGCTAAACGCGTGGCGCTCATTAACTTGCGGCTTACCATGTACAGGGAGCAGTTCAAGATAAAAGACGTAATATCAAATTACCTACTAAAAATATTACATCATGGGAACGTTTTGCTGTGAGCTCACATACAACCTCTGAAGTTCCCAGGAACCCCGGCTGTCCGTACAGTAGAGGAGCGTGAATAGACTCGCCCTCCTCTGGCTTAGACTGATTTATTCGTCACCCTCGGGCCCATACTCATGGAAGTCTAGTGCTCGGTGCTTCTACTTTACATAGTACATCACTTCTTTCCACTTCAAAAATGCAAGGTTGCGGTACAGTTGTACCAATACTGGGCATCTAGCAAGTTAGTCTTTGGGGGCACTTTTCTTGTAACATCTTCGCTGTGCTGGCATCAGCCCTATTTTAGTTTATATTAAAATAATTGTAGATAATTATAGATTTCTATACTATATTAGGATTGGTATAAGTTGGTTTTGACTAGATCCACTAGTATCACAAATTTGCTGTGGAAGATAATTATATTCAACTTGTTATTTATAGATATTTTTGGAGTCCTGTCATGAGCCATACTGTAGTATAGATAAGGTTTTCCAAGAGATGGTACATTTTGATGATATCTTGAAGACTTTAAGGAAGTCTTGCGGGCTATTTGACATTCAGCCACCAGATGACAAAAACCTTAAGCAATGCCAACGAGAATTAAAACTTGCCAAGGTAAAGAATCAGGGATGTTTTAATTGTAGATATGACAAAACTGGCGTGTGTCTTTATGATTGTATTTTTCATTAATTTTTTAACATATTTAATAACAGCAACTCTGGGATTACTACTATTTGGTTATGGGAACAATAGAATTTTGGAAGAAGTCGCCATGGAAGAAAATTGATGCTGATGGCATGGATCAGGAGTGCAAGCGCTTTACTAAGGACCTTCGGCAGCTTGATAAAGAAATGCGAGCATGGTTAGTGGATGTATATATTCAAGTTAGGTAACACACGTTTGTATTATGGTGTTATTCATATTCTCTGCTCTAATGTTTATTTTTCATCTTAGGCAACCTTATATGTCTATTGAATCGACAATAAAGAATTTAATCACATCTTTAAAAGCAGTCACTGAACTTCAAAATCCAGCCATTAAAGATAGGCACTGGCTAGAGCTAATGTGGTTGATTAAGGTAAATTTGTACGATTTTCTGCTTATATAAATCGGTGTAAGTTAGGTACATCTACTGGCTTTCCTCTCTTCGGAGATCAGACGGCAGTCGCTAAATGTTAAGACAGATAACTGTGGAAAAGGGAAGTAGAAGAGTGGATCCTGGGCTGCAAGCTTTGGATGCAACCCGGATTGGTACTCTAATGATGATGATATGTGGCAACATATTTAACCCTAGCCTAAAAGTTCAACGTCTTTTCTGTAAGCTAAAACGACGATATAAATTTCTTAACTTAGGTGGGAAGGTACACTCTCTGAATTTAGTCAAAGGCGGTGGTCGTGCAAAATCCGAGGCAGTCGATTTGTTCAAACCGTTTTTGGGTAAAGATAATTCCAATAATAGTGTAGAACCATTACTTCCATGCACCTCAGAGTGTATTGTAAAGATGCACGATTTATGTTTTAGGTTAAATTCCATATTGATGACAACACAACGCTCGCAGATTTACTTGCACTGAATTTACACAAGTATGAAGAAGAGGTGAAAACTATTGTTGATAAATCTGTTAAAGAGGCTGCAATGGACAAAACTCTAAGGTATTCATATTCTCTGTCATACTCTACCTATGTGCATTTGAGGTAAATTCATCAAGCCGTTTTATGTGGTTCAGTATCGATCAAACTCACTTTGTAATTTAAAAAATATAAAATTAATTACTAGCTACGCGGGACCCGGCTTCGCCCGGATGTAAATTCCAGTTTTCTTTGCTATAAACCTCACGGAGCCCGAGACCTTTCCAACGCCTGTGGCCACGTGGTTCGACCGTATGGTTCGATCAATCGCACTACATGAACTTTTTTTTCCATTTGGTTCGATTTTACAATCTTGCCAGATGAACTACTAAATCTTAGGTACACGTAGTTCGACTCAACAGTCGAACCACGATTACCAGTTCACCTGGTTCGATTCATCGAAATATATAACCGCATGGTTCGATCAATCGCACTACGTGAACTTTTTTTTTCCAGCTGGTTCGAATCACAAGTTTTCATAATCGGACAACCGACTTCTATACAATAGGTTATCAAATCACCTTAGAAAGTAATAATTGGATGTCAATGATAATGATAGGTGTCTAGTTCATCACCAGATATTAGATATTGAATACAATTATGTCGAATGAAGAATTATTATATATTCATCGGAAACGCGGAATTGTACTATTGTATAATGGTCACCAGTTTTACCGCAATAAAGGTTTTAAAAACGGGTCATTTTTATGGATTTGCCGAAATAAAAAATCTGAAAAATGTCGTGGATCTATAACCATAAAAGTAAGTTGGAATCTTTTGATAATAATGTATCTATGACTGAATATGTTTTCATGTGAAGTTATTTACGAGTATGCCTATATTTCTTTAACAGGATTCACAGATAACAAATACAAACGATCTCTCATGTGTTCCTGACTACAGTAAAAATGATATCAACAAGCAGCTCTATTTGATAAATACTTGATTTTTCTAATCTTTGTCTCAATTCTCTTCTGCGTATCATCATTACTATTGCGTGCTTTAACTAATGTAATCATTTCTTTATTGCTTTTCTCATTATCGTTTTTCTCCGACTTTTTATATGACTGTAATTTCGTAATTATTCACAAAACTCAGTAGTATCAATAAAAAAGTTAATTATTGCCAGAAACTTATGATAATTGAAATAAAAACTAAGTTATTTGACTAACTTTAAGTCTTGTAAATTTACAAGATTCAACCAGGATCAATAATCGAAAAAATTGGAAAAAAAATCGGGTAGGTAGTCGTAGTCCGAATGACTATTATATTTTCTCAAAAACATATGATCAATCGAACCAAGTGGAAAAAAAAGTTCATGTAGTGCGATTGATCGAACTATCAGGAATCTTAAAAACACATGGTTCGATCACTCGAACCAAATGGAAAAAAAAGTTCATGTAGTGCGATTGATCGAACTATCAGGAATCTTAAAAACACATGGTTCGATCACTCGAACCAACTGGAAAAAAAAGTTCACGTAGTGCGATTGATCGAACCATACGGTCGAACCACGTGGCCAGAGGCTTTCCAACGAATGCAAAACCGTGGAAATCGGTTCGTGCGTTCTGGAGTTATAGCGTCAGGAAGGAAAACCCGACTTATTTTTATAAAGTAGATTGACACATTTACAATCACATTTACAAGTTGGATAGAGCAGCTGAAAGGATATTAGATATCATAATATTATATAATTATTGATGGAGGTAGGACACGACGGTATGTCTCGTCCGAAATGAGCTGTCCGACTGGGGAAGTACCTCCGCCCTAGAGAAGACCGCGGCCATAATAACCAGCGTGTTGTGTTCCCGCCGGTAAGTAGGGCAAGAGCCAGAGCTCACTGTACCCCTCCTCCTCCCCGCCCCTTCCTAACCTCCCCACCCTTTCCTACCCCGCCCTTTCCCTTCAGGGTCGACAGCGCGTGGGTAACACCCTTGGTGTTGCACACGTCCATAGGCCACGGTGACCGCTTCCCATCAGTTGGGCCGTGTGCTTGTCTGTCACCTAAGTGGTATAAAAAAATATATAATATATATTGTTTTAAGATTCCCTCCTCCTATAGTCCCGAGGATTTTAAGCGGGGCGAGAAAAATATTTGATGAGGCCGTCATCAAGCTGAGGGCCGCCACTGTGGCACCATCGGTGTGTGTAGTGGTGATCCCGGTCCTGAGACTTTACCTAGCTTACCATCAAACGAGGTGAAGCCATTTTGACGTATCTATGGATAAATAAAAAAAATCAGTAACGGCTGTCCACGATTTCTATTTTATGAATTTAAAAAAGATTATAGTTGTCTAGCGTAGACAGACAGAGTTAATTTTGCATTTATAATATTACTTATTAATAGCCATATATAGGATTTTAATTGTTCACTATTGTGCTTTTTATATAGGGAGCTAGAAATAACTTGGGCTCAAATGGAGTTCGAATATGTACCACACGATAGAACCGGAATTAAACTTCCTAAAGCGACTGAAGAGCTCATTGAGATTTTAGAAGATAATCAGGTTGGATATTTTATTAGTTCAATGTGTAGTTATATCGAGACTGATGTACTGTTGGCTATGTACATTTTGAATTAATATTGGCACATTAAAAAGTGTTATATTTTTACAATTTAGAGTCAAGTTCAAAACATGATGTCATCCAAATTTATTGGTTTTTACGAGAAAGAAGTGTCGGTCTGGCAGAAAAAATTGTGTACAGCAGATGCTGTTATTGCGTTGTGGTTCGAGGTCCAACGGAAGTGGCAGTACTTGGAGAGTATATTCGTAGGATCAGATGATATAAGAGCTCAATTGCCTGAGGACTCCAAAAGATTCGATTATATTGATTCCACTTTTAAGGTAAGGTTTTGTCACTAATTGGGTCCGCGACTTCTCTCGCGTGGATTTTTTTTTCCGTGGGACCCTAACACTTTTCTCAAATAAAAATAACCCATGTTACGCCTTATAATATTATCTATCGGCCAACGAAAGTTCCGCCAAAATCGGTCCAACCTTTCTAGACATTACTTCATTCAAACAGACAGACATAGAAGGTGCACCAGATGAAAGGTTAGGTATGTGTATAAATATAGATTTTATTTTTATATCACCGACACCGAATTGTAAGAACCACTTCAGGGATCAATTATTGTGAGGATTTGGGGGCGACAGTCCGATAAATCAAAGATGTTTTAGGCATGACGTGTTTTAAAACTAAAAGCATAATTGCCGTGTTTCCAGGGTCTTCTAAAAGATATTGGTACAACACCAAATGTCGTAGTTGCTACAAATAAACCAGGTTTATTGGATAAACTTGAAGATTTAATGGCTGCTTTGAATCTTTGCGAGAAGGCACTCAATGATTACCTTGAGACTAAGCGCTTGGCTTATCCTCGTTTTTATTTCGTATCATCTGCTGACTTGCTGGGTAAAGCCATTTACTACTTAATTATATGCATATACTTAGGTTATACTTCATTATCGTATAAGTATATTCCACTGGATTGCGCTCACTTCGCTTGCGCGTTACAATTTGTGTTTATATACCTATGCTCGACCGTTGCCATAAGGTCTTTTGTGGCTCAAATTGACCGATAAATTCTGGATTAATTGGCCAATCTTTATATTTATTTCAATAAAAACAACAAGAGATAGGTAAATGTGGTTTACATTTACAGTATTAGTAAGTAAATTGTACATGAAAAGCTTTGGCTTTTAATATGTGTTTAATTAAATTGAACTATCTTGGTCCCCAGACATATTGTCTAATGGTAACAACCCGCCGGCCGTTTGTAGACACTTAACGAAGTTATATGACAACTTAGCGAAACTGGTATTTCCCAAGTCAGGCAGCAAGCACGCTTTCGAGATGATATCCAAGGAGAATGAAGAACATGTACCCTTTAAAGCTCCATGTTGTGATTGTTCCGGAAAGGTTCGAATTACTTACCTACTATTGATGAACCATTTACTTATGTTCTGTAACATGATTCATTCCTCAGATTATCAAATCGCCACCGTTGAGACACTAATTCTACCTACTTATATAAAAATATGCGCAGGTGGAGATATGGTTGAATCGAGTGACAGACTGCATGCGTTATACTTTACGGGATATATTCGAGCATAGTGTTAAGTCATATGAGGATAAGTCTCGTGATGAATGGGTGTTTGATTGGCCAGCACAGCCAGCACTCGTCGGTACTCAGATCTGGTGGACAACCGAGACAAACCAGGCATTCGAGAAGTTAGAAGAAGGTAAATAAATTTTTACCGTTTATTTGACCTTAAAATTGTTACTGACAATGTTGCCAATGCATGTTTGCTCTCCTAATTATTCACTGGTAAATCTTCAGTATGCTACTTTAAGGTTACGAGGCTGCACTGAAGGATTACCAAAAGAAACAAATAGCGCAGTTGAATGCTTTGATAGTACTGCTCTTGGGTGACCTGACCGTCGGTGACCGACAGAAGATCATGACCATCTGTACCATCGACGTACACTCGAGAGATGTTGTAGCTAAACTCATAGCTGCTAAGGTGGAAAATTCTAACGCTTTCCAATGGCAGAGTCAGTTAAGGTAGTGTTCTTCATGGATCCCAGATTCGTATTAAGTAAAATATTTGAAGCTAATATTGGTGAAATAAAACTCAGAGCAAAAATTGTTATGTACTTCCATTTTCAGACATCGCTGGAGTATGTCCCTTAACAACTGCTATGCGAATATTTGTGACGCACAATTCTTGTATGACTATGAGTACTTAGGGAACACACCTCGACTTGTCATCACGCCTCTTACTGATCGATGTTATATCACATTGACACAGGTAACCGTCAAAGTTGATACCTACCTATTTATTTCAAGAAGCACCAAAAAAATTCTGAATAATAATTCAGATGTTTTTGGTACTTCTTGGAATAAACACTAAAGTTTAAGTTAATTATAGAATAAGGATTGTTCATTAGGTGACACTGTCACGCCTTCACTTGGTTTTGGAGTCTTCCTAAGGGTCTATTCCAACCGCTGTGGGTAGATATACATACTGCGTGGGTTTCACTCAAAAAAATACAGCGAATACTTGACACATTGAACAGACGAACAGTATAGTATTATCACATACCCGCTCGCGTTGTCTCTATCACAGATGGAAGCGAATACCGCTGAGGTGTGAATATGCCTACGGTATGGAAATTACTAGAAGGAGAAAAACAACTTTCCATTTTTTATTGATTGGGTTTACTTAGTACTTACTTCTTAGCACAATAACTTGGTTTATGCTTGTCAGTTCTCGGTCCAAGATAGAGACCACTCGCTTGCTAAACAACTGTTAATAAGTAGTTATGTTTAATTATTTTTTTCTGTTTTCAGAGCTTACATTTGGTAATGGGAGGTGCTCCAGCCGGACCCGCCGGTACTGGCAAAACGGAGACCACCAAAGACTTGGGCAGGGCTCTTGGTATCATGGTCTATGTATTCAATTGCTCTGAACAAATGGATTATAAGTCTTGCGGCAATATTTATAAAGGTTCTATAATTTATATTATATACCTATCTGATACAAAACTGTAGTTAATATATATAATAGACTAGCTGTTGCCCGCGGCTCCGCCCGCGTGGATGTCGAAATCCGTTTCAAAAACTATCCTATCTCTCAAGTTGGATCGAACTGCACATGGTGTGCGAATTTTATTATAATCGGTTAAGTGGTTTAGGAGTCCATTGAGGACAAACATTGTGACACGAGATTTATATATATTAAGATAATTAACCAACAATCCATGTTCTAAGGTCTGAGTCAGACCGGTGCGTGGGGCTGCTTCGACGAATTCAATAGGATCTCAGTCGAAGTATTGTCTGTCGTATCGGTACAAGTGAAGAGTGTGCTCGATGCCATCAAATCTAAAAAGAAGAAGTTTGATTTTATGGGCGAGTACATAACTTTGATTCCGACCGTGGGCATGTTTATCACGATGAACCCAGGTTATGCCGGCAGGACCGAATTGCCCGAGAACTTGAAGGCTTTATTTAGGTGAGATAATAAGTATGTGTTGATATAACTAAATTACCAAGCTGTTGTAGCAAATTGCCTCCGCGGTTAGTATTTTTTATAAGTAATTGTTGTAAAAAATTTAAATAGCGATTTCTTCATTTTATTATTTAGGCTTTAACCTGAAAATGAAAAATTGTAATAGGTTTTGATGCCTAGGGGACGCAAATAAATCGATAGTGATTAAAATGAAACTTTAAGGATCACAAAAGCTTACAACATGTTCAAGTCTTTCTACTTAAATAATTGATTCGGAAGTTATAGTTTCGCGTTTTCATAATAATTACAAGGATAATACATACTAAGCCGATTGAGATCCACTGGAGTTCATTCGATTTGTTTCTTCAAAAACACAATAAATCGATATTTTTACGACCCCATATATTTTCTTTTTAAAGTGAAAAATCGGATTTGGCACCATCTTTTTACACCCAACTTCCAACCAACCAGTTGTATATATCCGAGATTGTCTTGGTTCACAATGTACCTACCTACTCGTAACACTACGTATCAACATAAATATTTCAACAGGCCATGTGCTATGGTGGTACCAGACTTTGAGTTGATTTGTGAAATCATGTTGGTGGCTGAAGGTTTCCAGGAAGCCCGTTTGTTGGCGCGCAAGTTTATCACACTATACACACTGTGTCGAGAATTGCTTTCGAAACAGGACCATTACGATTGGGGCTTGAGAGCTATCAAATCGGTACTGGTGGTGGCTGGATCGTTAAAGGTATCGCCTAATCTAATCATTTTATTAAAAAGCGTGGTTTACTTATTTTTGAAGCTTACTCCGTTTTTTTTATCTAGCGAGGTGATCGTCTAAGACCAGAGGATCAAGTGCTTATGAGAGCATTGCGAGATTTTAACATACCGAAAATTGTCACTGATGATACACCTGTATTCATGGGGTTGATCGGTGATCTGTTTCCTGCTCTTAATGTCCCCAGAAAACGTGATTTCGACTTTGAGAAGGACTTAATAAACGCGGCTTTATCAATGAATCTACAACCAGAGCCTGGTTTTATTTTAAAAGTAAGCACTCATTAGACGTGGTTTTGTTTTAGATTTTATTATTACCTACGTTACTTACATTTCTATTACTTGATACTCTAGATGGTGCAGCTCGTGGAATTATTTGCCGTGAGGCACTCAGTTTTTATAGATGGATTTGCTGGGACTGGTAAATCTATGGTATGGCAATGTCTCAATAAGACTTACGCCATGTTGAAACTGAAACCATTTTATAACGATTTAGATCCTAAAGCTGTAACTAACGATGAGTTGTTCGGTATCATCAATCCAGCAACACGAGAGTGGAAGGATGGTTTGTTCTCGACGATCATGAGAGATATGGCCAATATGCCCGGAGATGGTCCCAAATGGATAGTACTCGATGGAGATATTGATCCTATGTGGATCGAGAGCCTAAATACCTTGATGGATGATAATAAAGTAAGTAGGTACCTAGGTATATACTTAAAACGACCACATCCAATAAATATTATTATAAGGCCTGAGACCCTGAGCCGTCTATGGATATATTATCTGGTATCCGTAGATGGCCCAGAGTCAGTCGGGGTGCGAGGGAAATAGGGAAATGCCTTATAGGCCCACCTTGCACCCCGGCGTCTATAGACTCAAGACGAGCTGCGGTTTTAGTCAGCTAGACCCCGCTAGCTGCGGACACACAATCCACGGGTAGGTATCCCATCCATGGAGTGTGCGGCCGCACGAAATAAAAACGATGAATGCTTCTAGTTTTTATACTAATTTATTTTATTGCATAAATTTTCCTTTATTTTTTTACCAAGGTCCTGACGTTAGCGAGTAATGAAAGAATTGCCCTAAATAAAACTATGCGATTATTATTTGAAATTTCTAACTTGAGAACTGCTACACCAGCCACTGTATCTCGCGCTGGTATTTTATATATTAATCCTCAAGATTTGGGCTGGAATCCGTGAGTGCAACTTATTAAAATAACTACTTAGTTAATTTCCATTCATATTCAATACTTATGTTAGAAAATATGATAATCTCAAATTTTATTTTTGAATATAGATTCGTAGCATCATGGATAGAAACGACACGTGATGACGAGTCAGAGAAAGCGATGATGACGATATTTTTTGACAAGTACATACCACCACTACTAGAGTCTTGCAAGAAGTATAAGCGTGTCACACCATTAACTGAGTTACAGCAGATCCAACTTACATGTTATTTGCTGGAGTGCTTTTTAAATAAGACTTTGTTACCTTCAGATTGTCCTAAGGAATGGTGAATATATAGATAATGTTAAAAACTCAATCTCAAATTCTCAAATGAAAAAAAAAAACAATATTCATTTGGTATTCTTGCAGGTACGAAACATACTTCGTGTTTTCAGTCTTGTGGGGCTTCGGGTCTGCTTTATTCCAAGATCAACTGGTCGACTGGCGCAATGAATTTAGCAAGTGGTTTCTTAACGAATTCAAACAAATTAAGTTTCCGTCCACTGGCAATGTGTTCAGTTTCTTCATAGACCCCGAAACAAAAAAGTTTCTGCCTTGGTCCGAAAAAGTAGAAAGTTTCGAACTAGACCCGGATTTGCCGCTTCAGGTGAGTTTATTTTAGTTTTTTTTAATCAGCTATGGTAAGCAATATAAAAGATTAAAATGTTAAACGTGTTACCTACCTTTTTCAGTCATGTTTAGTGTCAACGTCTGAGACGACTCGCACAAGGTTCTTTATGGATTTGTTGCTTAGTAAGACAAAACCAGTGATGTTGGTTGGTAGCGCAGGTAGTGGCAAGTCTGTTTCTGTGGCGGCAAAGCTTAATGCGCTATCTGATGCTTACGCCATCACCAATGTGGGACTCAACTTCTATACTACATCAGGTAGGCACATATTATAAAGAGCAATATTATTCTGAAGAAATACTGACTGCTGAAAATAAGGCTGCTAATCAACTACCTAGTCTACTATGTTTGTGGTGAAGTTTGATTTGCCAGCATAGTTTTGTATATTGTTTAAATATATTCAGAGCGAAAAGAAATAGGAGACCACAAGCCGATTGGTTTATAGGTTTATTTAAGTTTAGTTTAAACACTATCAAATAGGATGGAACAAATGGGCAATATTAAGAGATATTACCTGCAAGATCGTTGTCATTTACAAGCAATTTTAAAGGAGGTAGGACGTGGTACGACGATGTAGGTGTGCTTGAGCTATTGCAATGAGCTTCAAGAAATTTGAAAATAAATTGACGAAGGCTCTTTAATTCTAACAAAATGTTTACGGACTGATGTCACTAGACTTAGTAATAAGTGTCGTGACATCTGTCTGCAAACAATAGCAACTAGCCAATACCCGCGACTCCACCCGCGTGGACGTCAGTTTTCGCGTTTTTTGGCTATATCTTCGGTTCTACTCAACCGATTGTGGCCAAACATAAGTTTGTGAGCTTTTAAGTCTGAACAAGACCCTTCAAACAAAAAACCGCATCAAAATCCGTTCAGTAGTTTTTGCGTCCATCGTGAAGAAACAGACAAGAATTTAAAAAAAAATTGTGTTCAGAATCGTTCACATGCCTAACTTATATTAAGTTTTCTTAAATGACGTTTAAAATTTTATAGTAGTATAGATAGAATACATTCACCATTATATTTTAATTAGGTATGTTTGTATCACAGAAATGATCCAGAAAATTTTAGAAAAGCCCTTGGAGAAAAAATCAGGACGAAATTATGGCCCGCCGGGCAGTAAGTTTATGATTTATTTTGTGGACGACATGAATATGCCAGAGGTAGATACTTACGGCACGGTACAACCACATACACTTATTCGACAATTCATGGATTATAGACACTGGTAACTATGAAATGCTAATATTTGCTTATTTATTTTCTAAGTCAAGGGCAGTCAAGGGATTCAAAACGTACAATAATTGAAACAATGATAACTACTTAGGTTTAGATAAGCAAAAAATAATAAATCGTTTCCTTTATATTAATTTATAATATATTTTTATAATAGTATAGATGGAATAATATAAGAATAAGAATATAAACATTAATTAGAATGTTAAATATGATTAAAATTATGGTGAGCCTAATTATAATATGCTAAAACGCACCGGTGAACCTACCCAATTGAAGAAAATGCTGCAGGTCCATAGGCCACGGTGACCGCTTCCCATCAGGCGGGCCGTGTGCTTGTTTGCCACCTAAGTGGTATAAAAAAAGATAAAAGAACCATAAATCCGACTGCTGCTAAAATGACCGAAATAAGTTTGATAGCAAGCGGTACCAATTTTTTATGCATGTTCCAGGTATGATAGACAGAAATTGGCTCTAAAGGATATATCGAACTGTATGTTCATGGCGTGCATGAACCCCACAGCTGGATCTTTTACCATAGATTCACGACTACAAAGACATTTCTGCACTTTTGCCGTCAGGTATACTTCTAAATTTTCTATGCCGAAAAAATTATGAATGAATATAAAATATGTGTTTCAGGCTATACGAGATAATCTATATACTTATAATAAAACTGTAGAGAGGTCAATTCTGTACATTGAATATATTTACAAAATAACTATTGGGGGATGATTGGTGATCGATACTAATGCAAAAAATGCAATCAGTAAATTTTTTGTCTTTCTGTCTGTCTGTCTGTCTGTCTGTCTGTCTGTATGTGCACGCATGGATCAAAAACTACTGGAGGGATTTTGATGAAACTTGGTAGGATTATAGTTCATACTTCTGGGCAACATATAGGCTACTTTTTATACAAGCTGATACCCGCGGCTCCGCGTGCGCGTCGTTTTGAAGTAGGTTATCGTTTTTTGGTCATATCTCCGGTTCTACTCAACCAAATGCAACCAAACATATCTCAAATGTTAAGTCTAAGCAAGACCTTTCTAATAAAACAAACCGCATCAAAATCCGTCCAGTACTTTTACGTCCATCGCGATTAGCGATGGACGTAAAAAGTACTGAACGGATTTTGATGCGATTTGTTTTATTAGAAAGGTTTTGGTTAGACGAGTGGAGACCAGTGGAGTGGGGAGTGGAGAGGAAAGTGGTATGGAGTGGAGTGGTAAGTCGAGTGACGAGTCGTTTTATTAAATAGACTTGGTGGCGATACCGATTTCCACGCGGGCGGAGCCGCGGGCGGAAGCTAGTTGTAAATAAATTAAGACACAAGAAACAGAATTCGGCAATGGGTTAATATTATTTTATTGCAGTTTTCCAGGGTTGGACGCGTGTCAGCATATCTACAAACAGATTCTGTCCCAGCATTTGAATAACCCACTCAATAAATATGGGATTGTAGTTATGCGTTACGCTGATACGCTGGTAAATGCAGCTCTCGCGCTGCATAACAAATTATCCACCACATTCCTACCAACTGCTATTAAATTCCACTACGTTTTCAACTTGAGAGATCTTTCTAATATATTCCAGGTAATTATGACAGGTATACAATTTAAGTGAAACTTATATAAATTAGATTCTGATGTCAATGCTAGTAATAAATACATTCTACAGGGTATATTATTCACAACTGGAGAAGCTATCAAAACTACATCCGAATTGGTAAGACTGTGGATGCATGAAGCAACGAGAGTTTACTCTGACAAATTGGTCGAAGCCGCTGATAACGACGCTTTCGCCAAACTTATCGGTGAAGTTATTAGGAAGAACTGTGAGGTGAGATGTCTATCCTATCCTACTGATATTTACTAATATTATAAATGAAAGTTTATGAAAATGTTACTTAATCACGGATTGTCATTTTGGCAGTCATAGATTATAGTCTATAATAACATTCCACGTGGGTTACAGCTAATATTTAGAACTTCTATGACTGGATAAGTGGAACAGCCCGTAAATATCAGGAAATATGATCCTTTTTTGTTTTTCGCTTTTAGTAGCCCTAATCTTGGTACAATGGCTCCTTTATTGGGAGAGATACTTACTCAGGCAGGGTACAGGAGTAGGTATTCGTCAGCTCTCAGCCGTATAATTATAAATGGAATAGGCTGTAGCAGAGGTTTGGGGAGGAAGTTTACCTATTGCCTTATTGACGACCTCACAGGAGAGCATTTCACTTGGTTGTCTTGGATTTAATGCAATTTTTGCGAGTATTCATTAAACTGATAATATAATCCATGATTCTAGGACTTCGACGAAAATGTGGTTTTCGAAAAACCATTGATTTACTGTCATTTTGCGGAAGGAATCGGAGATCCTAAATACTTCCCAATTCGAGAGTGGCCACAAATTAAAAAGTTGTTGGATGAATCATTGTCTGGATATAACGACCTGGTTGCTTCAATGAACCTGGTGCTATTTGAGGATGCTATGTACCATATTTGTAGGTGAGAAATATTAAGGAAGCATAATACAATAATAGTGTCGGGAATACGGCAATAGGCTCACACCCCCCCTTCACGTGGAACCAAAATGGTGAAATCTAGCCCCAGGTATAAAGGCATGACTGTATGTAGGTATGTAAGATATTTAATGATGCTTTGAATGGTTATTGTTCATTGCATCCACACTAAATTGTCTATTGTCAAACTTAAAATGAATAGATGATAGGTACTATGTAATAAAAATACCTACCTAATATCAATGGTGCATAAATTCCGCATCATAAGCTAGAATTCAGTAGAAATTTGGCAATATCGATTTGGTTACCGAATCCAAATATGAGCATGAATATTAATATATATACAAGATCGTTTTTTAAGTGTCACGCGTTCTTTCGTAGGGAATTCTATTGTAATATTTCCATTTGTTTGTTCTGCGATCCCAACATCCCGTCATTCCAAGGGTATATTATCTTCCATTCGTCCCTGCGATGGATTAAAATTATCGTGAAGCTTATGGTAATAGAAATAAAAATAAACTTTTATTTTCTAAGGATTAACCGTATCATGGAAAGTCCTCGAGGTAACGCATTGTTGGTAGGCGTGGGCGGCTCTGGCAAACAGTCTCTTTCCAGACTATCAGCTTTTATATCTTCGTTGGAGGTATTCCAGATACAGCTTCGGAAAGGATACAGTATATTAGATTTGAAGGTTGACTTGGGTAAATAACTTTATTTTTAGCTTATAACTGTAATAAGACTATAATAACCAATTCAGTCGCATTTTATTTGTGTCACGATCCTGCAGATAAGATATTGAAATAAAATGTTATTTTAGCTGCATTGAATCTAAAGGCAGGCTTAAAGAACATAGGCTGTATGTTCCTGATGACCGACGGTCAAGTGGCTGATGAACGTTTTTTGGTGCTCATCAATGATTTATTGGCTTGTGGAGAAATACCTGAGCTATTCGCTGACGATGAAGTCGAAAACATTATCAACGGGGTTAAGGCAGAGGTTTGTCGAACATGGAAATGATCTACATACCTCAAACCAGTCCAAGGAATATAACATTTATTGTATTTTGAGCACGATATAGTTACCGCTGTCAATGAATAATCGACGTCCGGTGTGCTTTTGCAGAGTTTTTAATTTCAATTAAATCATAAAATATTTTATGAAGTAATTTATACTATATAGATTTTGAGTTATCTTTGAAATATTAAAATATTCTCAGACAGTTTTGAGGTAAGTATTTACCAAATTTTTCGGTTCCAATATTAACTGTAGACTGGAAGAGTTCCCCGTGTGTAGTCAATTGCTAGTTTCATGTTGTGTTTCCTTACCTGGCCCCATACTATGAACTCCAAATAGCAATTCAAACGCGATGCAGTTCAACTCAGGGAGAGAGATGGAGCTATGTACCGTGTATAGCGCCATCTCTCCGAGTTGAACTGCATCGCATTTGAATCGCTCTAAGAGCTCATAGTAATGCTCCTATATATATGTACTTATAATTGTGATATTAAATTTGTAAATAAATCTCGTAATTTCAGACAAAAGCTAGCGGTGTCCCAGATACACGTGAGAATTGTTGGCGGTTCTTCATTAATCGCGTGAGATCGACATTAAAAGTAAGTAAGATTTAGGATTCTATAATAATTAGGTACGATCCTTGGAAGGTTGTAGGTATTAAACGGCAATATTGTAAATCAGTTGTGTTATAGAAGTATCGAATGGTGAATCTTCGTTCTCTATTTCCCCTTTTCTCTTCATAATTCAAAACTAATGCTCTTCATAATGCAAAAATAATCATTGGACCCGGCATTGAAGAACTTGTAGGTACTATGACGTATTGCACGTAATGTTCGGACTATCGTGTGAGAGGGTAATAACTAATATTTAGTCTACATTCAGGTGGTGCTATGCTTTTCGCCGGTTGGAGCCACTTTGCGAATACGCGCACGCAAGTTCCCATCTGTTGTCAGCTGCAGCGCTATCGACTGGTTCCATCAATGGCCACAAGAAGCTTTGCAATCTGTGTCCAAGCGCTTCCTTTCCGAAGTCCAAGCGTTACCAGTTAGTACATACCTATATACCTATATAATATCTGTTTAATATAAGTTTCTGCAGTAACTAATCAACTAAATTATTCTTATTGTTGTAGTTAAGTTTATAACCACACTTTTCGTAAAATTGTAAATAATAAATAGTAATTATACATGCACAGGCACATAGGTACCTATATCACAAAACATAACAACACGTAACGCTTGACTGGAAAAAGTTCAGCTAGGTGGTATCTACATATTTTTTTACGTATGAAGTGAAGAAGACAGCTCTAACTAAATACAGGATAAGATACACATTTTTAGTTATTACATGGTAAAAAATATGCAAAAAAACTGCTGACATGTTTTTTTTATCCATGATAGGCTTTACATTTGACCTCTATCTCACCTGATGGTAAGTGACGATGTTTTATTACATTACAGAGACAATTAGTTGACTCCGTAGCGGGTTTCATGTCTCATGTGCATCAGAGCGTGAATAGAATGTCAGAAATCTATTTCCAAAACGAGAAACGTTACAATTACACGACGCCAAAGACTTTCCTTGAACAAATTGCGCTCTATAGCAAGCTTCTCACTGAGAAGAGTACAAACCTGACAATGATGATCTCGAGGCTCGAGAACGGATTAGAGAAGTTAGCATCATGTGCAGCAGATGTCGCTGTACTCAAGGTAAATATTCCTTAGAAAATCAAAAAAATATAAATTAAATATACTTAGCTCATTTTAATTGGAATTTGCAATTACTTTTTACGTTTTAAAGGATAAGTTTGCACATTATTAACTTGTTAAAATAATATGCATTAATTTAAAATAAAAAAAATAATACAAAAATAGAACCGACCTACCTCCATTTTAAGTCGAAAATCTCCAGTAGGTATGTAAAAAGTACTTTTACGAAAACCGCATCAAAATCGGTTCAACAAAACGGGAGACAATCGAGAACAAACAAACATAAAGTCAAGCAGTGAACCTCAATTTTACATAATGTTGATAAAATCACTTTGCTGAATATTCTGCCATATTCACTTAGGTAACTTTAGCTGAACAGGAGATTATTCTAAAAGTAAAGAACAAAGCAGCAGAGGAGTTAATTGACGTGGTTGGTGCTGAGAGTGATAAAGTATCTAAGGAAAAGGCTTTTGGTATGCAATTTCATTATTGTAAAGAGTATTGTTATTGTAACTATTCTATTATAAGTATCCTTTCTTGATCTACCTACTATTTACAAAGATTTTATATTAGTGGATGAGCTTTACACCTAGATACCTAAATTAAAAACAATATTATCATAGTTGAAAGCTATAGATCTCATCGTTAAGTTGCAATTAAACGATGTATGTCTATATAAATGTCCAATGCTGGCTATTTATAGACAATACAAAAATATAATATATTATGTAAGAATTAATTATAATATTAATCAAAATAACAGTACCTACTGTTTAAAATTAACAGCCGCCGAAGAAGAGAAAAAGGTGAAGGTGATAGAAGAGGATGTTACAATAAAGGCTAAGATTTGTGCAGATGACTTGGCAAAAGCCGAACCTGCATTGCTCGCGGCTCAGGAAGCATTGAATACACTAAATAAGAATAATTTAACAGAGCTGAAAGCTTTTGGTTCGCCACCCGAAGCAGTCGTCATGGTCACTGCTGCAGTGCTCGTCTTATTTGCGAAGAAAGGCAAATTACCCAAAGATAGATCATGGAAAGCTTGTAAAGTAAGATGAAGCTCATTGAGGTAATAAGATCAAAAGAATTAATCTAATTACAAAGTATCCGTTTATAATATTTCAGATAATGATGGCGAAAGTGGATCAGTTTTTATATGACTTGGTGTACTATGATAAAGAGAACATTCACCCTGATGTGATCAAGGCAAGCATGTGTGATTTGAATAAGATAGTTGATTTTGTGAGGTTTGATTCTCGTTCAAGTGCTTAACTACTTTTACAAAAAATATTATAAAACTACCTTCACAACAACATCATACAATTTAAGGGTTATGGGTTGTAGATTTATTTTATGTATAATTTGTACCTTCTCTGACAGGCAGTTCAGCCTTACATCAAGAATCCTGAGTTCCATCCAGATCTAATTCGAGCGAAGTCTGGAGCTGCAGCCGGTCTTTGTTCATGGGTGATCAATATCGTTAAGTTTTACGATGTGTACGCGGTGGTCGAGCCTAAACGACGTGCTCTCAATGCTGCCAATGATGAGCTGCAGGCTGCCAGGGACAAGCTAGACTTTCTTAAAGATCAAATTGCCGTAAATACTTGTTGTGGCTTTGAATAATATTTTTTATTTTAGTACAATTCCTCATATGCTTTGAATTTTATTTCATAGGATTTAGAGGAGAAATTGGAAGTGTTGATGAAAGCATTCCAGGAAGCTGTGAATGAAAAAATGAAATGCCAAGCTGAAGCTGATGCCACTAACTATACAATTGATTTAGCTAACAGACTTGTAAATGGACTAGCTTCAGAGAAAATAAGGTAAACTTATTACGTAAGTCTGAAGTTATATGTATTTTTTTATAAATTTACTACAGTGTGTGTATGTGTTATTAATTAATATCAGATGGTCAGCAACGGTGGTGAATCTGAAGGAGTCAGGAGTGTTACTTACTGGTGACGTGCTATTGGTGACAGCATTTATATCTTATGTAGGTTGCTTCACACGTGGCTATCGACTTCAGCTTATAAACGAAGATTGGGTGCCCGCACTTGGTAATACTGATGTAAGTTTTATCAGTATTTCTACTTTGTTATTTTAAACGTTATGGTAAATCTTCAATGATAAATTATATTACGCTCATTTTGAACACAAGAGTTAGTCCGTGTTTTGTAATAAGACCGAAAGAGAACAGAACAAAACAAAAGAACAAACGAACCTAATTTGCTATGCTATTCAATATAGTAAATAGGAACATTTACTGTCGTGTGTTGTGTTGTAGATGTTCCGCTCGCTTCAACCAACTAAAGGTCGGACAACTTCTGCATAAGAAAAGAAGTATATTCAGTTTTAATAAACTTCCATGGTACCTTAATATTGCCCTGCTCAGCACCCGTGTAGCGTCAGTTAAACGGCTATTAGCGGATTCTTACTAGAGCACCGACCGATTGGTGCCTACACGTCTTACTGAATTAAATCTGATTTGAATCCTCTAACAACTTACTATAAAATATCTTACTGAAAGCTAAAGAAAAATATGAATAGTTCCTGACATACTTTCTAAGTAGCCACCACTTAACACAAGTGTTTTTACACTTTTTACAATACTTTTAGGACGCTGATTTTAAAGTTGATAGTAGATAAATATCCCCTATAAATACTGGCAGACCCTTGGTCCTTAAACTATTTACCTATAACGTTTATTGATTACACATTTCAGCCTAAAATAGATATGACGGAAGGTTTAGATCCGCTGACGATGTTGACGGATGACGCACAAGTAGCTACTTGGAACAATGAGGGGTTGCCCACGGACACTATGAGTACGGAAAACGCTACCATTCTCACAAATTCTGCGCGCTGGCCGCTTATGATCGATCCTCAATTGTCAGTTAATTTATGATTAACTTATGTGGCGAATTAGAAAGTGAGAGTAGAGTAGTTAGCAATCCAATAGAATATAGATTTTACTTCATCTTTAACATTATTTAAGTATTACATACAACATTATGTAAGTTGTAAGTGGGTACGGGCCGGAACCGCCATGCGGTGCACCCAGGCAATGGAGGTGAGCAGCGCCGCTCACTGGCCAGGGGAGACGCCAGGAGAGGCCTGGTGCCTGCGGCAAATGCCGGCCGAAGTGAGAGTGACCCTCTAGAGAGCTTTTCCGAAGTTCTTCCCGTGTCCCTCTGATTAGCATCTACACGTAATGGGAGCATATTACGTGTAGAAGCCATAAGCCACTACTAATTTAAATACGAGTAGGTATTTTAACATTTTAAGCTAATGGACTGGCGTAGGTACAGGAGTCACAAATTAAGGTGGGATTTGTTCCGTATTGGAGTGGTGAAAAAACATGAATGGAATTATAAATTTTATTATTAGGTACTTTATACAAATTTTATTTTGTATAACATAGGTAGTGTAACTACTATAATATTAGCGATGTACATTTTTGTGATAATTTTTTTTTTAATTTGTGAACAGACAAGGAATCAAGTGGATAAAATCCAAATTTGGTGAGCCACTTGTAGTCATCCGGTTAACACAGCGCAATTATCTAGACCGAATCGAGCGTGGTGTAAGCAACGGAGACGTGGTGTTACTCGAGAACATTGGTGAGACCATGGATGCTGTACTTGACCCACTACTGGGTAGAGTGCTTATACGGAAAGGAAAAGTGCTCAAGGTACAACATTTTATAAAAACCGCTCATACACTAAAAGAGATAGCGCAATGACATATTCACTACACTACTAATACATAAAGGTTAAGAGCAGGCTCTTTAAATTTAATGTATTTATTTTGCATTATTATCCCAGCATGGGCACATACGATCAAAGTGAAAATAAAAAATACTGTCAAAATCCGTTCATTCTGATACGATCTGATACGAGTACACAAAACATAATTCACGCGCGTCCATGCCGCGAGACTTTTGCTTATTTATATAATACTAGCTTTTGCCCGTGGCTTCGCCCGCGTGTAAGTCGGTATCGCCAGTCCGTTTCCTAGTTCTAAGCTACCTCACTATTAATTTTCAACCAAATCAGTTCAGCTGTTCTTGAGTTATAAACAGTGTAACTAACACGACTTTCTTTTATATAATATAGATTAGTCTAAGTTCTTTAAAGGACCGTATCATTATTACAGATTGGAGACAGGGAAATAGATTACCACCCGAATTTCCGCTTTATAATACAAACAAAGTTGGCAAATCCACATTATCAGCCTGAAATGCAGGCGCAGTGTACTCTCATTAACTTTACTGTAACAAGAGATGGGTAAGCTCATTTAATTGGAGTGATCCATTAAATATATATATATATAGATCCATACTCAGTTATTATCAGTTTTGTACACGTAAAAAAAACCTACCGATTGACGGACGAGGCTCTGGCGCAGGCTTTTTATCAGCCCGGGATGGAATGGTGAAACGGTATTCGCTCCCGTAAAAATTAAGCAAACCAAATTAAGGTGGAGTAGGAGAGCGGGTGTATTTTCTTTATTTTCAAAATAGTGCAACGTAAATACATATTTTTTACGTCAAAAACTACTTAATAAGTACTAAGTTTACCACCGCTTCCTAGGCGCCAGTGAAGAAGAAACGGCGCAACAAACTCCACTGCTTCATTTTCAGACGTCAGCTTATACATAGATATCTTAAGACTAAATATGAACGAATATACCTACATTTTTGTCTCGTGTCAATATAAATGAAGGTATAAAAAAAAATTATAATAAAAATTTAACCCAAGTTATCCAGGACGGACGTTCATAGGCCACGGTGACCGTTTCCCATCAGGTGGGCCGTGTGCTTGTCTGCCACCTAAGTAGTATAAAAAAAAAAAAAAAAAAAAAAGGCTAGTTATTTTTTACACCAGAAGTTATTATTTTCTTATAGACTAGAGGAACAACTTTTGGGTGAAGTAGTAAAAGCTGAGCGGCCAGATTTAGAAGCTTTACGAGCTGGATTAACCAAACAACAAAACGATTTCAAGATCACGCTGAAGACTTTAGAAGATGACTTACTCAAACGGCTGTCATCTGCGGGACCCGACATATTGAGCGATTCGGCTCTGGTCATTAACTTAGAGACCACTAAGAAGACTGCTGCTGATATTGAAATCAAAGTAGAGGAGGGCAAAGTTACCGCTGTCAAGATTGACGAAGCCAGGGAGAGATATAGGTAAGAGTTTATTAGCAGATTGGATTTTAACAGATCATTCAATGCCGTAGGACTTTTTATTTATTTCACTTAGGTTACTAACGACCTACGTCAAATAAGTAGGTAATTATATTAAATAGCAGATAATGCACACAGGTGAGCATAATCATATTATCACAAAACCTATCACTAAACTTGGTATACAAATAAGTAATAATAATATTACGGATCTGTAAGCGAAGTTTATGTTAACCTTTATATTATATATTTAATATTTGTTCCTTAGAACTCCATCCATTTTTAGGTACAAATATAATTACAAATTGATGTTTTATTAAAGTCAAATTATACTAGCACCTCGCTAGTGCTAGTTGACTGACTCGACTTGGTAAATTACTATTAATATATTTGATCCTAGTTGTGGCAAATTCAATCTATCTATGGCTAGCTATGCTGTAAGTAATGCTTTGTAATATATACAGACGTGCAGCGACCCGGGCGTCTATGCTGTATTTTATCCTGAATGAAATATTCAAGATCAATCCAATGTACCAGTTTTCTCTGAAGGCCTACAGCGTGGTGTTCAAGGAAGCTTTGCGTACTGCTGAAATCGCCGACGACTTGGAGAGGCGTGTGCGAAACTTGCTCGACAGTATAACTTTCTCGGTCTATGTGTACACGTGTCGAGGACTCTTTGAAAGGGATAAACTCGTGTTCTTGTTTCTTGTGACGCTACAGGTATTCTTGTTCGTTTGTTGGTTACTAAATTATTCATTACTAGCTATTGCCACTGTATGGATTATATATCTAATTGTTTAGCTCTTTATACTTTTTTTTCATCCCTTTGAGGTATGAGGCTTTCTTATCAGATACCACCTTCATACAAAAAACACCCTCCAAATATCAGGTCTCTACAATCAGCGGTTTAGACTATGCGTTAATCCGTTAGTCAGTCATTCAGGACAAAGCGTTTTATATCTTTTCGCTCTACATTAAAATCAAGCTTCTTAAAAATCCACGGCGTAGTCACCATTGTCTTGGTTTTAAAGCTAATACATTACAAATACTTCTTCAAAAGGTTCTGCAGTCCGAAGGTAGACTCGATTTGAAAGAATTAGATTTCTTGTTGAAGTATGCTGTAGCGCCAGAAAATTCGCCATACGCATGGTTATCCAATAACTGTTGGGGCGGTATCGTAACACTAGCTAAGATGGATGCATTTGAGGATCTCGACAAGGAAATTGAAGGTGCTACTAAAAGGTATATAATACTTTGTTTACCGTATTTTTGCAAGTTCTAGGACATTCAACTTGGGTGCGGGTGCGGGCCGGAACCTCCACGCGGTGCATCCAGGCAAGGGAGGCGAGCAGCGTCGTCCCCTGGCGAGTGGCCCTCTAGAGGGCTGCTCCGAGGTTCTTCACGTGTCCCTTTGACTAACAGAGAGTAGAGTGGGGAGCAGGCGGGGGGGAAGAGTGGCTAGTTCTCCGAGCGCAAACAGGGGGTTACAGGACGGCCACCTGTCACCTTACAGCCCGGTAATTGAGACCCGAGACGGCGTGCGGTTTAGTCGATTCGATTCCAACATAACTACCTCTGATGATTGTCAGGGATTGTACCTATCCGCACGATAAAAAAGAAGAGATGAGTGATGAGATTTAGATAGGAAGATAACAAATAAATACGTACTTACATAAATTTAGCATTTTGAATAACTTTTTAGATGGCAGAAGTACACAGAAGGTGAAGCACCCGAGAGAGACAAACTGCCGGGTGACTGGAAGAACAAAACTTCGCTACAGCGACTCTGTATCATGCGAGCTTTGCGGCCAGATAGAATGTCTTACGCCTCTAGGTAACTAAGCACCTTAGTAAATGGATTTGTCTCTACGTTACGAGTATTAATTAATATGATAATAATGAAAAGAATAATTCTACAGAAAGTATCTTGGTCTTTAAAAAACTGCTAAATCTTTGTTACCAGACTTAACATATTTACTTAGTTCCAACGTTGCTAATGCCTATCGTTTTCTGAATCATTTTTTACTATAGAATACGTAAGGTTATCACAATAATAATTATTGTTGTTATTACGGTAATAGTGCATTTTGTGAGGAAATCCTGGGATCGAAGTTTGTTGAAGCCCGTACACCACCATTGGAGAAGTCTTTTCAAGAAAGTAATTCCACAACGGCCATGTTTTTCATTCTATCTCCTGGTGTGGACCCTTTGAAGGTAACATTTATACACAGTGATTTTATAGTCGTTTTGAAGCTGAAAGCGCGTAACTTAGAACTAATGGTCACACATAAATAGAGTTTGCGCTGGACTTAAAAATAAATATGAAAGTCGGCTGTAACTTATTGAATTAAATAAGTTGTTTGTTTAGTGACACTTGTTGGAAAGTAAACAGTAGAAAAATGTTTTTATACAATAAACTTTTTCTGATTAGGTACCTACGTTCATTTCTGTCAAGTCAAGTCAACCTACCACCTCTATGAACTCTGCGGTACGATAACTAAATCATTCTAAATACTAATCTAGCACGTCTGTTATTTCAGGATTTAGAAAAGTTGGGTCGGAAGTTGGGTTTTGCAACAGACAAGAAGAATTTTCATATAGTGTCACTAGGACAAGGTCAAGAGGTAGTGGCCGAAGCAGCTATGGGTGTGGCTGCCGCTAACGGGGACTGGGTTATCTTGCAAAATGTTCACCTGGTAGCCAGGTGGCTTGCTACCTTAGAGAAAAAAATGGAGGAATGTTTCGAAAACCCCCAACCAGACTATCGGTAGGTATGACCTATGCTTTATCTATATTATTTTTGGTGCAACTACTTAAAACAACTTTGTCATCTACCGAACTAAACTATTATTATCCAAGGTAGGTAGGAGCAGGTATATATGTACTAGCCAAATCTTTCCTACTATAGCTACTATGATGGAGTTCATGGTCTCTTGTTCATGTTGTATAGGATAGGTCATTAAGCCGGTTGGTACCTAAAGTTAGGTTACGTTACGAGTGAAGATTATAATAATACGGCAAAGATAACAGACCTGTGATACAGAAAAAAAAAAAGAAAAAAAAAATAGCACTCCGGGAGTGCCGGCAGAAGTGAAAACTTCAATATTAACGTTGTGTTTAATTATAAGTATAAAAGTACTATCATTTATCAGGTAGAATACAATGTTTATTTATTGCGCTATCGTACACAAATATGACAATTTATATGTTGTTATTTATTCACATTTACGAATACACAACAGTGTATTTACTACACAACAGTCAAGCAATCAGCTGTCACCATCCTTGGATACGCGTGGGACGCTGTACATAAACACACACGGTCATTCGCGCAAGCGCCCTGTGCCGCCTAAACAGAGCAGCACACTCAGGCACGGTAGAAAGAGTGGGAGATACTAGTTCCTCTCCCTTCCCCTCGATCTTACGCTTTTTCGATCAGCATCACGTGACCCTGACGCGAGTTTGAAAGTTTTTACCCATACAAAAAAAGTGCTCAGCGCCGCTAAAGAAGTTTTCACTTCAATAAGAATTAGGTACCTACCAGTTTTCAAGCAGTATCAGCTACTACTACTCTATAATTGTCTGGTAATATTTTCAAAAGGTTATTTCTGAGTGCTGAGCCGGCTGCTGATGCTGCATACCATGTGATACCGCAGGGTATTCTGGAATCTGCAATTAAAATTACCAATGAACCACCCATAGGAATGTGGGCGAATTTACATAAGGTACGCAGTGCTTTTACTAAGATTTAAGAGAGACTATTAAATGAAAGTTTTATTTCACTTATTTCCGACGACCACCACCTTTCGCCGCCTACTGGTGGTCGTACGAAAAAAAATTAAATTGGTTCTCAAACACCCCAGGAGGGGTCTACTGTGTGTAGGTAATATAAAAATATTTAAAAAATCGAATGACCAAATTCTAATGATTTCGTTTAATTTAGTCCTTAGACAACTTCAGTCAGGAGACACTAGAAATGTGCAGCAAAGAGGCTGAGTTTAAAGCTGTTTTGTTTGCGCTCTGCTACTTCCATGCCGTCGTCGCCGAGAGACGCAAATTTGGTCCACAAGGCTGGAACAGGTATAAGAATATTTTCTTCACAAGTAGCTTTGCTATAACTTGTAAAGCGACATTTGGAGACATTTTGGAGATTATTAGTATAGAAGTTGAACCATGAATCAGTGCTACGGACTATTTTATTCAGAGAACCCACTTTTTGTAGGTTTAGCAGTTTTTGAAGGTACTACTATTTAATCAGGAACCAAGCGGTTTGGTGTCTCTTTTATCTGCCGCACCATAAAGACTTGGAATTCTTTACCAGCGCATGTGTTTCCTTCCTCCTATAGTCCCGGAGCCTTTAATCGGGGCGTGAAAAAGCATTTGATTAGGCCGTCAAGCTGAGGGCGCCACTGTAGCACTACCAGTGTATGTAGTGGTGACCCCAGTCCTGAGACTTTACCTTTAGCTTACCATCAGGCGAGGTAAAGTCATTTTGACGTGTCCTGTATAAAAAAACTAACGAACGTTGTGTGTGTTTATAAAATGAAATTTTTTATCGGATGATCATAAAAATATTTTGCAGAGTGTATCCATTCAACTTCGGAGACTTGACGATTTGTGTGTACGTTTTGTACAACTATTTAGAGGCGAACCCTCGCGTCCCATGGGAGGACTTGCGCTATCTGTTTGGTGAGATCATGTACGGTGGTCACATCACAGACGACTGGGATAGAAGACTCTGCCGAACATTCTTACTTGAATATATGGCACCGGAACTGGTAAATAGTGGAAGTCTTCAAATACGTTTAACTAGTAGGTACATGGGATTTGGAATTAACAGTTTATTCCTAAATGATTTTAGGTGGATGGTGAACTGCAACTAGCTCCTGGGTTCATATCGCCTCCCAACTCCGACTATGTGGGCTATCACGCTTATATTGATGATTATTTGCCGGATGAAACTCCCTACCTCTACGGACTACATCCTAATGCTGAGATCGGCTATTTGACAACAGTATCTGAAAGACTCTTTGCTGTAAGTGATTTTTAGGTAATGTTAATTAATATACTAGAAAAAGTCAGTTTAAAAGTATCCGCCATCGGCATGCGTGTATGAAAACAATTATAAAAGTATAAGAAGCGAAAGGCGTAAGCACCTATGCCAAGATCGTAGCAAGTGGGAAGATGTTGTCTCTGCCTGCCCCAACGGGAAAAATGCCTGTGTATGTGACTTTATGACTTGATACTCGATAAAGGTTTATTTATGTCCAATTATATGCAATTTTATTAAATGTTCACGCTTCTAGTAGGTAGGTTGTAGTTTGACCAAATTCATATTTGGTTTTTATGAGATTCATTCCATCTTTTCATCATTATTGGTATTGCCTGTGATTATTAAAGCATTGAATATATCTTTTCAGGTGGTGTTTGAAATGCAACCAAGAGATACAGGTGCACAAGCTGGAGGAGGTGCTACTAAAGAGGAGACAGTGAGTTGGTTACATTGATACCTTTGTTTTGAGTACTGCCAGCCAGATATTTAGACGATTTTTGTAATAGCAAATTGCGTAATTCGAGCAATTTTAAACGGCACTCGGGATCGTAGATACCAGACAAAAACAAAAATAACACAATCTGTAATTTGATGACCATGGCTGCTGAAAAGCATCATGCCGAGTTCAACGTAAATAATAATAAAACTAAATAAATCGCGAATTTATTTCAATCTGTGCTTTGTTTCTTCTTGTAGGTACGCGTACTCTTAGATGACATCCTGGATAGAGTTCCTGAGCCATTTAACCTCCAGGAGTTAATGGCGAAGGTGGAGGAGTTAACTCCATATAACATAGTAGCGATGCAGGAGTGCGAGCGAATGAACCGTCTCATGGGAGAGATTAGAAGGTCTTTAAAGGAAACAGAATTAGGACTTAAGGTAAAGTAAAGTGATTTCAAGTCAGAAAACAAATCTTTCTATCTATACCTAACACAAATATCGATGTTTTCCTTGATAAGGTACCTACAAAGGACTATTAAATTAATAACAGTAACGGGCAAATTGCTGGCAATCCCAAAATGTAACAGTAATTTCACAGCACACAAATGTAATGTAATGTAAATTAGTTAGATAGTTAGTTAGTAAAACGAAAACGAAGTACTTCCTTATTAGAAGTTATGAACACTTTTCATAATAATAAAACGCAATAGTTGATAAGAAAGTTAGTAAGTAGTTAATGAGATTAGTATTAAATCTTAACTCATCTTTTATTTGATGTGATAGGGAGAATTGACAATCAGCAGCGACATGGAGAAGTTAATGGAATCTCTGTTCATGGATAAAGTACCAGATATGTGGACAAAACTGGCATATCCCAGTCTGTTGGGCCTTGCAGCTTGGTTTTCTGACCTTTGCTTGAGGTTGACAGAGCTAGAGAATTGGACTGGTGATTTCAATGTGAGTATTTTAGTTTGCACAAAGTAGGTACCTACAATAGGGAAATTTATTTTAAAAAATCTGGTCGTAGCGCTATCTACAGCAGCACATAAATTATTGCCCGTGTCGCGATCAAGATGTACCGACGAACAAGCATTTTTGCATATGAGATAATATCGCTATCAAAAAGCCACATATCCTTCACTCTTTCTTATACCTAGGTACAGTCCTTGACTTATACCTAAACATGCTTTTTACAAGATATGATGCAAGTGACTAGTGCGATTTTACATTTTTTAAATAGCTTTAACTTTTCAGTTGCCTCCGGCGGTATGGTTGGCAGGATTTTTCAATCCACAGTCATTCTTGACTGCCATCATGCAACAAACAGCGCGAAAGAACGATTGGCCATTGGACAAAATGTGTCTTAACTGTGACGTCACTAAGAAGAGCCGACAAGAGTTCAAGTGAGATTCCAAACTAATAGAATTATTTTTTACATCAAAAAGTCAATGTGATAAAGGTCAAGGAGGCAGGGAATTCATTCTACGTTACACCCGACAACGGTGCGCACTGTGAGTCTGTGAAATATAAGAGGAATTTTATTCCGCGCACGTTTAGGCTGTTGATTGATCTACCTGCTGTGGTTTTCCCTAGCGTCTACACAAAATGAGATGCTTTAAGGCAAATTAGATTTTTACGGGCTCGGCAGCGCAAGTGTGATGCCCCTGGTACACTGTGTACATGTACACGCCCATAGGCCACGGAGACCACTTCTCAACAGGTGGGCCGTGTGCTTGTCGAGTCAAAGTCAAAGTCAAAAAATCATTTATTCTGTATAGACCATTAAATGCGGCACTTAGAAGAACCCCAAAGAAGAATTCCGTAGCTCATGATGCTGTGAAAATAGCTGAAATTCTTGCCGTGTCCACGTCTGTTAACGTCCTAATCCTTTTTACAGCGTAGGAAGCCGAACTTGTCTACAGGCTATTTATTCAATATATGATCCCCACTGTAGTTAGCCATCAATACTTAAACCTAAGAACACTGTCGATTCCACAAGATTCAACACTTGTCCATTGATTTCCACCTGTGTAACATTACGTAGGGTAAAAATGCATTTAGTTTTGTCTCCATTGAGGCAAAGATTATTTATACTAAACTAATGAACCACCCTTGTGATTATTCAGTTGTCTTTGATTTTAATTATTAACGAAGTATAGTCAGCAAATAAAGCAATACTATTTTTGTCTGTCATCTAAGTGCCATAAAAAAGTCGATTATGTAAAATTAATCCATGCTAAGAACGTTTTAACCGACACGTTGACGCATAGGTACTTACGGAAAATCACAACTCCGAGAAGAGAACATTGCCTGGAAAGTTTGGATGGAATAGAATGACACGCAGCGCCGACTGCAATTAGTTTTTAACCGACTTAAAAAGGAAGTTCAGTGTTTGATCGATAATGTTTGTATATAAGTATTTTTGGCAGCGATTAATCTCGCGTTTGGTTGAACCGATTTTGATGGGGTTCTTCAGAAAACCATTTTTACAGGCAAGGTTTTAGAATACTAAATCGACTTAAAAAGAAAGTAATTAAGTAAGTCGGTTATGTTTTTGTATTAAAATATGACAAGATGACGACGATTTTTAGCACGGAATGATATTACACGTTACAGTATCAATCACAAAATCGTGATATTTTATATAGCAACCTAACGTTCGGCATCGGTTTATTTTGCAGTGCCCCACCTCGTGAGGGTGCGAATATCTGCGGTCTTTATATGGAAGGCGCGCGTTGGGATACTGCCACAGGCGGTATTGTCGAATCGCGCATGATGGATCTCTTCCCTATTGTACCTGTTATATTTATCAAAGCAGTGACACAGGATAAACAGGAGACGCGCAACGTATATGAGTGCCCTGTCTACAAGATTCGGTTAGTTTTATTCAACTAGTAGGTACCCACCTACCTTTATTTATCGTGCGGAAATCCCCACGGACACCATCCCCGTCTACCATCGAGTGTGGTTATGTCGGAATCGAACCGATTAAAAGCGCGCGCCGTCTCGGGTCTTAATTACCGGGGGGTGTAAGGTTACTAAGTAGGCATATCCCTCACACTTCAGCTGACCCCGGGCCATCTACGAATTTAAGATTGATAGCGGCTGTCCTGTCAGCCTGAACCCCAGACCATCAGCGAGGCGGCGCAAAGCTCGCCCCGACCGAATTGAATCGCGACACGGCGCGCCGTCTCGCGGTTCAATTACTGGGGTTCCTATTTCCTAATGAGGCATTTCCCTCGCACTCCGGTTGACCTAGGACTAAAATGTATTTAACAGATGATAATAATAATGCTTTACAAATTTTCATATATTTACAGGATGCGCGGTCCGACCTTCGTGTGGACGTTTAACTTGAAGACTAAGGACAAGCCGACTCGATGGACACTCGCCGGGGTCGCTCTTCTCCTTGGTGTTTAATTTAATAGACAGTAGGGGTGCATATATACGTGATATATACCTATTCAAGTAGGTAGCATAAGTATTTAGGATACTTAACAAGAATATTATTAGTTTATAAACTACGTTATTAATGTTATTATATTATGTTGCAAGAATAAATAAATGTTTAGTTCATTTTCAAATGGTTTTTTTTTATATTTCTCCCCATCTCCATGATCTCTTTAAAAAAAAAAAAAAGACAAGACAAAAAAAAAGGCAAAATTTTTACGTACCTATTATAGGTATCATGGTAATTTTTATACAGCTTTTAGGCAGTGTGCGAGATCGATAGATTTACATAACCACAACCGGGTCAAAAAACCTGGGGGCAAGGGACTAGGGCATTTTACAGATTCATTTAATAAGGTTCTTTTAGTGGTCTATTCCAAATTGACCCATAGATTATAAACTTTCACTGAGAGAAATGACACTGACACTGATGTTTCTGGCTGCCAGCTGCCAGGCCAGTCTGACACTACAAGGGATGGGTGATTCTTTCCGAAATAATCGATTTTCAAATCAATTCTAATCGCGGCCTGATGAATCGATCCACAAAAAATCGAGGTCTAAAAGATCCTTTTTCAAATTTTCCATTACAATGTATAAATCCGCGAGTTTTTGAGTAATAAACCGGCAGCACTCTTGTAACACGGGCACCTTTCACTAATTGTACGGTTAAAATACTAAGACTGAAAAAATCGGCTCAGTGAATTTGGCCCCACTTGTTTCTTTTTTTAATTTTCGAACTTTATTAGTTCTTCGTTAGTGCTTGACTGTTTGAACATTTAAATTGTTATACCTTGTCTAATTTAGGATGATAATAATGACAGTTCATGTCTATGAAGTATCGTATTTTTTTTTACAAAATTAAACCCATAAAATTATTGTAATTCATAGACAAGCCCCGCCCACTTGTCATAGTGAAGCGTCTTGCAAGAATATAGCACAATTGACTTTACACAAATGAATCGAATGAATCGAATTTAAAATAATTTATTGAAATTATTATATAAGTACTTATACTACTAAAATTTTAGTGATATAATTAGCTAAATATGATACGAAACATAAATACTATACCATAAAACTTCTCTTTTGTCATCCTGAAGTAAGTTACCTAAAATAATAAAAAGTAAATGTTTTTGTATTTTTGTAACTATCGATTCCATATTCTATGGGAACGATAATCGAAAATCGAAAGAACCATTTTCGATTATACTATATGGGGTACCCTACTTGGAGCTGTCAAAATTATCATCCTAGATTAGACAAGGTATAGTTTGTATTTCGTTTATTTATAATTAATTAAACAAATTTTTGTCCTTAAGTTGACCCCCCTCACCATATATTATATTTCTACTTTTAGTACTGAAATCAATATTTTCATATATATTATAATTTGTTCGATCATAATTGACGTTTGTTCGATTATATATGAGCAATAATTATAAATTATTTAATATTTTTAACTAAAAATTCATCTCCATGGACACAACATGGACATAACATTATGTAAAATATTATTATGATGGTTATATATATTACGACGTGCGCGCATGCGCTAAACAACAATGAGAGTGATGAATTTTTAATTAAAAATAAAGTAGAAATATTATGGTGAAGGGGGTCAACGAAAATTTGTTTAACATTAATTATTAATAAACAAAATACGAACTAATAATTTCAATGTTCGGACAGTCAAGAAGTAACAAATAACTAATAATTAGTACAAAAAAGGTTCAAAAATTAAAAAAATATTAAGTGGGGCCAAATTCACTGAGCCGAAAAAATCGAATGTCGATTTTAAAGGGTGATGTATCGATGCAATGAATCGATATAAAAGATCGATTTTTTTGGCTAGAAAAATTGATTTTTCGATTAATCGTTCTCAGATCGCCATCCCTACACTACATGCCACGCCACAATACATGCCATTTGCTATGCCACATGCTTTCATTCAAGTTTTGTGGATGTTTGTTTACATATTTTTGTTCAGTTTTTAGTACTTCACATAATTAAAAAAATTAGATTTTTTACCTGCAAGAGCAGGACTGAGGATATAATCAAATAAAAGGCTTTTTGTCTGTTGTAGTTTCTATTGTTATCTGCGAAATGTTCTATTTAATAGGTTTAGGTTTAGGTGATGCTAAGGATATCACTGTTAAAGGTTTAGAAATAGTTCGTAAATGTGATAAAGTTTTACTAGAAGGTTATACTTCAATACTAACAGTTGGAAAGGAAATCTTGGTAAAACTTACTTTTTCGTATAGTTAACACAATACTTATAAATCGTAGTATAGTTACATACTTGACAAGTAAATTTTATACGCAGATATTTTTAGGAAGACTATTATGGGAGACCATTGGTTCTTGCAGACCGTGAATTATGTGAAAGTGCAATAGATGAAATTCTAATTGAGGCGAAAGACAAAGAAATAGCATTGTTAGTGGTTGGAGATCCACTTGGTGCTACTACCCACACTGACATGTTGCTAAGAGCGAAAGAATTAGGAGTCCAAACACAGGTGACAAACCTTTTCCTCTAATCTCATTATCATCTAACCGAGGTCTTCAGCTTGCAGCCTGGGCTACCCCTCATCCATTTCCTTTTAGATTTTTTCAAGTAAATTTGTACAGAAACAAGATGTGATATTCCTCCAACACAAAGGGAGCATACAACATAGCATGGTATGGCCAAACAGTTTTACTCATGTAGCCTCAGTTAACTCAAAATGTAAGGTTGCAACAGAGATGTTGACTTGTCCAGTTTATGTGTCATGGCAAGTATGGGAGTTTTCATGAGGTCTTACTGCATAGCTCCACCCATCCACTGCAGCTTATCTCCATGTTATATGCAGCTCCTACTTCTGCTAGTTGAGTACTGGCCACACTTAAGAGCTACGTAAAAGGACACTTCTAATGACAGTTTCATAGACCTGAACCTCGAACATTTACTTATGCAGTACTAATACTGTTGTACCAACGCAAACCATAATCATGTAGGTTGATCTAAATGTTCATTGTGCACATGGTAAAAAGAAACAAAATAAGAAGAGAAATGGAGAAAACCTTGAACAAATATCATCTTGTATTATTACAAAGCAGTTACCTAAAATGAATCCTAAATCATTTTCAGATTATTCATAATGCATCTATAATGAATGCTGTAAGTTGCTGTGGTTTACAATTATATAACTTTGGAGAAACTGTGTCCATACCTTATTGGACTGACACATGGAAACCAGACAGTTTCTTTGAAAAAATTGTTGCTAATTTTTCAAGAAACCTTCATACTCTATGCTTACTGGGTAAGTTTTCAAAGAAATTACCTGCGATGTAATGTAGCATAGTTAGAAGTGGTGTAATAATAATTTTAATGATAAAATTCAATTAAAAATCTTCTAAAATACAATTGTAATGCTAAGGAGTGGAACATCCTGGCTGGTTCTGCATTTGTGGCTTGCCTGCCTGAGGTAGTGGTCAAATGCGAGCCTATACAATTGTTGGCATGCAAATTTCAGAGGGCGACTAAACTATGTATTTCATAGAGTATGGCCTGTGTCACGTTTACATTAAAGGGCTTTGTCACTTTGTGACCACAACACCCTGTATGAGACATAATAAGCAGGTATACCTAGCTACCTACTGATTACGTAAAAATCAACTTTTATTAGGTAATAATTTCTACACTAGATTAAAGTTGCATCAGTGTAGTAATTTATGCCACGACTAGCCAGGAGACTGTCAAGTGGGGCAAAATATATTGCTGTTTTATTTGTGACCTGGCGGAATTATCAAAGTGGATTCTAAAGGCCAAATTCAAATTTAGGCCGCGCATCAGCCTTGCCCGATGGCTTGAGCTGCGGCCACCGCCCCCGGATGGTGCATTTTGTATATAGATGGCCTTTCTTCTCTAGTACATTCATAATTTTTTCCAGATATCAAAGTAAAAGAACCTACAGAAGAGTCATTAACGAAAAAGGTACGTCAATATATGGACCCAAAATTTATGACCGTCAAAGAAGCAGCATACCAATTGGTACAAATCATTGAATATAAGACAGATACAGGTGAATGCCATAGTTTTACAAATAAGATTTGTACATATGACTTTAAAAATAAAGAATAATTTAGTTATTCTTAATTCCCCCAGGAGTAGTCATCCCAGACTCCACGCATGTGTTATTCCTGAGTAGGTATATCTATCTCTGTGCTAAATTTGATCCAGATGCATTCAGCTATGATTGAGTAACATAGGCACTTCCATCTAACTGTTGCCTACGGTCTACTTTTGGGACAAAGCCTATAATGCTATTGCAGACTATAATCTATTGTTCGGTTCCATTTTGAACGATAGTTACCGTTCGGTTGTTATTGAGTCTTCTTCATGTCGATAGCAAGTTGGCAACCAGATTACAAGTAAGGCGTTATTGAGTCATATCATAAACTTAAATTCACCTCACCAACTTTCAATTTTGGCATTTTGGCATAATATAATATATTACAGATTTATTATAATAGATAACATACATTCGGTATAGTCAGGATGTACCTAAAGGAGAAAGAACTGTGTAATTTCCCTTATTCAATGTAATGACCCTTATTAAATTATTTTCAATGAACTGTTAAATACATCTCCCAACATCTTGATCAGCTTCCTATCAAGCTATTATCTAATTGGCCTATTCACGCGTGCCATACTGACCCCTTCAGCGGAACCGAAGCGCGGGCTAACTAAACTGCCAGCTACGGACGGTTCACACCGCCAACTAACGAGCTAAGCTACGTCAGCGATACGAGCGACGTGAGCGAAGCCAACGAAAGTCGTTGGCTTCGCTCACGTAGCCCCGTTTCGCCTGCCTCGCTGGCCCGCCCGCTTTGCTAGCTTAGCTCGCCCAGTTCGTTCGCCCGTCCTTATTCGGACTAGTCGACGCTTGTCTTTCGAATGGCAGTGTTTCGCCCGCTCCGTTCGCTCCGTCCGTCAGCTGGCAATGTGGCCTGCGCTTAAGGCCGTCATATTTATAGTTCATGAAGTTTAATTATTAAATACATACGACTACGACATTACTCTACGATCTTGGCATACCTACCTACGCCTCTCGCTTCTTCAACTTCATAAGTAATTGTTTTCATACATGCACGTCGGTTGCGGGTACTCTTGACCCTGGCCTCTCTCTAAAATGTTTTGGATTTGATTGATATACGTGCGCCTAGGTCGCCCTTTACCGGGTTGCGCATTCACTTTTGCCTCACATGTCTGTTTCGTCAATCTTCTTTCATCCATCCACTCTTCCTCTCTACATGTGCAAACCATCTAAGCATCCCTTTCTCTACCTTGGTCACTACATCTTCAACCATGCCACAACGTTTCCCTTATCACGCTATTCCTGACTCACTCACACAAAGTTGAAAAAGTGAAAGATTTTGCATAATAAAATTGTGTTCGAAATTTACGAGATGGAAAATTTTACTGTGATATTGAGCGAAGAGTTTTGGTAGGTAATAAAGTAAACGGGGCGCTGCATAATTTTATGAGCAGCCAGAACGTATCTAAGGAGGCACGTCTCACGTCTGGCTGTACATGGCTGTACATGTACCTAGAGTTCTCGTTCCCACACTCTCATGTGTGGTAGTGAATGTTGGGTGTGACAGAAGAAGCATGAAAGTAGATTGAATGCTGTGGTAATGAAGTCTGAGAAGTACCTATAGCTGGAGTGAGGTTGATGGACCGAGTGAGTAATTAATAGGTAAATAAAAAAAATAAAAAATGTCCGTTTCCGTTACGCTTAACTTCGTTCTACCCCGATGGCCAGCTCGCTCGTCTGTGATGTGCCATCCACACCACAGCCGCGCCGATTGTCTCCGCTTCAGTGCACGTCGACCCCTTTTCATAGCTCCAGTTCACACTTTTTCGGCTAAGTGAAAACGTACTCTAAGTCCCAACCACCACTGTCTAATTAAAGTTACACATTATTTGAAAGCAAAAATACTTCCATGATTTATGTGCGTAGGCTAAACCTGTGTGCGGAATTTCCTTCCGCCGACACTTACAATTTTGTGGATTGGCCTTGCCATGTATTTATCAAGGCAGGTACATTGTGAGGTTATTATACCTAAAGATGTAAAGTTTGTTTGTATATTTTTTAAATGGTAAGGGGTAATCTCGGGATCTACTGAACCGATTTCAAAAATTCTTTCACCAATAGAAAGCCACGAAATTCGTGAGTGTCATAGGCTATTATTTTATTGGAAAACTAGAATTTACACCCGGGCGAAGCCGGGTCCCGGGTCGCTAGTTAGTTATATTTTTGTTATATCATAGCAAACAGATGTACCTACGGTCCACCTGATCCGTGACCGATCATAAGGTAGGTATTTACGTCACACGAGCGCTTCCATCCGCTTGGGTCGATCAATCGAACAATATGGATTAAAGAGTCCTCATAGTGCGACCAATCGAACAACAAAGATTCAAAAATCCTCATAGTGCGACCAATCGAACTGTGAGGATTTATAACCCTAGACGCATACTTGGCGACAGGCGACAGCGACAGCTCGGCGTCTAGACGCGAGGACAGGCTGCGGCCGACAATTTCATAGCGCCACGAGACGCGGCGACTCGGCGTCTCTGACGCCAAGTGTGCGGAGCTTAGAACAAATATATGAAATTCTCGGCCGCAGCCTGTCGTCGCGTCTAGATGCCGAGCTGTCGCTGTCGCCTGTCACCCAGTGTGCGTACCATGTAAACATCGTTCGATGGATCGTGGTTGCACTATGAGGATTTATAAATCAACAGTTAGGCCGTCGTCATCGCCGCGCCGCCGTCCCTCTTGCGAACTACGATGCTGGGATAATCATATCTCTCTAACCGCGTTTGTCTTTGATAAATTTATAAAGAACTAAACATTTTAATGTATTTTGCAGGGATCAGTAAAAATAGTAAAGCAGTGGGGCTTTCTAGAGTTGGTGCTATGGACCAGTGTATAGCAGCTATGTCACTTGATGCCATGCAAAGCTTTAACCTCGGTCCACCTCTTCACAGCCTAGTTATTCCTGCTCCCAATTTGCATCCGCTGGAATCAGATTACCTGTCACAATTTGAACAGATGTAATAAAATTAAATATTGTAATATTATAATGTATAAATCATGAAATAAATTTGAACATTTAATTAATATATTTTTATTTACAATTATAATAATTAAAATCATGATATTAACAGAATTTGATACGACCATGAGAATTTATATTCAAACCCATAGATTGGTCCACAAAGCTACCACAAAAGACACTACAACAAAATTATTCTCAATTATAAATGTTAAAAGGTACATTAATTATTATTTGGTCTAAGTTTCACAATTATAAATAATGATAACTATTATAATAATATACAAGTAACGGAATGTAGATATACCAACATTGTTATAAAATAGGTCACTTATGATTGGTATAGATCAAACATCGCTAGATAAAACTGGAAAATGGTGGGTCACATTATTATAATTAATAGTTAGGAGCTTATAATATGGAATTTTACATAACACTAGCACATTTTCTTAAGATAATTATACAGTCTTTAGACTTACTTATAAGGGGTAAATACATGATTTTAATAATATATTAAAACAAATTCACATAGCTCGTGCTTTCTCTTTATAATATGAGATTATTTTTTAGAGTTCTACTTATCATGATTCATGATACGCCTCACGGCGATGATGATTAACTATTATCAGCTGTTAAGAAATTTCAAACTCATTAGAGCGCATTTGCACAAAGGTGTTGCTCACACTTACAATCATTATCATGATACACCTGATAATAATGATGATGACGATCAACAAATATCAGCTGTTCAAGAACTCTAAATAATAATTTAAGTTATTAAAACTAACAGACTAAACAGCTGATACTTGTTGATCATCATCATCATCATCAGGTGTATCATGATAATAATCATAAGGGCGGGTAACACCTTCGTGCGAATGCGCTCGACTGAGTCGCTCCAGTCGCGCGACCTGCGCAGCCAGCGTATATGGAGCTTGTGGCATGCGCGGTGGCGCCACGGGGCGAGTGCAGCTGGCTGCGGTGCAAGACCCGTGCCCGCTATCACTAGACGTGGCTGAACCAGTCTTTCTAAGTGGCAAGTTATTAAGAGATGTTACACTACTGCTTTCAGCTGACAAGTCCACTGGCAGTGGAGTTGGCGTATCTGAATGAGATCTCTCATGTGCTGTCCGAGGACAACAGATGCCTTGACCAGGGCCATCACGTCGATGTGAACAGGGCGATGGTCCAGGTGGCGGCGGTCGAGGTTGATGTGGTCTCGTTTTGGCTGGCTCAGATAGAGCCAATAATTTTCTTACTGCCTGTGGGGATGCAGTGCCAAATTTATTTCCTGCAAAACTCTTTTTACTCTCACTGGCTGATGAAGCACTGCTTGTCGTCGAAAGAGATGGCGACGGGTGTCGACGTCGAGGTATAGCAGGGGCTGGACCAGCCCCTTCACACTCAAGAGATAGAGAATGTAGTCGTTCTTCATCAGTTTCCACATGCATTCTATTCAAGTAGGCTTTTACCCGTCGAACCATTTGTGCTTCTTCAAACATCTTTTTGGGGTTGGGTACATTTGAAGACTTTTTCCTTCTTTTAACAGTTACTTGGCCTTGTTGCACACCTGTTGTCAGCTGATTTAATGCAACCATAGCATTTGAGGGTGGTTGTTTCCCCAACTCTAGCAAAGTTAAGAGATCATAAGGAGCACTACACATATTTGTTAGCGTTCTCACCTCTTTTGCAATCATTCTCAATTTTTCGAAATTAACCATTCCTTCAACCTTGGTGTCATTACCCAAATGAATGAATGTAAGATCTTTTTTTACCACAGGGTAAAAAGGGATAACTGGAGACCTCCCTTGTTCAGTAGTGACGAGTTGCCTGTATTTTGACATATTTCTTGAAGGATCCATTAGTGTTTGTAAATCAGTGAACAGTTTTAAATATTTTGTTGGTAATTTTTCCCAAGTCATTCTCAACCTTGATACTGCACCATGTCCCAGTCCCGAAATTATTGCAAACATAGAGTTGAAATTTTTGCACTCTTTACAATGCCTCGCTACTTTGATAAACTGTTTTATAATTTTAGAGCGACGCACAGGATTTTGTTCATTCACAACTTCTGTGACAACCCAAAACATTTCCTTATTAACAAGTTCTGCAAATTGTGACAGCATTGGTGTACCATACCTGCTTTTCAACTCAAATAAGTCGTCAACATATTCAGTACTTTCTATCTGACGGAAAATACAAAAATCTTGTAAAGTAAGTTGCACTGCAACTTCAACTGCATTTAGCTGCAGAAAATGAACAACACTCTCTCTAAGAAGTTCAGGAGCCATCTCATCAGGTACTAAAGTTTCAGTGATACCATTAGTCTTTAAGTAATATCTAGAGCTGAGACCAATTCGCTCAGCTAGATTCTGCAACTGGTCTGGTAAGCGATGCTGTTTTATGATACCACCCTGAGCAACAGAGACCTCACAAAGTGAAAAGTTTGAACTAGGATCAGTAATACCAAATTCCTGTAAAGTAAGCATTACTACCTCTCTGGCTGTTGTTTCTTTATGTACTAGTAGATATTTGCAGGTCTGATCTGATTTATATACTTTGAGTACATGTTCAGGATAATCAGATGATTGATAGTCATCATAACAAATTGATATCAAATCTGGATTACTATGTGAATTGTAAAATGAGGTACTAGCATTGGCTTTAATTAAATATTCTGAGTTTGAAAGAATACTATCATCGGTTGGTAAGCCATCAGTGATGGTATTTTTAGGAAGTAGATTCATTTTGATTAAACCTTTTATTAGTTTCCTCTTAGGTCCCAAGGTCATGAAACCCTTTTGAGGTTCTTTTTTGATCAGTTGAGGTTTTTTGGTGGGAGAAGGAAAGGCTGGCGTTAATGTTATAGGATCATCACTAAGTTTTAATTCTGCTGTGGATAGTCTAGCTCTAGGATCTGCTTGCCAATTAATACTTCTTTGTCTTGGAGAATTCTCTGGCATCAACAACATTTGCTTAAAAGTTAATAAATTACTCTTCACTGTGATACATAAGTGTGTTGATCCTGTAATTATTTCCATTGCTTTTGCATGACTTACATGTTGGAAAGATTGGCCATTAACTTCTAAGACTTGATCTCCTCTTTTCAGCCCAACATCTTCTGCCTTAGAATGTTTCTCAACTTTAAAAATAAATATTCCATACCCTCTCTCATACCCACCTAAAATTGAAAAGTTCAAAGCTTCATCCCTTGTGGGGCGAGATAATGTCACACTTCTTGTTCGAGCTTTGGCTGAACAAGCAATGTTTAGCAGCCTCAATTGACTTTCCATCTTCTCACAATCTAAAGCTAATTCAAAATTTTCGAGAAACTCCATCATATTCGTATCAGTTTCAAAGTCAGTAAAATGGTTGTTCACCCATAATAATACTACTCTGGTGACTTTATCACGAATTGATGGTTCAGAGAACCAGGCAAGTAGCTGTTTTGCAACAACCAAAGGACTTTCAATGAATGTTCTATGAGTTAATAGGAAATCTTCAACGTATGTGGAATCACGAGAGTTATCTTCGACAAGTTGTAGCATAAGTTGCTCAGGAGTGCCTCTGATGACAACATGCCCTTGCTGACGCCCAGAGTCACCAGCAGCTCCTCTATATTCAGTAACTAGCACAACAACACCATTTTCATTTTCATGCCTTCTAATGTTTTCTTCACCTTGGTGCAATATTCTGTAATAGTCAGTTTGTGTAATACATACAAACTGACAGTCATCACATTTCGTTGTCATTACACCACGGTGGTACAATTTCTCAAGAGTAGCTTCAGCCATACCAAAACTGTCACCTACATTCAAGTGTTCCACTTCACCATTCTGATGTTCAATGTTAACATGCCCATTGATAAGAACTGACCATGAGTCATGTTCTTCTCCATCATTCATAACCACAGTTCCAGCTTTTTCCACCACTGCAAAGACCATTACAGCACATAATGCTCGACGTACTGTTAAGGTCATATTGGTGAATGCTTTTAAATGCTGTGTAAATTCCAACAGTATTTCAATATCATCATCGGTTCTTTCACTTGGATCCTTTTCAAGACATTCACGGACTGCATCACGGACAGTCAGGCTGTCCATACTTTCTTCTAAGTCTTCTTCCTCATCTGAGTCAACAATGGACTCAAGGAGTCCAGATAAGTCAACCTCCATGTCCATGTCCAAAGAGCTATGCACCGATGTCATTGTGTCACTACCACTGTATGCAGAACTCGTATCACTAGCGTTGGAGCACTTTAGTGTGTGAGGGTACAGCTCTGGACTGTGACGGCCTCCACGCCCACCTCTCAACATGGTGAAGTTTCTGAACTGTCGACTGGTGCCCAGCTTCTGAAATTGGATGAAAAAAATATTTAACACGAAAATCAATAACTTCATTTTATCATAAACACTTCTGACTATTTACCGTATAATCTACTTTTCGAGTTTAACCATTACCTTAAAACAACATTTGAACTAAGATTCATGATTACAGACTTGATCCACTCTTAATCGACCACCAGTACCTAAGAAATGCGGGAGACTTTCTTTCTGTATCTCTATTTGTAATCAAGAGTGAGATGTAAGGCAAACTAAAAAATTACTTCATAGTTTGTTAATAGAGTTGGGTGAAAATCATAGGCCTACATAACATACGTGTTAAAACAATCTATAAATATAAAAGTTTCAAACCTTCACAATTTCTATTTATTTTGCATTCATGGCGGAACTGTCAGCGCTTCCATGTTGCTTTCTAAATTAATTACCGTTCTCCATAAATTCACAGGAACTTCACAATTACTCGCACTTCACAATCCACGCTGCTTCAAATTATTCACTACACATAAACCAATATATTCAATTGAACCCGAATACAGATACGGCAGATAATAATTGCGGAAAATCTTTAGTTAGAAAGCTACTTTCCTCAAAGCTGAATAATATAACCATAGAGAATATAGATAAAGATCGTTGTCGGGTCAATCCGCGAAAAACCAACAATTGCGAATATATGCTAATAATAAATTAGTTATCATAATAGCTTTCTTTTTTTACTTTGCATGATATATCTTACATATTTTCACGTAAGGCGCCGGTATTTAAAATAGTACACATCCTTTATTAAATTTATTATTTCAATAAACACGCACCAAACGTCATCACCGTTTGCAAAAAAACGTCGAGTAATAAAGTTCCACAATTATTTTCCAAAAATTGTACTAGCACTTTCCGTTTTTTCTTTCATACTTCGAAAGTACACATTATCTACAATAACATAACGAACCATGATGTGATTTGATATCAAATATCATATAAAAATAAATTAAATAAATTTTGTCACGAAAATTCGTCATCACCGTCGCGGCACCGTCAACGATGTATTCCTCGAAAATTCTATGTACCTAGCCCAATCTAGACGCCCTAGATGTCCTTTCTCAGTCTCTCTAATGATGCGGAGCGCAGTGCACGTCAATTTTATCCACGCAGGAGTCTTAAAATTTTCAACTTACATTGCTTAGGGGCAGTGTGTCACGTATTTGCATCATCACCATTATCAGAGAAATTTAGGTAAGCACTAATTACTAGATTTTTTTAAAATACCCACGCTAACCGTATTTTATGTACAATACCATAAAAATGGTTGGTTGTGCTCTCTGCAGCATGGTATTTAGTTTAAAAAATCATAAGCTATCAAACGTCATAACCATTATCATCATTACCATTTGTTTTCTATTAATGGTAATGATAATATGTGAATGGTAATGATATTGCTCTATGTGTTTTGTGTGTTTATCTCATGTAAATTCTTATTTGGGTGATGTTGACTGACCCTGGGCCACCGGGAAAGGGGAGTGGGGCAAGCATCGCCCGCAGGGTGCGTTCCTGGTATGGGCGCGAGTGGGCAGAGGCTATTCACCAGAAGCTGATAACCGTGATCCAAACCCACAAAAACACACAAATCCCACAAAGTAATGCTGCAAGAAGGCTTACATCAGAGCGGATGCCCAGTGCATTGCACGGTTTGGGTAGGCTTGTGGCGCACCCCACGGGCAGTTGTGGCTGCTGGCACCTGGCCAAGGCCGTGCAACCACATCCTTATCAGGCAACGCCATATTCGTGCAGTGCTGCAATCACTCGATGTCCGGCAAGCCAGTGGTCCCGATGGAATTCCAGCAGTGGTTCTAGGTAATTGTGCAGCGCAGTTGTCTCCCATGCTTACGCGTCTGTACTGCATCTCTTACACTTCGGGCGCACGACACGCTTTCTCTATGCCTGGCTCTTACGTCACAGGGTTCCTTTGAGGAGGTAGAGGCAAACTTGAATGCCGCACTCGAGGACTTGAGCTCCTATTACGACAGCAATGCGCTGAAGCCCAACCCCTCAAATACCACACCTTAGCAACGGGCAGCGTCAGCTTGACATTCGGTGGCGTGGTATCAACATCGTCCACTGCAAGCACTCCAAAATATCTGGGCGTTACTCTGGACAGGTCCGTCACGTTTAGGAAGAACTGCGAAAACCTCAAGCAGAACGTCTGCGCTCGTAATAACCTTCTTAAAAGGCTGACGAGTACAACCTGGGGGGCCACACCACACGTGCTGCGGGCAACGGGGCTCATTCTGTGTTATTCAGCTGGTGACGCTGGGCTAGTGGATGTAGCACTAAATGAGGCCTGCCGGATAATAACTGGCTGTCTAAAGCCGACTCCGGTACGGCTGCTATACCCACTGGCTGGCATTGCACTTCCCGGCGTTCGCAGAAACGTGGCATGGAGAGGGGCAAACTGGAAGCGGACCACCGACACCCTATGCATGGCCACCCTTACGTTCCACAAAGGCTGAAAAGCCGAAAGAGCTTTTGGGTATGCGTCGCTACCGCTGACAGTGAACCCCCAAAAGCCATAGTGACTCGCTGGAGAGCTCAAAGTCCGTTACCGACCCCTTTTGTTCCGTGGGCGGAAAGCCTCCCACCTGGACACGACCTTTCCTGGACCACGTGGAAGTCTCTAAATAGACTTCGGACACAGGTCGACCGAAGCAAGGAGAATCGGTCAAGATGGGGGTTCTCGGGCAGTGCAAGCCTGCGGTGCGAGTGTGGAGTTTCCCCGCAGACTATGGCCCACCTATTAACGTGTGCTGCATGCCCATGTACTTCTTGCAAACCAGAGAAACTCATGAGTGCCTCTGAGAACGCAATCCAGGTAGCAGCACACTGGGAAAGTTAAATCTGAGAGCAGAAATGCCATCGATACGATAGAAGAAGAAGAACACTTCGGGTACAGTATCGCCAGCTTGTGCAGCCGATCCCCAAGGAAGGGAATTATTGACCCATAGCCGTCACCTCAGTGCTGTGTGAGGTTTTTAAGCATATCATTAACGCACAGCTCATGCGTCACCTAGAGGATCATTCCCTAATTAATGATCGGCAATATGGCTTCGGGCCGAAACAGTCAACGGGTGATATTCTATCGTTTGTCACCCATCTAGGGGGTGAGGCTTTGGGCAAGTATAGTGAGTCATTGGCTATCAGTCTTGACATCGCCAAAGCTTTCGATAGGGTCTGGCACAAGTGGATGCGGCTCGGAACCTCCACGTCGTGCACCTGGGCAACGGAGGCGAGCAGCGCCTCCCACTTGCCACGGGAGACGCTGCTGCCTGCGGCAAATCCAACCGAAGTGGGAGCGGCCGTCTAGAGGGCTGCTCCGAGTCTCTCCACGTGTCCTTCTGACTAGCAGATGGCAAAGTGGGGAGCAAGCGGGGGGCAAGGTGGGGTGTAGGGGGACAGGACGGCCACCTGTCACCCTAAACCATACCATCGGTGATATGGCGTGATGCTCGCCCCACCCCTCCTTTCATGGGGTCGAAGGGGCCATCTTAAAACCGTAGATGGCCCGGGGTCAGCTGGGGTGCGAGGGATATGCCCATTGGGTAACCTTACACCCCGGTAATTAAGGCCCGAGACGGCATGCGGTTTTAGTCGGTTCGATCCCAACATAACGACCCCCGATGGCCGACGGGGGTGGTATCCATGGGGATTTCCGCACGATAAAAAATGGGTCTGGCACAAGTCGCTTATTTCCAAGCCGCCTGCTTTTGGTCTATCTCCACTGTTATGCAGCTGGATTGAGAACTTCCTGCAGGAGCGCCGCATTCGAGTGCTCTGTGATAGGCGTAGGGGTCCGTTTTGTCGCCTACTCTGTTTCTTCTTCATATCAATGAAATGCTGTCAGTAGGCAGCATTCACTGCTATGCAGATGATAGCACCTTACACGGACGATATCACGGTCACCCTGCGAACAAGCAGGCTGACGTAGGGGAAAAAAGACAGCTTCTTGTCACTGAGCTTGATCGGGTCCTGAATCACATTTCGCAATGGGGCTCTGAGAACCTGGTCGAGTTCGATGCCAAGAAGACGCAGGCTTGTGTGTTTACAGCAAAGGTATCTCCTTTCTTTCCCCTCCCTGCTCTTCGGGACACTCCACTGCCACTTCAGGATAACCTAGATACTCGGCATGGATGTTCGCTGCAAACTGACTAATAATAACTACATCGAGAGCATCATCAAAACGGCTTCGCGGAAACTCGGAGACCTGAACAAGGTGAGGCGGTTTTTCACACCGGAGCAACGGTATCTTCTATACAAGACACAAATCCGTTCCGGCGTAGAATACTGTTCTCATCTCGACGTACAGGCCGTATTATTAGGACTCCTCAAGTTACCAACGCTCTCGAACCGTTACAATTACGTCGAGAAGCCTCTTTGGCAGTTTTCGGAACACTCACCATGGTAGAGGCGGTACCTCTACCATGGTGAGTGTTCTGATGAGCTCCACCAACTAGTTCCATCCTCTCCTTTCCTATACAGAACAATACGTACAAGGCTGAGATGTCACCCTCATACCGTGCTTTTTGCCGCTCAATAAAGACCTAGAATTCTTTAGCAGCCCACGTGATTTCTTCCTCCTACTACAGTCCCGGGTCCTTGCGGGGCGTGAAAAAGCATTTGATAAGGCCGTCAAGTTGAGGGCCACCATTATGGCACTGTCGGTGTATGTAATGGGGACCTCCTTCCGGAGGTGAGGTGAAGTCATATTATTGACGTAACTGTCGGTTACGTCAATATGACTTCTACTAAAAGAAAAAAAGTTTATTTGCAATATTCTATTATGTTTATAGTGATTTAACAAAGGAGAAACAAGTGTTATTCAGTTTTTCATCATTCCCTTTAACATATCGTCATTACCATTATAGAAAAATCATTACCATGCTATAGACGTCATTACCATTTCAATTAAATAACTTTGAAGATCAATAACTTCTGATTCTCTTGTTGGATTTTAGTGCCTCCAATAGTTTTGTAAAGTTTATTAAAAAACCTTTAAATATAATGCGTTTGACACGCATTTCCGACAAGTTTCAAAAAAAGTTCAAAATAAATAAGAAAGAATCAAAACGGCGGATTCACCCTGTCAATCATAGTCTCTTCTATTGTATCCATGGGCTAATTTTAGAATGGTAACAACCCGTTTTTTTGTACAATTTTACGCAGATCATGGGTGGTAGGGTAACTGGTAAAGAACTATTTAAGCTACACCGTATTCAAAATAGACGCACGGAAAAAGATAGTATTTTTCGTCTTCAGTCCTTTTACTCTTCAGTTCTTGGAAATTTCATTACCATAAATATTATATAGTTTTAATTTTAATATTCAATATATATTCTTGACATTCAATTGAATACAAAGAATATTCACCCTAATTCTAATTTATTAAAATACCGATAAAATACAAATTTTACTAATTAATTTGGTGGTTATTACATGAATTATTAATTGGTCAATTTTATTTACCTTTCTTCAGCTAATATTATAATCTGTATCATAGCTGCGTTTCACAAACGGAACACGTACAAACGTTTTAGTATAAATTAAATTCTTCTATGGTTTTGACCTTTTACTGATTCGTATAATATAATTAAAATAATTATTTCCTATTTTGTGATAATCGAAACGACTACTGAGTCAAATCACCTTATAAAAATATAAAAAGTACTGATATTGACCAGTTGAACATTTCTATCTCCATCTATTTTCAGATGTAGGTACTTTTGTATGAGTGTAGCGTTTTCGCAGCAAATCAGTGATGTTAATCTTTTAGTTACAAATTTTGTAAATTGATCACTTCACGTAGTGATAAAAGTCGCATATACGTTTGATTAGTCTTGTGAAAGTGCAACTACCTAAAATAATCTTGTGTATAGCGTTAAAATGCGTCCAGTTTTAGAGTCGAAACGGATGGTGAGCGATGGCGAGAATACGGTGATAGATTTTTGGTGTTAAATTTTGCTCCGTGTCATCACCGCTTTAGTTTCCGATTACGTCTAGGACAGACGATAACTGTTATAATTCACTGTTTTCCGTGTTATAAAACGCTAATCATTAAAAATCTGTCGCGATTATTGTTAGAAAATAAATTGTCATTGACTGACCGGCTGATATTACACGAGGCTTGTATGTATATGCGACTTCTGCCTTCTGCTATTCGTGACACGCCTCAGAAAATAAATCTAAATTTGTGAATCGAATTATTCTTTTCTGTATTTGTGTCATTTTAGTGATAGAGACGGTTTTAAATTACGTAACTGTTGTGGAATCTTGAAGTGTATAAAGAATGGCCTGAGTGTGACCACTCCATTACCGTCATGTGTGACGAAGGAATGTTTGTTTAGGCTCTAATATTGTGCATCTTACGGATAGTGCGCGTTCAACTCGTGGACTGGGCCAGATCATGACTCTGCTTGAATCAAAACAGTTTTCGCATTGATCGTCGTCTACCTATCGTCATTTGGGACACTTTTATTTTATCAAAATGTCTTCGGGAACTTTTGTGGACAGAATTGACCCCTTCGCGAAGCGGTCGCTGAAGAAAAAGACCAAGAAGTCTCAGGGCTCTTCCCGATACCGCAATACGCAAGATGTTGAACTGCAGGCACTGCCCTTGCTTAAAGGTGGGTCCACTTAATTTTATTAAAAAATATACATACGACACGTCTTCTGATTTCATTGCAGCATTAAGCATATTAAGTACCAAATTGTATTGTTATCAGTATTTATTTCATTACCTTTTGTGGTTCATTGAACCTTTACCTTGATTTGTATTGCTATTGTGCAAATAGGTTAGGATTTGCTAATTATTGTTTATGTTCTAATAAAAACATCCAGATATTTTAATACACCAATGTAGTTTCAAACCATTCACAGTAACCAAAAATAACAATTGCAAAGAACTGAATGTAATAAAATCAGATAAAAATATTGCTACAGCAGTGGCTGTACAAGGTATTATCAATTTATTGACTTTGTTTACCTGACTTAGCTCTATTAGATTGGGAGGCACAAAGTTAAACATGCTACAGCTAATGGAATGAAATCTTTTGTGTGTGCATGTGCTACAGATTAAATTATATCAATGTTCTAGTAATAATAATAATACTTAAGAAAGTGGAGTCAAGGTCTAATGGGCTTGATTCCACTTTCATTCATGATTGATTTATCCATCATCATCAATAATGAACTTAGCATCACAAATTCAATAATTAAAGAAAGTGGGATGACATGGTCTGGATACCATTTTATTTAAATTATTGAATTCTGGGATAGACATATTCTCTCCAACAATAAAGAATTCATCTTTATTAGGTCTTGGTTAATTATTTTTTATAACAGTTGGTGTTTTTTAATAAGTATAATATTTTAAGTATAATATTGTACACTAATGTGTCACCAAATTATGTACACACATTTATTTCATTATTCAGTAATTCATTAATCTAAATTCTTGCCAGCAAGTCATATTTATATAAATGATTACTTATTTAATAGCAAAGGAATCTGGTCTACTAGAAATTTGTAGATTGGAGTCTTAGATTGGAGAACAAATCATAACAGTTAACTTTATTTGCATTTTGATTCTTGGTAAGGAATATAATCCCAAATTAGTACCTTGTTTAATGAACTTGTTACTGTGGCTATTTACTTAAAGGAATTTCCTATAATAAATATTACATTAATATGAGAACCTTATAATATTATTTGACATTAGGTAGTAATTGTTTACTGGATACCCACTAATATACATAAAATATGTGGATCTATCTATCAAACAATGAAGAAATTATAGTTATCTTCAAAGAATTATACTCTAAATCTAATTACTTGTCATAATCAAGTTTAGTCTCCTTAAGTAAAGATTTTTTTTTCAGATGTGCCGAGTAGTGAGCAGGAGGAGCTATTTATTCGCAAGCTGCGACAGTGCTGTGTAGCTTTTGACTTCATGGATCCTGTTGCTGACTTGAAGGGGAAGGAGATAAAGCGTGCCACTCTTAATGAACTTGTCGAGTACATCACTGGAGGCCGTGGAGTGCTCACTGAACCTGTGTATCCAGAGATTATTAAAATGGTATGGATTCTTTCCTGTAAAATATCTGTCTATATTATTATAAAATTTTTCCTAATTAGTTGCCTGTACATAGAGGTATTTTGAAAGAAATACTTGGATTATGTTAAGTGAATGATTCTAAAGACAGTATAGTTTTTCAAATTCTTTTATCTGTTTGTACATGTGGATGCAAAGACTACTGAAAGGTTTTTAATGGGGTTTATTTAATAGGAGGTTTTGGTCAGACTTAAAATCTGGCATTAATGATTCCAATTGGAGATGTAGATCCAATGGGAGACTATGACTAAAAACAACAAGCGACCTCTGTGCGAGCAAAGCTGCAGCATCAGATAGTAAAAAATAAATGCCTGACATCTACAATAGTCACTTTATACATTGAAATTAATTTACTGTAACTATTTGTGTACATACAAGGAAATAATTTGTAAATACAGTTTCATTGTTATCAACTTAGTCTTAACATTGGTAACATTCCAAGCTTACTCAAGCCTGGGGTGAGCTTTCTTACTTTCCATGCCCCACTTCTCTCCATTTTCGGCATTTCGGGTAGTGAGGCCATAGGCATGCATGTCATCTTTTACTACATCAAGCCAGCATATCTGACATCACGCGAATGAAGGCAGCCGCCGATACAAGAGTTCCTCCATTCGTGTGACTTCGCGCATCATATTTATTTTCGCGACACGCTTTTGCTTGCATCGTCTCGGTACTGGCATGCTTCACACGTATATAAAAGGAAGGAGTGAAGGGGATTTATAAAATAGCATTTATATATTTTATTGATAGTAAATCAAATATTCATCATTTTCCCTTCTAAATTGAAAAAATAACTATGATATAAAACTATATTTAATTATAACTAGGTATAATGCGGGTTATAAATAAATCGAAAGTGGCTAAAAGCTTCAGTGTTTACACTTGTTATAAAGCAATATACAGTCAATGTGTGATGAGTTTTCCTTCTAGCAATTGTTTTGATTTCATTCAGCTCTTCATTATTGGGCCTAGTGTTGAAATATTTTTCTATGAACATTCTAAATGAGGCCTAGGATGTTGAGCAACATTTAATTAGATTGATTAATTTGGAAATTAAAATTAGTGTTTTGTATTTGTATTGTTTTTATAAGTTTGTGCAGGTGTAAGTGAAAGGCAGTAGACAAAGATGATGTTTGGCCCCGATAGCAGATAGTCTTTAATGTAGGGCCCACAAAAGTTTCTATGAAACAACCTGGGTGATCTATTAGGTGTTCCACAGGTACAAATCATGAACTATAGTCAGAGGCAGATGGTGGGCTTGAGTCAAACTCAAAGCCACATAATTCACTAACTTAAACAATTTAATTCAATACGAACTAAAACCTTAGTGTTTATTATTATTATCATTATTGCTTCCCACAGAGACCAGTGACCGGGCGGATGATCTACCCGTCTTATCCTTTTGGGAGGAAAACTTCCGCCCTTACGTTACGTCACAATAGCAGCACCCTTCACGTCAGTAACGTTACCCTTTATGTCATCAGCTTGTGACAAAACTGATGACACAACCTTATGGATGGAGAGTCACTTTTCGTCCTTATCTCGTATTCGTCGACCCGTTATTAGTGCTTTTGCTGCAGGTCGTCATGTTTCATAGTTGTGTACTTCCTCACAGCCCCAAAATATCCACTGATACTGCACATTTGCTATTGACCAGACATTGATCTGTGTCAGATGGAAACTGCTGTCTTGCCCAGAAATGCTACTGTGCCTAACCTTTATATATGGTTTTTTAGTTCTCATTTCTTTTTCCTTGTGGCCCCATTTTTTTCCTTTTATGATTCGGATTGTTGTATGCAGAAAATAAAGTGTAAACATTTACACAATGCAATAATATGCACAATTATTGAATTTCTTCCTGTACTTGAAAAAGATTACATATTAACTTAAATAAAAAACAGACAACTGACATCAACAAGCCTAAATATTTATAATGTAAAATCCCACCCCCCTCCATGAATACATACAGAAACATGAAGGTTTCTGGATAGATGTATGGAGGTTTGTTACTTTTATTACGCAAAAACGACTGAATGGATCTGGATGAAATTTGGCACGGAGGTAGATATGGTCTGGAATAACACATAGGTTACTTTTATCTCGGTTTTGGGTTACCGTAGGTCGCGCGAACGAAAAAATATTGGTCTTCCTGTTTTAAGAATAACGCGTCCTTTGGGTGGGGCGTTAAAACATTTAAACGACTCTGTTGAACTAAAGACTACCATTTTAGAATTGATCGTGTGTAGATTGATGACCTTTGCTTTCCTCACCCAAGTTTACCATCAGGCGAGACGGGGTGTGTATGGGTGTAGTTAATTTGATGGACCAAACAATAGAAAAAGCTAACTACTCAGTAACATTTCTATTGGCATTTGGTTTGTCCACCTGCATAAGAAGCATCAGCAACATGCAACATCTGAAAACTAATCACAATCACCACAATGCACGTACGTCGTGGCCCGCTGGCCGCTGGCCCGCTCTTTGGTTTATTTGGCCTTTACCTGACCTATCTGACCCTCAACACTGGGAGGAGTCTTCGCCAGAGCTTCCTTCGTTAATCAGCAGGTGTTTCAGCTTGCAGGTGAGGTTGGCTTGAGCCCCAAGATGTTGGTGGGCCCCATGTACCCTGTGGTATATATTTTCACGGCAGGCATTACAATTTTGGACCTGTTTCATGTGTCATGTTGCTATTGTAAGCTGATAATTTTCTTCTGACTAATTTGAGAATTATGGTACATAATCAGAAAAGTAAGATAGTAAAAACATTCATGGTACAGCCATTTTAGGTTCATTTAGGCCAACTTTCCAAGTAGGTTTGGGCTGTACTGATTTAAATCAATGTGTATAGGTCGCTGATAAATACAGTATGCCATTCAATAGAAGAAAGATATGGCAGACAAACATACGGCCCACCTGCTGGAAAGCGGTCACCATGGCCTATGGACGTGTGGAACACCAGGGGCGTTACAGTCGCGCTGCCGACCCTGTAAAAACCTAATGCCCTTCTTGAAAAGCCCCATATTGTAAACGCTAAGGAAACCCACAGGAGTGTTTTTCTACACACGTCTTAGATTGTCACCCCAATTTTTAAGTGTAGGTACAGTAAGAGAGAAACCGCTTTTTTCGTCTTCAACCTATTAATTACAAATATTCTGTGACACATACAGATTTCTACAAAACTATGCTTACGTATGGTTCTAGAATCTGTATAAAATAAACATAGAATGCAAATAAATGTATTCATGCATTACGAAAATGATCACTTGTTGGAATTCAAACTGCGACCCCTGAATTATTGATCTTTGATATTATTAAGCCTTTGAAATGATTAATATGATTTTATGTTGTCATATTTGTAACAAGTATTTGGTCATTAATGTAATAATGAATAATAATAAGGATAATACTGTAATCACATTGAGTGAAGTACAGATGTGATCACAGTTCTAATTATTGTAATGTATTAGTTGAGAATGTTTATCAAAGGTCTACATTATAAGCTTATTGGATGGGGTAAATTCAACTATTTTTAATTCAAATACATAATTGGCTATTATTCTGGATTCATAAGATGTTAACAGCGCTGCTGCTACTAATCATTGACGATACGATCAGCGCGCTACAAACTAGCGACGGGTTTGTCTATTTTCAATACAACCAGGAGTGAGAAAGGTCCGAATCAGGACGAGTACTGCCATCTCTTGATCTGTCTGATAGAGGACCATGCCGGGTCGAGCTTGTAAAGTGTCGCCTGCCTACATAAGTATGGATCTAAAGACGATTGTTATAAGTAGACCTAGGAGGGGTGGGGCGTAGGGGTTCAAGCGCCCTAAAATGATCGATAGATTTTTTAAGGCTTTTTTAGAAAAATGACGTACAGAAAAGAGTTTACGACCAAAGCTTTCAGTTCTTAACCGTTTTGATTTGTAGTAGTAGGTATTTCTAATGAAATTTGCCAAAAATGTGTTCTTTCTTCTGATATTTAGAGCGATTACTTAAACTTTATACTGACAACATTAAACATAATGTGTTTCTTTGTCATTGTAGATATCCGCCAACTTATTCCGCACTCTACCGCCAAGTGAAAATCCTGACTTTGATCCTGAAGAAGATGATCCGACCCTGGAGGCCTCGTGGCCACATCTTCAACTAGTCTACGAATTCTTCCTGCGCTTCCTGGAATCAACCGACTTTCAGCCCACCATTGGCAAGAAGGTCATTGATCAAAAATTTGTACTGCAGGTAAATATTTGACATTTTTGTTTTGCTTTATTTTCAACTAACAATTCTGACAATAGATGCATATTTATACTTATTAATATATCTACAAAGGTTTTTGCCATTAGCAATTTAGACTTTAAAAAATCTCTATCTATCTCATTTTCTGTAATTTCCCTCATGGTACATACTTCCTAAACCTTTATCATGCATATTAAAATATATAATCGGTGATTATTATAGAACTGTATATTACTGGTGGTCTACTTTGGAGATAAAAAATAATAATTTGGTTATGTTAAATGAAATATCTATGTACATAATATTATTTATTACGAGCACAATTTCTTTTTGGCATTCTTGTTTGTTTGCTAAAACTACAGAATGGATTTGACCAAAAACGTTAACCGGATTTTTGAGGGACACAATGATATCTCCCGTCCGAATTGAGCTGTCCGTCAGGAGTAATAACTCCGCCCTACAGAAGACCGCGGCCATAATAGCATCTCACGAGGACACGATAAAGGTCAATGTCCACTGAAAGAGCAGCGGTCGGCAGCGCCTTTTTGAGGCAAAATATTACAAACCATTTTGAATTCTATCTAAGTGAGTTAAACGTTATAGTCGTGCAAAGGCGGGGCACCGCGGCGATGGGAGATTTCACGAACCTTCTCGCAACCACTTTTAGTAACAAATTTCGGCCACTGCCAGTAATTTTTGTGAGAATTGACCCTGTGTTTACGCCGGGCTAAAAACTTACGCTCTCCGACATCAGACTGTAGGTAAACTATGAGCAGGTTCCCTAGCCTGGTTGAATTACCACAACAGTTTTTTCCCATTTGTTCCATGAAGATAGGTGATTCTTATTGCGTATTTTTTATTTATATTAATTAAGAATAAAAATATAGGTACAATACGCCATGAGCATCACCTATCTCTATGGCTAACAGAAATTACCAACTTGGTAACTATAACAACGAACAAAAGTATGTGTGGGGTTGCAGATGTGAAAATGTGTTTTCACAGCTGTTTTCAGATTTCAGTGTTTTAACCTTCAATCTTCATTAGAGAAGAAAATGAACACACGACTGTTACCCAACGCAGTCGGCAAAGTGGTTGTCAAAGTTCTCATGACATGACTTTTAAGCAATTCTTTCCAGTACCTACAAGACGAGTCTTACACTAATACTAGTCTACTATTCCTATTCCATGCCATGCCATGGCACTAACCTGCAATACTGTCCTGCAAAGGTTTTGTAACATAGAATTCTAAAGGAAAGGAATAATAAATACTATTAAATAAGTGAAGTAACATAACATTCCTTCAAAGTATGTTTCTAATACAAAATTACATACTACAGTTTAATTTATTGCATATCTGATCTGATAAGGTTATCTAAATACCTGAATAAAGAATTGAAATTCGAGCGAAGTTGGTAAGCTGGCTTTAGTCAGACGAGCTGGCATCCAACTTTTAAATAAAATGGCTATATTCTAATAATAATTTCCCATAAACTGTTCATACATAATTTAATACATATTAATTTACTATCTGTTGCACGCGGCTCCGCCCGCGTGGACGTCGATTTTCGCGTTTTTTTACTATATCGTCATTTCTAATAAGCCGATTGTGATCAAATATGCATAAGATTTTGAGTTTAACCAATACCTTTCTAATAAAAAAACTCGCATCAAAATCCGTTCGGTATTTTTTACGTCCATCGCGACAGCGATCTACTAGCGTCTTGCTTAGACTAAAAATTTGCCGTATGTTTGGTTGTATTTGGTTAACTTTGTTTTGGCATCTATTACATTCATAAAGTCCCCTAATATTTTACTTTCTCATATAAATCTTCAATGTACAGACATCGATCAGTTACAGATTTATTATAATATATGTATATAGATATAGCAATTCATTTTGAAATTTGTTGTCAAGCTTTTAGATTTGTTCGATTCCGAAGACCCTCGAGAGCGTGACTTCTTAAAAACGGTGCTTCATCGCATCTACGGCAAGTTCTTGGGACTACGAGCCTTTATACGAAAGCAGATTAACAACATATTTCTACGATTTGTTTATGAAACAGAACATTTTAACGGTGTGGGCGAACTGTTGGAAATATTGGGCAGGTCAGCTAGTACTTTTTATAACTCGATTTTATAATTGTTAAACATATTAAAATTTCTACAATAATATATCATGTAGTACATTTATGTACAATGCAGTAATTTGTGTCCATTAATATTTCAGTATAATCAACGGTTTTGCACTTCCGCTGAAGAGTGAGCACAAACAATTTCTAGTGAAAGTGCTGCTGCCACTCCATAAGGTGAAGTGTCTCTCACTTTACCACGCACAGCTCGCCTACTGCGTAGTTCAATTCCTTGAAAAGGATGCCACCCTCACGGAACACGTTGTCCGTGGTCTACTCAAGTTTTGGCCCAAAACATGTTCGCAAAAAGAGGTTCGTAGTATCAGCTTTAATTGGTAATTAATAATAATGGCATGAAACAATAGTTTTATTATTCTTAAGTGTTTGTGGCGAGTAATAAAGTTTCTTTTTACTTTAAGGTCATGTTCTTGGGTGAAATTGAGGAGATTTTGGACGTAATTGAGCCAGCTCAATTTGTCAAAATACAGGAACCGTTGTTCAGGCAAATAGCTAAATGTGTATCCAGTCCACACTTTCAAGTAAGTTTCACTTTTGTAGCGATTTACCTCCCAAAGTATTTTTAAAGGCATGATTTGTTGCATATCGGAACGGCGTTTCTTTTCTTGTTACTGCCCTACTAGTGGACGTCCAATGGACGCAATCAAAATAATGATTGATTATCATGTTGCACACGCGCTTGTATGTCCCCGAAACGGTACGACGCAACATTTTATGCGTTTGACAACTTTATGTTTTTGCGTAATATAGAGTCAATAGTGTCAACTGAACACGGGGATTAAAAGATTAAAACATGGTAGACTGTTGAAAGTATAAGGATTTAAGAGTATAAAAGTAACAGTTTGAGAGGTCAGGAATGAGCAAATTCGTTAATGTATCACCCTCAAGCACATTCCCAACTCAATTGGGTTCAGCTTTTTCTGTCTAACTACAAAGCTGCGAACATCAATGTTTTCCATGAAGCGGCATTTCTCGCCGTCTGACTGTCTGATCTCCCAAGCCCGAGAGGAGAGCCTGCGTCAGACCCTGTTCGTAACTGATAAACATAAATATTGTTTTACAGGTGGCAGAAAGAGCACTTTATTTTTGGAACAACGAATATATAATGTCATTGATGGAAGAAAATAACCACGTGATTATGCCTATAATGTTCCCCGCGTTGTATCGAATCAGCAAGGAGCACTGGAATCAAACTATAGTAGCACTCGTCTACAACGTGCTCAAGACGTTCATGGAGATGAATTCCAAGCTCTTCGACGAGCTCACTGCTAGCTATAAGGCGGAAAGGCAGAAGTGAGTACATTTGTATAGTTGCAGTTGGGAGATAATGGACCTATCCATCGAATACACTTTATTTATACAACTTAGGTGGCAGACAAGCACATGACCCACCTGATAGGAAGCGGTCACGGTGGCCTATGAACGTGTGCAACACCAGGGGCGTCACAATGACGCTGCCGACCCTGGAGGGGAGTTTCCCCTTCAGGCTAAGTCACTACTTTACAGAACATTTATTTAGTCTGTCTTACACAAAACTTGCCGTAACTTCTTCTTTATTTTTTAGAGGAATGATTCTTTTACATGAACATTTAAAGCATAATATTAACGACGAAAATACAGAAAAAGTGACACAGTTCAATAACTTTATTGTATGCATTACTCGGGATACTAATTTAATATGTTGATCATTTAACTTACCTATGTTAGTGTTGCATTGTGTATTTCTTCATTGCACAAATTAAAATTGATTGCGCAAATTTTGTATGTCATCAGTGGCAGCACATGAGATCACAGTATCTTTGAAAATTTTACACATCCTATCCTATGTTCACATAAAGTAAAATTAAATGGAATTGAATTAAAGTGAGATATAGAGCATAAATTGTACTTGTGGATTTAGTAAAAGAACACTTCTGCAATTGATATATTTTAACAATAAATTTATTGGAATTAGTTAGAAAAAAATAATTGTTAACATATCAAAAGAGAAGTTAGTAGGGCTTGTGTAGGGTCTTCGCCACTGTTCAGTAGGTAGTATCATGACCGGCAAACAACTTTGCAATGTACTCTAGCTGCGCAGAAATCGTATTTAGGTAAAAAATAGTTTTCTAGTTGGTCCAAATAGTGCACATGCGTGAAGTTTGTCAGTAAGCAGTCGTGGTGAGCAGTATGTAAGGGCGTGGTGTGCGTGTTGCAGAGAGAAGAAGCGCGAGAAGGAGCGCGACGAGCTGTGGAAGCGGCTGGGCGAGCTGGAGATCAGCCACAAGCGGCAGGGCGGCGGCCCGCTCGCCAAGTGATGCACTCGACAACCTCCATCCACGACCTAGAATAATGCGATTGAATTTGTTTTCAGCTATGTATTGATATTTTCTATTCGATTACATTTTTGTTAATGACGTTATTAATTTTTAATACCTCTAACGGTTGGTCGTCCGGATACAGTTGCGCCGTGTCTTTGTGGATTCGGTTCGCTCTCGGTCCGTCGGGCCGCACCGCGCCGCTAGTGGCGCCCTGCGGCGCGACTCGCGTTCGGTGTCGCTACAAATTACTAATAGTGCTAAATGTTAATATGTCCGCATCCCCCTACGCGATACTGTCATAATGATTATTACTATTTTATATACGTTTACATAGGTCTCTAGTTTACTTTAGGATTTTTTAATATTGTTAAATTGTTTAAATAAGTTAAAGTTGTATGTATTATTGATGCATGATCGATTGTAACGCATTTCGGATCACCGATAAATGTATTAATCGGGCACCCAGCTTTGGCTGAATATGATTGTACAAAATGAATAAGAAAAATTAAAAATGTAATTTGTTTAGTGTACGCGGGCCGGCGCGGCCGCCGGGCCCCCGGGCCTAGGCTCGCCGTGTCGGCCCGCGCCCGTAGATCGTTGTATGAAATTTTCATTTAAATTAGATGCTCGATTCAATAATGTAATTTCGTCGTACTATCATTTTGTATAGTTACATAGTGTAAATAGGCATTTATTTATTATAAATTTATAGCAGTGTGATTTCTATACATAGCTGCGGGAGTGGAACACTAATTGGGCAAAATCGGTCTGAGCGAACTGAAGACTATTCATGTATCATGCATACAGCTCGGTAAAACTTGAACGTTAATTTGGATTATATTGGAGTAGAACAATGCTAAAAGTAGATATAATAATTTGTAAGGGAATAGTCATTAATTTGTATGATATTATTGTAGCAATTAATTTTTTCTATCATCACTTTGTAGAGTGTCGCGCGCTGCGGCCCGCCGCAGCCGCGCCTCTGTATATACCGATACGCGCCGAGACTTGCGTGTGTATGTATGTACACTGTGGAGATGTTTGTTATGTAAAATGTATTAACATTGCAAAAATTATATATGATCTTATATAAATTACTATTATAGAACACAGTATGGAAATAAAAAAGTTGACTCACATGAATTGAATTCTTTAAGTAAACATAAATGTAAGCGTAGGCGCCCCGCGGCGGTTAGTATTAAGCGCCGGCCTCGCTCGCCCGTCGCCTCACCTACTGTCCTCAGGAGATACCGTTCCCCTAGTGATTACTCAGTTGCGCAAACTACATTGGAAATACACAAGAAATTTTCACATTACCCAGTTTTTCATTTCTAAACGAGGCCCAAACATAAATCTCTTTAAAAGATCTTTTCGTGTTTTGCATATAGTAAAACCTAACGACCTTAAACGAATGCCTTGGTAAGTAACCTTCAATGAACCATTGCCATTAGTCATTGAACATGAAATACTGTACAGTACATTGAACTTTTAGGTGGGATCAATATATTTAACTACGCCACTAACTCAAGTTCAAGTTAGCACATCTCCATGACTACCGTGGTACAAATATATCGGTAGGACAAGGGCTTGCTTCTTTCAAATATTTCAGTCCACTTTCCGACACAGTCTGAAAACATTTATCCAAATAGTATTTTTGAACAAAAAATCTCATTTAATAATTTTGACGTCTAATAATTTTAAAAGATCACGATGAGGCTCACTGGTTCCCGTACTTATTATAGACCTTCCCCACCTAAAATGCCACCTGGTTTAGTGGAGTTAATGGAAGGATTAACAAGGGAAGTGCTTAAACATAATCCTAGTGACGTATATGGATTCTGTGCCAGCCACATGCATCAATTACTGGATAAGAGAGATGGCCCCTGTAAGTTTGATATCTTGTCACGCCAAATACCATGTGAATTAAAAATGTTTGAAATAGCCTACGCCCAAAAATATGAGTAATAGGGAAACAGCCTAATTTTGGCCTAGCATTGGGTGTGAAATGTCTTTAGATAGGTATTTAGGATAATTTACCACCACCCAGAACAATAATAATTCAAGCTTAAATTAATGAGACAGCCAGTTTTTTCGAGTTAATACAAGACCTATGATGAAAATATCAGTTTTGTCTAGTGCTGAGAGATGGCTCCTGCACAATTCCCTAAAATTAAGCCAATGTTAAGTTAAAATATGATGACATGTCGGCAGTCAAGCAAAAAACCGTAACAATTCATTATTAACATTTTTCTGTTATGTAAATGTTAAGATTTAAATTCAATTTCGAATGTCGTAATAATTTCGTCTTGATCATCTTGTAGCAATTTGAAATGAATATCATTTCTACGTTTCAGATTAGGTTTTAGGGACTACCGGTACTGTACGCAATAATCTGAGGCAAATTACAACTTTTTCTAGTTATGTAGGTACCTATTGACTGACGTTATAGTGTTGAATACGAAGAAAAATCAGGTGCGATTATTGTTACAAATATTTCTAGAATCATTTTTGTAACAAAAAAATGCACGCTTTCATCAGACGTTAAAGTCTAGAAAACTAAAACGGTTCTGAAATAAAAAGAAACATAGGTAGGTACGAAATCTCAACATGCTTAATTTACAAAAAATAAAAAGATATTAATAAACTTACAGCTGCAGTCAAGAAATCTTTACCGTTAGCAGAAAAAATTGCCAGGGTCCAAGAAAAGGTAAGACTAAAGGCAGAAATTCGAAGACAAGAATATGATAAGAATACAAAAGATGATAAGGCCTTAAATAACGAGGTCAAGAATCTACAAGCAACGGAGCAAGTACCGCACTCACCAGCAGCTTTACCTGACAGCGTTGGCACTGTTCTTACTACAGAGGCATTAAAATCGTCTTTACATGAGGCTGCTCAAAATATTATCAAAACTCCGGTTCACCAAAGTCAGTCATTGGGAAATTTGGCGGAAATGGAAATCTCACAGCCTAGTTTAGAAGAATCTAAACCAGAAGACAATGTTTCAGAAAGTAAGGGTCATGAAAAAGGTATTATAAAAACGAATGATGATTATAAAAAAGAAGAAAAATGTGAAAGTGTCGCCGTAATGGAATCTAATTTTGAGCAAATTGAAAATATAATCGTGAACGATATTTCTTCAAATGAGGAACCACGCACTGAAACTGTTAATAAGGAATTGATCGATGATATTATCTCTGACATCTCTAAATCGCCTGATGTTACGGACCGCCAAAATGAATATCAGCAAGCTGAACTAATTACCAATAACGTGCAGGCCGACTTCTTTGATATCATTATTAAAGATAATGAAAAAGTAGTGGAAAATAATTCTGAAGTAATAGTCGCAGATTACGGGACAGTTAATACAACTGTTGAAATTGAGGATAACTTATCTGAATCTTCATCTGACGCTCTAAAAAAATTGGGTAATATTGAAAACGCTAGAATTGAAGATGTACAAGCATCTAGCGAAGTCGGAAACATTTGTAATCACGACCCAACTATTAATAGTGTGAAACAATTTCAACGTCCTGTAAAAGATGAGCTATTGCCACGTGTAGAGGATGTACAACAATTTAATGATGCTCAAACTGCTCGAAGTGATATTCCGAAATCAGACAGTGATAGAGATGTCCACAATTTAAATGATACTCTAGGTGCTCTACAATCCGATAATACTGATACTAAAGATTTTCTATCGCAAAATCGTTCTGAAATTTCGCAGGAGTCTTGTTCAGAAAATGATACCCAACCCAAATGTGATGGTTTACCACCAGTTAGTACTACAAAAAATGATGCCTTCAACAAGCAAGAAAATATTGAAAGTACACGTTTAAATGACACCAAGGAAATAAAAACACCTGTTTTAGAAACGGGCTCTTACGTTGATTTCCAAGCAGCTGGTGTTGACAGTGATATCCCGACTCTGGTAACCGAGAATTCAGGCAATAATACACATGAAATCAAGGTTTCAGAAAATAATACTTTACAAACAGTCACCTCGCTTCAAAATACGACCGAAGTGCATAAAGATGTTGACGATGTAAATACTTCAACATATGAAGTGGAATTGATTAATGTAGACACTACTCAAGGTGAAATTGTACCTAATATGAGTGAAAAAAATACCGAGAATCAAGGAACCAATAATATGGATTTAGAAACAGCTGCCATTACCATTCAAAAGGTCTTCCGCAATTTTCTTTTTAAGAGTCGAGGCTCTACTTTTGAAGACTCGGCTAATGATGAAGGTAACTTCTTGGACGAAGATGACAAAAATAAGGTAAAATATTTTCATAAACGTACATAATAGTTCTAAAAAATGCTATGTAACAAACTAGTAAAAAATTTTCTTCCAGGAAGAATGTGACTTTTCAATTGCAAACGCTTTAAACATAGATAGAAGGGCACATGGTATTACTAGAATGGATACAGTGTTGCAAACAGTTAATGAAGAAAAGTCACTTTCGTTGTCTACCGACGATTCTTCTACATTATCTAGTGCTGCTACAATAATTCAAGCTCATGTAAGGGGATTTTTAGTTCGGAATAAATTGAATTCTAATAAAACTGTATCTACTAATTCTTTAGCTGCTAGTAATTCAAATGAACCATCCATTACTTCGATAGAAGCGAATAATGGAAGCGATCTAAATAAGAATAAAACCATTTTAAATATTCACATTGTTCCCGAAGGGGAAAACTATTTGAGTAGAGATGAAAGTTTAATTACCTCAATGGATTTGTCTCTAGATAGTAGCCCTCCTTCTTCTATTAACCTGCACCCTTTAGGTTACGACAAAAGTGAACGAAGAAAACAGTTGAAGAGAGAAGATGCTATACAATCTGTTTCACCACCAAGTAATAATAGTGGAAAATTGAGCGAAGATTTCGATTCAGTAAAAGAATTACCACTGAATGATCATCATGACGAACATACATTAGGTGACAATATAACTGCTAATGGACATTTAGCAATAGAAAATGGTCACATAGAAACATCCATTAAAAATGGTTCATTGGAAACTATTTCAAAAGGAAACGAAATGGTAGATAATAATGAAAACAATGCTAATGATCCACAAACGCATTTGAAAATTAAAAGGCAATCCTTAAGTAAAATGAGTTCTGACGAAATGGATGTTGTAACACCTTATATGTCTCATGAGGACTTGACAAGTTCCAATTTAATGCATTCAGGGGAGTTTCATGATGCCGTACTTCCAACAAGGGTGTCACGTAGTGACACTTCAGTCGTCAGTGGTGAGTGAAGACATCTATTATCAGGTGATAATTATTTCCGTAATATCAAGGCCATCGCATGTACTGCTATTCGGTAACTCGTCGCCGCTTGTTTTATACTATCATGTAGAAAATGAACTTGGCAAACACAATAGCAAAATTGCTCGCGGGTAGATCCCATAAATAATTATAAAATTGTAGATAAAATCAAAATAAAAATTGTATTGAAGTAGACAAAATAGTTTTTACTTCCATAACTAGGATTGTAGATATCGATGGATAAGATCATTATTTACAATATATTTTATGTAATTAGTTTTATACCATATATAGTAGGTAGTTATTTTTGTTTTAAACCACACCGTATGATTTTCTATTATATAATGAAGTAAATTCGATGGACTTGTAAATATGCTATATGCCTAATAGGCCACTGATATAATGCAGAGCTGTTTGAAGCTAAAAAGGCTTTACGATATTGTAATAAATAGATAGTGTTGTTTTTAAATTTTAATTATTATAATTTTCTTTTCAGAGTTCAAGAATGTACTGGTGTATTTTTTGCTTTGGAATCATACATGTTAATAGTTAAATGAATATAATTATATTTATTATTATCAATCACTGTTAATCATTATGAAAAGTAAATAAAAAGCACGTTGATAATTAAACACCTTTTAATTCCATTTATGGGCACACTCACATATTGCGGGTGTTTCATTAACGTCTTTTTTTATTTAGGACACGTCAAAATGACATTACCTCGCCTGATGGTTAGCTTTAGGTACGTGTTTGATATCAAAAACAAGCTACCATGAAGTCAAAAAATTATGAGCCTATGCAAATTATTTCGCTAAACATTCTAGTCACACTGCCCGTTTTAGAGCCTATCTCGTCTGTAACTAGAATTATTTTCGTTCCTTATTGGTCTCCAGGCCATCCTCCACGATCATCACAAGTGCAATGAACTTATCCTTTTTTAAGGCAGAAAAAATGTACTTAGCCCATTCGCATACCTACCACGCAGCACGGACAAGCCGCGTGCTTATAGGTATGGGTTTAACCCACTCTCACCACACTAAAACACCGTGTGCCATATACTGCGACTTATTGAGTTGACCGTCAGAAACAGAAATACTACGCACCCATCGATGGAACGCCCAACTGCTGGTAATCGATTGATTTTCTACATACCTACTCAGTTAACCAACAGTTTCTCACATCAAATGAAGTCAAAATTAAAAGCAATACCTATAACGTGCATGAATAAATGATTACCCAAATTGCGTGCAATAACAAGCATTTTATAAGGACTAATAGCTCACATAGGTATAGATATTCTATCTTACGAAGGCGGTTGAACAATAATAGTAGTGTACCTATGAGTATTTTGTAAATACGCGTGCATTTGTCTGCGAAAGTTCATGTCAAGTCAAAAGAAGTTCATGTAGCGGTAGTGGTGCCTAGTTGACCAATAATAAAATTGCAAGTAATTAATTTTTGATAAGTATATAGATCGTAAGTATTTTTATAGATTTATTACCCAACAATAAATAAACTAATAATTTAATAAGTCCAATGCGATTTATTTTTTGGAATACATGATAATAATGGAATTAGGTAGATAGGGAGGAAGGTAGGTAAAGGCCAATTTTAATAATTCTTACGAAAAAAACGACTTCAACTGGATCAAATTGAAATGGAACCACACGGGAAGCGCCAGCTATCAAATTAAAAAAGAAACATCAAAATCGGTTCACCCAATCCAAAGTTTTGAGGTAACAAACAAAAAAATACAGTCGAAGTGAGAACCTCTTCCATTTTTGAAGTCGGGTAAAAATTCATAAATTAATTACATATTTTTTTGCAATTATTAGGAATCTTGACGAATCTGTGTCGCTATCATCATCACTATCATCTTGTAAATTTATGATGAAACCGCACCAAAATCCGTTTATCCGTCGTCGCTAGAGCGATACACGTAAAATCGACGAGTTATTCCCAACGGACCCCGATTATCTGCCCCTCACGGGGTCCGTTGGGAAATGAAGATAATTTCATGTCCAAGGGACCCCTTGCCAAGTACGTGGGGTCCGTTGGGAAAAAGAATTCCCTACGGACCCCCACTCTCTTCCCCCGTTAATAAAAAAAACGAAAACAGAATGTTTTTAATTTCTAACAATCTTTTAAAAAAATATTTGATTCATCAAAATATTAAGACAATCAAATTAGATACTATGAAAACTTAATTACTATTTAATTTTATAAAGACGTTTTTGTTGATGTATTTTCTGTGGTACAACATGGAGTGTTTAGATTGGATAGTTAAAATGAAAAATAGAGGGTAGTTTTTTTTATACTGCCAATGCATTATATAGTCAACTAGCTTACCCGCGCGCGGCTCCGCCCGCGTGAATGTTGGCTTTCGCCACCAAATCTCTTTTAAGCAGAGGGATTGTCCGTACTAAAATATAAAATATAAAATAAAATTAAAATATAAATATAAAAATCTAAATAGTTTTGTACATATATGCTTCGTCAATGGATAAAGGAAGATTTTATACCAGTTTGGTGTATCTTTGGTAGTTTACATAAAACTACAAATTTCTTGGAAGGTTGGCACGCCAAACTTAATAAAGAAATTTCAAAAAAGAATCCAAATTTAATGGATCTGCTTAAGGTTTTAAGTAGCGATGCTAATTTGTATGAATTAAAATGTCAGCAAATGACTGTAAACCCTAAGTCATTAAACCAGAGATCCCAGAAAACAATTGATTACGAGCGTTACATATGTGATTCCCAAATGGCATTTGTAAACGGTGATATTACTGTAGGTCATTTACTTGAAATGCTACGTTAAATAGTAATTAAGTTTTCATAGTATCTAATTTGATTGTCTTATTATTTTGATGAATCAAATATTTTTTTGAAAGATTGTTAGAAATTAAAAACATTTGTTTCTGTTTTTTTTATTAACGGGGGAGGAGAGTGGGGGTCCGTAGGGAATTCTTTTTCCCAACGAACACCACGTACTTGGCAAGGAGGTCCCTTGGACATGAAATTATCTTCATTTCCCAACGGACCCCGTGAGGGGACAGATACTCGGGGTCCGTTGGGAAAATTTCAAATCGACTTAACGAATTTTCCATGCTGACGGTAGTTCTTTATAGATTTTGGCGCGAAGTGAATACACTAGTGATCAGCCGGATCCACACCAAACGATCCAGCGCGCTCCGATCGCGGGCGGCAGGAGCGCGCTCCACAGGAGCGTTTGATGTAGACTTGCCTCGCGCGATTCAAACTGCGCGGCAGGAGCGCTCGCTCCTTGCCGCGAGCGATCCGTCAGTTGTCGGTTTTTGTGAGTAGCACACAGGCGCCTCAGCCTCTCGGCGCGCTCGGTGTAGACGTTTATGTGTGGAGCGCGCGATCACACATAATGGAAAATTTTAAAAGTCGTCGTCTAATATCCCTTTACAAGGAACATACTTAAATGCTTATACTTATGGATCCAAGTAGGTTGTAGGTTGTTGCTGCCACAGCAATTTGGCATCGTTGCTGCACGTGTGACTCCATAGCGACTGAAAGTTTAACTGTGCTATAGGCGGATCAGTCTGGATCGCTTGGAGCGTATCTTTAGGATCGCACGTTTCCAAAATTGGATCGGTCTAACACGATCCACGATCCCGCTCCATGATCCTGGATCGCGGATCGCGGGATCGCCGATCCAAGATGGATCATTTGGTGTGGATCCGGCTATCCGGACCGCGGCACGGGCCCGACTGACCGCTTTTCAGCCTTTACGCACACGAAAGCAGTGTGTCTATTTACGTTTAACTCACTGACCTGTATTATTATTACAGGTCAGTGGTTTAACTACACCGCCTTCCTGAAATACCTATAAATCATATTGATTTATAATTTACGTTATAGTAAGTATCTGGATACTACAAAAAAATGGAATTTAAATATACATACACAATTTGTATGTCGTTACTTATTCGAGAGGATGATGATTGCAAACTATCAGACTGAGGTTTTATAAACTAACATACCTACACAAACAAATCACAAAATACTTTGTATGGTTGTGTATGAGGTCCACCAAGATCTGGCAGTCGCTCCCGTAAGAGCCAAATTATGGAAGGCGGATTTCGGACTGCAGTGCACGCCTTATGCTTGCTTATCACTGACCTGTAATACTTATACAAACAGAAGTTATGCTTTTTGTATGTAGGTATAGGTACTACCCTGGTGGGCGGTGCTGGAGGAAAAAGGTGTAAGCATATAATGTATGTATATATGTACAAAAGTTAAAAAGTAGTATCATAATATTCATTCGAAAACTATACATACAGTTTATCTTTTATGTGTAAATTGAACATCTTTTAAGAATGATCCCTTCATAGCAGGGCTACACGCGAAGGGTTCCTCATGCCGACCTGCTAAAATGCCTATTTGGGAAAGTCCCCTAAGAGTAAATAAAATTTCAAATACCTATACATCTTACTGGTCCTATTGGATATAATTTCCAGTTGGATTGGATATCTGCAGATTCTCTGCTTTCTATACAACATGTTGTAGAATAATTATTTATTTATTAAAATCTAAGGTACACAGTAAGAAAATAAAATTGATATTGAGTTATCCACATTTTGTATTCAATATACCTATATAAATTGACTATGGTGAAGGTGATGACTGTTTTGCATTTGCAGCAAGAATAGCACCAGGTGCTGGATAAGGTCTCATTTGATATAAGGATCCTGATGCAGTTGTATCAACCCCTGTTTTAGCATGTGAGTCCAGACCAGAACTCCAATTCCCTCTTGGTATATCCGAGTATGATGCAGGATCCATGGGGTCTAAGTCATTATCTTTGGTTCTTGGTCTCTTGCTTCTGTGATGCACAGAATCTTTCTCTTTTTCTTTTCTTTCATGTCGTTTTTCTTTGTGGGGTTGTTGTGGTACTTCCTGATCAGATGCCTCACTCTCCTCGTCACTTTCATCTCCTTCTTTCAATAGTCGCTCTTCACGTAAATGTGCCGCACTTTCACTGGGTACGGCTCCGGGATGCGCTGGTGGCATCCAACATACCAAATTATTGTGAACATTCCAAAAGTAGTGTTGCCCATAGCCTTCATCATATACTTCTTCCCATCCAGGTGGTAATGGCCATAATTCTAATGCTTTTTTCTTATTTGCCAAATAAACTTCATCAGGTACCGGTTTACCACTTTTCCATCGCTTAACGCAAAATTTGGAGCATTCGTGATAAATGTTACTTTTGTTTGGACACCCTTTATGGCCTTTAATAGGATCTACATTAACTCCTTCTATGCCTTCCCAAAAATGTTCTTTATTAACGCGGTCATCAGGTTTGCTATCATAGTCTTCAGCAATAATTTCTTCATTAACCTGAACAGGTGGAGCGTCGTTATTGACTTCAGAATCAGGTTGTGGCTTTAAAAGTCCTCTCTTTGCTAAGCGTGCAGCCAAAGCAGGTGGCAGAGGCATTGTTTCTTCAAATACTCTCAAGACACAAGAATAAAGATGCAGTTTTACTAACTTTACTTGATTAATAAATAAAATAACCACGATCACAAACAAAACCAATATGTAGTGACATAAGTGACAAGTGTGACAACTATGACAAATTGATAGATAAGAACCGTAGATAAAGAAGGAAAAGAACGTAGACAGAGAACATGAAGCTATAGATAAACGACAGAGAAGGAAACTTTGGTCATAAACTGTTATTTTTTTATAATGCTCATGCATTTACCATGCATTACAAAAAATAACAGTGGACTGCACTGGATACCAGACTTTCTAGTGTTTTGTGGTGTAGGTGACTACGCGCGAGCACGTGAGATGAAATTCGACACGCGTGGTGGGAAACTGTATTTCATTATCAGTTACAAATATTATATAAACAGGTACATTAGGAATTTTCCCATCACTTTAAACTCATTTGAGTTCTTCGGCGGTTTGTTGTCCTGCCTACTTCTGAGGGAAAAAAAAGGGTCACGCCTTTTTTTTCATGCATTATGCATTATGTAGTGTAAGTACAAGGAAATTTATAATGTTCTTGGTAGTGTATCATGTTTTTTGATCGTCATTCAGTTGGGTAATGGTAAAGAGATATGGGTTTATGCCGTTACTTTGGACTATTTATTCAACCGGCCTGATTTAAGCCGGGCGTATACCTACCCATAAATCCAGATGGGTTTATACCCTTTATTTTTTTTTTTTTTTCGTGCGGAAATCCTCATGGATACCCACCCCGCGGCCAGCGGGGCAGGTTATGTCGGACTCTTACCGACTAAAACCGCACGCCGTCTAGGGTCTTCTGACGCCAGGGTGTAAGGTGGCCCAAAGAGCATTTCTGGGTTTATACCCTGGCCGGACTGGCATTTTGGGCATATTAATAAATGCCCAATGACAGGGCATAAACCCATCTATACGACCTATTATATAACAAATCAGTTCGATTCCTGGCTAGGACTATTGTTTTTTTTTAATACAATGATTCGGTTTGTTTTCATCAAAATTGGCATTGAAACTCCTTTGAGCATTCTTGAATTCGCTTAAAATGCTTAAAGGCAAAGATATTATATAAGTAAAAAGTATCATTGCTTAAAGGAGTTTCACCGCCAAAAAATGCTTTTGGATTTCACAACATTATTTGTTCACTATGATCCGTATTATTAATAGTTGTTGATACATAACATAACATAACACAAACTCACGCCTATATCCCCGAAGGGGTAGGCAGTGGTGCTAGCACGAGGGACCACGAGTCCGGTGCGACATTTCGCCAGTTTATGTTTAGGTCCCAATGTAATGGTGGCGAGCCTATTGCCATTAACCGGGCACTTATAAACCTGCGATAAATACTTTTACTTTTGTACTGGTTTAAAACGTTGCTACATAATGGCTACATATTGGTCTTATAAATTATACTCTTTGACACTTTGATATTGGTTATCCTGGATAACCAATTTCAAAATCTATGTACTTACCTATTATTCTACGGCAATCAGACAGTTGATAGTTTTTTTGGGCCGACATTATAGTAGAATAAATAAAAAAGTGGCTATAGTTTAGTAGTAATTTATTATCAAAAAACTAAGTTAATAACATTTCAGCTTATTTCATGTTAGATCAGGCTTAAATGGTTTAACCAAAATAAAAACTTTTACATAATTTTATTGAAATTTTTAAATTAGTAGGTATATCTTGTATAAAATAATGTTGACCTTTTGGATTCTTTTGGACCCTTTTGGACTTCTTTGCATTGTGCACTTATGTGCAGTGAAATTTTGAAGTCACAGCTTGCTTATGACATTTTTGATATCCGAATAGAATTAACTCATAATTGAAAGCAGATAGTGATATACACAAACACTATACAGGCAGTACTGCGGGTTCATTTGGAAATACTTTTTAGTGCAAGATACGCCAACTGGTTCAACATTAAATTGTCAATAGCCAAATTTCATCATGCACCTGTGATATTACTTAGAATTTCAACATTATATTATTGGTAATCTTATATCCTAAGACATTTTATAGCACCATTGTGAATACAAAATGTATAACTTTTGTGGCAGTCTTGTATGCAATTCATGGTTATAAATGTTTGTATGGTTTGTATTTATATGTGAAAGGAATTGCTTAATTGCCGTTTATTAGATTTTTTTCTGTTGAAATATATGCCAATAAATCCTCTGAAGTCACATATCCGATGGCACGTTGGATGGCTGTTGATTTATCTGTAATAAAACAAAAATAATATGTGAAAATCAGTTTACGCTTATGATGGAAGGCGGGTGTAAATGAGATATTTTAAAATGCCATCGCGGTTTTTAATTCGTCGCGCCGTGCGTCTGAAAGGAGAGTGAGAATCCAGCTAAGATCTTCTTCGGTTTTGTAGAGTAGTGATTACGTAGGTATACTAATATTATACCTATAGCTAACGAATTTGCTTACTTGTTTGTTTCAATGTGGCAACCTCAAAAACTACTATTTCGAATTGAAAAAATATTTTTGTGTTGGATATCCAATTTCGAGAACGGATAGAGGAAAGCAGAGCAGTAGTCATAAATGTAAATAAAAAGCACAAATTCCCTTATATTTTTGTATAAAAATAATATTACAATGTATAAAATTAAAGGGCTATGGGGGATTGAAGTATATCACGGGCGAAGCTGCGGGGCTATCTAGTTGTAATATAAGGCTAGTCTACTAGTACATTACCTGATTCAACTACGATGACATTAGACGCAATGTCGAGCATCCGCGAAAGCAGACCTAACGTAGGTTTTTCTGTGAGGTCCACTTTGTAATATTTCTTTACTATATATTTATCCAGACCATCAGAGGAGGCACCGGAGAGGTTTACTAGCCGTCTTCTTACATTATCCGCCGTGAAAAGGCCAACCGCAGATCTGTAAAAGATTAAAATAAGTAAAAATTCCTATTATCTTTTTAATTAAAGTTGTGTAAAGTAATATCAAGAAGTCAATAAAAAAAAGTAAAAATCATTGAAATTATTGAATATTTCTTTGTATGCTGATGCTGTGTGTTATGCATTCCTTTACCCTAACTCAGTACTAAAAATAATGTAGGTACATGACTACATACAACTCAGGCTACAGTTTTAAACGAAAGGCATTAGTAACGCAATTTGTTTTCTATACAACTTAGGTGGCAGACCAGCACGGAACAGCTCCACGGAAAATATCGAAGTTCAGCCGCATCACAGTTAGACTGGAAAGCCGACCCCAACTGAGTTGGGAAAAAGGTTCAGAGAATGATGATTAGTTAGCAGACCAGCACACGGCCCACCTGATGGGAAGCGGTCACCGTGACCTATGGACGTGTGCAACACCAAGGGCGTAACACTCGCGCTGCCGACCCGTGAAGAGGAGAGGTTGGGGGATTGGGGAGGGGAAATGGGGGTTAAGCTTTCTTATACCGGCCGTCGATTTAAGGGCTGGGAGTGGGAGGGGGAGGGGTGTAGACCTCCCCCTGTGAAGGAAAAAGTGCGGAAGCTCCCCATTTCTGAGATACGATTTTTTTAATATTCTAACCTAACTTTCGTAAAAAACAAGATTTCTTGGTGGTTTGAAAGATATAAGGGCTGGGAGTGGAGGCGGAGGGGGTGTAAAACCCTCCCTGTGAAGGAAAAAGCGCGGACGCCCCCTCCTTTTTTATATTCTAGATTTATTAGTGGTTTGAAAAAAAAAATAACCCTAACCTAATCTATCCGAGTCGGGGTACGGGGACACCCATTATTTAGAATGTTTTCCACCGCGAAGCACGTTAGTGCGAAAGTATAATTTGTGGCACTTCGCCGGCCGCTGCCGCGGCACGCTCGCTTCGCTCGCTCGGCTCGTGCGTTGTTGTAGTCACAGTTCTAACATAACCTAACCTACAAAAGTTGGATCCTGGTGTTTTGTCTTTTTTTAGGTTAGAATATGAAAAAAATCGGGGGGGCTTCCGCGCTTTTTCCTTCACAGGAGGGGGTCTACAGACTCCCCCCCGCCCACCCCACCCTCTCCCAGCCCTTAAATCGACGGCCGGTATAAGAAAGCAACGCCGAAATGGGATTCTGTCCTGTGAGGAGATTTTAGTTTCCTCGCTAACAGCACAGGATTCCTCCAGTGAGCTCTGGCTACCCTACTTACCCGCCGAGAACACAACACGATGGTTATTATGGCCGCGGTCTTCTTTAAGGCGGAGTTACTACCCCAGTCGGACTGCCCAGTTCGGACGGGAGATACCGTCATGTCCTACCGTAACTTTTGCTACGTTTCTTTCGGAACACATTTTTTGTAAATACTGAGAAACATACATTGATTGATTGATTGGTGTCATCATAAATTTGGACACATCACAATGATTTGTACGATTGCGTTTCCTTGAAACTGCTATAATCAGAAGCTTGTTCGTTAAGGCTTGTTCCAAATTCGTTAACGAAAACTGTGACTATGTATATGTAAGCTAGTAATGACATCATAAGAAAAATCATTAGCTTTATATTAGAATTTGCACTATTTCTGAAAACCACGACATGTTTTGCTTATTGTTGTCACCAAATGTCATATATATTTTTTATGTTTTAGGGAAATATTGCCAGTACTCAGCTTAAAATTGCATGTTGGATGTCATGTCGGTATGGTTTGTCATTTAAAAATGAGTTTGTTTTTATACAACTTAGGTGGCAGACCAGCACGGAACAGCTCCACGGAAAATATCGAAGTTTAGCCGCATCACAGTTAGACTGGAAAGCCGACCCCAACTGAGTTTGTGATTTGAGTGATTATCAAGTGTGTTTGAAATTGTTGTGACTGTTACTGGGGCTTTATTCTGTTTGACATCGAGTTCTAATCACAGTCGATACGCGACAAGTCGGTCGATTTCAACAGGTTAGCATAGTAGAAAGAACCGGTGTAAAACTAAACCAACCATGTGGTCGACTACGAATAAGGGGCCTGAAATGAAACAATATACAGTGCATAGTATGTAATATTTTTCTATACTATTGTGCTCAATAAAGAATTAAGAATTAAGGTGATCGCACATTAGTCAGCAACGTACGCGCCGCATTTTATAATTGGATTTTGTATGTAAGTTCGATGTATGCAATGATGTGAAACCTCGCACATTTAACCCGCACCGTACGCGCCGCATTCCGTAAAATGCGGTAGGCAACCGATTTTGAAGAAAGCATTCTGATGACGTCATATATGCGGCTTGTACGGCGTGTGCTGGTATTCGATGTAGCCGCATGCATGCTCAGTGTTGCAAAAATTGTTTGCAATTCCACAGATTTACTAACGACACGTACGGCGCGAATGTGCTGTGCGAGGCTTTTTCATTCAATTCAGTGCGTGCGGCGCGTACGTTGCTGACAAATGTGCGATCAACTTTAAGATCCAATGAATAGGTGGATTAGGTGGTACTACTAGTCTTATCTTACCCTTTATCATTAACGACTGCCAGAAGAGGTGCTCGATTTTCTTTCAAAAGGGCGAGTGCGTTTGATAGACTGCTGCTTTGTGATACATTCTTCACAGGCTGTACAACAGCTGTGGTCACTGGTTTTTCCCACCAACTGCAAAAATATAAAAATATTGAATTGATTAAATACAGAATAGTTACAATTGAATAATTTTCTTGATATTGTGACCACGCCTTAAATTTGAATTAGCCCCACCAATATTTTCGGGGCCCAAGTCAAACTTACGTGCAAGCTACCGGTTCGTTGACCCGCTGATTAACGACCGAGGCTCTGGCGCAGGCTGTTCTTATTGGATAGAGAGGTCACACGGCAATCGCTTCCGTCAAGCCAAGATGAACCAATAAATAGAGGACGAGTAGGAGAGTGAGCCCTGGGCTCCATTGTAACATAATCATTGCATTTTATTTTAGGAGAAATATGTGATCACGGACTATAAAATTAAGACGCGGTGTCAACTCGCTCGAAGGGGCCAGTTCCACGTGAGCCGGTTGACGAATAAGTCTTTAAGGCTTGTCTCTGTAGTAAATTATAAAAAAATAATATGTGATGCCCCTGGTGTTGCACGCGTCCCTAGGCCACGGTGACCGCTTCCCATCAGGTGGGCCGTGTGCTTGTCTGCCACCTAAGTGGTATAAAAAAAAATGTAGTTTTTTTGTGACGGCGCGATTGGTCGTAATAATTGGGAGTTTGCTCAAGGCAGTGCGTAATGAAGTAGGTAAAAGCCGGCTCTAGTGCGACAGATACTGACTCGAAGCTGATGATTTGGGAGTTTGGCGACACTATAGTCATTCCACTCCTTATTTTTGCGTTTGACAGCAGTTTTAGAATGTAACTATTGCATTAATCGTACAAGTAAACTTGGAAATGCGTGACTAAGAAATTATATAAACTGGCGTATCATATGTATCTACCCTATTTATAACTCATTACCAAAATTAAAATGCTTTATTTGTTTCGGTTGATTTAATTTTTACAATTATTTGCTCACTCAATGAAAACGGCTACACTCTACCATATCTAGTGTTGGGATCGAATGAAATCGCTGCAAATTACGAATCCAAAATAATCGTTCACACTTACTTACATTTACGTCAACATAAAAGTTGTTGTAACATGTAAGCGTTGTTTTATTAGTGTATTATGACTTCTTGTACGTGTTTTCAATGGCTAATCATCTCATCAAAATATTGAAGTGTAGGGATTAAAAGTTTTCATCATATTATACGTACGAAAAGCACTGAGCCCACTCGTCTTCGACGGCCTTTTAAAACGCAGCCACAGCTTCCTCGGCATTCATAAAACGTTTATCTCGATGTTTTCTTTCTTTTCAGAAAAAAATAAAAATCGCAAGGAGTGAGGTCAATTGACCCAGTAACTCAGCAAAGAGTTTTTACCATGACAAAAGAAATGAGCCTAAACTCGATAGGCTTACCTTATTGGCGTAAACCCATAACAGATAATCGGTATGAACAGCCTATAAAATGTCGCCGAATAATTATTGCATTGTAAAATGTAAAGTAAATTTAAAGAATGTTTATTACAAAACATAAAAATTTGTTGGAAGATCAAAATAATAGTCGTTATTTAATATTATCATGATAATAAAAATAAAACTATTTTTAACAGATTTTATTGCGAATTATTTTAGTCAGTTACACATCTGGCACTCAAAAGAAGTATATAAAAAAATATAAAACATCGAGCAGAAATAAAATATCGAAGTTTGAAATCGATTGCAACTTCTTCAGAGATAATGTCGATTATTGTTTGAAATCGGTCAGGTTGCGCATTTGGACATAACTATTTGACAGAAAATTGAAACGTCAAACGCAAAGATAAGGAGTGGATTGACTATAGTTCACATACTAACGTGGCCCGTGGTTTAAGGGTACTTCTTGATATTATCTAGTGTTGTTTTGACCTTGTCTGTTGAACTATTGTATAAATATTTAAATTTCGTTGTTTATTGTATTCTTAAGTGATTTCTTATCTTATTATTCTTGAGGATCAGTCACTTTTTTGCTGAGTATGCAGTTTTATAGACCTAAAAAAAGCAATAAATTCTGTAAAAAAATTATTTGAATCGGATCAAAAATGACGAAGTTATAGCCATTTTAGTGCGGTAATCTCAAAAACGCTCGCCACCGCGTAGAAATACCCTGTGACGTCATAGCTCACATCGCGAGTGCGTCGCCGCTGCGCCACGCCGCTATATGAAGAATATAGGGCTATTCGGATAGAACATTTCATGATTTTTTTTTAAAATTAAGAATTAAGTATTTTTTCTTTTTTTTATACTACGTAGGTGGCAGACAAGCACACGGCCCACCTGATGGGAAGCTGTCATCGTGGCCTATTGCCGTGGCCCGTGTGCAACTAACACCAGAGGTGTCACACGGGGTGTCACCAGGGGTTCTGCCTACCCTGAAGGGAAGAGGGGGGTGGCTAGTAAGAGGGGGGGGGGAGGAGGGGTACAGTGAGCTTTGGCAAAGATAAAGATAAAGATACAGATAGGAGGAGGACCACCACAGGAGGTGGTTATGTCACACTCGAACCAACGAAAACCGCACTTGCTAAGGTTACCCAATAAAGAATTTCGCTTGCACACCGGTGACCTTGGGCCATATACGATTTTGGAATAGCTTCATCGACCACCCCCCACCCCCTTTCCAGGAGCAAGAAGAGGACACCGTGGCTCGCAAACCCGAGGGGTCATCTTGAAGCCGGAGATGGTACGGGTCAGCCGGGGTGCGAGGGACATACCCTTTGGGCAACCTTATACCTCGGCGCTAGAAAACCCGAGACGGCGTGCGGTTTTAACCAGTTCGATTCAAACATAAAACGCCCCGGTTGGGGGTGTTTTTATTATTGTCAGTCCGCCGAATTGACTGCACCCCGTCTGATGGTAAGCTGAGGTGCAGTCCTAAAAGTAATGGACATCATTCCATCAAAACTTGAACACTTTTCCAAATAACGGATGTCTAGGTATACAACCACTCTACCCTTATTTGCCCCCTTAAGGGGAAGATTTTTGAAAAACCGCGATTCACGGGGTACGTTTAATTTTAACCAGAAGCAACTGTATCAAATTTCATGCTTCTTACTTTCAAAATAACGGACTTTCCATGCAGCCAGCCATCGCCTATTTTACGCCTTTAGTAGTGAAATTTTGAAAACGCTGATATACGTGTACATTTATTTCTAATCAGAAGTAGGTATATGAAATTTAATGCGTCTAATATTGAAATTGAAGAACTTTCATATAAATGTTTATGCCTTATTTTGCCACCTTAGGAGTAAAAATTCTAAAAATCCGTTCTTAGTGGATTCCTACAACATAAAAAGCATCTACTGTCAAAATTTCAAGTTTGTAGGTCCAGCGGTTTAGACTCTTCGTTGATGTATCGGTCTGTTTATCAAAGGGCATCGCACACGATGTGAGCTATGACGTCATCGACAAAAATCCAGCGAGAGTGTGCGTTTTAAAATAGCCGTTTTTAAATCTTCGATAACTTCGTCATTTCTTGTCGGATTTTAATCATTTAAAAAACAAAATGCTTAGAAATGTGTAGCGCATACGTTTCATTAATCAAAAATTAAAAGTTCTGTTATGTGACTGATCCTCATTATCATGTAGGGTAATAAATGCATACCGTCAGGTGAAAAGCAAAGGAATGCAAGTGACACAAAATTATTCAAAGAAAAAGATCGTAAATACTTTACCGAAAACTGTTTTTCTTGTCAACTGTCATTGTCGCTTACATCTTTTAGCAGTTGTACCGTCAGCATATAAATAATTATAATTTAAATGTTATTAGCGCGCAAATTATTGATATCGTATGCGCAAAATTGGTTATTAGTGATAACACCATGACACTATTTTGATAAATCGTCGCAATAAAATAACATTACCGCTTATTAATAGTTACACTTTGCAACCTTGAAATTTATTTTGATTGACTTGTTTTAATTCACCTTATGTTAAGACTTCAGAAATTCATATTGCACTATAATTTTGAAACTCTATTCACATGCGCTTAAATAATTTGTACTCCAGTAATGGTAGAATATAAATTTAGGACCTTATTACTGTATTATACCCTGTTCTGACAAATAAAGATTAGTATTTTATACTTTTTTCTATGCGATTGGTAAACTTAGGATGAAGACAAACAGGAGATAGAGTTTCAGTGTTAAGAATATATAAACATCAGCTGTGTCAGAGTCAAGGTCATATAACATGTTTATGCGCATGCAAAAGTATAAGGAAAACATTCTGCGAGTACGGCTCATAAAAATTCTACACGTGACCTTTACGTGCGTCATACTCAGACCACTTCATTGACTTGAAAGAAGTTTTTTTTTTCATGTTCTGCAATTGCGTTTTGAATAATATGCAAGCAAGAAGAATAAACTAAATTAAACAAGTCAATTTGTCTTGTTTAATTTATTTTAAACAATTTTAATTTGTTTTATCAATTTTTTTTTATAGTCTAGGAATTAGACGTAAAAGAATACGGGATTAAGAGTTTATGCGGATGGAACCGTGGTGTGATGAAGTTACAACTTACGACAGGTGATCCTTCTTAACGAGCGGTTGGAAGTCGCGCGCCTCCATCCACTGGTCGGAAATGAACTTGGTCATGTAGTTGCGGATGTTGTCCGGCAGCAGCACGACGCATTTCTGGCCTTTCTTCAGCGCCCTCGCTGCTTGCACGGCACCCAACATGGCTGACCCACTGCTTCCACCTGTCACAATATCAACATTTTGTTATCTTTGGTAACCCCAAGGCGGCCGTTTTCGTTTTTATATAACGTGAGCTGAGATTGTGAGTTTGTTTTAAAATACAAGACTACTGTAAATACCGATCAATGTAAATAAACCTACGAGTTACTAATATTTACACTGAGCGGGAATCGAACTCACGACACTTGACGAGGCAGTCGAACACTCTTAGTATCGTCACGCCGCTAGACCGTCAAAGTTAGGATTAATTTTTGCAGTATTTGGAGTTCAAAATTTTAATCAAGCTATGTATCAGCTTCAATATGCTTGTGAATAAATACCACAGAGTAGTCCTTCCTCCTTGATAAGCCTTCTTGCCATCGCCAGGGATTTTTTGTCATCAGTCTTTTCCCATTTGTCTACAACAGTTCTATCGAGCACTCCAGGAAGAAAGTCGTAGCCGATGCCCTCAACCTACAATAATTCAATTCAGGAATTAATAACAGTGCAGTGTAAACGTTACGCTACGTAAACGTTGGTGGTTTATGATAAATAACAATAATACTTGTCATATTATAAATGAGAAATTTTGTGTAGATGTTTGAATGTTTGCGACTCAATCTAACTCAATATCATTCAAACTATAGTCAAAAATAACACATCGGTACGAAACCGGCGGGCTTGCATGTACTGTTTAATGCCATTAGAGGAAGTTTGTGAAGTGTGTAAGGAACGTCGCGTTGTTGTCTCCTACAACAGCGTGAGTATTTATGTATATCCACAGAACATTAAAAAACCATAGAAGTAGTAATTAAGTAAAAATACAAAGGAATAGCTGTCGCCAAAAAAAAATTTTAACGCAACATAAACAAAATTATGTTTAAGCCACGTTGGAATAGAGCACAAATTTATTTATCACAAATACCCCATCTAGCGGTCAGTAGCAAAATCAATGTACATTATAGTTTTGCTATACACCAATAGATGTCTAAAATTATTGTATGGTATTGCAAATCAGTCCTTAAATATAACAGTGGTAAGGATGAAATTAACTTAACTCAAAATACGGGGAACACTAGAATCAACCCCCATGGTGTCGATTCTGTTGTACATTTTGACAAACTTAACTAAAATGATAGTTTTGACAGCTCTAAGTAGAGTACCCCATAAAGTATAATCGAAAATGAATCTAATCGATTTTCGATTATCGTTCCCGTAGAAATGGAATCGATAGTTACAAAAACACAAAAGCATTTATTTTTTTATCTTGGAATTGGAATTACGCACGCTGGTATACATGAACATTGAATATACATATATAATAGCTAGAATATCCTAATTAATTTTGAATTGAGTAGTATTAACATTCTTACCAGATATTTTATTTTGTTATTACGAACTCCTTTATTTAAGAATCAGTTTCAATATTTACATTGTGAGAAAATATTAAATAGGTATGTACAAATTTAACAAAACTTTATTATTTTAGGTAACTTATTTCAGGATGATAAAAGAGAAGTTTTATGGTAGGTACAGTAATTATGTTTTGCATTATACTTCGCTAATTATATTACAAAAAATTGTAGTAGATAAGTACTTAAAAATTTCAATAAATTAATTTAAGTTCGATTCATTCGATTCCCTTGTGTCATAGTCAATTGTGCTGAATTCTTGCAAGACGCTTCACTACGAAAAGTGGGCGGTACTTGTCCATGTGCTACGATAATTTTAGGGGTATTATTTTGTATATAAAAATACGATACTTCATAGACGTGAGCTGTCAACATTATCATTTAGCATCCTGAATTGGACAGGTATAGAAACTTCTAGAATATTGAAGTAAATATTTCGTGAAAACTTATAGGAAAAGAAACCTTAAAATCAATCGCATAAACTTATTTTTTGAGTAGAAGAAAGTATTTCTTTATATTTTAGCCTGCGTCATGTACATACACAAGTGTATATGTGTGAGGTCGATGCAATTACACTTAGGTTTTTGGCGACACAAACACGCCCCCATACGATTTCTAGTCCTAAGGATTTTTCTTTGTTCTGTGGTTTAATGCCATTAGAGGAAGTTTGTGAAGTGTGTAAGGAACGTCGCGTTGTTGTCTCCTACAACAGCGTGAGTATTTATGTATATCTAACATCTCTGTACACGCATGCATACATTCTCCTAGCTCTCCTATCACTTTATGCATGGAATCATTCGGCTACGTATACTTATGTACGATGACGTTTTGCATATAGAAATAATACTTAGATGCTGACGAAGCCATTGTCTGAGCGATACTATTAATTTCACGACACTTTTATTTTAGCGAAGCTTTAGGTACAGCAACAAATTTCATAAAATTTATATGATGCACGATAATAATATGTGAATCCGGCTTTATGTATAATACAAATTGGTATGTAAATCCGGCTTTATGCATGATATTCACTAATTTCGTTTCGTTTCGGGCTTTAGGTATGCATGATACTATTTCCTTAATGTAAATCGGGCTTTATGCACGATACTAATTTCGTAATGTAAGTAAATCCGGTTTTATGCACGATATTAGGCATTTCGTAATCCGGCTGCAACAAATTTCGCAACACAAGTGTGTTATTTCACTTGTTTTTCTAATGGCGTAGTGCCTAGTGAACTGTACCCTCATCGTCATTAGGACGTTAATACACAGATAACACTTTCAATCGGTGACGGAGACTGTACCTACATTGATAAAAATGATGTAAGCGCGTATCACACTCAGGCGATGAAAATATTATTCTTCAATCTCCGCTATCGCTATTGTGCTGGAAACCAAAATCATGGTGGAACCAAACAACTTTTATCAGCATCAGCATTCTTAACATTACATGAATGACTTTTAGTCCAATTTTATTTATAATAGTAAATAGTAAACTAGTTATCAACTGCGACTTCGCCCGCGTGGAGTTTTGTTTTGGTTCCGGCCAGCCACCCATGGGAAACTATTCTAGGAATTACTTAAATGTTGTAGTGTGTTATTCTCTAGCTAGACTATAAATCTATCCCTGTACGAAATGTCGGTAAGATATGTTCAACCGTTAGAACGTGATTGAATAACCAAATAAAAAATTCGCATTTATTTTAGTAAGGTGTAGGATATTTAAGTACGAGCTCGCTAACGCTAAAGATTTTTGGAGTATGTTTACAAGTTCATATCGATTGTACACAAGGTGCGCTTCGAGCCCATAACCTCACGATTGCAAATCCAATGAATTAACCGCCAATGCTTTCGTTGTTTAACATTTATAACATTTGTAAATGTCACAGGTGTGGATGCGAGGATAGGTAACCTACTTTGAAATTTCATGACTACTTAATTAGACTTTATGTAAGCAATGAAGCTAAAAGTAGTTTACCAATGCAATATAATATGCGACATTCTCAAATGCACCTGATAAAATACCTATTCATTTTACTGGCACCTAATCGAAACAGGTGTATAAAGTCTAGCGCGACTTTGTACAAGTTAAAGAAATAATATATGGAAAATTCACAATGAAATTTTATTAACCCTTCTCCAAGTCCCTTCATCACCTCACGGTCTCGTACGGGCAGGCCCAGGTGCATTACACTCATACCTACCTATTTTAGCACTTGAGCAGTTTAATTCTTTCGTACCTACTACCTACCGTGCACGTTTTCAGAAAAGTTCAAATCAATTGGTAAGACGATATGGTCGTCAGATTCTAACCAATACTGCTTAATTTTTCATTTTTTAATAAATATGCATTGTAAAATTAGATACTGCATAACTAAACCGAAAATATGATTTTTCATTGTTTTTAGTTCATAAAATAGGTCGAAAAATAAACAATCAAATTAAGTCAAAACATATACATAACTTATTAGATTCCTTATAAAATTTTAAACGAATTTTATTATGCACTATACACACGAAAACGCAACGTAGACTGAAATAAATGTGATGTTCTTTTACGCTTCATACATTTGCAAAACGCGCTACCTAGCTGTGACGTCACTACTCAGTACGATTTTGTATGGAGCGTTTTTGAGTGGCTCGATAAATTGAATTTTCAAAGTCAAGTATTTTTTTAAACTATTTGTCATAACAAAATATCACTTTTGAATTTCATTATAATATTATTAAATGATCATTTTTCAACAATAAAAAAAATTATTCGTCATCCCTATTTGTCGGACGCAGGATGCACAGCACCTTTCGGTAGTACTCAGTCTGGCAGTCATGAAAGCAATTTATGCCATACGACGAGGCAAGATATGATATAGATAATAAAATTTATGAGATAGATACGTGAAATCAAAGTACCTATATTATATTCAAATATAAGTAGTAAAATCACAGCAGGATGAGATAATATCTTAATATATATAAATCTCGTGTCATAATGTTTGTCCTCAATGGACTCCTAAACCACTTAACCGATTATAATAAAATTCGCACACCATGTGCAGTTCGATCCAACTTGAGAGATAGGATAGTTTTTGAAACGGATTTCGACATCCACGCGGGCGGAGCCGCGGGCAACAGCTAGTTATATAATAGGTATTATACAGTATAGATAGATATTATGTAAGATGATAAATACATGTGGGCTCATATTATATAATATTATCATACTACCTACGATAAGGAAAAATATTTTGAAATACGAGTATTATTAGATAGGTACAATATTCATAATATTATGAACTTAGTGATAAAGGTGGAAATATTTTAACTTCGATCTCCAGATTTACCTACCTACTAATAGAACTTGAGGACTGGGACTTGGGGTCTGGTATTTTAAATTAATCATCTCTTGTGGCAATGCAAAGGTGTACACTTATTTGTTAGTGAACACAAGCATTATATTGGTTTGGGACTAAATATAGAATTATACATAAGAAATCGTGAACGATTTTATATTTACGAGTGCAAATCATTTTTAAAACTACATTTTAAAAACTACTACTAAAGTTCCTACTTACACTAACTAGGTATAAGAAGTGGGCTTTTGTGTTATTCTTTACGATAACAGAAACACACCTTAATCTACTGTGATAGTTATCTGATAGGTAGGTAATTGCATGAAGCACATGGTTTGCTGTTAATAAGGGAGGGCCTGACCGATAATTTGCTAGATTAGTTAAATTGGAAGGAGCCAACTCGCTCGGGCGAGCGAGTTCTATGTCGGCCAGTTGATGAATAAGATATTTTTTCTTTAATATTTTATAACTGTTCTGTTATAGGTATATAATTATGTATACTCATTTCATTTCATTTCAAGTAAGTAAGTACTTGAATGATAATTTTGACGACTATTTAGGTGTTTTATTGATAACTACGTAGTCCCCGACTTGCTACAAGTGGATTTCAATCTGAGTTTTGAATTTTTGTGTGGAATCCTGAAATATTTTTTTAAATAAAAGGAGCCTAATAAGTCGCAAGGCACGCAAAAGTTATTTATTCTATTAGTTATTATTCATAAAAGATATTGTAATAATAATGTATTTTATGAAGTAAACACACAATAATTAATAAGCAACCCAGAATGAACGAGTCGTTTTAAAATTATCAGTAACTGTCATAACAAAAACTAATAATATTCTTACCTCATATATTTGCACATCAGATTCATTCAACTCTTCCGGTTGTGCTAGAATAGAACCATATGGGTCGACACCAACAATCTGGCATTTAGGACAACGTTCTTTGATCTTATGTGCCACACCAGATATTGTGCCGCATGTACCAGCTCCAATCACAACCATGTCAATGTCATCATCCATGGACCATAAGATCTCTTCGGCAGTTCCATCATAATGCGCCAAAGGATTGCAATGGTTATTGTACTGCAAGATAAGTAGAATAGATTAATATACTTTAATGTGACTGGGCTCTGGATGAAAGTTTAATGAGTTGTATTTTCGTTTGATGTATATGTACGCAAAAAGTTATCTATGCAGGGAACACTATGACTACTACTATTTCTTTGGCTGTGCATGCTGACTGTCACCGGTCCACAACCTAAACAAACAATTTGGACCCATCTTACACACTGGTTAATTTGTTACACATAGTTTGCTGTCAACTGGCAACTGAATCAGAATAAGGGAATCTGGATACGGGCGTTATCAGTCGTAACGACTGCCTGCCTGTTAACAATATAATAATAATAATAATAATTTGGTTGATGTCTGCGATCCACATGATACAAACAATATTGGCTATAAATATGAAATAAAAACTATTTAAAATTTGTATCCAAGTTTAAATGGCTTCACTGTACCTGATCCAAAAGAACTGCATCAGGGATTTCTTTAGAAAGTCTGCGTGCCACCATTATGTTACTTTCTGGATCATCCCATGCAGCTTCGGTAGGGGTACGTACAATTTCTGCTCCCAATGCTATCAGGGTGTTAACCTTCTCATCAGACATTTTCTCTGGCAAAACTATTATGCACCGGTAACCTGTTAATAATAGGACTGTTTTACACAAAATAAAACAGTTATTATGTGCCGAAACAAGATAGCGTTGTTTGAAGAAGCTGCCTAGATTTTGCCCTTTATTAGCGTAAAACTGGTTAAAACATACCTTTTAAACTCCAATTCGCTGTGATAGTTACATATTCACCTGCTAGGGGGCGCTGATACTTTGGTAATCTGTGGCTCGCCTCGATAATATTTCATAGCTGTCTTCATTCGCCAGCAAGGACCTTGCTCTAACGCTATCTTGTTTCGGCACATAATAACTGTTTTATTTTGTGTAAAACAGTCCTATTATTTGCCTCCACAAGATAGCGTTGTTTGAAGACCTGTTTGGTTTCTGCTGGTGATGGTAACTATAAACGCTATGTGAATCATTAAAACGGTATAATTAGCTCTAAGAATGACAAGATCCATTCAATTATACATAATAACCATGATAGAAGGTTTAAACAATTAATAACCAAGAGATAATCATAAGCAATCTAGCGCATAGTTGAAAAACTCAGGTTTCATACAATCAGTATCACATGACAGATCAATGAGATCTCAAAACCTAAGACATTAATGTAACCATAACTAGCTGGACACTAGAACATGGTAACTACTTAGATCTTATTTATGATACAATTTAAATAGTGTATGCTTCCGTTTCGGGTCAATGACGACGTTGGTTTGTTAAAATAAAATATTTATTAAAATATTAATATTTGAAGAAAGGTTTCCACTTGAACCATGTATCATTAATCTACAATTAAATAAGTCCATAATTCCAGGAGTTAACCCTTAACAAAGTTAAGGTATTTTATGTTTTGCTCATTACTTTATCAGAGCTTTAGAAGCTACAGCGATTAATAAAATAGAATTGTTCAGCTATTTTGTTGTTGACTGTACTTCTCTAAGAATGAATCTAATCCATCCATTATTGAGAGACCTGGGTGCTGATCGAACAGCCCCCTAATTAACATGAAAGAAATAGTCACATTAATATCAGAAAGATAGGATTAAGAACTTGTATAATTATTTTGAATGATGTGTTCTAAAGGACACAAATGACACAAATAAAAATATAGTATTCTATAAGCAAGTAAATTAAAGGAAAACTGTGACTCTGTGACTCATGTTGCAATTCCTGAAAATTGTGTTAAGCAAAAGCACTGAAACCATTGTATGAACAACTTGTACACTTAATGGCAATAAGTAATTTGAATTTGGGCCATTGATTCTTGACAATTACTAGCCAAATTGCTTCATCAATCTTAGAATTGAATCTTGGCTATAATATAATTCTTTCTACTTCTTCGAGGAAGAATCTGTGAGATATATCTCATAGGGTCATGAACTCTGACCTCACTTTACCTGTTAGATGCTGAATGTATATAATTGCAGATCATCTAGAATATCCAGAGGAAAGTCATTACATGGTGCTGGTACTAGTCAGTAGACTGTTATTTGGGTAACCCCTATAGCAGATTAAGTCTCAGAAGCCACAGCACTAAAACAACAACAGTAGTAGTTACAGCAATAGATTTTAAGATTTGTTGAATTAAAATAGTTTTTTAGAAAAACAAGCAGCATCTTGCTTCTGGATTTCTATTGCTTATCATATAATGAGAACTCAACGTCTTATGGGTGTACACCCCTGTGTATTGAGAGTGGTTGTTCGTCAACTATTCTCAGTAATTTAAATCCGAAAGGGAGAGCATCTGGGATGGAAACTGAACCCGAGACTTCTCTCAAGGGGGACTTTCTGACCACCCCAGCCACTTGGACATGTCCTGGACGTTCAAATTCTCTGATATAATTATACGTCTTGGCTAGACGTTAGAGCCCTGTACAGTGATACTTGTGAACTATGGGACCAGTGAATGTTACAAGCGTATGGTAGTATAGGAAGGCTAGCATATTGATTGCTTTAAGATTTCCGTGTACTGCTTAATAACTCTGTTATTTGCCCCCCCCCCCCCCCCCTTTTTTCCAGGTTAGGAGGATGACACATGCCTCAAAAGATCTTCGTCTTAGGGAGGTTTATTGGATCTTCCGCAGATCCTTAATTGGCCTTCTCAATCTGAGGTCGAGGAGCCCAAAAGCACTGATCCCACCATGGGCTATAGGATGACTCATTCCTTGAGGAGGACATATTCCTCTTAGGTAGGTCTATTGAATCTTCCGCAGATCCTTCATTGGCATTCTGGATTGGCATTGAGTTCGACGAATGTTAATATGGGCTATAGAAAGACCTATCCTTCTGAAGAGGGTACGTTCCTCTTAGGAAGGTCTATTGGATCCTCCGCAGATCCTATTCTCGATCTGGGATCGACGAGCCCAAAAAGCACTGACCCCACTATGGGCTATAGGATAACCTATCCTCATGAAGAGGGCACCTTCCTTTTAGGCAAGGTCTGTTGGATCTTCCGTAGATCCTATTCTCGATCTGCGATCGACGAGCCCTGGGTCAGCACATTAGTGGCTTCTGGTAAGGTGCCACACGGGAAGAGACCTGCCGTGAGAGGCGTTCTAGGATCTCATTGAACGTTTCCCGGAGGTAGTATGCTGACAGTTTCACATTGAACTACTCGGTTGGTTGGAAGGTTCACTGAAAACTGAAATAGTATGTCTGCGTCCTGAATGTAAGTATTCTAAGTAACGCTGCATACACTGCCAACAATTCCTCTACCTTGGAGTGCCATTCTGTTGGCTAACTCCGTTTAAGCCTGACAACCTAGGGTTGTTCAGCTGCACTCCCCAAACTGCATTCATCATGTCTGTAGTGAAAAGTGAGTCACTTTATATCTGTGTACCACTTGTGTGCCGTGGTCCCCAATCCTGAGTCACCACTGTTACTTGCACTTCACTAGGGGTTGCAGAGCCCTTTTTCTCTCTCAGTCTACCCTGAATGATTACAAATTTTAAAATGCTCTGCAATTGATGACACTTCCAGAGATAAGTCATACTTGTAATAGTTTGGCAGATTATATCTTATAATGATTACTTCATTTGCTAGAATAACTACATCATTCTTGAATCTCAGGAAGCGGGCATTGAACCCACACTTGTCGTAGCAGCCGAAGCACTAATGCTACGCCGAAGAAGACAATAGTTTAGCTAAGAGGCAAACTGAATCTTAGCTATCTATGTTTCCTTCCATTCAACAAAATGTCCCTGGTCTGAATGATTTGAAATAAAAATTAGATTTGCTAATGAGAAATTGTCTCTATTAAGTCTATATAACATGACTGTCTTGGCTTATCTCTGAAGGATTTTCGCAACCCAATTTGGTCCCAGTTTCAAGATAATTATGAGGTGCTGATGAGAGGATGAAAAAGGCTGCTAGTTGGAAAATATCTTTTCCTTGTAAGATTTACAGGGACCTCATGTGAGATTACCCTGTGCATAGATAGTTATGCTTAGTGCACATACAATTTTTTATTCAAAACCCTTTGTAGGAATTGAATTAACTGTAATAAATAGGAAGGTCATCTGAATGTTTCCTATTTTTCATATGATATATTATATTTATTTATTTCCCAAAATATCCAACACGGATAAATAATTTAAAACTGAAAAGAAACTTAATTAAAATAATTTCCTTACTGCATGCTTTGGTAAGGATAATGTAAGAGTGGTTTGGGTTTGAAAACATACCCCCATTGGCTATGATATTCAAATATAATGGCATCTAAATAATAATAATTATTACATTATTAAGGGCAGTCATTAGACTGATAACACCCATATCCAGATTTTTCTGATTCAGTTGTCAGTTAATTTGAATGTAATCAGTAAATTAGTCATGCTTGTTAGTACATGAATCTTAGACAACCTCCTTAGACTGTGATTATCACTTATCTAGGTGTGCTTGACATATTGTGGAGCTATATTCATGAGTGATTACTATTATGTTTAATTATTTCATACCAGCCCGACCTACAACTTTTAGAAGTTTTCGAGGCCTTAAAACAAGGTAAACACACCTGTTAGTTACTGTTAGTATACCTAGTACTGTACCTAATAAATGTCCCTTTATTAAGGTGACATAATTCTGTATTTAATTTCTGGTCAGTAAACCAGTGATGATTGTAATTTTACTTACTTAAATCAAATGCCCTTCCAGGCTGGTGGGTTACAAACCCCCAACCTTGAGAATCAGCACTGGGCACGATTTTATTTCGCTAATGTTAATCTGAGTACCTAGTCTTCACTCTCAAGTTCAATGATGTGAAGAGTGTGAAGACTTAAGTCTATGTTATTATTAAGTAGGTATTTATTCTAACAGGTTAATTGTTAGTTCGAGCAAAAACATAATATAGCAAAACTTGAGGCATACGGTCAGTAAGGTAACCAACTTAAGTACTTTTAATCATTTTATCTCCATTATAGTACAGAGTGAACACGTTTCGACGTGAATCGACTTTTTGGACAGCTTGTTTAGCGGCGTCATAACATAAACGCCTCTCATCTTCCGATGTTGAGTAGCTGTTTGATATATATTATATGCGTTTTGCCCTCTCTTCCGAGCAGTCGGCAGAGCACCCTCGTGTTTAGCGATATTCGTGATATGGTAAAATACCTACTTACCGAATTTCTCGGAAAAGGTCACGAAAAGATGCCCTGCACTTACTTTTCAACGCTATATGACTATATACGGCACAAAACCACATATTTATCGGTATTTACTATGAATTTCACTTTTTAAAATAACTTTTCTCTTAGTTGAGAAAATTTTTCACGTTACGCGGCAAAAATCATAGACGCTATGAAATATTATCGAGGCGAGCCACAGATTACCAAAGTATCAGCGCCCCCTAGCAGGTGAATATGTAACTATCACAGCGAATTGGAGTTTAAAAGGTATGTTTTAACCAGTTTTACGCTAATAAAGGGCAAAATCTAGGCAGCTTCTTCAAACAACGCTATCTTGTGGAGGCAAATAATAAGCATATTATTGGGAAGACTTTTTATTATGATACAAGTTTATAATGCCACCATCATATTCATTGGACAAGTTTTGTTTTTAACCCAAAGAGGAAGAAAATGAACAATAGAGTGGGTTAGAGGGATTGGATTAAATTTATAAGTTAATAAAACAATGAGTGGTTAGCTAAAATAGTGTAACAATAGACAATGTATGAATTTTCTACTTAAACTTTTGAAAATCAGTGCGAAAGAGATAATGATAATTACTATTGCAATGCAATTAAGTACATGTGATTTTTTTATTTTACCTTTAACAGCAGCAGCAAGTGCTAGTCCAATGCCAGTATTGCCAGATGTAGGCTCCACAATGACAGACTTCCCTGGTTTCAATATACCTTTTTGCTCAGCCTCCAAAACCATACGGTAGGCAATACGATCTTTAACAGAGCCACCGGGGCTTAGGAACTCACATTTTGCATCTGTAAATATTCATCAGTATTTTAATTGGATCTTAAAGTTGCATCAAGTACTAAAACAATAGACCCACACTATTGTTTAATCTTGTTTATTAAAAACAATCATGCAATGCAACAAACATAATATGTACATAATGACATTGAATAAAATACTTTAGTAAAATCTTTAATACTTTACAGGAGAGCAGTTTTATTATTTCATTTTGTCTCTTACACAAAACTTGCTGTCACTTTTTTATCTTCTTACATGAACTTATTCTTACTTACAACCATGTACAACATTATAAAGTATGGATAATATTAATGAAAAAATACAAAAAAAATTGCTTTCAAAAACATAATATACTACCGACATAGGTCCATAAATTGTAATGTAACTTCTGATGAGCACAACTTATTTAATTATAATGTTCTGAGTAGTTTCATAGTGTTTAATAGATTATGATTTCTAGTTACCTAATTGGGTTTTTTATTTGCATTATAAAATTAAATTATGTACTTTAACTGGGTGATAAAGTACTTACACATTTCACATTCTAACCCTTCATCTTTAGGAATATTTGTAAGTTTCACTAATGGTGTATTTCCAATAACATTTAAGATATCTGCATGGACTTTCTGATTTCTATCTCTAAAACATAATAAAACATTTTTTATACACTGCACTTTAAATTTTCCAATAATAAATGAAAGTTGGAATATTTTCAGAATCGGTAACTTACAAAGTTCTCACAATGTGCGGCAATTCCTTGAGGTTAAAAAATTTCCTTGCCGCACCCTCGATGCTATTGTTAGACTCCACATGGTTCGACATTTTATCGGTTTTTTAAATTAATTGATTGTATTTGATGATGTACTGCAGATTGTGGCAGCAAAACAACAACTTTCTCAAACTGATACTTGACTTGAAAATAACTTGTTACAAGAATATTTATGTTCGTGAATAACTGTAACTAATACAGACCGCAGTGCTCGCGAGTCACCTTAAAATAAATTAAAATATAATCCTGTAGGTACGACCGACCGGCTTCGCTCCCACTTCCAGCGTGCTTCCAGCGAATGAAATGTTAAATTTGACAGATGGAAATTTAATCAAGTTTCTATCAGTATTACGTATTGACTAACCTACTTGTTGCTTTACTATAATGGAGTATCGATATCTAGTATCAGTGATATCGATTCTTCCGAGTTCCGATGCGATTTTGCTTGAGACCGGTTATGGTGCGTGCAGGTCAAGGTGCGGTAATAGCTACTAGCTACATAATTATTCCTTTATATTATTGGGTATAATATCATGGGAGTACCTAAAGTCAGCACAATGAATTAAAAGTGCATGCAAGTGAAAGCATTTATCAAATAGGTAGGTATAAAAAATATGTGTTCGGATTCAGCCTGCTCGAAGACTATATACATAATATATTTTTTGAGGAGTTAGGACACGATGGTATCTCCGGTCTGAAATAAGCTGTCCGACTGGGGTAGTACCTCCGCCCTACAGAAGACCGCGGCCATAATAACCATCGTGTTATGTTCCCGTTCGTAATTAGGGTAGCCAGAGCTCACTGCACACACACCCCCACCCCTTCCTAGCTTCCCCACCCCTTCCTAGCCCTCCGCCCTTCCCTTTAGGGTAGGTAGGTAGCGCGTGTGTTACACCCTTAGTGTTGCACACATTCATGGGCCACGGTGACCGCTTCCCATCAGGTGGGCCGTGTGCTTGTCTGCCATCTACGTAGTAGTAAAAAAAACTATGTTGATAAAAAAGACGACGAAAATTAAATAATCACAACATATAAGTAGGTAGGTACTACTTACTAGCCTAACTTAGTACTAAAAACCGCGGTAGCCTAGTGGTTTGGGTAATGGACTGCTGAGATGAGGTCTCGGGTTCGATCCCAGGTTCACCATGGCACACACCAATGACTTATCGATTCTTTTCGAAGTTATGTGTGTATTTATCGCAGGTTTATTAGTGCCTCGGAGAGCACGTAAAGCCGTCGGTCCCGGTTGCCATACTAACATCTATGGCAGTCGTTACGGGTAGTTGGAACCCACAAAAGTCCAACCAGTCTAACTTGGAACTTCGATATCGCCATTGGTCATAATGACCATTGGTTGTGGAGGTCAGATGGCAGTCGCTCCACGGAAAATATCGAAGTTCAGCCGCATTACAATTAGACTGGAAAAGCCGACCCCAACTGAGTTGGGAAAAAGGTTCAGAGAATGATGAACATATAAGTAGGTAGGTAGTTTTTTTTTACAATTTATTTGTTTAACATTTTACATATAAACCATATGGACTAAGAGCCCATGAACGCCAGACCTTCGTTATTATATAAAAGCTGAAAGTTTGTCAGCGCATACTCCCGATACAGGTAAGAACGATGGCCCATTATGAAGCTCGGGTCATAGTGGCTTTGGCAGATAAACGGTACTAAAGTGTAGCAAGTGCAAGGCAGTGGGTGCGAGTGAGACGGCAAGTCAGGTCTATTACGACCCCTCACTGCGCATATTATGGAATTATAAAATTGGAATTCTAATTCCAATTTTAGGTTTATTACGATCCCTCACTGCGCATGTATTGGCATTATATAAATGGAATTATAATTCCAATTGTGTAATTCCAATACATGGGCTGTGAAGGATCGCAATAGACCTGATTCGCCATGTCACTCACACCCACTGCCCTGCGCTCGCTCCTACAGCTACCCTTTAATACCGTGTATCTGCCAAAGCCACCATGACCCGAACTTCATAATGGGCCATCGTTCTTATCTGTATTGGGAGCATGCGCTGACAAACTTTCAGCTTTTATAAAATAACGAAGGACTGGCGTTCATGGGTTCTTGCTCTAATACCTATACAATACATAACTTTCAGATGCTATCATTAACAACTTTGAAAATAGGCGTAAAACATTAGGTATCTTCCTGGAACTCTCCAAAGCCTTAAATACTGTTTCTGCACCTATACTTTTCACGAAACTGGAGGACAGGACATTGGCATACGTGGCACGGCTTACGATATGTTCAGAAGTTATCTGACTGGTCGTGAGCAGTCACTAAAGTCGATAGGTACCTACTTGAGGAGCGTCCTAGGACCAACTCTCTTTCTCATATACATTAATGAGCTGTGTCTATTAATTCTACCTAATTGCAAAATAATAACATACGCTGATGATGATACGCTGAAAGCCGTCATTTAAAACTTAATATGCCCAAAATATGTAATAGCATAATTAAAATAAGGAACATCTATACCATGACAAGAAGTGAACTGAAACTGAAATGGACACACACACACACACGCATGCACACACAAAGTTTTTATTTTGTATTGTTGTGTTTTACTTACCCATAAGTGCACCTGAAATTTCTGAGGACAGCTGAGGCTTATAAAAATGATGAAAACAGATGCTGATGCTACATCAAACATCAATCAAGAAGAAGAATCAATTATTAAAATCAATTTATACCTACAGAATTCATTTGATACAAGGTAGTACTACATATTAGTTTTATGTGGTAGAAGTTAATTTTGTCATCATGTAGGTAGCTTAAATTAAAATAATTAACTGTCTAAGCGCATGGGCGTAGAGGGGTAGGTATTATGAGTCAAGAAGGGAAAGGAGGAAACAGGAACAAAATAAATAATAATAGGTACCTACCTACTACGATATAGACAAATAATACGAAATACTAGTAAATTTGCATAATGCCTTTAATAATAATAATAACTTGGATTTAATTAGTTAGACTAACAATAAGTACCTACCTATCATTAGAATTATAAATCTATAATTTATTTTATAAAAATGTTTGATTGATGAAAATGATTAATGTTAGGTGCTTAATGATGTTTAGGTATGTAATGGTGATAATTAAGAAGAGAGTTTCATTGTTGTTATAATTAATTCTGATTACTGATAATATATTCCAGGACCATCTCTGGTGTTATAATACCTTTTGGTATAGCACCTGAAAAATTATAAAAAATTAAAGATTTGAAAACCTGTAGGCAAGGTAAATGAATTGACATTTTACGTGCGCTTGTCTGCCACCTAAGTGGTATAAAAAAAACGGGGCTATAGAATTATGTGCTGCAATGTGGGACTACAACTATCTACCATTGCGGGACGGTTGACCACTTTAAAGAATAAAAGAAATACCCATCTAAACAAATATCGAATAGTAGGTACTCTTAACTAAATACAGCTTGCCTGTCAGTAACAAAAGTGAGTTAGAAGTTCGTGGTTTGAAGGTATTACGCAGGAAGGGTGTGGTGCTAGGCCCAAGAAGATCTTTGGGGCCCAAGCTACCTTACCTACAAGCCGATACACCTGCTGATTGCTGGATGAGGGTCCGGTGCAGGCTTATCTCTTATGGTTGGCAGGTCACTCTCATAAAAGTCGTATAAGCCAAATCAAAAGAAGGGTAAGGAGTAGGCGGACTCGGAGCTCCGAGGTGAAAGCCACTGTTACAATCGGGAACAAAGATAAGATGATAGTAATAGTTATTTATCATCCATCATTACCTATAGTAATTCATACATACATAAATACATACACTCTTCTTCCCCTCTTTTTCCCTGCGAGGTAGGGTAGGCAGAGACAACAGCCTACCATCTGCTTCTGTCCTTACATACTTCATGAGTTTCCCCTACTGTCATTAAAACTTTCATGCAAGCCCGCCGCCGGTTTCAAGTAATTTTTTACCTGACCTTTATTCAATACCTCATTAATTTGATCACATCATTTAAGTTAGGTATTCACCTGTGACATTATTGTTGTCATTAAGGAGTTCTTCTACGACGACTACAAAAGGTGTTATATCTAATATTCTCGATGCAAGACCGATAGTTGACTTAGAATTATTTGCGATTTTATAGTAATTCTTCATTTGATGTTTAATGACTGGTTCATTAAAGTTGAGTTCTTCTTCCGATTTTGGGCTTGTAGCTTCAGATCTTAAGCTGTCTTTCGTTACAACACCTTTAAGGTAACTGAAACAATATAATAGTGTCTTAGTATTTTACTGCGGTTTCTCTATAGGGTGGAGGCACTTTGACTGTCGAGAGTACAGTCAACGACAAAAAGTAGCTTGACAAATTCTAATTAATCAACTTTGGCACTTTGCTCTTAAACCTTTCATATTAAAATAAAGATGTTAATATATTTTCATGTTTCCTACATGAAAATATATTAACATCTAATGTATCAACTGTTGATACATGTATTCCAACGTAAAACGGGTTTGTAAAAGTTTTAGTGTTAATCAACTATTGTCGTTGACTGTAAGTAATACCAGCCTGTCTTGGAGCTGTTCAAGGCTACACACCCTTTATCATCCACGATGAATGCAACGTTGTTTTCATATTCCATTGCCAACAAGGCATCCATGCAAGACTTGTCTTTATGGATAGAAGGCACTGAGCTGTTCATTTTTAATTCGGAAATAGGTCTGTTATACCACCTGAAATAAAATAAGGACATTAAGTAGTTTGGTACCCCGCTCAAAGTCATCTCGGTAGTTAGCCACAGAACATTAAAAAACCATAGAAGTAGTAATTAAGTAAAAATACAAAGGAATAGCTGTCGCCAAAAAATACACTCACACAGACTTATAGGACGTCTTATTGGTTGCATACATTTTACCTTAAAATATAAGAAGAGCAGAACTACACACCTTATTTTACTGAAAATGAATTTAAAGTACGTTTTGACAAGGTATAAACTTCAATTATGCTTACAGAGTACCATCAAATCTGCCCCCATTTTAAAGTAATATACAACAAAATTATGTTTAAGCCACGTTGGAATAGAGCACACATTTATTTATCCCAATAATACCCCATCTAGCGGTCAATAGCAAAATCAATGTACATTATAGTTTTGCTTTTCACCAATAGATGTCTAAAATTGTATTGTATTGCAAATCAGTCCTTAAATATAACAATGGTAAGGATGAAATTAACTTAACTCAAAATACGGACACCACATTCTGTCGTACATTTTTCACAAACTTACCTAAAATGATAATTTTGACAGCTCTAAGTAGTGTACCCCATATAGTATAATCGAAAATGAATCTAATCGATTTTCGATTATCGTTCCCGTAGAATATGGAATCGATAGTTATAAAAACACAAAAGCATTTATTTTTTTATTATTTTAGGTAACTTATTTCAGAATGATAAAAGAGAAGTTTTATGGTACCTACCGTAATTATGTCTTGCATTATACTTAGCCACTTTTATTATTATATTATATTATTATTAGCTATATTACAAAAAATTGTAGTAGATAAGTACTTAAAAATTACAATAAATTAATTTAAGTTCGATTCATTCGATTCCTGTGTGTCATAGTCAATTGTGCTGAATTCTTGCAAGACGCTTCACTATGAAAAGTGGGCGGTACTTGTCAATGTGCTACGATAATTTTAGAGGTATTATTTTGTATATAAAAATACGATACTTCATAGACGTGAACTGTCAAAATTATCATTTAGCATCCTGAATTGGACAGGTATAGAAACTTCTAGAATATTGAAGTAAATATTTCGTGAAAACTTATAGGAAAATAAACCTTAAAATCAATCGTATAAACTTGTTTTTTGATTATTTTAGCCTGCGTTGTGCACATACACAAGTGTATATGTGTGAGGTAAATGCAATTACACTTAGGTTTTTGGCGACACAAACACGCCCCCATACGATTTCTAGTCCTAAGGATTTTTCTTTGTTCTGTGGTAGTTAGCTCAAACGTCATCTATAGGAGAAATTTGATTTTCCAGTCTGGGTAGCACTTGTTCAGAGCACCTATACCTACAAGTTTAGTGGTCGCAGGTGCAACTCCCCTCCAGATGTGACTTCTGCCTACTTTTTATACTGAATACGTACTTAAATGCACGGCTAGGCGGTTTCTTAAACAGCTGCGCTTCCATCCACTGATCGCTGACAAACTTGGTCATATAGTTGCGAATTCCGTCGGGTAACATCACGACCACATTTTTATCCGGTCCAAAGTTCAACTCTTTCGCGACCTGCACTGCAGCGTAGGTTATAGCCCCACTGCTCCCACCTGTCAATATAACGTTTATAATAGGTAAAAGTATAAGTTCATGGCTAAATAAATTATGAGTCTATGCTAATATAAGCAATGGACGTTCTTAAGATCGAGGAAGAGGGATCCTAGCCCTTGGGTACACAACCAACGTGAATCCATTCATAACAATCAATTCAATTCAATTAATAAAAGCTGAAGCATAATGAGAACACGAGTCATTTCTATTATTAGTAAGTACTTTAAAAAAGGTCCACACAAAGTGCCCTTGAGAGGGGTGAAAGATTTTATCTCCTAAATGTGATGTGGAAGGCCGGATCGGATGCAATACCGGTTATTGGAAGCGGCTTAGATATATCCAGCAGCGATCTGCAGGCTGATTGATTGATGTTTATGGTCGCCGGGACACCAGCAGAGCGAGGGTTAAGAAGAAGCACAAGATCTCTAATGACAGTTGTATTGTGTAGTTTTATTCGCTTCGAATCCAACAGAACTATTACCTACTCGTGAATTGAATTGTACAATTTATGACAAGCAAAATTCCCGTCCCGGTGAGTTATCGGTGGTTCGAGGTGATTGAGTTAATAAATGAAAAAAAAAAACTTGTCGAGTTCGACCCTTAAAAAGTGGAAAGCGGTGGGAATCCCTTGCATATTAAAATTCCTAGATCGAATCATATTTTTCTACTTATGTAATATCAATCTGTATGTAGGTAGGTAGGTATATATCTACGTAAGTAATCAAACTTCTCATACCGCATAAAAATCCCTCTTTCCTGATAACCTCCCTTGACATGTTGAATGACTGATAATCAGTTGTTTTAACGACTTTATCGACAAGTTTTTTATCAAAAACGTTTGGTACAAAGTCTCCTCCGATTCCCTCCACCTGAAATTCACAAAAATACTTAATTGTAGATAAAATATGGGTAGGTAACTTATTTTAAAATTTGCCGTATTCAGTTGATTGGCGCACCTCTACTATTTTTTTTTTACAAATAATAATAGACTCAGGCTTTAATTACGGTTTGGAGTCGGAGATATACCTATGGCCACAAACGAAACCAATACCCGCGCGGGCAGAGCTGCGGCCATCAGGTAGTAATAAATAACATTGAACTTAGGTAGGTATAACCACCGATTACCTAGTAGTTTGATATAACCTATACCTATTAATACGTCACGAATGTAAAAAAGAAGGTAAGTACGAGCATACTTACGAAAAATGGGACAAAGTCTCCTTCGCCATATATGATGGAGCCCTTAGGATCGACGGCTACGATCACGCAGTTTGGGTTATGTTCTTTTAGTCTTCGGGCTACACCAGTAATAGTGCCACCGGTGCCAACACCCATCACGTACATATCAATCGTTCCTAGAGCATCTATTATCTCTTGGGCAGTATGCTCGTGGTGTGCTAGTGGATTTGTCGAGTTGTCGTACTGAAAATTGAAACCATCAAGTATTTACAGTACCTAATAGGCTTTTAAATACCTAAGCACATCACCAATTTTTTATCGTGCGAAAATCCCCATGGATACCACAGCATCGGTCATCGGGGGTGGTTATGTCGGGATTGATCCAACTAAAACAGCACGCCGTCTCGGGTCTTAATTACCGGGGTGTAAGGTTACCCAATAGGCATGTCCCTCGCACTCTAGCTGACCTTTTTTTATATATAAAGGATATGGATGTAAGATTCTCTGCCAGGGATGTTAGATCGGTAATAGCTGGCATGAAAAGAGGAAAGTCACCAGGGCACGACGGCCTCAGCATCGAGCACCTGAAATACGCAGGTGTACACCTGCCGAGAGTGTTGGCTATGTTTTTCAACCTATATATTAGCCACTCGTACTTACCCGAAGACCTCATGTTTACTACGGTAGTGCCAATAGTAAAAAATAAAACCGGAGATGCCTCTGACGTGTCCAATTACAGGCCAATTTCACTGGCGACTGTAGTAGCCAAGGTACTGGATAGTCTGCTTGACAAACTTTTATCTAATCATATTAAGATACATGACAGTCAATTTGGTTTTAAACAGGGCCTCTCCACTGAGAGTGCTATCCTATGTCTTAAGCAGACTGTTCAGTACTATACTGACAGAAAAACGCCTGTGTTTGCCTGTTTTCTGGATCTATCACGGGCTTTTGATCTGGTAGATTATACAATTCTTTGGCAGAAATTACAGCATGAAACTACCGTACCACGAGAGGTAATTGCGTTGTATAAATTCTGGTACAGCAACCAATTGAATAGTGTGAAGTGGGCGGGGTCACTTTCAGATGTGTACCGGTTGGAGTGCGGGGTGAGGCAAGGCGGGTTGAGCTCGCCACGGCTTTTTAACCTGTACATCAACCAGCTGATTGTTGAGCTTAGTAGCACTGGAGTTGGTTGTCATGTTGATGGACTAAGTATCAATAACATTAGTTATGCCGATGACATGGTGTTGCTGAGCCCATCAATCGGTGCCTTGAGACGGTTACTGTCAGTATGCGAGGCATATGCGGTGGCCCAGGGGCTCAGGTACAATGTTAAAAAGACTCAGGTTATGCTTTTTAAGGCACCGGGTGTCAAAGGCTACCAGAATATACCAGACGTAACCATAGATGGGTCCCCTCTTCAAAGGGTAACTAGTTTTAAGTACCTGGGTCACTGGGTCACTGATAACCTTAAAGACAACATGGACATTGACAGGGAACGTAGGTCGCTGTCTGTGCGCTGTAACATGTTGGCCCGCAGATTTGCACGATGTAAAGAGCCAGTTAAAATAACTTTATTCAAGGCGTTTTGTCAGTCCTTCTACACGTGCAGTCTGTGGACGCGATATGGTGGGCGTGTGTACAGCGATCTACGCGTCCTGTATAATAACACGCTCAGGACACTGTTGGGGCTGTCGTGGAGGTGCAGCGCGTCTGCGATGTTTGCCGAAAGACGCATTGATGGTTTTACGGCCATCATGCGTAAAAGGTGTGCGTCGTTGCGGGCTCGCCTGCACGGCAGCTCAAATAGTCTGTTGTCTGTGTTTGCAGACAAATGGGAGTCTCCAATGCTGCGACATTGGATGAAACTCCACACGTAAATTGTTTACTAACACTAGATCCTAAGTTTATTGTTACTAACAAGATATGGGCTTGCCTGAAATAAAGAATATTATTATATATAGGACCTGACAGCTGACAGGCCATCTACGGTTATAAGATGGCCCCCTTTACCCCCCGAAGGGGGGTGGGGTGAGCATCGCAGCCGTCCTGTTACCCAACCGTCGGCGCGTGGACAATCAGCTCGCCCCCCGCTTGCTCCCCACTGTGCCCTCTGCTAGTCAGAGGGACACGTGGAGAGCCTCCGGAGTAGCCCCCTAGAGGGCCACTCCCACCCCAGCCCATACCGGCCGTATTGGTCGCAGGCAGCAGAAGCACATCACCCTCGGGAAGAAAAGTGTAGATTTAGTAAGATTTAGCATTTATTTTTACCTGATCCAAAGAAACTCCATTGGGATACTTTTCTAACAATTTTTTTGTCACCGTCATGAAGCCGTCAGGGTCATCGAAGTGAGCCGAGGAAGGAGTCTGTACAATATCAGCTCCAAGAAGACTCATAGTGCACATTTTTTCAGCTGAATTCTTATCGGGTGTAACTATGGTGCAGTCATAACCTGGTGAGTAAAATATGAAAGAATTTATTGTTCTACTTTTAACGTAAATTATTGAATATGAGTCCATTTTTGCTATCCTGCTATTATTATAAATTTGAACGTTTTAGATATTTGTTTTTTATCACGCTCAAATGACTGAATGGATCTGAATGAAAGTGCAGAGATAGATTAGTCTGGCATTGCACGCAGACATATCTGAAATACATTACAATGGGTTACTAGAACGGAACACGCAGGAAGTATAATCTGGTCTAGCTAGCTATTTTGTTAAGAAAACCCCAGATATGTACTTATTTATGTCCTTACGTTAGCCTTGTCATTGCAAGATTAAATAAAAATATTGGAATTAATCATTTTAGTTAGGTACCTCGAATTGCACAAGTTAAAGATATTCCAATGCCTGTGTTGCCAGATGTTGGCTCTATAAGCCTAGTCTTAGAGTTAATGACGCCAGATTTTTCTCCCTCCAGGACCATGGCGTAAGCGATCCGATCCTTAACCGAACCGCCGGGGTTCACATATTCACATTTTGCAACTGAAACATACTTTTAAAATTGTTATACTGCAAGTGGACTCCAAGCTGACAACCTCTGATGCAACCGGGACTAACGCTAGGATGATTTTAGATCGAAAAAGTGAACATCCAAGACGGACTTGAACCCGCGACCAGTCCCTTACAATGGGAATACTCTGACCAACTGAGTTACCCTGGACAAGTCCTGACAGCCGCAATTAAATGGAATTGGCTGCATCCGCGATTAGCACACACTAATGCACAGACAAACAGAAAAAAATGAAAATAATTTTTTTGGCTTCTTAAAGTCCTCCAATGTCATACCTTTCATGTCCGACCTACCGACACCGATCAGTTACAGATTTATTATAGTTATGTATGGAATAGACAGGTATAGATAGGAGAATAGAAGATATAAATAACACGATACTTACATGTTTTATGATTTTCTCAAGAAAATATTAAGAAGTTAAACTATCCTCTATTTTTTTTATTATGGTGTATCTGGATCTAGAGTGACTGCAGTTGCCAGTGCATAAAATGGCGCCCAACGTGGGGCATAAAATTTGTACTATCTTTTTGAACTAGGAAATTGAAAATGCGGTAGAGTAGAGGCAGTACAATAAGATGAAATTGCCAGTGTAAAAATTTTTGTTACACAATTTTGGCTTACTAACATCTGTAGATAATATAACATATTGATTGATTGAATTTATGATTTAAAATAATCAAGAAAATTATTACTTCGTGATTCATATAAATATGTATTATTATTAGTGATATATAAACTCAAGTAGATAGAGGTTTGCAAGTTATTTTAGACTTAATTATCCAGACTCTGTGATGTTTGAGATTTTTATAAAAACTGTGTACTCGATCTGCGGACGCAGACCCTCGCGACTAAGCGTAAATAAAAAATATACAAACAAAACATAATAAACTTGTGGAAACCTAAGCAAATTCATTCAAACCTATGCATACTTCGCCAACTTATCCACTAGATCTACAATCCAGAAGGTACTTACACATTTTGCATTTCAGTCCATAATCTTTGGGTATTCGATTGAATTTGACCATAGGACTATTGCCTATACATTCTAGCACGTTGTTGTAAATTTTAGGCTCCCTGAAAAAAAAAAAACAGATAGTTTATACGTCGCGTAGTCAAGCTCAGTCCAACTCAGTTGGCGTCGGTTTTCTGTCGAACTGTCCGAACGTTTTTTGCGAACTTTACCTGAAGCGACTGTCACATGAATCTGATTTTAGAGGGTTATGCTAGCGTTATGTATATGCCAAATGATCCTTCGACCATACACGGTAATGTCAGAATAATCCCGATGTCGATTTACCTAGCCGAAGGATCACTTAGAACCATATAACAAAGGATAAAAACCCGCGGTCGCTACATGACTCAGTAGGAAGGTGACGTCGCTGTTTAGTTAGCGGCCAGCCTGATGGACAACCTATGATTTAGTAAATAAATGCGTATAAGATCATCAACCACTGGGCCACGGCCTCACAGGCGTGATCACCTTGCCTGGTATCATACGAGTAGTAGCGAAGGATAAAACCCCATTCGATTACTACATTACGCAGTGGTAATCTCAAAGTGTAAGTCCTACCGGATGAACCACCAAACAATTGATAACTACGCTACGTGATAAGATAATTTTGAGAACTCATTAATTATATTAAGTAGTATTTATGATACGCTAGATTATCAACAATCACGCGCTACATTCGGGTCGATTGGCTCAGGGGGGTAGGTTCTTCTGTTATCGGAAATTGCATTCGTTTTCATACAGACTGGAATGAGACTAATGAATGCTAGCGGCTAGCGGAGTGATAGTTGACGAGATGATCACTGCGCCAGAGATTTTATCTCAGCAGAGCGTCTTTCGGTGGGTTTAGGAAGCGTGTGGAAAGGAACACAGACAATCGTAGTTGAAGTTAATTTAATGCAAGGTCTTATTTAAATACTAACTGTTGCACGCGGCTTCGCCCGCGTTGAATTCTGTTCCTGTTTCCGCTTCCCACGGGAACATATTACCGGGCTAAAATTAATCTATGTGTTATTCCAGACTATAGGTAATCTATCTCTGTATCAAATTTTAGCCAAATCCTTTCTGCTTTAGTAAGAAACATCCAAATATCTTCACAAAAATGAACCCAAAGTGTTTGGAGTTCTGGACCTTAATTACATTATGGACTATATGGCCATTGGTAGGTAGGTATTTCTATTTATAAAAGCATTATTATAATACATTTAATTTAAAATAATGAAACAGCATAAATAACAAATAATTTTATATTTACTTAAATTTTTAAATTACATAAAATAAACAATGCATAGAATGAAAAAAAGAAGGTGAGTTCACATATTTCTCTAATAACATTAATTTTCACTTTCCCTGAAGTTGTTGAAACACTAATCCTAATTGACTTTTAATTAGATATACCATTTTCATTATTTCAAATTAATTTATTAATATTTCTTACTTGACATTATTTGTTTTAACTATTTATTTGAACTCACCATTCTCTGGTCTCCATTTTGCGAGTCCGTTTTATTCACTTTACCAACGACGTTGTTCCAAAAGTTACCACTCCTGACTGGTAAGTGCAAGGATTCAATACAACTTATAAACTTCAACAAACGGCGTGTTATACTTTATAGCTATTTATATATGTATGGTCGATAATGTATTTGTTATCGCAAATCTAAATGCCGATAGTATTTTCTTATCACGGAGACAGAACTTGCTGCTAGCTGCTGCTTTATGAACTCTGATTTATTAGCTCGCTCCGTTGCATTTGCTAATAAATACCTAGAATAATAAATTATGGTCATTGGTTATGCTTCGCGTATGTATGTGACAATGTACATTAACATTGAAAACGTATCAACACTATGAGTACCCTACGTAACAGTGGCGGCACTGGCGGCTAGTGTTTCTTTTAACGACACTGAGGTCGCACGACCGTATCACATGATAATCTCCTAGAAAACTTAAATGTAGTTTTTAACGTCTAATAAACTAGTTACGACGGCCTGTGTGGCGTACTGTTAGACTCCCGGTGGCTGGTCCCGAAGTAAAAGGTTCCATTCCCGTTGAGTATAGATTGTTTGCATTTAATCATTTACTTTGTTCTTAATGCGTGTAATTTGTATTTACAAAAACATTAAGTAGATCTGTTTATTTCTATTCTAGAACACAACATAATACACGCTACCTAGACCTGCATAGAAATATTTGAAGTGACTCTAGCTAAGAGCGAGCTACCGCTAATATACAAATTACACATGTCATCTACTTAGGAACAACTTGTCCTTATTCGTAACTGGTGCATAATTAGCCATACTTGGTTAAGCAGGTAGCTGCTGGTAGATCAGTGTACCAGTAAATGCAGGTACTTATATTTTCATACAATATTGTATTGCATTTTTATCTCTTACAGTAGATAATAATGCATTTAAACCGATTCAGTTAATGAACTTAGAGTAATAGCTGTTACCTCTCCAGTGAACACCGTGACCTCGTTTCAGCGTTACAGGTCACAGGAACCTATTCCAGGGGTAAAAATTAATTAGAAGGAGCTGTAAACAGTTCAGCTGAAGGGCAGAGCGGGTGTGGGCTGGAACCTCCATGGTGCACCCGGGCAACGACGAAGGCAGCGCCTCCCACTCACCAGGGGAGAAGCGATCGTCCGCGGCAAATGCCAGCCGAGTTGGAGGTGGCCCTCTAGAGGGCTGCTCCATGGCTCTCCACGTGTCCCCCATCCTCCGTCCAGGGTCAACAGTGCGAGTGTGACGCCCCCGGTGGGCCATGTGCTTGTCTGTTACTTAGTTATATGGCCCACCTGATCCTAAGTACCTAAGCTATACTCTGTTTGGGCTTCTATTGGGCTTCTATTATTATATATATATTCTTCTATTTGGGCGTCATCTAAGCCCAAACAGAGTATAAGCTTATAATTTGGGCTCTCTGAGATGCTGATATACATACCTTCATAAGTAGGTACAGACCTCTATTTATGAACTTTTTTTAATACCAACGATATATTTTTTTAAAACCAATCGAGTTCCAATTCAGCAATTATCTTGGTGATTAAGAGTCCACCACACATGACGAACTCAGTGCCTAATAATCGATAAAAGTTCGATAAACCTATCAATCTTAATTTTGATACCTGCATTAAGTAGTTTCTGAAAAACAAATGCTGTTTTAAAATTATCACAATAATGCACATACGTTTATCACTGGAGATAAAAATCGGCAAGTGTTACATGACTTAACCATTTATTGATACGTACCTACCTAGTTAATAATTATTGATTTCCTTAGACTTCCGTTTTCTGAGAACAGTTGAATCAATCCACTCTATTTAGGGACGGATTTGATTACTGGCTAGAAAATATTGATTTTCAAATATCCGAACGATGCAGTTTTAGCTTCCATTAAAATCTAGGCTCACTAGAAAATGAACATCCATGCGCGATAACCGATATCTACTTACGCAGACGGAGCCATGGGCAAAAGCTACCTATACATATTATAAATACGGAAGTTTGGAATAAGGAAAATATAGGAAAGGATGGATAGGTGCACGTCTATGATATAATTATAGTATGTAGAATATTGTTAAGTGGATTTCATTAAGTATTCATGAATCAATCATAATCTTCTTGGTGTGCCATGCATGCGCGTTATTATAATTCCTAAGCGGTAATCTAGTTATATGTAGGTACTGGGGTACTATTCAGGGTCAGATCATGTTTCTACGTAGAAGCTGGTTACTGTGACCTTAAAGATTACAATATTAAGTGTAATCACTTAGGTGATAATAATGTTGACAAATAAATAGAAGCATGTACCTACGACGTAACGGCATAAAAAATAGGTTATCGTTTAATCAATAAAGCCTCGATAATAATTTATATCTGACATAGACAGTTAGCCTTAGGTTAGTGAGTACTTAGATGTTTACAATTTACAAGGCGAATCATTTTCCATCAATATATATTAATTATTTTTTCCCCTCTGGCCACGTGGTTCGACCGTATTCTTGCTTCAAATTCTTTTGCATTATAGGTACTCTTTTATTGAACCACGCCTGTTATGCCAGGAGGGTTAAGCAGAGGTGAATGAACCCCAAATTTCACCTATCTTAGTTTTCAATTCTACTTAGGGAGGCCAGCCTATTGCCATTTACTGATTTGAAAAACCAGTGTCGCTGATGCTGAGTTTGCGATATATACTTTACTGTCGGTTGTAGGATCCTCAATCCCAATACAGTAGACGCAATAATAACTATTATAATAGTAATTTATTAAACCTTCAATGTGGTTTATGGTGTATGGAGACTCACCAAGAGGTCCAAGCCAATTTCACTTGTGAGTCGTTACACCTGCTGATTATAGACGAGACTCTAGTCTAGCATAGATTTCCTCTTGGGGAGGGGAGGAGGGCGGTCAGATGCAAGTCACTCCCTTAAAGGATTAGCCAAATCAGGGTAAAGATTAGGAAGTGATTCCTAAGATTCAAGATAGAAACTTTTGATGCAGCCGGGATTAGCGCTGTGATACTGACCAAACTCTTAACGTTCAAGATTGTATGTAGTAAGGAATTTTCCATGTAAGCATTGTTCATACTTGAAGTGTATATTAGCAGTGCGTACTTAGCAAACAGATTTACGGTATCTAATCGCTCACCGGGAGGGATAACAGCATGATTGTTGTAAATCTTTTATGATACCTTTGCTCAAAAGTAAAAACGATACTATTATAAGTTGACTTCGTTGACTTTCTGTTTGTCTGTCTGTCTATCTAGACTAGACAGTCTTGCTAAGTACTAATATATACTTCGAGTACTGCCATAGACGTTCGTATAGTAACCGAGACCGACACGCGATGGCTTAACGTGCTCTCCGAGGCACCATACCTTTAGGTAACTCATCTAATAACTGGGCTATTAAATGCAAAAAGATTTTATATCGCACATATTGTATTTCCAGTTATTATGGATAAGATTTGCTTATATTCTATATACCTAACACTCTTAGAACAATGCACTGTGCCTATACCATTGTTTAAAAAGTTTTATAATCATTTTCAGCATAATACCTAAATGGTTTATAGAGAACACGAATACCTACAATGTTAGTTGTTTTCATACTACTTTTGCATTTCATACATGCGGAACGAACGATCTAAGACTACATATAGGTACAGTATCTTATTTGTTGTTCTTTTATTTAAAGCCCTGAAGTTACTAGAATAAAAAAATAAAGAATAAAGCCAATGTGTGAGGAGTGGTTCACGACAGTAGTGTAATGATCAGAATTGAACCTGGGACCTCTTGACCATAAGGCCGACTCCTTAACCAAAGCTAACACCGCTACTAAAATCTATCAGAGTTGTGTGAAACAGAGTCGTAAATATATGTAGTTACTACGTCACAAAAAATATCTGTATATCTGTCTGTCAAGACTAGAAGCTCTACAACCACATAAAGTTCACTCCTCAGTCCAGTTTTGTACGGAACCCTCAGTGAGTGAGTACGACTCCCACTTAACCGGTTTTTTGTCTGATAGTAACTCAAGTATTGAATCTTGTCTGAGCACCAAATACCTATGTAAGTATGTATTGGGTACTTGTATGCATTTTACACCTACATACGAACGTGTTTCAATAGAAGTTAAAGATAAAATACTTTCGTATCAGTAGAAATAATTGAAAATCCTAATCAATAAATCGTCTAGCTATTTTAATTAGAAGACTTTATTATTTCTTTTGTTTTTTATTTACATTGCATTCCATTCCTCAAATAGGTTATGAGGTACTCATCAAATATTCTTCATGGATACCCACCCCGCTGCCAGAACGGGGCAGGTTATGTCGGACTCTTACCGTCGGGTCTTCTGAGGCCAGGGTGTAAGGTGACCCATCATAGAGCATTTCCCTCGCACCCGGCTTGGCCGGGCCCATCTCCGGATTCGAGATGGCGCCCTTGGGTTTGAGCACCACGGTGTTCCCGTCACACCCCCGAAATAGGGGTTGTGACGTGAACATTTAATAATTTACGATGGCCTTTGCTATGAAGCAATGCGAGATGAAAACAAACCATGCCAACAGTCGTGCAGTTTTTATTAGGTAAAGCATCACATTTTGCATTGGAAAATGCTTATTAGAAAGGCCAATTCTTGTAAAAAAAACCGTTGGAAATTTAGTCTTAGTCTAGAAATACATTTTTTTAACATTTGGGAAATCGACTTGAGATCGGGATCCCAAGTCGAGCTCCCAAATGTAAAAAAATATTCTTGTAACCAAAAAAATTTTGCAGTACTTGGACAGGGTAAACATTCTTTATGCAGGGCAAATTTCCCTTTAAGTATTTACCGTGTACGTAATTCTTATGTTAATAAGGTGGCTCCACCCTGTTCGAATATAGCAAAAATCAATTCGATGCTGACTGTACATATGGGCTATAATTTTTTTAAAATAAATACCACTTTAACATTCAAATCTTATACTATTTAATTAAAAAGTAATTTACATTAAACTATTAGTAAAAATAATTAAATTACAGGGATATATATCATAGGAGCTTTAGATAATAAAGGTTAGTTAACGAACATTAATTATTTACATACATACTTAGTACCTACTTAATGCCGAATGAAACTGTAAGTGTAATAGCTAATTTACCATTTCCTTGAACAGAATTGGAATAAGCTTTTACGAAGTATACCTACAGTTCCTTAATAGACGTAGAAGTCCTCGTCTATCGATCACTCATTGTTTTATAATTTGAGATCAGTCCTAAAGTCACCAACCGTGTAGGTACTTCTGTCCCGTTCTCATCCCGGTTGATTCACACTGAACAAAATGCTAATCAAATGCCAACTATATCTGACTTTAGAGTCGATTTGACCCCGATAAAGGTGAACTTAATTGGGTTTTCAAGTTTTATACCTATGAATTTCATTGGGTAAAACGTGAAAACGCAATTCAGTTGAGTTGACTGGTGAAATGCACTTTTAAAGTCAACAAATCATGGCATTGCACACATATTATGAGCCTTTTAGTGTGTATGTGTAAGTTATCTAAACTCGTTCTTGGCGAGTTGAATAGCAGTTACTAGCAGGCAATCTTTTATAAGCTAGTGTTTCACGTAAACAGGAACAGTTATTAGTATTTGAATAACCCATATCACTTCACTAAACACATTCACTTCGTAACATCTGTTGTGTTCCTTCCCGGTGTGCTTGCGTATTTCGCATACAACTCATCCCAGTATTCTACCCTTTCTGCCTCAGGGTCCGTCTTCATAGTAAAATTGCCCGTGATGTCCAGATAAGTTATTTGCTCTGTGTTGCTTACTGGTGGCCATTTGAAGTCAACAACTGACTCGTAGTCGACGGGGGGTGTGGGATTCCTGAAAATAGATTTAAAATAAATTAATGTTTATAATAATCAAGTTGTGACTAGTACTGATAGTATAGGTATATACTGCCAGTGGGCAATAATGGAATAGGTACCTAATATTTACTACATAATTTGTAAAAATTACGCCAGTGGTTTTACAAATAGCGCCACAAACGAATAAGTGGTGATAAATTTTTGTGCATAAATAAATAAAAGCGGATCCCTTGCTCCAAAGTGCAAGCTTTGGACGCAACCGCGATTGGGGTTCGGATGACTTTTTAGACATAGGAACTTACCCTGTTTTAGCAAAATTTGTCCACATTTGCACCATTCGCCGCGATACTGCTAACTCAGTCGAATCGTCATCCAGTCTGTAGTTTAATCTGGAGAAGTAGAACAGGTAGCCCATCTCGTCGCCATGGCAGGCGCCGGGATGGTTGATACCCAACAAGCGCTTGAAGAGTCCTAGGGCTCCATCGAAGGCGAAACGATATAAATAAGTTGGACTAGTGCGATTACTCTGTGCTTGCAGGCGTATTGTTTCTAAAACTGGTCGCACGAACATAACATCTGTGAATAACTAGAAAAAATACACCATTTATTAGGGTGAATCTTGTTCCTCTGGCGCACCCCTATGAATAAACATGTGAGTGTGACTATTCATATTAAAAATCTATTGTTATCTCCATGTACACCATAGCACCTGAACATCCACCTGCCGCAACCAGTCTATCCCAGCTACCTTATCACTTACCCGAAAGAATATGTGATTTACTTATATCAAATTATACTAAAACTAGCTGTCGCCCGCGGCTCCGCCCGCGTGGATGTCGGTTATCGCGACCAGACATAGCCTATGTCCATTCTCGAGGTCTAATCTTACTCCTATACCAAATTTCATCAAAATCGGTTCAGCGGTTCAGGCGTGAAAGCGTAACAGACAGACAGACAGACAGACAGATACAGAGTTACTTTCGCATTTATAATATTAGTTACGACTATAACTACTTAGTGCAGTATCTAAGAAAATTTAGCTTAACGTGCTCCCAAATATGGACCTCTAGACTCTAGACCATAGAATAGATGAGAATGAGTCCCTTCTTCTTGATCCCATAGCACAACCGGTTACTTATACATTTGGGTAAGATTAAAAATCGGGGTGCGAGGGAAATGCCTTACGGGTCAACTTACACCGCACGATAAAAAAAAGCTAAGATTGAAATCATGCAGATAATTAAGTAAGTTAACAAAAAAGAAATAAAAAACCTGCCAGTAAAAGTAGTTCACATCTGCTCTGTCATAGGAGGTGTCGGAATTCAAATAGGTACTAATAAGTAACAATCAGTCATTCTCAGCAAGTTATTTAACATTGGGTAACATCCTTAGCATGTGGCAACTAGCAAAAAGGTGCCATATGAGTAGCGAAAGCGGAACAAACTTTGTGGACAACAAGTTAGACATACATTTTAAGCACGGTTATAAACAAACATCTTACTATTCAGTAGGTGAAAGGTGTTATAATTATTGAGACGTCGATGGCGACGCTATGTGTAATTCTTTATGTAAATAAAATAATAGTAAGAATTCCAGGATTAGTAACGCTGTACATAATGTCTTACATCTATTAAACTGTCAACATTCCTGTTGTCAACCGGTCTTTGTTGGAAGTAAAATTCTTTGATGGACTGCGATATCTGGTCGGTGATAGTCTCGTTGTTCCCCTGCAGCTCTGGGGGCACCACACGTCTGAATTCCTCTCCCAAATCAGTCAATAGTTTCGGGTATCGTTGTAAACCTGTAAACAAAATTGTAATTTTGAAAACAAACTACAGAAATAGTGTAGTGGTTTCTTAACTAATGCTAATAAATTGTATGTTGAATGAGTCAAATATTGTATCATACCTAACCCAACCTAACCAGATGATCGTTCTCAGGTGTTCTCAGGCTAGGTGTTTTTCGGTTTTGTTCCAGAATTTTAGGTTACCTACAACTTTCATTCCAATATTCAGTGGTTTTTTGGAGTAAAAATTACAATGGCATTTTTTTGAATTATTTTAGTGCATACTTATTGATGTTCAGTCGATCCCTATATTTCACCTTTATCTGTATAAAAAAACCAGCTCTTCCGTAAGTAAATTATCAGGGAGAAAAAAAAAGGAATTTGTCCGACCTACTAGATACCCAAAAATCGATTCAAAATCTCAAAAGTATATGTGGGAGCTAGAAGCGCGTTTTGATAAACACTAGTCATTTGGACTAACTAGGTATTATCTATTATAAATAGGACTATGTATGTGAATATACTGTAACAATCTTGGTGCACTTATATTTTCTCGGTATATTTGTATTTAATTTCCATACAATATATGTATAGGTATTTAGAATGTATATGTATCTTAGGTCACTCACCTACATTTTTAATGATAAAATATTCACTTACAAATCATTGAAATGAAAAATAACGTTACTAGTTACCGCAGTAGACACTGTGTACAGGTGGTCGAATAACTATGTAGGTACTATTTTGTTATGTAAAGTAGTGTGCCTAGTGACGACAAGTAGATAATATGTAGCCAGTTCACATGTGGTCGGTATTTACTCGCTTGTTAAAGACTTAGATCGTTATGTAACCCTACAACCACTACATGTTATATAATCAAACCATGTATCTTATTTAATAACACTACCTTGTTAACGTGCCTTTATTTATGTTCTACTTTGTCCGTCTCGAAGCCCTCACTTGTGACTTTTTATTGTTTTAGTTCGATTGTTGATTATGATAGGGTTGGATTTCATAATTTAGCAAATTCTCATGTAGGTACAGCTAATGACAAAAGTTATTTATCTTAAAAGGTTTACGAACCTTTTTTATAATCGTAACTAATTTTGTCCTTGACTGCACTTAGATCTAAAAACTTATAAAGTAGGTAATAAGTGGGGGTCTTGACTTCTGGCCAGTATCAATACGTCTTTTATAATTATGACCTCCATCTTATGGTGATTGGATAAGGATCTTGGTCTCGTTCAATGATTACCTACATTCACTAACAAATTCATCGTCCATCTTCAAGTTACTGTGACCCTCGCCCTATTGAGGCTCAAATTCTGGCCCCGTGAGTATACCTTGATCTTTAAACATTGCAAAATGTTGAAAGAAGCAATAGTAATATAGAACGACGATGTCTAGAGAAACCTTTGACCTCAACATTTATTTATCTATTGCATTTTTTATTTAATTTTATCATTTGATACTAACAACTTTTGCACCCCATATTCACTGACATTATTATTATTATTTTTCTGTCGGCGTCTCATATACATAACATGTAGTTCAGTCAAAAATAAGGCTATGGTCATGTACCCAGTACCCATCAGCTTTAGCTTGGTCTATCACTTCGGTGATATAACTACAGGCGTGAATCTATAAAAAATATAAGCTGACGAAGAATGCCCGTTCACCAAGGGATTTAAATGCACATTTCAACTTCTTTCATAGAAAAGTGTTTGCAAGCGTAATAACGTTAGGTTATTTCATTGTTCTAAGGACTTTTTGTCTAGGTTAAAAAGTACTTATATATCTTCCCATTGGAAGATATAATATTATGTAGACTGGTAAACGGATCGGACTATAAGTGTATAAGGTGTTCGCCTTATGATCGAGAGGTGACTGACATGAATCTAAAAAAAGAAATCGCTGAAGTGTAACTTTTAAATTGCCGCATTCACTTACTTATTTCATAATCTCAATCAAAATTTTAGAAGGCATCTTCTTTCAAAATCCTATATATCGAGAGTGTTTTGGAAACGTATGAGTCGTAGCGAAATCTGTGAAATTGAGGCAATGTTGGCTTTGGGCATGATGTAACACGTCATTTAGAACTTGTTACGTTAGTATTGATCTGTAAAGTGCCACATGTAAGTACCTAGCTGGTTGCAAAGGATACATTACGTAGCATTATATTATTACCTACCTATCTTAACCTTAGTTATCAAGCGATGTTCTGTTTTATGTTGGTACGGAATATTTTTAATCGGATTAGACCCGAAGTTTGGTAAATGCCAATCAATCAATGATATGTAGGTAGTCCAAAAATAGTCTTCAGATAAAATGACCATGGTATAAAAATGCTAAATTTATCCGACGTTAAGTTTAAGTTTCAAATTACAGTTGAGAAAATCTAGAAGTAAAATTGTAGCACATTCAAAGCGGAAGTTGTAAAATGCCAGACTTTGTGATACTTAAGGGCCTTGCGTAGGACAAATTAAGTTCACTTGCCTCACTTTCATAACAGTATGACGGAATTTTGCGCTAAGTAACTACGTCATTATTTAGACGTTAGTAGCAAATTATTGAAAAGCCTAGTGTAAGTTTCCAGATTATTGAAGTTACGTTATGACATGGGATGTAGCCTTGCCTAATTGACCTTAAAACAATACTTGCAGGCGTGTACTTGTGGATTTAAAACAATGTTATATTTTTAATCTGTAGTTATCTTACGCCCGAATACTGAACTGCCACTCCAAAATTAAGTTGCACTTAAATTTAACAGACCCTCAAATTTGACGTTTTCTGTATACGAAATTATAATGTAAGAGCTACTCAAACATATAAGTAGCGCTTATATATTTGAGTGGCAGTTCAGTATTCGGGCATGAATCTGTTAAATACGCAAAACCAATTGGGACAAGTAGCGATTAGCTATGATTAAATGGGATTATTACGATAGCCCGAGGAAATAACACGACGATAACATTTTAGTTTACAGTACGAGTACCTAAACAAAAGTATTATTAACCAGGAAACTTATCTAAATCCCTGCACAATTGTTTATTAAATCTCATGAATTCTGATACAAATAGAGAGAGAGAGAGAGAAAGAGAGAGAGAGAGAGATGTATCTGATAAAATACAAAGGTGTAGCTAGGTACTTAATTAGTCAAACAAAATTACAAAATATGATAATCAGACATCAGTAATCAATTAAAAATAGCGAGCAGCAGAAACTTTTTAAGTAAGCATAGATATAGTACTATTTAAAATACCTTCAAAATGATGCTTGCCTATTGTAAAATAATTCTTTCATAAATGACTTGTCCGAATATTATAGAATAGTTCCTGAAAATCAGTCTGTAGAATAATACAGTGTAGGACCTGAAATTAATTTGTTGAACACCCTGGGCAACGGAAGATTGAAGCCACGACTTTTTCATTTTGTAATTTTGATAGGTTCTTATCCCTAGCTACGACCTACGATGGCATTTAAGGATGTTCTGTTCCATTACCTACTAATATGTAAGATGCAAAATCTAATTTACAGTCTTGGATTGATAAATACCCAAGACCAACGAATGGTTAAACAATTTTATTTTAGAAATTAAATAATGATTAATTTACTTACGCCGAAACAAAATAATTCCTTCTTGTGCATTGTATCCCGTCAGGAAAGGTACGTCAGCACCGGGTATGGTATCCTTAGGAGACTGCGTGAGGAACGCGCCAGGAACATCAGGCTCCAACGCTGGCAGAAACGGCAGCGCTACAGTACTCTGCAAGTCCACTGATTTGCTCTTAGCACCCACTAGCCTGGCACCAGCCTTCACGAGCAGCTCACTAGGGGTAGCGCGAAGGTACCCTGCAACGAACTTTTTCTTATAGATGCCATAGTTTTTCAAGTAGACTTTGAACATCGATGAATCAAATCAAAGTACTAGTAGACTAGTTGACACTGGTAAAGTGTAAAGTTACTTTACACATTTGGCATCTTAAGTCTCATTGGTTACTTTTATTATTTGGGCATGGTTTTTAAATAGTTATTTATGTTTAAATACGAGTAGATAGTTACGTACCCAATAGTTCAGCAGTGCTGTTTGTATCGATGCCCAATTCTTTGCCAAGTTCAAATGCGCGTGCGCGTGGCTCGCGCGCTAACGCCCATGGCGCGATTGCTACACCACTTTGGGCGATCGCCGCGTGGAACAAACCCTAGAATAATGCAGACAAAATTATAGGCAGAATAATTAACTGCATGTTCAATAAACATTTGGAGGTGTTGATATTTACTGTTTCCAAAAGTCTAATGATATAATACCTACTTATGTTACTCATATCCTTTACCTGGCATTGGCCGCAGTCATCGGTTCGGATTTATATCGGCACCGGACCTCCGGACATTATACGCTCCATTGCGAGTAGCAACACGTATGTTGTGTCCACGAGAATGACTTCATGTCTTCATTACGAAAATGGTCTAATTTTCTTTTTTTTTTAAAGAGATAGAAATAGGCAGCATGTGAGTAGCTACACAAGAGAGCTGAGGAGGATGGAAAGAAGTTTATTCACCAACTGCGTTATTAGAGCCAGCGGTAAAATTGTAACTAAAGTTTGTGGTGTATGATTGGACGTTGGTAAAAAAATAGGGGATCATCTAAAAGGGGATAGTGCCCTCAACACATTACATAAGTATGGACCATGTCCCTTTTACGCAATCCATTTGTCTCATTTCTTAGGTCTACCTCTCCTAAAGCAAACTGCAGTCATATTGGTACTTTATTTTTACTTTTCTACTTCTTCATCCGAGTGATAATCTCGGTCCGCTCTACTACTCTTATTTTCCATATTTTTGTTTATTTTTGACCTGACAACTTCTAAAGGAAAACCTGCGTCAGAGCCTGGTCCATCAATCAGGACTCAAAGATGTTGGTAGGGCTTCATACATCTGTTTAATTATTATCTTCATATTGAAAGATTCACAGTTCAACTAACTCATATTGTTTGTAAAGACGTGCATAAATTCACCGTCTGTTGATAAAGCATAATTGTGATGACCTTCGAGTAGGTCGGTGTTTCTAAAATCCGCTTACCCAAAGATTACTACACCATTATGATTGCGTGTCTATCGATGCGAATATTTAACAAACTGTGGGTTATACGGGTTGCGCCTGTTTATTATGTAAGAATTTATACATCAATAATTGATTGAAATCGAAGACTTATTATAAATAAAAAATAATACTTATTTATATTTATTAAAAATTATAGGACAAGCTTATTTTATCAGCCTATCGTTATTAGAGGAAGGTAAATATTCCTACTGGCTTACTTTACTGTCTCAAATAATATAAGAAGCGAATTCATCCGTTGACAGTAGGTATAGCATATCAACAAGAAGCTTTTCTATAGAGACCAGTTCCCTTTAAAAAATTAGATCGAAAAGTACGGTTTGAAGTGAGGAGTCTAGGGCAGCGCCCGGTATTATGGTTAAGGCTAACTTCCCATTGAGGTGGTGACGAGTAAAGCGTTCATCTCACTATGTATCTTCACTGGCCACTACTACGTAGCGCTTCTGCTAGTCTGCGCTGCTGTCTGTGGTGGTGTACACTACACCCATAGATAATACAAATATACGGGTATGTACACCACTCACTGGAACCATCAACTCCTTTCAAACTTTCCACTACTTGTTGTCTTGCACTGCACTTGCATTCGTCTCCGCCTCAGAGAAAACGCACCCTTAAGCTGTGACCAGTGCTTAAGTAAGCTATCATTACCCAAACTGTGGCTACAAACAGCCAAATTTAATCGAATCGTTTATATTGCTAAAAATATTTTTTATATTAGAGAAATAGGATTGTATTTTTCTGTAGCCGTTCTTAGTACACAAAAATGTAAGGTAACTCTACTAACTTCTGATGCAGGTGACAACATGTGAAGATGGACGGAGGCCGCGCCAGCAGATTCTCCGAAAATGGTCACCCTGCCTGGGTCACCGCCAAACGCCTCGATGTTGTCACGAACCCACTTTAACGCCATCACCTGATCCTATATACAAAGACATAATTTTATTATAATATAACTACATAATTTTATATCCACAAGGACATAATATTTTTTTGTCAGTTTGCAACACAAATACATTACGGAACTTATAAATTTCTATTATTTTTAGGTTAAGAAAAAAGACGATTCATCAAAAAAAAAAGAGTCGTCTTCGTGTGTGAATGAGCCCTTAGTCTGCACTTCGTTCGTATTGCAATGCTTCAACCGTATATCCTAGTGAGAGTAAGTAAATTTAATTTTGTTATCGTACCTACTTAATAGCGTACAATTTACAATATCAAAAATTAAAAAAAAACAAATAAAAATAAGTAAGAATTTACTTGAAGTTATTAAAAGAATAACGAAAGATTAAGTATAAGAACCAGAACGCAGCTAGTCGCAATGCATGCAGCTAGCTCCAGCCGGTGGGCTGATGTTACTTAAATACTTTGAAACCTTGATATAGCCTAATCATGCTTACGGCAAAACTGGTAAACGGCTATATCCCGGTGCCGGTGCTCTGGCAGCCTTTCTATGCGGGTTCCTGGTTCAAAATTACTTGAATATTGATTGATTTTCCAGAACAATAACGAAAAACCTCGGAAAATCAAGAAGGCACTTACGTTGCTTTAATTTTAAATACAGTGGTTAATTTGTCTAGCTGTTGTTATTAATTTATGTAAATTACAATGGAACGAGAGAAGTTTATGTACAAATAAAACATTATTTTGCAACACTATGGACATATGAAACTAACGAGAATTAAGCTTAGATAAAGAGTAAGAGCCTTTAATGAGTAGGTAGATCTATACCATATTCTAACTACTGTCTACGCAATCCCATCCTGCTCACCCCTTACGTAGTGTAGCAAAAGAAAAATTATCTGAGTCTGAAAGTATCTACAGTGTTCTAATTAACTAAATTAACAACCATCATTACCACACATTACTTAATAGTTATTTCACTTTGGTCACAACTAAAATATAAATGTAAATATATGTATCAATACACTGCACAGCTACTAGTTTACTAACTGCATATATAGAGTACAATATGTACTTACGTACTTGCGTAAAAATTACAAAAAACTTTGTAGGTGTGTGTTAGGTAAAATCATTGTGAAAATTATGTATTACATGGTGCATGCTCATATGTGTGTAACTCGTGAACCACGCTAATAGTATCTAATGCTATGGACTATATGGTTCGAATGATAAGTACCTACTTATTAATATATCGAGCGCTTTGAATAAGTTCGATTAGGTACACTTATTATTTGGCACCAATAAAAGTCAAAACTAAAAATGTTTGGATGTAAGGTACTCGTAGGTATTACATGTTACATCACTCTCTATCACTTTCAGGTAAGGGCAAATTTTATTCGCAATCGGAATAAGCGCTACGGTAGCGCATAAAATAGTAACAGACATTCATTTGTAAAATTTGATATTAGGAGAAAATGATTTAATCTGATATCCAAAGGTTTTACTATAAAAGTAGGGTATGACGTGACTCAAGAAGAAAGAAAAAGTAGAGACGTAAACTGGAGCCCGAGCTCTGAGGTAAAAACCTGGGATGCGATCGGGATTACCGCAACGCAAAGAAGGTGGTGAAGTAGGCTATGACGTTTAAAATAAAGAGATTCACACCTTTTTACCTTCGAAAAATTATTCGATGACAATCCGAAAAATCTGAAAATTTAAATTCGTAACGGTTTCAGTACTATGTTTTTTAGCAATTACTAATTATCTATAAAAACTGATTGAAATTAAATAATCTCACAAAATAATTTATCTAATTATATGAAAACTAGCTGCGGTTCGCGGCTTCTCCCCCCCCCCCCCCCCGTGGAATTCTGTGCTCGTTCTCCCTTCCTACCTATTAATATACCAATTTCAGCCAAATCAGTTAAGCCGCTAGAGCGCGATTAAGTAAAAATATCCAAACTTACAAACCTTGCCCCTAGACAGGTTTGCAGGTTATGCCAACCATTTTCATGAAAAAAAAAAAACAGCCCGCTGAGTTTCTTGCCGGAGTCTTCTCAGGTCTGCACCGCTTTTCGAACCGGTGGTCCATTTGCTTCTAGTTTTAAATAATTTTAATTGTGACGTTTTGTAAGTGCCGCTTAAAATGGTCTATACAGAATAAATGATTTTTGACTTTGACTTTGACTTTGCCCCAGACAATAGAATACATAAAAGATGAAAGTCCAATTTATGTACCTTCAGGCCCATATTTCCCGGAACTTCATCGTTTTCAAGGCTCAGGAAACCGAGAGCGCCAAGCCTGTAGTTGAGTGTGACTAATACTACTCCTGCGCCGACCAAGTGATCAGGACCGTACAGGAATGCGTTACCGGAGCCCATCGCGAATGCTCCTCCGTGGATCCATACCATCACTGCTAATTTGGGGTTGTATCTGTGGGAGTAAAATGTCTTTAAGGTACACGATATAAAATGTACCTATTCAAAAAACGATTAACAGAAATAGGCCAGAAAAGCACCTACAACCAACTTAACGTTGACCACCAGTACCTATAGCGTAATCGTACATGCGAAAAGCCTGTCCTAATTTAATTTTCTTCTGCCTATTTTTCTCCTATTGTTTTGGCTTCCCATTCCACTTAATATATAATCCATTGTATTTGAAGCAATCTGGGGTATCTTTTATCTTTTCTAATAATAGGTGTCATATCTTGTCATCCTCTCCAAATATTATGGTAATTAAACATTGATATTGATAACGCCTAATTAAGTACTTAGTCAAAACTGATATTATTTTGTTATTTACCCAGACGTCTTATCAGGCAGCGCTGGTGAGTAGACATTTAGGAACAAACAGTCCTCGTCCCCCTTGTAGGTGTCGAACAGCATGAACCGATGCGGACACACAGCACCCTCTTCTAAAGCATCACGTATACCAGTCCAGGGCTCAAGAGGTGCTGGGGGACGAAACCGTAGAGGTCCGTGTGGTGGTTGTGCGTATCTAAGAAAGAAAGCATATATGTATGTTAGATGGATATAGAAAGGACTCTAATTAAGTTAGGAATATTTAAGAAAATTATTATAGGCTTTTTTCAGTTAATATATATAAGTATACAATTTGCTCTAACAGACGGTCTACGTAAACCACAGAACAAAGAAAAATCCTTAACGTAAACCCTGGGTTTACTATAATCGTGTGAGCCGACCACGTGACAGAGTGACCAAGGGCGTAAAGCTTAGCTTCACTATCATGGTATGAAAATAAAATCAGCACAGCGAATTCACACCCTTCAAAAAGAATTCCTTCATAAGTGGCATATTAATATGGAATAATGCTATGCTAAAGAAAAGCAACGATTACATAATTGACCCACAGTTAGTCAATAGCATCACATTGTCTGAAATGAAAGTCGTAACTTGACAGATATTTATTAAAAAGTACGTATGAATAATTCTTCATTAATGACTGTTGAACAGCAAATATGTCATTGTCTTGATAACTCATTCATCATATTACATGAACAGTAAATTATTGTCAAGAAGAAAACTTGATGATGTTGTAAGATTTGATGTTTGAGCAAGAGATCAAGGTTTATAACAAGTTATAAAGCTTAGCGCGATGATTGTCCAAATATCAATGTAGTCAATATTGACGTGTATTCTTCGTTATCGCGTTAGTCAATTCGCGTTTTATTCAAAGTGTTTCATTACCGAAAAGGTCATTCCCATCATCAAATGTGGCATTCAAACGGCATGTTTTGTGGTGAAAATCAAAAGATAAAATAAATGTATTGTAGAGCTTTATTTTGTTACACTTTGTTATATTAGTACTTACTTATAGTTATATTATGCGTTCATAAGGGGAGGTATGTAACTTTTAAATCGTTAATGATGATGCAGTAATTACATGCTGAGTGTCTGACCCTTTACGCTGACGCTTATTTATAGGTGTAGGCATACCTGCTGCCGGCACGGAAACAACTAGGTACAGAAATGCAGAGCCGACCGGACACCGGACCCCATGTTCGAACACGGAACCTCTCAGGCTTCTGCTACGATCAAATCTAGTGACCATATGATCTTTTCTAGGTGAAATGACACGTGTCTCAACAGCGACTTTATGACTTATATCATTATCTCAGGTTCGACTATTTAGAACTATTTAATTAATAACTTACCTAATACCCTTAAAACTGTAGTAAGGCGTTTGAGCGGTGGTCCTAGTGACAAGTTTTCTTCCACGTAGTGCTCCTAATTGTGTAAAGACGATGGGTCCTCCCCCAACCCGCATGCGGTCCACGAGCGCATGCACGAGACGTGCGGCTCTGGCCGGTACCGCCTGAAGACGTCGTAGTGCGTGCTTCAGGCCAACTGACTCGCTTACTGTACTTGATAACCTCCGCCATGCACCCGTCACCTGAACAGAAAGCAAAAATTAAAATTCTATTATAACCTGAGAGAAGGACCAAGAGGCTCATCAACTGCGATGCGCTGGTTGAGATTAAGTTTCAGAGCTTGGAATACCGGCGTAGAATCGCTAGCCTCTCTGTTTTATCGGTTGCACTTCAAGGAATGTGCGCTGGAATTATATTACCTAATTCTTCCAAGTTCAAGAACGACCAGACCTACGGCGACGCGCCACCGGTACATTGTAGATATCCCACTCATACGCACAAAACGTTTTGGCAGTACGTTCATCGTGCGTAGGTACTGCTTTAGAGTGGAATGCCCTGCCTGAGTCTGTATTTCCAGAAAGCTACAACCTGGGAGTCTTCAAGTCTAGAGTGAACAGGTTACTTCTAGGCAAGCGTGCTCCACCTTCGACAACATCATCACTTACCAACAGGTGAGATTGTGGTCAAACGCGAGCATTACCAATAAAAGAAACATTACTAAGTAACATTTTAAAATCTCTATGACCGCCAAGTGGATAGATAGACAAATTGTCTTAACGCTCTAATTAATTAAAAAATATGCATTTCGTACGTTCACGGTAACCGAATAGTCTTAAATATAAGTGAGTTTCGTCATAGTTAATTAAGTTCCGGTTATAATGTAACTTACATTCTATTTATTATTTAAATCAGTGAGATGATAATCTCATTTCGTAAACTACCAAGAATGTTCAAGGATTGAAGGTCTAGGTCGGTAGGTAGGGTTCTAAGTTTTCATAACTTTTATGATACCTTAAGAAGGCTTAAGATTACTTAAGGGTGGGATCAGCAGATAAGACGTTGGGTAAAGACATGTCGCAGTTGCGTTGCGATTGAAACCGTTACTATTGAAACACACGTAGTGGCTTTCTTGTTTTCAGCTTCCGTGATAGACTCAGGAACATTTTTGGTGTCAAGGGCCTCGAGTAGCATGAAATTGAATGCCGCGAACGACCAATATTTCTTTCGTCCTTTGAGCCTCGGAACGTTTAACAAATAACGTTTTTTCACGTAAACAATTCACAATTTTATCGATAATGAGTAGAAAAATTTTCTGGGTCCATAACCTATTGAAACACACGCAGTGGCTTTTCAAAGACTGACATTTTATTAAGGAAAATAATGTAAGTACACAACACAGAACATAAAAGACAGCAGAAGTAGTATCTAAGTAAAAATACAAGTAAATTGTTGTCGCCAAAAATACACTCACGCAGATTTCTAGTATTTCTCATTGGATACATATATATTTTACTTTTAAATATAGGAGAAGTTTAATTACATACCTTATTTTACTGAATTAAACTCAATTTAAAATAAAAGAAATCTATGTATTATAATAATTTAATCTTTTCAAACGCATGAGTCTTTCAGTTAAGTGTATCTATACTTAACTTTTCGGCGACGCAACCCCACCTCCTTGCTGTGATATGATACATTATTATGATATTAATTCTAACGGTTACAAATATTTTTATTTCAATCCTAGCGGTTCCATGACTTCATCCATCAATCTAAGCTAGACCTTTCTAATAAAAAAAACCGCATCAAAATCCGTTCGATAATTTTTACGCCCATCGTTATAGGCTACTTTTAAAAAAAAGAATTAGGGTTCCGTGTAAAAAATTAAAAGCTTAAAATCGAAATCCCTCCAGTAGTTTTTGATCCAAGCGTGCACTAAAATTCGGAGCGGACAAACAGACCCACAGATACACAGACAAACAGACAAACAGACAAAAATTCTAAAAATAATGGTTTTGGCATCCATTACATTCATAAAGTCCTCTAAAAAAATTTTTCTCATATATCTTCCATGTCCCTACAGGCACCGATCAGTTACAGATTTATTATAATTATGTATAGATAACAAAATGATTTACCTACAGCAAAAATAGTTTTCCTTTTTTATGTGATGCTAACAGAATTTCAGCTTCCAGCGGTATTAAGATCAGTAACAAAACTTGTGTTGCCAAAGTGTATACCTAATCAAATAACTTAAAATTATAAATTAATCTATTTGATCTTAACAATGGTTTCAACTAGTAGGTAGATGTAATCATACGAATTACAACTCTTTGTGTTGAGACCCAAACAAACGTGGCTCAACCAGTTGAGAAATGCAATAAAAAATAATATAAGCTGCCATTTTCTATGCAATGGCCATGTTAGTGATTGGAGTACGTTATCAACCTATCTGGCATTCATAAACCTCATTTTAATGGGTCTTACAATACAATGAACATTCTGAGCGCATTTTTTCGCAATGCTACCTGTACCTACTTGTACTTGTAATTTTGATTAACGTTCAATATTTAGACAGTAATTTAACGAACTTTGTTTATTTTCTAAAAATAATATATATCTTAATATATATAAATCTCGTGTCACAATGTTTGTCCTCAATGGACTCCTAAACCACTTAACCGATTATAATAAAATTCGCACACCATGTGCAGTTCGATCCAACTTGAGAGATAGGATAGTTTTTGAAACGGATTTCGACATCCACGCGGGCGGAGCCGCGGGCAACAGCTAGTAATAATATATAAATTTCCTTTCGATGTATTTAATATGAATACTACCAATACTACCTATAATAAATTTCTAAGTAGGTACCTAAGCAGAAGGTAAATCTCAAAAATAATGGGCACTATTATAGAAACCCCACCCCCTGCCAGATGGACTGACGATCTGAAAAGGGTAACTGGGATAGACTGGATGCGGAAGGCGGAGACGGTAACGGGACGGTAAAGCGCACTTTGGAAGCGCCATGCCTCGCTGCGCTTATATCCAGCAGTGGATGTCGATATGCCATTTGATTGATTATAAGACCTCTAAAGAACCCGAAATTATAGGTACCTAGACGAAAATACGTATGCTGGTGTAAAAAATTCATCTCTCTTTGGTGCTGCAAAGAATAGATATACCGACAAGCGGTTCGGTTTTGCTATGGAATTTGTTTTTACATATTTTAAAGATTGATTGATATATTATGATCTGTGGCATGGTGAGTCCCAATCAAGAAGCTTTTATCCAAACAGTCAAACATAAGTTATTAAATAAAAAAAAATCACAATTTACAGGTTGTAAGCTGAAGCTCTTAAGTCCAGTTTTTTACGTATGATGCAGCCTTAAAAGGGAGCATATTTTTTATGTTCTTGTTAATTTATGCATTTCGTGAGTAATAAAACTCATGTAAAAATTATTGCTTAAACAAGATCCGGTACAGCTCATCTGAACACTGTATATAGTGACATCAATGCAAACATGAAGCATGTAAGGTTTAATGATGTCATAAAATGTTGACAACTATGTAAGATGTTAACTTTTTTTACGCATTAATGCTGCTCGTACCTTAACCATAACCGTGTGCTCTATAGTGACAGCTAAGACTTACTTTCTAGCTAATGAGTCCTGGTACCTTCAAAAGTTATCATGGCCGCAAGTACCTGCTTCAATCGACAAAAAAGAGCTCAACTACAAAAACTGGTATCTTATAGACTGAAATAATTATAAATCTAGTACTCTGGCAGGATTATTATATTGGTCCTCTGTTAGCACAATGACACAAAGTTTTTCCATTTTCGCAACGACATTTGCGCAACGTATAGACGTATCCTTTAGATAGAGATATGTAAATTACCTTCGCACATGTGTACCTGTCTGTCGATGAATATTATCTACAGTCAGCGGTAAAAGTCTATGATGATTGCACAGATTTCATACATTCGAATAAACATGGTCATTATATTGTAATCAAAGTTTAAAGGTAATAGAGCCAACTAAGTAATTAAACATCATTTTCATTAAGAACCATTGTTCAAAATCTGAAAATGATCATAGACCTTTGACGCTCACTGTACACGTGTTACATCAGGGCACATTTTTAAAAAATCGTGATAATAAACAATTTTGTATTCCTTTATGTGTAAATAGGTAACTGGTTGCAATAAGGACCTCACACGAGTTGTTCTTGATAGGATAAGACAGTGTGAGATTTACTGCAAAAGCTCAACGGAACACTCATCATGAAGGTTGCGAAATACTGGTTAAGAGGCAACATTTCTACACAACTGCAGGTCCGGTTGTTTACTTTAAAACGGATATTGCTTTACAGCTTTCTTTTAAATAAATTGTGTAATATCATACAAGACATTGTATACATGATTCAAGTTATGCACCGCAGTACAACGTACAAGTTGAAGAAGATTGTCATTTGTATAATAAACCTATTGAACTTAAGGATATGTCGGTCAGGGTGCGGCCTGTAGGCTGTAGGAGGCTGTACAAGCGATATCATAAAACACGCCACGGATGCAATTTTGATGATTATGACTCATTGTATTTAAAAACTTCATTGGCTCGTATGAATTTTAGGTATGACAAGTACAATTATATATTGTGATGTAGAGATACACACGGATCATCGGCAGGTAGATTGGTAACTCTCGCAAACCTACCAAAATTTAGTACACCACTGCTTCAATTACATACATAAGATTGGTGAAGATGGCTGGATATTTGGATTCTTACTCAATTACTATCAAATGGCTGAAGGTATCGGGTTGAAATTTGGTTCAGGAATAGGTTACAGGCAGCAATTACACATACCTAGACTAGAGTATTTTTATTCCTAGACTAGATTCCCATGAGTTACAGAACCCGATCCGACGCGGGTGGAGTTACGGGCTGGCAAATGTTTTAAAATTATGACATCCTTTTTTAACCTTTGGGACTAGTTATTTGAAGTAGCAAACATTACAGTGCAGGCTTTGATAAGTATATTTAAAACAATCTCGAAGGAAACTGACACTGAACACAATGATTATAATTAGGTCCTTGACAAGATCTGCTTGAATAGCTGCATAGATTTTAATCATAATGTTGCCTCATCGATGGTATATTCAACAATTACTAACGCCTTTTATGGATTGAGTCATAATGATTAGTACGTGTAGATGCTTTTCTTAACATTAACGAGAATGTTACAGTAATACATGAGCTAAATTCGATCAAAGAAGGAAGTAATTATAATGAAACGTCAACTGGCCTGCATCTGTATCACATGAGCACAGAGATTGATCTAAAATAGTTTGCAATCAGTGATGGAATGCGACATTTTGGTATTATGAATCTACCAATACGACAGCCATTTATTTTGAAAGTGTTAAACGAACTTTGAGAAATATCGGAATGTGTGAGACGTTTGCTGCAAGAGGAAATTATATAAGTATGAAATGAATGCTATGATTATGAAAAATCTAAATTTACAAGAAAGTATTATTTTTTTTGCTCTTTCATTGAATTAACTTCGTCGGAATAAAAAATACTACAACCTCAACCTACCTACCTTACCTTATTTTTTATTGAAAGAGGCATTCTCTTGGAGTGTACACATAAGTTAATTACTCAGCATTTCAAAGCAGTCCCTATGTTTTTAAAAAAGCTCAAAACTTTTCAAAGCCAACCGAGAATTTAATAATAATACGTGGTGTGGTGTATGAAACAAAGAAATTGTTTGTGATTGTATTAGCTCATCTTTTGACCTCCTTAACGTAGACATCAAGTAATGCTTCCCAAGCCAATGATGCCCAAATATGTGAAGTGCATAAAATAGATCGTATACATGCGACTCGCTTCTTGTTGGTCGTCGCTAAACGTGAGCCTATTATTGCTATTTAAGACATTCCCTGGTTAATAGCGCAATGGCGTTCGCGCAACTGTTGTAACTAGACGTGCTTGGTTTCAAATAATATTTTTTCTAATGCAGAGCAAGGTTAAACGCACACCGACAATGTAAGCCCTTTTCAAAGTTTAATTGTATCTGTAGACGAAATTGGACTGATGTGGTAACATGGCTTTGGGTTTTAGTTAACCTTGGAATATACAATATACATGGGACAATGTATTGTTTCTGTGTCTTTGTGTAATACTCATAATATATATCCACATTTTTTTACCCTTTGTATCGTTGTACATAGGCAATAGGTGGATATACAATATTTTAAAACTTGAAGTGTACCTAAGTTTAAATGCATTATTCTCAGCAAATCTAATTAAAATTCGAATTCCTAATAATAATACGTTTTTGATTCTGTTTTCTCTTGGGTCGAAAAGATATAGAGTTGCATCTAAGTTACCTAAAATTTAGTTTTTGGACTCATTACTAATGATGATAATGACTTTAACAGCATCCTGTCAATTGCATGCAACATCTACGTATGGGCGCAACTGTCGTCTGACTGCCTCAATTCAAAGGTTATTTTTTTTTAGTTCAAAGATAGATATCTATCTATCTATTCTAGATAACTCTTTATTGCACACCAAGTTCGGAATATAATAGAATGCACAATGGGCGGCTTTTATCACTAAAAGTGATTTCTTCCAGGCAACCTTAGGATGAACAGGAATGAAGAGTAGGTACATAGGTAATATAAGTGAGTGTTAGTCTAACTTTAGTCAACCGCGGTAGCCTAGTGGTCTGGGTAATGGACTGCTGAGACGAGGTCTCAGGTTCGATCCCAGGTTCACCATGGCACACACCAATGACTTTTCGATGCTTTTCGAAGTTATGTGTGTATTTATCGCGGGTTTATAAGTGCCCGGTTAATGGCAATAGGCTCGCCACCTATTACATTGGGACCTAAACATAAACTGGCGAAATGTGGGTGCTAGCACCTCTGCCTACCCCTTCGGGCATATAGGCGTGAGTTTATGTTATGTTATGTTATGTAGTCTAACTTTATGAATATTCAAATAGAATAAGTCCCATAAATAATATAATAATTACATAATACACAAATATATTAAGTGTATACACAATTATAAGATATAAAAGAAGTAGCCACTACAAAGCCTACCAAATGGATATGATTGACTTACAAATTGTTGATTGATCTATTATTTAACTATTAAACAATACATGTCTAGCGTTTACATCACCGACTCTTGACTTGAACGTTGATATTGTGTACCAATCACAATTTAGTAACATAGAATTACCGTCGCGAATGTGCAACATCAACTCTTATAAACTTTATTGTAATTGGAATTAACTATCCTATTAATATATTAAATAGTGTTTTTTTATGTGTGTGGGTGTGTATGTTTGGACGTTTTTTGAAAGTTAGATTATTTTGTGATATAGCACATAGGTTACTTTTTATCCCGGGAATATGCCAGTGGGTCGCGGGAACGGTAGGTATTAGTATTTCATATGAAAGCTGCGGGCAACAACTAGTAAGGAATATGGTTGAATAGTGATTATTGGCAATTCTCAGGTCATGTGGGACGAGGCCTTTATTCTTAAGGCCAGTGCCAATACCGATAAATGATTGATAAATAAAAATTGGTTAATGTAAGTGACATTTCCAACCGGTGCACGGTGGCATTGGCTAGTGGCTATCCGTTACGTCATAACCTGAAATTTTAACAATAGCTAGGTAAACATTGTTGGTACTTTGACGACTTCTGTAGAGTAACGGTAGAACGTTCGACTATTAAATCAGGGGTCGTGGGTTCGATTGTCGATTAGTGGAAATACCTATCAGGTTCATTAAGAGAATATTTGCATAAAAAATGTATCTAAGCGTGTATTCCTGCAATCTAGAACCCATAATACTGAATACAAGCTACTTAAGATATGCTTACTTTGGCTCTAGATGTCTATAGAATATTTATTTACTTATCCTTTTTTAAGTTTACTCCGCCTCTCTTATGGAACCAAGAGAGGCGGAGTAAATTTCTAAAAACACACTAGTGCATTTTGTGGCATTGGATTGCTATAACACAATTACTGTTGTTGTAAACAGTCTTACCTTCATAGAATTGAGGCTCGTCGCAGCGTTAGCGACGACATCGCCGAGCGTGGCGGGTGGCAACGCGTCGCTTCGTAATACCAGCGCGCAGGCGCATATCACCACAGCGCGCCACCAACGCACGCGCATCTTCTACTCTAGATCTTCCTCTTTTCAAGCAACACAACACTAACTAGTTTTGAGTCTCGATTCACTGTTCCCCTTATCGCGGCATTGTATTCTCTTCGTCGTTCGTCGCAACTGGGAACTTGATCCAGTCACTGAAAAAAAAAGAAATTAAGATACATATTGTGTTACATAAGGGTATGTTTAATGTTACATAACACATTAAGCTCTTAGCTGGGATCCCTCATCAAGAATCCGTATTGTTATAGCGCAATATGTAATAAATCATATAATAATAATAATGACTCATTTAAAACAACGCGTAGTATTTATTATATAATATTATTATTTGAGGGATGAGGCAATGGAGTGACCTGCTGTTAACCATGACTCCACCCGTATGGTGCTGTTCCTGTGACCCATAGGAATCTTATAAATAGTTATATACCTATTAAATAAGTTAAAATATCTTTGTTTCAAATTTCATTTAGCTCTAAAAAAGAAAGAAAACCGGCTTTATTTATGAACACAACGCATATACACATTACTAACTTACTAAATAAACGACAGCACATATTGTTTTTAAAAAAATTAAAAAAAAACTGTGATAGAGTAACAAATATCTGAACCTTCGAATGCATAATATTCGTAGGTACTTATGACTATGCAAGCATTGTGTGATAACCAACCTCACCTGCAAGCTGTTGCAACAGCTAATTGTCGGATGAGGCTCTGGTGCAGGTATGTTTCTTCCTATACGCCCAAAATGCTTCGAAGGTATTTAAAACAATTTGATCTATTAAGAAACTTCATGGAAACCGCCACGGTAGGTGCGAAGGTTTCCATATTCCTATTGACTGTAAACTGTAACGATCTCTGGACTTAAATCTACATAATTATTTATATATATTCTATACAAGTAAATGACATTGACAACGTTATCTGATGTTCTAATCAAAGGCGTAACTCAGACTACTTATATTTTAGAAAAATAATTGGACTTTCGCGTAAAAATATTAAACCTAGATCTAAGTCCATGCGGACGAAGCCATGGGCATAGTTAGTAGTAAATATAATCGCCTATCTTGTCAATCGAGTTACCTTTTTTATTAGTAAGTTGCGTGAGCTCAATCAAATAATGTTTACGTGTTTAGAAAGGTGGGGTGTGCAGGTTATCTAATCACTTAAATGATTTAAATCTGGTTATCAGATATTTCTGTAGATTTAAAACTAACTACATTGTATGATATTCGGTGCACGTTATTAGTTATCGCTGCTGTCGCCTTTGATTTGTTGCTGTAGAGGGTTGGATAAAATTGTTTTGTGTCAACTTTATGTACAACTGTCGTGGAAACTTGTAGCTGTAGTTCAATAATGCTAATAAAATAGGCTCTGGCACGGGCTCAAGAGTCAAATATCAAAGAAGCTGTGTTTAAATCTGTGGCTGCGAGTGGTGATCGATATGAATCCAGTAATAACATCTCTCATCATCATCTCATTTTCCAAGGTTTGCTTAGTACAGCTCCGTGGGTAAAGACCTAGCGCTCTAAGTTGTTTCTATATAAAAAAGCTGTATAAATGTGCGATGCATACAAGCGAGAAATATAATCCAAGGAATATGTACAAAACAGTGCAGGAAGCGCATAGCTGAAATTAATGTGTGTATTAAGCTTCAATATATTTAGTACATAAATATCGGTATTATCACACAAGAATCTTGTTATAATATGCATTAAAATAGACTTATGTATGTTTTTTTTGTCGGTTCTTAATATTTTTTAGTTTACAGAACACTCTTGTCAACCATTATGTGTACCTTTATTCAAAATAGACCAAGATAGCTGTCTGAGTAAATAAATGAATTATTATTATTAAATGTATCACAAATTATTTCTACCCTTTATTAATTGGGTTTGCTTTTCGTGATCGCGCCAGTTTGTCTTGTGCGCGTACGTCGAGCGCGACGGTCTCGATATTATTCAACATTGCACTTTCACTTGCTAAGATCCTACATACAAGTCCTCCTATATTATTTATTTATAGTTCAAAAGGAAGTTTATGAATGGTCTGTAGGCAATTAGGGACGCTATTTTTATTATAACAGGTATTTTTAAAAGATTCTATATTTTCATTACACTTCCAGCGAAGATAAAATGCTTGCAAGGTAGTATCATGGCCAGTATTCGAACACGGAGCCTTATGCTCATAAGGCCGACTTCTTAACCACGATAAGTAGATCGATTATAGCGTCGTTCAATAATTTTGTAGATATCACAATCCGCTATGACGTTGAATGTTTGGATATAGCCAATGAATCGTGTACATAATATACTATTGTATCAATCCACAGTCTGCAACAGCTGAAACGGCTCAAGAACTTAATGTCAAGCGGTTCTCCTCGACACGGCCCGCATAGCACGTAAGGTCTCTGGACCCGGAACAACCCAATGGTATCTTAATTTCTGTACTATACGCCTCTAGAATACATTTTTATATTTCGAAAAAAAAGGATTTAAATGAAACAATATTCATCTACTTTACTTTTAAGGAGGTAGTTAATACTATAGCTACAGTAGGAGGTAGTGTCTACTCTAACAACGCGGGCGGCCGCGACTGGTAATGGTATAAGATGACAAAGGTGTGGATTTAACTTTGATTACGCCTTATGCCTTTTCTGTATAATTCACGTATAAACGATGCCTGTTCTTTTTATTTACACGAAACAGGCGGGTGTCCACACGCAAAGCCCACTCTACGCAGTGGATGGCCTTATACATCATTTTTATTGTATTCGGTTGTAAATTGGTTAGTGCGTTAATATCCTTTTTCTACGTCTTAAATTTTACGTAGTTCGTTTTATAAATTTGATTTCATAACTGGGGTAACCAAATTTGAGAAACCATTTTTGCCATCAGCATCTAGAGGAGTCGCTCTGGCTCCGATTAGTTCAACATGTTTCTATAATGATGATGACGTAACATGGCGATAGACTTTGTTGCAGAAATTTTATCAAGTGGAACTAAAAGTGATCAGGATTCAAAAGTAACGATACGACGCTTGGCTAAATACCTGTTGTAATAGGCACGACACTAATGACATCAATTTATTAAGAAATCACCAAATAAACTCTATTACTTGATAATAATAAGAGTTTTCCTCTCAAGGTTCAAGGGTCAGACAAAAGTCACTTCCGTAATATGCTAGATAAACCACATTAAAAGGTTTAGAATTGGCACTTGCTAGCTGCAACTGTTGTCTGACCTCCCAACAACGAGAGGAAATCCTGCACCGGAGCCTCCGTCAATCAGTAGGTGTATCGGCTCGCGAGTGAGGATAGCTTAGGCCACGATGATCTTGGTGGAAAACAACCTAAAATGTCATAAAATATTCAATTTAATTTAAGGACGACAACAGTATACGATTTCAATCGTTACAATATATTATTAGCTCTGAGCCAAGCGATTGCGTCTCAACACTCAACTATTGTGAATTCGTCTTAGGTGAAGAGGTTCTTTGATTACGATAATCAGGCCGCCGATTACTTATCAACTCTTTTGTCTGACCTTTTTTTAATTATTTTGAACTATCAGGCTCACGACTTGACCTGCAACAACATTGTAAGTTATGTAAGTTTAAATGTTATTGAAAAGACATCAACGAGCTTTGCGCTATCTGTGATTTTGATATATTTTTAGATATAGTTCGAACTAAAAGTATCTGATTTTGAAGTTTTGATAGATATTTTAACGAATTAATTGAAAAAGGGAAGATTTCATGCAAAAATATTAGAATAAGGTATGCATTTAGTAAAGCGGAAACGGCATCTGGTGAGTCGCAGGAACGGAACGGAATTAATATTTCACAAGGACGAAGCCGCGGGCTAAACCCAATAATTCGTAACTGTGACCTTTTCGTTTTTTTTTTGTTTGTTGTTTATTGTGAAGTACGTCAATACTAATATAATAATTATATTAAGTAACCTCTCCCATACATTTTTAATTATCATTTTGCGAGTCAATGCACTTACGAGCTTGGGGTAATAAAGAAATAACTATAAACGATTTTTCGATCAGATACTACATATTTATAATTTAACTATAAGTAATTTCGACCTGATTCCATCTTTTTGTATGAGTGGAGTAAGTTACGTGGTTCATTGATCGTCACAACCTTACCAAATATTTATGTTAATCATGACGCACTTATGCACGTTCAATATCTCTCCTTACTAAGATAAGCCAAATCAAAAGGAGGCTTATTCTCCTAGTAAGCGGACCCCGGGTCCCAAAGGAAAAAGTCTTAGCTGATAACGAGAACAACGCCACGATGACGATGACAAAATGTCTATTGATGTGCAAGTACTTGTTTAAAAATAAACTTGCTTCATTGTTATATTCTCAGTATACACTTAGTGACTTCTTATTAAATGGTTTCAAAGTGTTCATCCATGCGATCATGTAAACTTGCCGATCAAATTATTTAGCAAATGTATGCATTGAGTATGGTAGCACTTTGCATAATCTTACTCAAATACTTAATTCCATTCAAAATTTCGTACCAGATTACACCATAGCACTTGAATGTATAATGTTGAATCTTTAAAGCAAACGCATGCGTGCTGCGACTTGTGATAGTATTTCACTTCTCTGACACATTTCCGTGTTCTAATTGGATGCTTGTTACTCAATCAGTCTCAAAAGGCTGACCGTTCAGCCGTTCGAGACTGATTGATCTTGCTGAAATTTGAAACAGGAATAGATTTATAGTATAGGATATTACATAAGCTAATTTTTATTCTTAGAATAGGTTTCAATAAAGGGACCAGATTTCCACAGCAGTTGTATTATAAACCATCAAATATCACTCTCTTACTTCTTCACCCAATTGAACATCCGGTTGATTCCCGGAACAGAGCGAATACAGAATTTCATGTACAGCAATAGCAGTTGATAAAACAGCCATTCTACTCGACGGATTGTGTTACCCGTGAGACTAAATGTCCGGAACAGATGTTACGTAACCAACTGAGCGAGTAGAAACTTCAGAGTACGTTATATAACGAGTAATACCATCCCCATAGTAGGAAGTAGTAATAGGTGTTACGGCGTTGGGAACAATATCGCTGGTCTATAATCTATATTCTTTCTATACCTAATATAATGTCACCTATTATAAACGTGTATAGTCTATACTCTATAGAAATAAATAAAATTGAAGTGTCTGTTTGTAATATTAAAATAACATTTTTGAAATCAATGCATAGACTCATATCTATACAATATTATGTGTGTACGATACATATAAACAATAATGCAATTTTTTTGTCTAGCTTTCTGTCTATTAGAAAGACGTAGCCTCTGGAATGGCTGGGCCGATTTGTATGGGACTTTCGCTAGCAGACAGATAATTTTATAAGGCGTGACCTCAACATGGGCAACAAAATAAAGATAGGTTTCCGCGTAAAAAAATTAAAATACCTGCTGATTAACGGGTTGGACTGGGGCGCAGGCTTTCTTCTCAAAGTTTGGCGTGGGTGTCAGACGGCAATTGCTCCAGAAAAAGTCAAGATAAACCAAATCAAGAGATAGAGCAGAAAAGCGGGCACCAGGCTCCATAGTACAAACTTTGGATACAACCGGGACTAACGATGTGCTTTTGACGGTATCATGAGCCAAACACTCACTTCGTCGTCCTTCGGTTGACCTTGCGCGAATCATCAATGAGATTGCTTCAAACACGTTTAGCTTTCCGTAGCGTGAGCTTCACTCAACATCCGATGATTAAATAATGACATAAACCGTGTATATCAAGTCTGTGGCAAGGTCTTGGTAGACGTCTGGCTTTTTCCTGTGAGTTATCTACATGTGAGGTACCTACGACCCCGGCCCTGGACGCATTTACGTAAGTCGTAATGTTGTTATTCCGCTACACCCTTGCCGAAGACGAACCCTGCCGTTTCATTTATTGAGTTTTTTTTGCTTTAGGAAAATAACTAATTCAATATTTTTCATTCCAATTTATGTTATTATGTATATTAAGGTTATGTTAATATTAAGCGAATGACACACCAAGTTTGCTCGAGAATTGAGGAATCCTTTCAAAAAATCTACAAAATTATGCCTATCCCATAACTCCGGATCTGACTAATTGCACTCGTACCTTAGAAATTTCTGGATGTAAATAGGGCAAGAATTTCTGGATGGTATTCCATCGAATTCCCTGCTCGCGAGTCGCGAGGTGGTGTAATAATTAATTGACAAGTACGGGCTCGTTCTGCAATGTAGGTGGGTACTCGCACTCGTAACGTAGGTACACGTAATACTATTCAGATACAATCACATAATGATATCTTATTATAATGTATACAACTTTGTTCCGTGTGTTCCGTGTAATAACAAAGTTACTAAAATACTTATGTATGTATATTAAAACATACCTACTTATGTATTTTAGTACTTTGTTATTATTAACGCAAATAAACTATTATACCTACTACTAGCTGTGCCTGGAACTTCAAGCGCATGGATTAAGAATTTTAGGGTTTCTTTTTTTATGAGTAGAACCCCACTTGTTTTTCAAAATTAAAGTAGTCTATGTTACGCCTTCTAATAATAACTATAGCGAAAGTACCGTCGAAATCGACCAAGCCGTTTCAGAGATTACCACTCAAACAGACACAAAGATAGCGACATTTTTTTTTCATGTATAATTAATAGAGAAGGTACCGCTAACCTGAACTACTAGTATTCCCTTTAGCCCCACTAGCTATATAATGTTTACTAGACTATAGGTACAGATCTGTCACATGTGAAACTAGCTGTGCCCGCGACTTCCGGTGGACCGCACAGTAGGTAGGTACTTATCCATCCCTGCTATATTTGCCTTTTTGCCTGTTGCCCCTGTCTACTAATGTATAATATTAAATGTGACACTGTCTTTTCTTTAAACAATTCCACTATTCTATTGAATTTTTAGTTAACATAGATACTATTTTGAATAATCTAAATATACACAATAGTTTATTATGTAATATTTGCTTAACGTAAACGTAAAAGATTTCGGGTTGCAGTCAGCTTCAAAAGGATATACTTAAGTAAGTATATAAAAGTATAGATATGCATTCATCATCTGATGAATGCATACCCATCTATGCAAATTTAAAACTTTGTGTGTTATTATCAATTTTTTTAAATATCTTTATAAAACTCACTAAGCAGTTTTATTAAAAAATATAATAATAGCAAGGTGAATCATTGACAAGATAGAAGAAGAAGACTAAGTAGTTAACCAGTGCTTACATTACGAAATGTAATTTATTTTGCTCAAAAACACTTTTTAATTTTAGACCACACTTTTTGAAAAACTTTGGACGATGACTATAGCTACAAATTCAAGTTGGATTAACTCGACTACCGGTACCTACCTACCTAATATAAATTTACAAGTGCCTATTGTGATATGCACACATTGCCGACGTCTCATTATATTTGACAAGTTGACTGTGACCACGGTCGGTCAGTGCAACACGATCGAAACGAAACGTCATTCAGTTCAGAGGTAACCCTACTCTACTACCTACTTGTACTTACTTACTTGTCTTTGAACTCGTAACATATCACAATCGTATTGATTCTCATGAACAGGGATTTGTATAAGCCTGAAGGCTAACGTTTGCAATTGTGTATTGTGAGATGCTTTCCCTATACCTACTTCAACTCGTTGGATAAATTTCGATATGGTTAGAAAATTAACGATCTATCTACATATTATATTACCTCGAAATAGTTATTCAATATACATCAATAATCAAATATGTACAGATTTGTATCATTATTTACCTTTAGCTTTGATTTCGTTGGTAACCATGCAACGGTCCCACAAATTCACAACACTTGGTACGATTTCGTATAATAGTTCCTACTAAAAATTCGAAAACTAGTGCGCAAGTTGCAAAACTTCTACAATAGTTGCAATGCGATGATAAAATTTTCGGACCACTTCGTTAGGTATACGTGAATGTACGCGCACGGTTCACGACGTTACGTCGACTCACTGGCGGCTGACGTCGCGGTAACCGGCCTGGGAACTGTTACTCAACAATGTCCACCACCACATCGCAAACATGCCGAGGGTCTCAACTGTTAACGTATTTTCAATAGTACACAGTACGGTCTTAAATTTACAAGGGTTTTATTTTCAGCTTCTTTGTCCCCGTGAACTTGGACCGTGAACCTATGAAACTTTTTTAAAAATGACCTAATGTCACACTTCATAATATCAGCTATCTGAAGCAAAAATACCACCGCAATCGGCTTACATGATACCTTTATTATAAGTACCAATCGTGTACAACAGGATATAGATTAGGCACCTATTATACCTAACACTGAATTGTTAAATCCAGCACCATTTTTTTTATACTACGTAGGTGGCAGACAAGCACACGGCCCACCTGATGGGAAGCGGTCACCGTGGCCTATGAACGTGTGCAACACTAAGGGTGTCACACACGCGCTGCCTACCCTTAAGGGAAAGGGGGAGAGCTGGGAAGGGGTGGGGCGGCTAGGAAGGGGAGGGAGAGGAGGGGTACAGTGAGCTCTGGCTACCCTACTTACCGGCGGGAACACAACACGATGGTTATTATAGCCGCGGTCTTCTGTAGGGCGAAGGTACTTCCCCAGTCGGACAGCTCATTTCGGACGTGAGATACCGTCGCGTCCTACCTCCTTGCAAATAAAAGTAGGTACCTACCAGGGTGCACCGCATGTAGAATCAGGGCCACGTACCCCGCGATAATATAAAGATACCGATAATACAAAGAGAACATAAACATTTGAGAGCGGATTGATTATATAATTTTCATCCCACCACCTCGGAAAGAGTACTTTTGCTCTTCTATATATCTGAGTGGAAGGAAAAGCCGTTTTTATCCTCTAGAGGGTAAAGTAAATTTCAATAATTTCATTATAGATCATCGTGTGCAGGTAGGTAAAAACTTCTACCTCTATGACGCCAAATATAAATTTGGCGCCATAACTACAACTTTTTTTTATTTATAAAAAAAATAAACTCGTAGCCTTCTTGGTGTACTTTTGTCTTAATTTACTTTGCGCGTACTTTTCCAAAACTATATTTGCGGCGCATAATTTTCTTCTCATGTCATATTGTTAAAACCGTACGTAGATTAATAAACAAGAAACTTGAAACCATGATGGACCTAAGAATATAGCTTGAAACCAGGTTTTTTTTGGCGCCAACTCTTTAAAATATGCGCATCGTAGCATTATAATTATCATTTACTAAAATAGTGTAAAATGTAGTTAATATTGTAGTAAATACATGGACAGGTACCGCCCGCTTGTCGTAATGAAGCGTCTTGCAAGCATAATGGACCCATGGACCTAAGAATAACCTATGGACGGAGTCTTGGGAACAATAAATTGGCGCCACATAGTCGGCCCACTTTCGTATACCACGTATTACAGCATTTACAGCTCGTTCCCACTATTCGTGTGTCGGATCCATATTTTTATCGGAGTGGGAACGAGCTGTAAGTCGCCACGCACACTCTCACATCATAGTCAGCCACTTCGCGGCAAACGTCGGCCGATTTTGGCGCCCCACCCCCTTGGGAGTTGAAGGGGCTATCTTAAAACCGTCGATGGACCGGGCTCAACTGGGGTGCGAGGGAAATGCCTTTTGGTAACCAGGCACCTTCAGTCGGTTCGCCACCATAACCACCCCAATGGCTGAGGGCATGGTATCCGCGGGATTTTCCGCACGAAAACAAGGAACACAAAAGGTACCTACATATATTATGTTTATTAGGTTTTCACCTAATAAACATAATATATGTAGGTACCTGTTCGACTTTGAACGAAATTGAGAATTAATTGAATAGAGGCGAATGCCTGTATCGATCAATCAGTCAAATCTCTTTATGTTAATTACAACATTACACATTACAAATTATTACCATTGTAAAAATGGCAGGCGCTCACTTTTCTTGATGAAATCTAAAGGATGAAGTAATAAGTACTTGAGCTTTTGAAAGACAAAAATATGCCTGCCTGTTATAAGTACTTACATCGAAATATCCAGACCATTGCAAATATATATATTTGTATTAAACAGAAATCAAACCGATACTTCAGAACTCAAAATCGATAGGTAGTGATAAATTTATCATCCACTACCACTACCACTTACTCGTACACTACCCTACACTTACCACGTACTCCAGTACCACTGCCTATCGATTCGGCGGTTCGGCGGTTCTAGTCAGATTTAAATAAGTACGTTAGTACACGGCATCTAACTTGGTAAGATTTTGGAGTAGTGTGGGCCCCTCCCACTGCTCCAAAACCTTGCCAAGTTAGATGCTGTACACTATACAGATGCCGGCATGTAGCTTGGCCAGGTTTTGGAGTAGTTCGCGCATCGTGCACTTTGAGCCAATCAAATGATTCAAAGTACGAACGAACGGAACGTTGATTCGCTACAAGACGTCTCTCGGGATTGGTCCGTCAAGTGACGTCACTTGACGGACCAATCATATGTCCGCGACGGCGCAACCGCGTCTCCCGCGACCCGCTCATACCTAAGGGGGACCTAAAAATCGACCTTTGCGCATATATGACGCGTCCGGCCAATTTACGTGCCGGTATCAGGTACTTGTTTGTGGCAAAGTGCGTCGCATATAAACAAGTATAGTGCACGGCATCTAACTTGGCAAGGTTTTGGAGTAGTGTGGCCCACTCTACTCCAAAATCTAGCCAAGTTAAATGCTGTGCACTTAAATCTAATCTAACTACAAGAGTGTGATGCAGTGAGCAACTTTTTCAAACTGAAATATCAGAAATAAATGCACAAACGTATGTGATAGATGTGTGATGTGATAATTTTATGTACCTATAATATACACCTGTTATACCTACTACTACTTATAGGTATACCTACTACAAAACAAATGAAACGGACAAGTGAACCCTAACCAGAGAGATAAGTTGTCCTCCCACTGATACAGGTCAGTGTGTCCTCCTTAGTTACGTTCAGTTTTACGTTTGTCTTGGGCAGCATACCGCAATCGTACCGCAGCAAAGACTTTCCTGAATACAAAAATAAAAATATTTTTCCATTTCAACTAATACCTAGTTCCTGAGATTAGGGCTCTCACCACTGATCTGTATTATCTATTATCTATAGGCTCTCACCAAGAATATTAGAACCAATGGATACTGCAAGGACATACATTGCAGTGTCTCCATCTAGTTGGTTGGGTTGCGTACCTTTCTTTGCGGTGACCATGTTTAATTGCAAGGTTGGGATATATGATGTAGTTTACGTCTATGCTCATGAAAATAAATGGTATAGTCTACGTTTCCATATTTACTAATACTATAAAGAGAGGCCAAATTCATTGAAAAGGTTATTTTACTATAATATATTTAAAAGCTATTGAAGATGAAAACAGTAATTTTGTAACTTATTTATTTATTAATTGAGACTTACTTATGTAAGCATGTAATAACAAAATAAATTATTTACATTAAATGAAGGATTATGTATTTATTTATTTTATACATACGGTGTCATTACAGGCAAACCCAATGCGATAGAGTAGCAACAAAAGGGTGTTTCCTATAGTAGCGTCACATTAATAGGTAACATTTGACGTTTGTCAGTTTTATATTCATAATGAGGTGACCTGTTAAAAAAGGTCGATTAAAACGAATGAATCGATACGGACTTGAAAGATAATGTGAATTTTAAAAATCGTCAGGTGAATCCCTGTCCCATTATTATACTTTCTTTCGTAAATTTAAGGAACAAAATAAGACAAATACATGATCTATACTTATAATAAAACTGTAGAGAGGTCAATTCTGTTCATTGCATATATTTACAAAATAACTATTGGGGGATGATTGGTGATCGATACTAATGCAAAAAATGCAAACAGTAAATTTTTTGTCTTTCTATCTGTCTGTATGTGAAGAATAATAAATCATCATCATTCTCTGAACCTTTTCCCAACTCAGTTGGGGTCGGCTTTCCAGTCTAACTGTGATGCGGCTGAACTTCGATATTTTACGTGGAGCGACTGCCATCTGACCTCCACAACCAATGGCGATATCGAAGTTCCAAGTTAGACTGGTTGGACTTTTGAGGGCTCCAACTAGAATAATAAATATATAATAATATTTTGAGTCAACCTGTATACAGTAAGTTTATACTACCGTGGTCTAAGTATGTACAGTCGTGAACAAAAAAAAAGTGTAGTGGTTTTTAGAAACGATAACTTAATACCTACTTGAGTAGGTATAGGTTATGTCTAGAAAGCAATAAATAATAAGCGTCAAAGTTGAAATTATATACTTATTATGACCAGCTTCCTAGCAATGGACGTAAAAAGTCCTGAACGAATTTTGATGCGGCTTTTTTATTAGAAAGGTCTTACTTAGACTCAAAATTTATCGTATGTTTGCTTGCAATTGGTTAAGTACAACCGGAGATATGACCAAAAGCGACCTAAAAACGAAGCGCGGGTGAAGCCATGGGTATATCAGCTTGTATAAAAAGTAGCCTATATGTTGCCCAGAAGTATGAACTATAATCGTATCAAGTTTGATCAAAACCCCTCCAGTAGTTTTGATCCATGCGTGCACATACAGATAGACAGACAGAAAGACAAAAAAAATACTGATTGCATTTTTTGCATTAGTATCGATCACTAATTATTTCCCAATATGTAGTTATTTTTTAAATATATTCAACTAGCTGTTGCCCGCGGCTCCACCCACGTGGATGTCGGTTATCGCAACCAAACATAGCCTATGTTCATTATCTAGGTCTAATCTACTCCTATACCAAGTTTCATCAAAATCAGTTTAGCGGTTCAGGCGTGAAAGCGTAACAGACAGACAGACCGAGTTACTTTCGCATTTATAATAATTTAGTATGGATGTATAGAATTGACCTCTCTACAGTTAATATTGTAATATATTATGATGGATATTGTAAACGTGCAGAAAGCATTTGACGTTTTGTGGGACTATGCTATATATTTATTGCAATGGTTGGTCACCTTACGAATTTTTGGTAAACAGTGTTGCTTCTTTATTAAAATGGCTGTCACCCACAATCTAAGAAGCGAATATGTGTCAATTTTTTTATTAATTTCTATAAATATTACTCAATTAATAATAATTGATATGTACGGTGTTCTGCGAATTTTCATAAAGCTCAACTAGAATCAAAATGAAGCTCCGAAGAACTCAGCCTTTGCGTAAATTTGACTTTGACAGGTTTGGATTGGGAAATTTTAACGTATCATGGCAATTTTAGGCAGTGTGCGAGAGAGATGACCTCCGGCCGAGATTCAAAAATCCTGGAGACAACCGCTCGTTCGAAATGAATCGTCCAGCTAAGTACAAGGAAATTTCTAATGTTCTTGGCTCTCACCCAAACAAATAAATAAACTCATCAGCTTTATAATATTAGTCTAGATTGTCCATGTAAGGGAATTGTGCGTGTATCCGAAAACATTTATGTGCATTGTTTTGCTGTACATATGTGACATTGACTGACACATGACGTCATAGTAATATGTATTATCTGTTGTTCGTATCTGTCTCGAATTTATTGTGCCATTTTATACAAATTACTTAGAAATTTTAGTTTACAATTATTAGTGTAAACAACACGCTACAGGTAATTTGGTCAACTTAGAATCGGCAAACAGAAACACAGTGTAAACATACAATGGCGAATACCCAAGGGCCAACAGTAGGGGCGTCAGCGCCCGTTGACGATCTTCCGCCACCATACTCAGCAGTAGTTGGTGCGGCTGGTGCCCCACAATATGGGTTTGTAGCACCTGGAGGAGAACCACACGCACCCGGCTCCATGCCATACATGCAGCCCATGCAGCCAAAACAGTTTACAGCGCCGGGAGTTTACCCACATCCTACAATCACTGTGACGACCACACAGCCCTACGCTGGTGATATGCCACCGCCCCCACCAGGTGTACCCGTTGGAATCGTATTGCCACCTGCTGTAGGCACAGAGCCAACCACAATAACATGCTTTAATTGTAACAAAGTTGTTACAACAAGGGTGACTTACACAACTGCCTGGCATACACATTTAGTTGCTGGGTCTGTCTGTGTTATTACTATGTAAGTACTTTGAAGCTAGTTTTCTACAATCTGTACCTAAACATAGTCTCAAGTCAAGATGCATGACCAAGTTTTGTTCTAATATGAGTCTAAGAGTCTCCTGGTGTATTTAGTCAGTTGGTAGTGAAGCAAGTGTAATCACAATCTCATTGTATCCCAAGGAGGAAATATGATTATACTTATATTGTTTTTCCCTATTATAAGATTAAGCAGTAATCACTCAATTAAATCATTTATTTGCCAGAATATGGTACAAGAGTTGTAACAAAGCTTTGTTTCTTCATATTCTGCCACATACGGCATGTAAATTTTACATGTTATGTAAATATTATAAATTTACAAAGATCATATACTTGGTCATCATTCTCTGAGCCTATTCCCAAATCAGTTGAGGTCGGCTTTCTAGTCTAACTAAGATGCGGCTGAACTTCGATATTTTCCATGAAGGGACTGCCATCAGAACTCCACAATCAAATTGGCGATAGGTATCAAAGTTCTGTAATTCATGCACTTGTTTATAGGTATTTGACATAATTAGTTTTGTTGTCTATAACATAAATAAATACATATATTATACTCACACCTTCTTCCCTTCGGGGTAGGCAGAGACAACAGCCAACATCTGCTTCTGCACTTACATACTTAAAAGTACCCCACACTCTAAGCTGAAAGCATTGAAAAGATTGATAAACTAACTTTCTGATCACCTTAAAAGTGATTCTTTATGTTTTTAAAGATATATTCTGAAATATAAATGCATTATATAACTGCTTGCCAATGGAAATGTCTATCAGAATTTTCCATGGTAAATTTTATAATAAGTACTTATTTATTTCCAGGGTATGCTCTCTATGCTGTCTGGGTTTGGTGCCATACTGCTTTGACACATTCAAGGATGCTGAGCACTACTGTCCCAACTGCAATACTTTTATTGGTAAAAGTAGCAAGTGCTAAGTGATTGGGTGAGAATGTTATAGCCCCAACAAATATGATATGAAGATTAAAAGCTTTCGAAATTTATAATATGAAAATGGTACTAATAAATTTTGATACATGTGTGGTATCAAACAATTTGGTGCCATAAAACACCTTAAAATAGAAGCTTCCCATAATTGCATTAAAATTATTATGAAACATTGTAATGCCTGTAAAATTTTAATAATTCTTTGATATTGTGAACGGACTTGGATGTATTCGACAATTTTATAGAGCATCATGTAGGTTTTTGTAACTTTTTAATTGCTATGTCTGCATCATACACCTCACTAGCTAACTCACATTGTATGAATCAGTAAGTCTATGGGATGAGATGTAAAGTTGTACAAATATGAGTTTATTTCAACATTTACAAGTTCACAAGTTAGCTTGTAAGTATTGTTATGGCCATACTAGTAATTAAAGGCCTAGCAGTTTATTACATTTTTTTTTACAATATGAAAATCACTTATGAATAAAATATTCTTATATTGGCTATGAATAATACTGATATTTAATTCTCACTTGTCAACTAATAAAATATGCAGCAATTATGGTAGGATCTGATAAAATATCTATTTTGAATAGTATTCAGTTTGAAAGGTCTATAAATGTTTTTAACAATAGCATCTGACTGACAACTAGTTGGACGCCACAGGAAGGTAGTGGGTCAGATCCTACTATATTGGAGTGTGTTACTTTAAATTGCAAATCGTGTAGCTACATAATAATACTCAATCAGCACACAGCTGTATTATTGTGATATAAATTATTATATACCAAAATTTTTTGAAAAATATTTTAACCACTATAAAAGCATTCCATCCATTGAACATTATGTTAAGTAGTCATTCAGTTATCTTTTCAGTTTAATATTGAAGGCAGGACCTACTTAAATAGGTTTTATCTAATTAAAATCAACTAAACAGACTTAATTAAACAGCTAAATTGTTCGGAACATAACACAATCCGTTAACCTTGTGACTGAAAATAGACTGAATTAATATGGTTTAATGTAATACCTAACTGAAAAACAAAACTTGTAGCATTTTTACAACTACAATGTTATGTAGCAATTTTAAGGCGGCCAACTGTCCAGCGTGCTGGGAACCATCCTGTATTGGCGGGTGCAGTCTCATTTCGTCAATTTGATGTCAAGTATCGAGAAACTTGTCTATCGGTCATTTCCATGATGCCCACGGCCACGTTTTATTATCGCAAGGCTCACCACAGACAAGGAATTCATCCTCACACTGTGAGATTTGAAAGGAATTTTAATTACGCGCACGCTGAGGCTGTGGAATGATCTCCCTGCTGTGGTTTTCCCTACCGTCTACAATATGGAGTTCTTCAATAAGGGCATCAGAAGGTTCAATGTCGGCAGCGCGAGTGTGACGCCCCTGGTGTTGCACACGCACAGCCTTGGGCCACGGTGACAGCTTCCCATCAGGTGGGCCATGTGCTTGTCTGACACGTAAGTGGTTAAAAAAAATCCAAGTTTAAAGAAACATTCGACTTAGTACAGACTAAGTCGCTTATTTGCAACTTACATACCACTCGTTTAATAATAAATTAATAATTTAAAAAATATAAAACCCTCAATATATTTGTGACTTTTTGTACTCCTATGTAATCAATCCTACCAACCGCAGGAATTGGTCCCACATTGGCTATTTCAAATGTTGGCTGTATGAATAAGCTATTTGAATCTTAACCACATTCAATGCGGTTATAAAAACAATGAAATGAAAAATTGTTGCCTTATAGTATCTCTATTATGTTATATTATTCAATACAGTACCTTTATGTAGTCTTATGTGTCTTTATGTAATGTTTTTAATGTAACTAGTGCCACTATTATACAATTTTTTTGTTTATTTATAATTAAGTTATTTATATTACCTACCTATCTGTATATCTTAGAAATCATTGGTATTTGGATATTGCATTATATAGTGATCTAAATAATGACAATGACAACTTAAAGAGAATAAGCAATAAAAATTACTTAGCAATAAATATGTTTAAGATATCATATATAAATCTGAGTTATATTTGATGGTTTCTGAGAATTGGTTCATTATTTGGAAAAAATAAATTCATCATAAAAGTACTCCAGTGTTTTATTTTTTACTAGCTATCCCCCGCGGCTTCGCCCCATTACAAAACCATATCCCCGTCCGCAACGCATTTGCGACTGGTTGCTGGTTGCATTCTAACTTCTAAAAGATTCCTTACTCGAGGCGCATACCTGAAAACCGCATTCTAACCGTTTGTATGAAGATAGAATACTGTATATTTTTAGTATACTTGCTGTGAGTGACCCATACCCATAGCGATATTTGCACTATGTGAACACAGTTTTTTATTTTATTTTATCAAGATCAAATCGAGAAAGGACATAGAATATGTTTGGGCGCGATAACCGATCGACATCGATGCTGGTGAAGCCGCGGGGAACAGCAAGAACAATAATAATAATAATTATTCATTATAAGTAAGTCGGTAGGTACCTACTTACCAATACCAATACCCTGCTTACATGTTCGTGCATTGTTTTATAATCTCTAGGTAGGTACCTACGTGGTAACGTCATCACATTGATAATACACAAACGAAAATGATTACCTGTGATAAAGCACACAACAGTAAAAAAGTAGGTACTTACTTACTTAAAAAAATACTTCCGGGTCATGTTACCTACATGAACAATTCGAACACAATATTTTTTTTTTTCATTTGAAAGGTAGAACCGGAGATATAGGTAGTCATAAAACGCGAAAACCGACTTCCACGCGGGCATAGGCTACTCGCAGTAAGTTAAAAATAAATCCCGAATAACCAATATGTATAATACCTATTGCTGGTTTAATGTCGAATAGGTACATTTTAATGGCTCGTTTAGGACAGTAGGTATCATCTACGTACTACCCGTTCGCGCTAACTTTGCCGCTGTCAAATGACGTCGGTATAGCGTTCTCACTGAAACTAGAACTGAGTGAGTGAGACAACGCTAAACGCGTGACAATTGGCAGCGGCAAACTTAGCGTGAACGAGTAGTACAGGCGCCGTGCACGCGACGCGGCGCAAATCAAAACATGATGAAGGGTGACCGACAAGGTAGGTACTCATTTACTGTAGTGAGGTACCTGCCTAGTCTGAACTAACAAATTGGGCTTGGGGGCAGACGGTAGTTGCTCCCGTAAAAGCCAATATAATCAAATAATAATTAAAACTAGGAGTAAGAGAGCGGATCCCGACTCCAAAGTTAAGGTTTGGTTTGGCCTTGGAAGGTTAGGGTTGGGCTTGAGGCTCCGATGGAGAACGCCTAGGTAGTTTTTTTCATACTAGGTATAGGTACTTAATTGGTAGCCGAGCACACGGCCCTCCTGATGGAAAGCGGTTACCGTGGTCTATAGACTTGTGCATAAGCCATGTCCATAGTAGGGAGGTAAAATAAAAAGCCTCTTTCACTATTTTAAATATTGTTATCTTTAGGAAAGAGCACACAACATAACTCTGGAAATTGTATATAATCAAGAATATATAGATAAGATAGACAGATAGCTATAATCGCGTCGAGTGATAAAGACGCATACTTTCAGTGGTTACTGGTAATCAATATGATATTCATACATAATACGTTTATTTTGATTTAGTTTCTCTTGTTTTTCTTTACTATGGATATGAGTAACAGTGTAAATCCATCTCAAAGTGAACCAGCCAGGCAAGAATTGCAAATCAGAACTGAAACAGCTCTAAACAGGGACCCACCACCACCATACAGTGCTGTAACTACTCAACCAACTAGTAACCAAACTCCTCCTGTTGTGCGTTCACCATTCAAGAAAAACCCTATATTTTACAAATGCCCTCATTGTGAAAAAAGAGTCCTAACTCATGTGGAATATATGAATTCTAGGAAAACGCACTTGGTCGCTGGTTTTATATGTGGTTCAACTGTGTAAGTACATGAAAATTGGATCTAAATAGTTATGTGAAAAAGGACCAACTGAAAAAACATATTAATATAAAAGTTTGGATACAAGTTACTTTTATTATTTCATAATATGATTCATAGTACTTTTGTTCTGATGTGAATTGGTAGCTTTGTTCAATTTGGTGACAATGACTCATTTTTTGATTACCTGTGGATTGGTATAAGTTGGCATAGCTGAGTCCAATTAGGTGTTAGTAATGTTTCTAGGTATAACACAAATAAGTAAAATGACCTTTCTTGTTTCAGTTGGTGCTTACTATGTTGTTTGGGCATAATACCATATGTTGTGAACTCATGTAAAAAAGCACAACATTATTGCCCGCATTGCAACACTTTTTTAGGTTCCTACTCTATGCTTTAAAACATCATCGAGAAGGCAACATCTCTATCAAAGGTTTAATTATAGTGAAATGAACAAATTATACACATTACACTTATGTATTTATGTATTATATTCATAATAAAGAAACTTTTTGACATTGTATTTTTATAGATGTATTATGATATATAATAAAAATAAACTATTTTGTATCTGGCTTATAATTACCTAATTGTGAACATCATACTAACTTAGCAATGTTGATTGGAAATATTATGATTACAAAAATAGTGTTCATTATCCTGCAATGCATTACAAACATATAAGATTACTAGCATCCCGGGACCTGGCTTTGCCCGGGATTTTTTTGCCATGACAATATAAAAAATATAAATATTTAGGTATGTGTTTTCTAATGTAGGTATATTACTAGTAAACCAACAGGAAAAAGGACAGTTGTGCAAACAGGAACCATTAACCAAGCTAGTACTGTGGCAGTTCTGAGTTGAATCATACTTGCATTGTCTACCTAAGTCCAATTAAATTTAGATTTAAAACTAGTCACCTGATTATTTAATGTTCTCAATTAAACACATTTCAACATGTTGCACTTTTCAAGATAACCAAACATGTACTTTCATAGATATTTACGAAATATGGTAAAATGCCTAAATATTATTTAGTTATTCAATATGAACACTATAACAGTGTTTATTTAAATCTAACTATATGGCACTTGTAATCTAAAACAATCTGATGCAATCTTCCATTTGCCGTCGACAGCTACGATGACAAAGGTTTGTTGAAAGGGTTTCTTCGTATCGTCGTTCTGATAGCTTACGTCTCCACATGCTTGAATGAGGTAAGACAATTTGTTAGATACTAAGTTCTCTGCTATAGGCTGGGCGTCTAATGTTTTTAGCACATGATTGCTGGCTGGTAAGTCCATTAGGAATTTCTGAATTTTGTCACTGCCATTAATGCCATTCCCGTTCCAAACGAGTAGACCAGTATCGAGGTAAAGTTTAGAACTTAAATGTCTGTTGTTGTCAACTTGTTTGTAAAATATTTTTGTAAATTCTTCGGCTGTTTCACAGGCATTATCGATATTTTTTGCAATTACTTCAGACATTGTTTCTGCCGATATGTACTCTTAAAACTCGTCGATAAGAATGGTATTTACAATAATATAAAGACAGAAGATCAAAGAAAGCATAAACTTGCTTCCGTCAAGTCAGGTGTGTCTCATGTCATGTCAACTGTCAAGTGTCAAGCAAGAGAAGCGAATTCAACCATTGACTAATTTCATGAGTCCATAATCAATAATCGGAATGGAAACGGTTTTGTGGGGCCCTGGGTTTAGATTCAAGTTTTATGTAACTATTTCTAATAATAATACAAAGAAAATCAACTAAGTACCTAATTTTCTTCCAAACAATTTACTTGTGCAATCGACAGAATCAGGATATCCCTCCAGGCGACCTAGAAATCCAGAGTAGTCTTGAAATTGCCCTAAGCAAAATGAAAAACATCTGTGCGAACCGTAGACAGTGAGACTTACCTAGGTCACTGCCAAGAACATTAGAAATTTCTTTGTTTTTTTGTTTTTTTTATAATGAAGTACAAGGAAATTTCTAATGTTCTTGCCTTGGTCACTGCAAAGACCATGATAATTATCATGGTCATTGGTCACTGTCTATTGTGCGAACGTACTGTTCTCTCGTCATCTCTCACACTCGTTGCCCGGGATTTGGACACTCGTTTTTGCAGAAATCAACTTCATCAGCTGTTATTTGATAAAAATAAAACCCGCCTTGCGATCTCTACATCTATCCATTATTCACCTTTGACCACGCCTTTGACTGAAAAAGTCGCAATCGCAGCGGCGAACTTCAATACCTACCTACTTTTTTATTTTCGTGCGGCAATCCCGCCGCATACTACTCCTGTCGGTTATCTTATCAGGAATGGTTATGTTGAATTCGTACCGACTAAAACCGCACGCCGCGCCGTCTTGGGTCCCGATTACCGGAATGTAAGGATACCTACCCAAAAAGCATATCCCTCAAACCCCAGCTGACACCGGGCCATCTACGGTTTTATGATGGTCTCCTCGAACCCCAAAACCGGACTTCTGGCAAGGATCGCGCCGCGTTGCCGAGTACGGTGAGGTGTAGGGTGACAGGCGGGCGCCGTCTCCTGATTAAGAGAAGCCACTAAATAATTGAATATCTGCCAGAGATTTTTACGTTTGATGAAGTGGAATTATTATTTCCTTAATTATACAACTACAACTCATATAAAATATATTTTTAAATTTTACACTGGGCGCACATTGGGCGACATGCGACAGCGACAGCTCGGCGACAGGCTGCGGCCGAGAATTTAATAATTATATTTTTGTTCTAAGCTTCGCACACTTCTTGGCGTCAGAGACGCGACGCCAAGCTAGGGGAGTCGCCGCGTCTAGTGTCGCTAAGAAATCGTCGGTCGCGTTTAGACGCCGAGCTGTCGCTGTCGCCGCAGCCTGTCGTTCCGTTTAGACGCCGAACTGTCGCTATCGCCGCAGCCTGTCGTTGCGTTTAGACGCCGAGCTGTCGCTGTCGCCGCAGCCTGTCGTTCCGTTTAGACGCCGAACTGTCGCTATCGCCGCAGCCTGTCGTTGCGTTTAGACGCCGAGCTTTCAGCTGTTGCCTGTCGCCAAGTGTGCGCTTAGGGTAAATTAGTTTGCGCAGAATTCTAATTATTTTTCTAAAATTGAAGTAGCTTATGCTGTATCATGTATGTAATCAAAGTGTGAAGTAGAATGTATTTGTATTGGGGTAGTAAAAAAAGGGTTATTGTAAGTTCAAATTTCATTAACTTGTAAAAATAACTTAAAAAAATATATAGATAGGTAGATGCCGTAAATAAATCAAAGAAAATAATTAGGAAATAGTTTATTTGATGTCTTTCTATTATCATACAAAGTGGCTTACGTATTATACAATAAGATTTCATAATATTATTTCTACTTTTATAAGTATATCAGAACATTTGACACAGTGATTCACTACACTCGTCGTACACTATTGAATTGATAAAAATAACTTCAAACTATAGATCTTATCGTTAACAAGCATTTGATTTATTTTATTACTAAAAATAAAACAGTCAGCATTTCAAATTCAAAATCTTACCCTAAGGCACTGACAAAATGATTATGCACTAGATAAAAAAGATTTATAAATAATAATATAATTCTAAAGAGTAAATAACATTCCTTAAAATTATTAAGATTAGAAAATTCATAATTCGGTAAATTAAAAACATTGAAGAACCAGAATGGTAGGTATTTGAGAATTTTGTATAATGTGTCGATACATTTCAAACATGTTAAGTCCACGGAAAACGATGTTTAACACTTTGTCTAATTAATCTGAATTGTTTAAACAAAATTAATAATTCAATTATGTTTAAATTGTATTGATAGCGTAAAATTGTGAAGTGCTTTTCAACTAATGACCAGAATAAATCAAGAAGTTGAACATTAAGTCAAGTGAATTGAAAATGAGAAGAAAAGATCAGAATCACAGCGGTAGCCGCAGCGAAAATTTGCCCCAACATGCTATAAATTTACTAGAAATGAGAAATTTGATTTTATTTTATTAATTATTGATAAATAGAAGACACGGTAAGATACGAACGAAAATAAAATTTTAAATTTTTTAAACGTTTGTCTTTTAAGTTTCTTTTCTTAAATTAATTACTGGCAATCAGTGTTGCCAGTAATGCCGATATTTCGAACGTTTTTCTAGTATTACATACTACTTTAGGTCAAAGTATACATCAAAACACAACATGTTTTCTCAAAAATGCTTAGCAGTGTCTTATACACGTCCAATGTGTACCAACATATATACTATTGCAGGTCATAATATTCTACTAACATAATTATATTTGTTGCCATAACTTAAATTAATTGTTAAGCTAACTAAATAGGTCTCATAAATAAACATTAAATTTCAAATATGTCGATATTTCTCAAATGCCACGTGTGCTGGTTACAATTTAATTTTATATTTATAAAATTAAATTTCTATAATATCTTTTGATCAGGCAGATAAACTTTTGTATCCATAATTAACCACGATACACATAAATTCAAGCAGTTACACTAATTATAAGATTATCGTATCGCCTATACAGTCCCAAAGAATCACTAATACAAAACATTAGGAATCCAGGTCTCGCAAAACATTAATTATGGAATAGTTTTCGAATTATTTACACAAGTAGATTGATTTATAGACATACGTAGTACGGAGGCTCTGCAATAAATTAGAACAAACACGATTCTAAACTGTCTAGTAAATCATAAGAATGATGTTTTCGAATACACTACAAGTGCGAATTTTATGTATTCGGAAACATAATCTGCGAAATGTTAGGTAGTATTAAAATAGTTGCCATTATATAAAATACATTTACTAAACAGTAAGTTTCACACAGAAAAAAAGAAAAAAGCAGACTATTTTCGAATTAATGCTAATTCGAAAGATTAATGCACATATTAAGCATTGCTTTCTTAACATGATATATGATGGACGGTGAGTGTGCTTTTTATGTCGTTTTGAAGGATAGTTTGCGAGCCTGGTAATAATTATAATAAAAAATATCGATAAATGTAACATATGCGTGAGCGACAGCGCGCCATCAATGTTACCTGTGCACGTGACCACGCACTCGACAGGAATGACACCTCGTTACTTCGTCGCATAAACATGCCTCTTGTTATTTTTCTTCAAGTCCCATCTATAATAAAAAAATATTTTTTATAAACATTATATGAGACCGAGTCAACTTCGCCTGCAAGCCAATACACCTGCTGATAGATGGACGAGGCTCTGGCATCAGTTTTCTCCTTGGGGCCGGGACTTATAAAGGCGTATCCAGAAGCCTCGGTTGCAACCGGGTACACCGTTAAGATCGTGAAGAATCTCCAAACCGCGTTTCTCTAATCTTTTTTCGAGGGCATATAGATGATCATAAAGTATCATTTGCTAAAACTTATGTACAGATACAGGCACGTAACTTGGCCAGGTTTGGGGTAAGTTCGCGCATCGTGCACTTTGAGCCAATCAAATGATTCAAAGTACGAACGAACGGAACGTTGATTCGCTACAAGACGTCTCTCGGAGACATCTGATTGGCCCGTCAAGTGACGTCACTTGACGGACCAATCATATGTCCGCGACGGCGCAACCGCGTCTCCCGCGACCCGCTCATACCTCAAAGGGGACCTAAAAATCAAACTTTGCGCATATGACGCCTCCGGCCAATTTACGTGCCGGTATGTGTAATAATTTGTGAGGAAACTAGTTAATCTCATAATTGCGGGAGTACCGTGTCAAGTAATAGCGCAATAAATAAAAAAACAAAGCCGATACAATGATGTCATTGTTGTATCAGCACTTTAACAACGATGATATGTAGATGATGAATATTATGAGAATAGATGATGATAAACTATTCATTTTTTAATACACTTCGTATTAAATAATTTAAACAATAATAAATTTTACCTGTAGGGGTCCGTTGCACACATCTATATTGTGTTTGTCGGAAATGCTGGCTCCCATTAACCTTTCCTGCGAAATATACATATCAAAGTCGTAGATTAACTAAAAGCAGTCTCAATATTCCACAGGGTGCTATGGCACACATTGAAAGAAAGAAAGAAAGAAAATGACTCGTGCACACTCAGTTATAAATAAAACTTTACAAGTAAGTACTTTGGGAGAGGCCTATATCAAGCCTGCGATTGAAGTAAAGGTACTTGAGTGTTCACAATGACTATATAGGATATCCTCTTAACCATTCCGTTTCAGTCACTTTATAGTAATAAAACCTATTCGTTAGGTAACAATAGAATGATGCGCTAAGTATAACTTACCTCAGCCATTCGCTCTGCATCGGCAAAGGTGTGGTTGTGGCTGGATGATTTTGCTTGAAGCAGCTCTACTTGAAGTGCGTCTATTTTACTTTGCATCTGTGTGCAACATATAAATTCATGATTTAAACATTACTACCAAACACGTACAAAATACCTTCACCATAAGATGCGGTAACGTTCGACATCATGATAGGAGAAAAGAAAATTTTAGATTCAGAAGACATACTCGTAACTAGTCCAAGAACCGATAGAAAAATTAGTTTCGAAAACATTGAACAAATTCTGACCATAACGAGTCGATAAAGATTTTACTAATCATGGTAAATAATAATTCTTGGATGGTTAGACTTCCTAATTCTTTCCTGTGTTGTTCCCACTTCAGTTACTTTTCTTTCTTTAAACAAAATATCGCCCTTATCCCATTCCCACGCCGCTGAGAAAGCTTTGTACTTAGAAAACTTTTGTGTGTAGTAAGCTTCCGATTAGTAGTGGAAGGAAGCTGAACTTGGTTGAATAGCAGCAGTTGATTGCATGCAACTAGAGTAGTTAAAAAAAAATTAAAATCAAAGGCCGCTGTTGCGTCAGTAAACTTCCGAGACAAGTAAGCACGGTATGTGGAATTGTGGAGTGCCAGTCGGACTGACACGACCATGCTACAGATTCGTCTGTGGAATTCGAAATAGTAAGTTTGGGTCAGCATGACTGCGCGGTCACTCGACATAGGAACACATAAGCACACAAGTGCGAACACAGTTATCAGTTTAATTTATACCTCCTCTATGATCGTAGGCAATGACTTTTCTATGCAGGAGAATGCAAACGCCAGAGGTTCCTACATAAAAAATAGTAAAATGCAATACATGTCGAACTATAAATTTTTACATCACAGTACCAGGGATATAAATTTATTCAGAGTTACTTGACAAATCGCCTTATTATCGTTCAACAATGATAAAATCCATTGTAACGCATGAAGTCTTCGTTCGTAGCACGTAAAATCTTATTTGTGTCCAATACCTAATGTCCTAACACTAAAATATAAAAGGCACTTCAAAAGTATTAAAAAATCAACACTGTTCAAGTAATGCAAGTGGCTGGACTATTGAGAAAATGGTACTAATGGGTACATGATCTCACCTGCATGACTGTGTGTTGTCTGAGCTCTTCTAACTCTCGCTGTTTGTCGGCTAGTTGCTGCGCCCACTTCTGCTCCTCTAATGTCACGTTCTGTTGTAGGCGGCTTAGGACTCCTTCCTGTATCGTGGACATTCGTTTTAGACACATTCGGTCTTTTCGACAAATTCAACGTTAAGATTCGAAGAAGAAAACACTTATTTACTTTAAAGACCCCAAATAAAAGTTCAGTATTACTCGTAATCAAAAAATTATTTAACTTCTGACATTGATAATGAAACGCTGACATGATTCCAAATATCCCGTTTGTTAGTAAATATTTTACGAACGAATCGCTGATAAGTAACTTTTTTTTTTTTCAATATGTGTCTCAATCATGAAGCTATAGAATTATAAACATGGAGGCCAAACCGGGAAGAACAGCTTGATCCAAATACCTACATGTCTCTATCTCACTCTCTGTGGACCAACTTCTCTTTCGTGTATTTGTACAATGTTGCTATCTTCTTATTAGTATCTCCTAGTAAATTATAGAAATAGACCATACTAACCAAAAATGCAAGTAAAATGATTTATAAATAACTCTATAGTTCGACTACGATTATTAATGTGGAAATTGAAAAATTATATGCCATTTATTATGCATGATTGGGTTGTTGAATCAGGAAATCAGTGAATTAAATTCCCATTGTCTATGGATTCAGTACATAATGTGGCAACATTGGTACTACATGTCAACTATCAATAAACAATATGGCGGTTGTTTATTATTGTTTTGGTTTTTAACATATTTAAAGTTAATTATAAGTATAAACTCAAAAAATGGTGCAAAATTGTATAGTGCGTGGTTGCGGTAGTACGTGGCGTCAAGGATGTGATATAAAATTCCACGCGTAAGTGTTTAAACTTGTTTAAATGGTTATTTCTTGCTTAGAAGGTTATCATACTTAGAAAGAGAAGTCGACCCACAGAGAGCAAGATAGTAAATACAGACTGAGCTTCAAGTAGGTATTGGAAGTGAGGCCTCCATGTTTATCTATAGCTTCATGGTCTCAATTCTGTGAAATGATCTGTATATGTTTCTAGTTCAAAGTTTAACTATGAAAACCAAACTAATATTGACAAAAACAGCAGACAAAACTTACAGTGTCATAGATAATCCTCTTGTATTTCTCATTCTGGAGTTGCAAATCTCTGAGACGTTCCTCTGCTTCTGTCGTGTCGTCAGACGTGGGTGGGGGGGCGGTGAGGGGCGCGGAGGTAACTTTGACGGTCTGTGCCTTGAGTAGTTCTTCTTTGAGATTGTCGGCAAAGGTCTGGAGCCAGTTGCGATCTGCGGGGGCACTCGGCGCGGCGGCTGGCCACACCGCCCGCAGTACACTCGCTACTTCATTGTACTGAGCTTCCTGTGCCTTTGCTATTGCCTCCTAAATTGAAAAACAAGTTAAGTTATCAAAATACATACTTGACATTATTGTTACTTAACTACAGTGCGCAAAGTAGCGTGGTGAAGAATATATACTTTAGGGTGAACAGATAATACACCACTCTATACAGATCTTAGAAGCCACCATTCTAAACCATCCATCTCATTTGGAATTGGATTATTTGGTCAAAAGGATAAATAAACTGCTGCTAATAACGGCGGAGTAGAAGTCATAAATATTTATAATAAACAAAATCGTATTTTATTATACACCAAAAAAAAAATCTAACAAATGATAGTATTCAGATGAACATTTATCCAATCGACTGCTCTTTCTTCACGCCTTGTAATAGTTACAATTATTATACAAATAATATCTGTAATTTTACACGACATGCATAAATATGTTAGCAAAATATAAACAACAAAGCGAAGCCGGCCAAAGATGTATGTACAAGTGTGTACTCTACACATAGTTATATTTGCACATCGATTGATCGGATTTATGTACAGAAGGACAAAGCAGGCACTTACGCGCAAAGAGTCTTGGGACTCTTGGGCCGGCAACGCTCTTGCCGTTTTCGTCTGAAGGGCCTTTTCGGCAGACTGTAACGCCTCCATTACTTTCCAGTTTTTAGTTCGCAACTCCTAAGCGGGACGAGTAAAGTTAAAATATAGGTAAGATCATTTTATTAAATAGAAAATCATGCAGGAGTTAAGACTTGAACCTTCTTGTTCATGATATGGGTTTAAAAACCATGTTTGAACATTATTTTTATTGTAAGGGGGTTGTTTAAACATAGTTTTTTGAAGTTCTACCTTTTGGAATAATGGGGAATGCAAATGCTAGCGATTGAAGTGGCCCTGCGATTCTTACGAATATATATTTCAACTTATGAATATCATTCATAAGTTGAAAGAAGAAAAATCAAACAAGAAGTGAAAAGTGTAAATTACAGTTGAAGTAAAAAATTGTACTAGTTACTATATACTTATTACATGTGCCTAATCAGAATCGCAGGGCGATCTATCGCCTATTCAAAACGTTTTAAGACGTACATCGACATGTCACATTATATAACTATGTGGGTAGGGCGCTCACATTATTCTTGTCTTGATAACTTGCGAGTTGATTTTGCAGACCGGCCACGTGTTCGCGCAGATCACGGGCAGTTTTTTGCGCGTCGCCCAACTCGTCGCGAAGGGCCTCCACCACGCTCTCCACCTTCGCTAGTTCAGCCGACTGCCATAACAATTTTATTTACTTACTTCAAATGAAAAAGTTTGAATGGATGTTTATTTACTAAATCATACCAAAATGGCTGAACGGCTTTGAACGAAATTTGGTACAGATATAGATGAAAAAGTACAAATGCTACTATGCATACTACGATGCAGACTACAGATGCTACTAACTGATTTGAATATATTATATGGTTAGCAAAATCCGAAAAATGAAAAACAGGAGTCTCCAGCCCAATTTTGATAAAAAAAAATAACTGCATCATTGGTTTAAAAAAAACCTCCAAGCCAGGAATCGAACCCATTGATTTTAAAAATACACTTGTATTATTACACCATTCGATAATGTCGCGGCCCGACACTCCTTTGAGCGTTTTTCGCTCGAGTTTCGGATTTGGCCATGGATGGCAAAGTCCGAAACTATGTGGAAAAGTCTCGTTTAGTTAAAATTGACCATTTATACAGATACAGGCACGTAACTTGGCCAGGTTTGGGGTAAGTTCGCGCATCGTGCACTTTGAGCCAATCAAATGATTCAAAGTACGAACGAACGGAACGTTGATTCGCTACAAGACGTCTCTCGAAAACATCTGATTGGTCCGTCAAGTGACGGACCAATCATATGACCGCGACGGCGCAACCGCGTCTCCCGCGCTCCGCTCATACCTCAAAGGGGACCTAAAAATCGACCTTTGCGCATGTGACGCGTCCGGCCAATTTACGCGCCGGTATCTGTACCTATTTTGAATGCATAATAACTTCAAGAGGTCAGGTCAATATAAAATGATTACAATATTATTGCGTTAAAAATAAGAAAGTTCAGTGTATCACATTACATATTTTACTAGCTACATAAAATGGTTAGTCTTATTTCAAATCAGATCAATTCTAAATACACTTGATTGAACCTAAATTGTATGTATAAATAAGCAAATGTAACATTGCAAATCATAGACAAGACAACAAACCTTGACTTGGTCATTAGCAGGGAGTCCGTTTTGCGCGGGCACCGCCCTCAACTGTTTGAGTTCGGCCAGCTCAGTCTCGCGCGCGGCCAACTGTTCTTGCAGCGCAGCCAGCTCACTTGCCAGCTAATGATAACATTACAAATTATTATATAAATTTGTAATATTGTCGCCAATTTGACCACCTCTGTGGCGTGGCGATGGTGCATTTGAATGCAACGACAGGGGGCGCTGGTTCGATACCCACACAGTGCAAATATTTGTAATCACGAATATGCCTATTCACATTGGTCTGGGTGTTTCTATTAGAGGTGAGTAGTTCCGGACCGTTATAGCTCCAGGAACTATGTCCTTTCCCGGAGCTATATAGTTCCGATCCGACCGCTCCGCCTAAACAGTTCCACCATGTTCATGTCCGGAACGAGTAAGCGAACTCGGAGCATGGAATGAATGGAGCGCGCGCGCGGCGCGCGGCGCGCGGGGCGCGGAGTATACTCCGATGTGCATGTGCAGGTTCGGCCGGAGCGGTTCGGGTTTGCGAACAGCAGCCGAACCGGACCGAGTCGCATTTCGTGTTACGTAATTATCTACTTGCGCAGTGACTGCGGCGACGACGTTCGTATTTTAGCGTTTAGGTGCATTTATTTATTAGTTGCGAATGCGTGCGTGTTCCGAATACTTTATTTACACTATACTTTCCAATTATTTTTAACAAATTACACTGTCTTTGATAAGTAATAATAGTTTATTGAGTTCTATAGTGAGTAAGTGAATAGATTTAAATAGTAATTTACTTTGCACATACCTAGGTAGTGCAGTTTTTATTTATGACAATTATTTCGAAAATAATAAGGCTTTGAGAACTTTCTAATTATTTACTTCATCTGAAAATGCCATCTCATAGAAAAATCAGCATACTTTGGGATCATTTTATTGAACAAAAGGACTCAAAAAAAGGAAAATGCAAATATTGTTCTGAACTGATCTCATTTTAAATATTAACTATATATAGGTACTTAAACACATGCTTGTCTGCTACCTCAGTAGTACCTATATAAAAAAAATTGAACCTTTTCATATATATCTGCACATGTTATATCAGCGTGGATTGCATGAACTATGTCCGGGAAACGTGTCCGCGGACATGGTTCCTGAACATGGTGCCGACTGTATAAGGAACCGTTCCATGTTCAATCCGCTCCCGGACATGTTTCGCACATGCCTAGTTTCTATACATGATTATGTACAAAAAAATATTAAATAGGTCTATCCTCATTTTAGAACGCTCTAAGCTAGTTTAACTATGGTTACTAAGAGAGAGAGAGCTGTGTAGAATGTCGTAGAATATAATATATATTTAATTTACTGCGATTTATTTTATTTGCACTGAGCCCGGCGTTTTGGTTAACTATAGTTAAGGGTAAAAAGGGGTTCGTGGCTATATAACCGAGCAGGTTAACACATTGTTAAGTTGAACAATGCAGTTCAAATGGAATAAACACGAGCTGAAATCTAATCTATATTATTTAGATTAGAGTAATAAGGATAATATAAACGGACCTGTTCCTTTTGCTTCTCAGACTCCTCCTTCAACTTCTCAAGATTGTCTTCGGCAGTCTGAGCGCGACTTGTTAATCTCTGGACTTCATTTTGGAGATCGGTCATAGCTATAACAATAATTATACACTTATTACATTTCTTTGTGGCAAAATCTCTATTTGAAAGTAGTTTTTTTATACCATTTAGGTGGCAGCCAACACACGGCCCATCTGGCGGGAAGCTAGTCTTTGAGACTGCCGACTTACTACTTTTCTGGCACATAATTATGTCTTTCGTATCTACTTTTATTTTACAATTGTTTTAATTGTATATGTATATTTAATTGTATATTACATTGCTCATATTCTTAACTTGTAAAATCATAGACTTTTACCCATTCACTCTCGTCTCATAAATCTATTTCGGTCATTTGTTTAATGTGACCGAACCACCTAAGTACAGTATTTCTATCTCAGTAGTGACAAAAGACAGAGAATACGAATAGGGACATGTTTATCAAACGGCCGTACTATAGAGATGTCATCTCGACGGTTCCTACGTACAAACTGACAAAACACAGGAGTGTTTTAAAGTTTTAAACCACTTTTTTTATTTAGAACTTAGCTGAAGAAGACTTAAGTTTTTTTAACAAAAGGATAGTTCAGGGTTCCCTGATGGTTATGATAAGGTGTGTGCGTGTGTGAGTGTGTGAGTGAGGTGGTGACCTGCGAGGCGCTCGTTGGCCGTGCGCAAGTCGAGCGCGGCGCGCTGCTCGGCGCCGAGGGCGGCGCGGCGCTGCGTGTCGAGGTCGGCGAGCGCGCAGTTGGCGTCGGCGAGCTGCTGCGCCAGCTCGGCGGCGTGCTGCTGCGCCACCAGCTGCGCCTCGCGCGCCGCGCACGTCTCCAGCCGCAGCTGCGGCGCCTCCAGCGCCAGCGCCGCCAGCTCGCCCTGCAGCGCCGACAGCTGCGTCACCAGCTCCTGCTCCGACTGCCACAGCGCTCACAGTTAGCACAACAAGCCTCGTAATCATATGGTGTAATGGGGACCGCTTCCTGAGACTTTACTTTTAGCTTACCACCAGGCGAAGTAAAGTGTCATATTGACGAGTCCAATATAAAAAAATGAAAGCTCATTTTCACCCAAATGGTGTTTACGACCACTGTTGCCAGGGGCATCGAAATGGTGTGTGTATGGGGCCCCACCAAGACAACAATAAAATGACAATAATTAATTCAAAATTGGTAGGTATTATTAGTTCTTACTACACATGTTTAAGAGCCACTAAGTAATTTGCTTACAGTAGCAGCACGATATGATGGCCGTTTTGACACATTACAATAGTGATGTGAAATGTCAATTTACTCTCGATAAAAATATAATCAAATCTATAAGTTTTTATTGCAAGCAGTGCTTACCTACCTGATTCAAAAACTTTAGTAAAAAAATATGAATTTTTACCTACTTAACACATTTGAACGAACTGAATATTGGAATTAGGAATGAATATGAGTAGGTATATATTAATCCAGCTTCCTTCAGTGATTGCACTAGCTTTTTTCTTGTTGGATACTCCTTCCGTAAATAGTAGCTACACACATGTCTTCGACTGGTTTTGCTCGTTTTTTTCTGTGTGTGTGAAGTTTATTTTCTTCTGTGCCAGTCTCGCCAGATTTTTCTTTAGTTATCTATTCGTCTAACAGTTATAGGTAAAATTGACCTTCCATTTTGAGATTCACGATCAAAATGTTACGAAGGCGTACCTATAACGAACACACGTGCCTGACTGTTTAGAACTCAGCTCTGCGTATGTTTGGCCATATCGACGAAATCCAAAACAAAAGGCGTAAACAGAGTAAGTTGAGGGCCACCATTATAATTATCACTGTTAGTGTATGTAATGGGGACCCCTTCCTGAGACTTTACCATCAGGCGAGATTTATCATTTAGCTTACCATCAGGCGAGGAGGTCTAAACTATATCACAATCGCAGTGCACTCCTAGTTTGTACTTTTCGAAGCAACGTCAAGTCGAAAATGCTTTGTTTTGACGTAAGTTTGCCGGAGGTATTATTGGGCTTGCCAGTGGTCCTAGTGTCGATTATATAGATTTTATTAAAAAAAATTGAATTTCGAAAAACAAATACCGAGTTGTGTGAAATAAGTACACCAATAGGTAATTATAATCTTATAAAAATAAAAAATAAATGATCGTGGGACACTAATATACATTGTATAATTCAGAAATCAATGTAATAAATAAATATTGTCCTAAAATTATACCTACATTCGATAAAATTATATGACTTACTGTACGTCACTTTTGACAGTAAAGAACAGCAATTTGCTCTATCAAAATGTCACAATAATTAATACGAAACTTCATGATCGGACAAACGTCAAACCGGCCATTATATCGTGCCGCTACTGTAAATAAATTAATGTACCTAGTTAAAATACTCACTTCAGATAATCTTTGGATGTGTATTTCCATCTGTACTTGAGCTTCATTGTCAGCGTTCACTTGTGCTTGTAACTGTAAAAAAGGGGTAACTGAGATGACTAAATAAGATTTTCATGGATAAGATCAGATGGCAAGATCAGTCATATCAGAAGGAGAAAGCGTAGGAGAAAGGACATCGGTCTACAAAATACAAGCTTTGAATGCAACCAGAATTAACGCGGGGATCATTGCCCTACCCGGTGTCAAAAGAAACTCTCTAAACATATCAAGGACCAGATACCTAGTTCGGCACTTAGTTGAAGTGGCCTACTTCTGCTAGGTCGACGGCTCAACCAGCTAGGCCGACGCTATGGAGAACGGAGAACGTCCTGCGAACTCCGCTGTCCGGTGTGCCTTTGACGGCACAGGAGAGTGCTAGACTCTATCATTCTTTTTCACTGCCCTTTTCGCGCATAATCATAGCCTCGCAAAAAGGCGGCGGCATTCGAGACTCTCGCTAGTCGCTGCCATAGATAAATATTCGTTGATACCTTACATAAAAAAAAAACAAGGTTACCTGTTGTTTCTCAAGTGTGAGTTGCTTGTTGTCGTCGGCGAGTCTCTGCAGGCTGGCCTGCAGCGCCTGCAGTTCGGTGCGGACGGCGCTTACTGCTTGCTCGCTAGTGCGGGCCGCGGTTGCCGCACTCCCCGCACGCGTGCGCTCTGCGTTCAGTTGAGTCCTGCACCATCGGACAAACACAAATTTGACTTGAAACTCCCACCTCCGGGCAACAGCCAGGTGGACTTACGGGCGGCTGCTAGAGCTATTACGTTTGCACCAGGGTTTACGAATGTACGCATTCGAATATGCGAATAATTTGCAAAAACAACAACACACGTTTAGGGAATGCGAGTATGTGCGTAACAAGTAAAATAGTGTGAGGTATATAATATAATTATATTCTTTACCTGAGCTCCTTTAACTTAGCATGCAGAGCTTGGGATGCCTCAATTTCGTCCGCCAGAGATTTCTCTTTATCGGCGAGCTGCTTCTTCAATTTTTGCATGGGATCGTTGGGACCCTATGACAGAGAGTAGGTGTTATATTTTTAAACATAGGAGAAGTTCGCAAAAATCTTTTCTAGCGAGAACTAACGATCCATTTTACGGGTAGTTAACCAAGAACACACACATCTATGAAGTACACAAATGTTTGTCATATACATTGGCAAAATTTAAATCATTCGTGCGGGCATTTGCAAACGTACCATTTATACGCACCAGGTTTAACAAAAGAACATAGTCATAGGTCATAGTAAAATAGAAAAGATAAACTTTGCCATTAACATAGCATCAACCAACATCAATATTTGAACTTTGTCATTACACAATATTATTATTACATAAAATTTCTTTCGTACAATTCTTCCTGTTTCCATATTCTCCTGTTATACTTATCATAACAAATAATAATAATATAATCTCTATCCTGCAAAAAAAAAGGTTTCAGGTTTGATGAAAATTATATGATTTGGTGTATTGTTTGGAAAGCGCGTTATTTCGAAGATTCAGTAAGTGTACGACGTGATTTATTGACCGGATTCCTAGTTGATTAACAAAATGATATTTAACGGTGTTTTATATAGAATCGAAGAAATCGTATTAAATCCAACGGATTATGTGGCCTTTTTGCTACACGCAGTACACTAATGAAATATTAATGTTCCCCTATTTACTTGTATAGATGTTCTATTTTACGAAGGCGGTTTTGCTTTAGTTGTAGTTAAACGTATATTTACACCAGACTGCTTTCGTGTGCGTAAAGGCTGGAGCGGTCAGTCGGGCCCATGCCGCGGTCCGGATCACTAGTGTATAATGCGTTCGCGCCAAAATCTAAAAAGTACCGTCAGCATGCAAAATTCGTTAAGTCGTTTTTACGTCTATCGCTCTAGCGACGGACGTAAAAAACTATAGAACGGATTTTGGTGCGGTTTCATCATAAATTTATAAGATGATAGTAATAGCGATAGCGACACAGATTCGTCAGATTCCTTATAAATTGCATTAACATAAAAATATATTCGTATAATGAATTTACAGATTTTACCCAGCTTCAAAAAAGAAGGAAGTTCTCCATTCGACCGTATTTTTTATATGTTTGTTACCTCAAAACTTTCGACTGGGTGAACCGATTTTAATGATTCTTTTTTAATTTGATAGCTGGCGCTTCCCGTGTGGTTCCATTTCAATTTGATGCATTTGAAGTCGGTTCTTTTTGTAAGAATTATTAAAATTGGCCTTTATCTACCTTCCTCCCTATCTACCTAATCCCATAACATGTTATTCCAAAAAATAAATCGCATTGAACTAATAAATTATTAGTTTATTAATTGTTGGGTAACAAAATCTACAAAAATATTTGTTATCAGTATACTTATCAAAAATTAATTACTTGCAATTATTGTTCTACTACCACTACCGCTACATGAACTTCTTTTGACGTGACATTGCGTGACATGAACTTTTCGCACACAAATGCACGCGTATTTACAAGACACTCATACTACTATGGCTCACCCGCCTTCCTGCGATAGAACAACTATATCTTTATCTATTTTTTATATTATATTTAATTATATTTAAGTGTAGATAGCAAAGAAACAGGTTTATACTTTGTCTAATGTGGGATGATAATAATGACAGCTCTGAAAAGGGAAGCCCATATAGTATAATTTTTCGATTTTCGATTATCTTTCCCGTAGAATATGGAATCGATAATTACAAAAACACAAAGCTTTTAATTTTTTAATATTTTAGGTAACTTACTTCAGGATGACAAAAGAGAAGTTTTATGGTATAGTATTTATGTTTCGTATCATATTTAGCTAATTATATCACAAAAATTGTTGTAGTATAAGTACTTAATAATTTAAATAAATTATTTTAAATTCGATTCATTTGTGTAGAGTCTATTGTGCTATATTCTTGCAAGACGCTTCACTATGACAAGTGGGCGGGGCTTGTCTATGTATTACCATAATTTAAGGGGTATAATTTTGTTTAAAAAAATAAGATACTTCATAGACATGAACTGTCATTTTTATCATCCTAAATTAGACAGAGTATAGTTCCTGTGCATTGCCTATTGATATAATATAGCAATATATCTTTGAGTAATGTTGTCCTTTTATATTATTTAAAATGTTCTATTGGGCTCTATCAACATACATGAGGCCTAAACCACCCTAATTTGCAAGTGGGTGCACCTGCTAAATAACAGTTGATGTTCAAAAGCAGTCGCTCACGGTAAAGCCGACATACTAATCAAAAAGAATAAGCGGACCTTATAGTGCAATCTTCGGACGCTACTGGGAAGTCGCTATGAGGATGGTCAGGTGATGACGTCAACTGCAAGCATGTAGGTACAATGTCATTGTGTTTGACATTGGCAGTGTGAACCGTGAACATAAACAACGATTTTTATTTCTTTTTATGTATTTGTAACACAGCTATAATACCTATTTAAAATGTAGCGTCGCTATGCTAAATTTCACACTGGAGCTGTATGTAAAATTCTTTAGTAATCCGAACTTACTTTTGGCTCCACTTAAATATACACATGATTTACAAAGCTTATGGTACAGTCAAAGAGGGGACATTTTTAGAGAGGTCAACTGTTTCAAAATACCCTGTTTAATAAATACCTCGTGCGGAAATTGCTATTCCATAAACAAAATAATGACGACTTACGAAGCAATTTTACTTTACGTAAAATGGTCTTTTACGTCGGGCCTGAGGATCTTTAAGTTATTTTATGTTTTTCATCATTATATTAAAATAGCCTTTTTATGAGAATAATTTCACGACATAACCATTGCTCTGTAGGTATAGTGACACTATTAGTGGCACTTCATTTCACAGAAATTATTTTCTCTAACTCATAATTTGGATAGTAGCTTAAACAACATACAATTTTGCTTCCATTTGAAGAAATTTTTATTCGGGCAAACATCTGTATAAACCACATATTTAAGTAAATAATGTATACGATATACATTTGATTGTATGTAATGTACACATACGAATAGCTCGGGTACAAAAGACAGCCTCAGTAAGTATTATAGTCTAGTAAACGAATGATCCTAGATGGAAAAGTCGAAAGCAGAAACTTTGACTTAGGAACTTTGTTTGGACTAGTTAGGAGATAAACATACTAAAAGTCCTGACCCCTACGAAGTGAGCCGGAGGGGGGGGAGCACAAAGAAGGTCCCGTTTTTCAGTTTTTCGCTTACTTCTCGAAGACGGTGCTTTGTACGAAATTGTGTTGTACGACATAATAAAAGCTAATTAAATTCTCTACAACTTTGTCTTTTGCACTTTGTATCTATCTCCAATCATTACGTAGCTATGAGTTTCTAAAGGTGGTCGATTTTCAAAGCGCTCATATCAGTTTTCCCAAAAATATATAGGTATCTACCGGAATTGTTCACTTTTATGATTATTGCTCCGCTCCCTTGGGCAGTAGCGTGATGATATTCAGCCTATGACATTCACGGATAATGTGGCTTTCTATTGGTGAAAGAATTTTTAAAATCGGTTCAGTAGATCCAGTTTCAAACTGTTTCCGCCTTCACCGCGTAGAGGTGCTCCCAGCTTATGTTATCTACACTAGTCTATACTATCACCGATTACCTAATAGTTCGTACCACAGAACATTAAAAAACCATAGAAGTAGTAATTAAGTAAAAATACAAAGGAATAGCTGTCGCCAAAAAATACACTCACACAGACTTCTAGGACGTCTTATTGGTTGCATACATTTTACCTTAAAATATAAGAAGAGCAGAACTACATACCTTTTTTTACTGAAAATGAATTTAAAGTAGGTTATGACAAGGTATAAACTTCAATGATGTTTACAGAGTACCATCAAATCCGCCCCCATTTTAACGTAACATACAACAAAATTATGTTTAAGCCACGTTGGAATAGAGCACAAATTTATTTATCACAAATACCCCATCTAGCGGTCAATAGCAAAATCAATGCACATTATAGTTTTGCTATCCACCAATAGATGTCTAAAATTATTGTATGGTATTGCAAATCAGTCCTTAAATATAACAGTGGTAAGGATGAAATTAGCTTAACTCAAAATACGGGGAACACTACATTTTCACAAACTTAACTAAAATGATAGTTTTGACAGCTCTAAGTAGAGTACCCCATAAAGTATAATCGAAAATTAATTTTAATCGATTTTCGATTATCGTTCCCGTAGAATATGGAATCGATAGTTACAAAAACACAAAAGCATTTATTTTTTTATTATTGGTAACTTATTTCAGGATGATAAAAGAGAAGTTTTATGGTACAGTAATTATGTTTTGCATTATACTTAGCTATAATCCGCGCGACAATCATACAATATTATAATTATTATAAATCTCGCATTCAAAATTAAACTCATTTAGAAATCTAGGCGCACTAAAAACCAGCTTCGTTTTGTGAGCTTCGACATGAGTTTGCCGACGCTACGGCTAGCCGGCGGCCCACGTACGTCTCAGTTCCAAAAGGTCGCATCACATTCTGATCGCGCGCAGATTATAATTATATTAAAAAATTGTAGTAGATAAATAGATGTACTTAAAAATTTCAATAAATTAATTTAAGTTCGATTCATTCGATTCCTGTGTGTCATAGTCAATTGTGCTGAATTCTTGCAAGACGCTTCACTATGAAAAGTGGGCGGTACTTGTCCATGTGCTACGATAATTTTAGAGGTATTATTTTGTATATAAAAATACGATACTTCATAGACGCGAACTGTCAAAATTATCATTTAGCATCCTGAATTGGACAGGTATAGAAACTTCTAGAATATTGAAGTAAATATTTCGTGAAAACTTATAGGAAAATAAACCTTAAAATCAATCGCATAAACTTGTTTTTTGATTATTTTAGCCTGCGTTGTGCACATACACAAGTGTATATGTGTGAGGTAAATGCAATTACACTTAGGTTTTTGGCGACACAAACACGCCCCCATACGATTTCTAGTCCTAAGGATTTTTCTTTGTTCTGTGGTTCGTACAGATAACGCACTGCCTGGAAAATCAACGATACCTACTGAGATTGATACCTAAACATCCACGTGACTGAACGGCTGCGTGCAAATATGTATCTTAACACTCGACCGTAGGGTTACTTTTACTTTGCAGCCGCTTGGCCGTACTAGTGACCTTGTGATGCTAGGGTTGCTATTCTCGAAATAAAAATCTAAGTAACATTATAGAAAGGTCCCTAGGTACCTACTCACGTGTGTATTCAAGTCTAACAAAATAAAAAAAACAAACAAAGATAGCCTTGCCTCACATGAAGGTATGTACGAGTAGGACATTCTTCATCTTATATTAATAACCCTTCTTGGCAGTCGGGTAAAAAGAAGTATGTAGGTACCTATATACATTTACGAATGTATCCCGGTGCGAACTCATGACCCAGGCCGCTGGTCATTCATAATATAATTAGGCCAGATTATTTTATTAATTTAATAGCCTAACACAAGTATGTAATTAATTCATTTTTTTTTATCTTAATACAGTATCAAAAAGACAGGTTTATATTTGGATTCACATCCGTACTTTACAAGGAGTACCTACCTAGAATTTACAATAGCATGCATAACAATTATTAACCTAACAAAATTCGGATGAACACATAGTACATACGTTACGAGCGCGCGAACGGCTGTTGCCAACCCGACCGAATAAAGTATAGCAGAGACCGCCTAGACCCCGCGCGGAATAGGTGATTATAGCGCGCAAGTACATACAGTGCGTTAGGCCTGATACTATTATAAAGAAGTAAAGTTTGTGTTTGTATATTTGTTAAATTGTAAGGGGTAATCACGGGATCTACTGAACCGATTTTAAAAATTCTTTCACCAATAGAAAGCCACATTATTCGTGAATGCCATAGGCTGAATATCATCACGCTACTGCCCAAGGGAGCGGAGCAATAATCATAAATGTGAACAATTCCGGTAGATACCCATACATTTTTGGGAAAACTGATATGAGCGCTTTGAAAATTGACCACCTTTAGAAGCTCATAGCTACGTAATGATTGGAGATAGATACAAAGTGCAAAAGACAAAGTTGTAGAGAATTTAATTAACTTTTATTATGTCGTACAACACAATTTCGTACAAAGCACCGTCTTCGAGAAGTAAGCAAAAAACGAAAAAACGGGACCTTCTTTGTGCTCCCCCCCCCTCCGGCTCACCTCGGAGGGGTCAGGACTTTTAGTATGTTTATCTCCTAACTAGTCCAAACAAAGTTCCTAAGTCAAAGTTTCTGCTTTCGACTTTTCCATCTAAACCCCCTTTTTGAGCATTCATTGACTGGACTATTATACCTCATTTACACTAAGGTTTTCTACAAATTTGATTCATGTTTGTAGTACACGGTTATATCATTCACATTCTTCATAAGTGCCTGCTTATAATAGTTGTTTTAAAACTTGTATCATATTATGGACTAGCTGTTGCCCGCGGCTCCGCCCGCGTGGGCGTCGATTTTCGCGTTTTTTTTTTTGCTATATCGCCGGTTCTAATCAGCCGATTGTGACCAAATATGTGTAAGATTTTAGTCAAACCAAGACCTTTCTAATAAAAAAACCGCATCAAAACCCGTTCAGTACTTCCAACACATCAAAACCGAACGGATTTTGATGCGGTTTTTTTTATTAGAAAGGTCTTGCTTAGACTAAAAATTTACCGTATGTTTGGTTGTAATTGGTTAAGTAGAACCGGAGATATGAGCAAAAACGACCTAAAAACGAAGCGCGGGCGAAACCACGGGTATCAGCTTGTATAAAAAGTAGCCTATATGTTGCCCAGAACTATGAACTATAATCGTACCAAGTTTGATCAAAATCCCTCCAGTAGTTTTTGATTTTAGCGTGAACAAAAATTCAGTGCGGACAAACAGAGGCACAGAGGCACAGACAAACAGACAAAAATTCTAAAAATCATTGTTTTGGCATCTATTACATTCATAAAGTCCCCTAATATTCTTTTTTCTCATATATATCTTCCATGTACAGACGCCGATCAGTTACAGATTTATTATTTATGTATAGATAAAAATTGTATATGTATCTGTTTCATTTTGTGGAAAAAATAAAACAATAAGACATAGAAAACAAGTTTGTGACACATTGGTCTGTTTTGCAAGTGCTCCTACAAGTTTTGCATAAAATTCTTGTTATGTTTGGTCCTCTGGCTGTCAGCTTTAAAACATGTATGATCTGATATCTACACTTTGTCAGTCCCAGCACTCTACTACAAGGGCCTCACTGTAATAAGTTAGGCAAATAGCAGTCAACATTACGACAGCAGTTGTAGCTGTTAACGGTTTAACCTCTGACTTTTTAAGGTTTTGGAGTTCTTGGAAAACCAAAAACCTGGATGAAAAGCATCTATCGAGGTCGTCAAACTGACGATCACCATTTGGATTGCCAAATAATAGCATTTACTTTTTGGAGTTCACCTTAGCTTACCATTAGGCGGCGTGCAGTCAAATGACGGCCATAATATAAGAAAATGAAAGATAAAGCATATATCCATACCTCAGACCATTCGGAATGTTCTGGCAACGGGTCGTGGTGCTTGTTGAGTAGTGCTTCAGTTAGAATCTGTATCTCGTCGCGGCTAAGCGCGGCCTCACGCACCACTCGCACCAACTCCGCAACATTCACGCCGCTGCTGTCGCCCGCTACCAAGATACACACCTCATTATCTCATCATAATTTTAATAACAAACAAGTAAATTTTAGTAGACAATTGCATTGTGCATTATGTAGAAATCTTAACAGCACTGTAAGACACACAAGTACGTAAGTAGATAGCTAAAAGAGTACTTACTCTTGATTTTATATTCTGTATTTGATCAGTGGTGATATAACAACTGTTAGAGTAGATACAAGTGATATAATACTATTAAACATTACTAACATCGTACATTCTACTGTTATTATACTACCTATTTCTTTTTCCTGTAATCTTTTAGTGTACAAATCTATCTATCTATAACACAACATTACTTTCTTCAAATGTTTTATTATCAGAATACTCACCCATGAGTGAGAGAACATTGGGTTCTGCCTTCTTTTTCTTATTCTTGCCACCAGGCGGGGACGATGCGGGGGCTAGTTGGGGAGCTGGCGGCGCGGCAGCCAGCGCTTGCTTCAGCAGTTTCTCTGTGGTCAACTCACTCGGCTGAGGCGTGTTCAGTGGTGGCACCACCTCCTCGCGAACCACATCAACCGCATCATCGACAGAGGATTTCTTCTCCGTTTTCTTACCTGATTGTACATACAAATATTATTTGTATAATCTGCTTGTAAAATTGCTAGTACAAATTTATTATGGCGCGGTGTGGCAAGCTTTTGATTGAAGAGTTTTGGGGCGATTTTGATTGAAGAAAAGACACACATTCATGTGAACTCACTCCAATAACAAGCTTTCGACAAGAAAATATTATACTTAATTAGCATGGTATAAACTTAAAACAAAACTTTCAATCCCATTGTATTATATATTATTAAGAAATAACTAAGGATTCCAATACAGAAGGCTATATCCACTTGTTTGTTTGTTTATTTATACCCACTAAGGTATTACTAGATCTGTTCCCAACAGGCTTACCTTTACGCTGCTCCTTAGGAGCATCACCGCTGTTGAGTCGTTCGCGAATCACCTCTTCTTTAGCCACTTCAGCAGCCGGTGCGGTGGGCTTGGCAGCAGGCTTACCAGTCTTAGCTGGCTTAACTTTTTCCTTCTTCTCTATATCTTCAATTCTTTCCGATACCTAACGACAATTATATCACTTTACTGTTGAGGTCAAATATAAATAATAAACATGCAGAATTATCAATTTTTACGTAAGTATGTACAAACAGTTATCATTCAAAATAATCAGATTTATACATACTGTCACACGCGCATGCATTCATAACACATTGAAGTATAGACACGATACGAAAGGAAACAGACATAAGCTTTTGTAGACATTGAATAACAACTACAATAACATGCTATTAATGAAAACGCTATTTTGCAGTTTAGTAAAAAGTTCTATGTATGGTATATCATATCAGATAGTCTAGGACTCCCTCAAAACATACAAAAAAGTTGCAACGTAAAAGACAACTAGCCAGGCGGGCTATGACAGCATTATGATTTACAGGACCGTAATTGGGTATGACCGGGCATGACGTGCTTGTGTTACTTAGGTAACAATTATGCAGTTTTGTAGTATTTGATTGTAAATTCATTTCTTCAATAGTAACCATCTATTTTTCAAACACAACACTGATCAAATTGATGATGTATTGAATGTATGATGATATTTTGATGTGTATAAAAACCAGTGGATTTGCATGAAAGGTTAATGACAGCATAGACAGCAGAGGAAGCTAGAGAAGTATGTAATAACTAGTGATCGGAGTAGGCAGAGCTATATTCCATGGGATAGCAAGTACATAAAATAGCTCTACCTACTCCGATCACTGGTAATAACAGAAGCAAATGGTGAGCTGTGGTATCTGCACAACCTGGAGAGAGGAAGGAGGGGATAGCAGGCATAATGTATGTATAATTATAATAATATACCAGTAATAAAGACTATGCATCATTAGACATAAAAAAAATCTAATGTTTAGTTTTTGAATGTTAGCACTATTAAAAAAAAATTTGAACTGTTTGTTTTTATTGAAAACATTGTTAAAAGGAATTATCTGAATGGTAATAAATAAACTAAACAATATTTTTGGCATACATAGACAATTTTGAATTCTAATTAAATCACAAGATCTGTGTATCATGTTCTGTAAATCTGAGTAAAATCAAAATTATGTTTTCAATAAAAACCAAGTATATTGCTTAGACAAACACAATCTATATTTCTAAACATTAATTCTTAAACTTGAATTAGATAATTAATATAATTAAAGCACTAGTAAGAACTGAATAAAAAATCAATAGGTTGTGTTCAACATAATTCGCAATGCGATTGGCTACTAATTGACATTTACTTTTAAACTTGTTCTCTGTATAGAATTAATTATTTTACCAATCATGTAATCACACAACTATTTTATGAAATGTGATTAATTGTTATAACAAGGATTTAGGACACTTCCTATTGATTTTATATTCCGTTTACACATAACATAAAATCAACCACTAAGACCAGCACAACTATACTTTTTACAAACATATAAACAATCAACTGTATTGACATGTAAATGTACATAGGTGCATAGAAACTCACTCTTTCTGCCACGAGTGTTGAATGCAACAATTCAAACTCGTCTTTGGGGTGCATTTCCTCAAAGTGGTTGGCGGCAGTGGTGGCTGTGGTCTCTGGCACTGTGCTCGGATCGCTAACGCAACTTGGATCCTCTTTGTTTATCAAAATCGGCTTTACTTTAGGATCCTTGCCGCGTTTGCGAATCTGAATAGACATTGTCGACTTGTAATGAAATCGACCCCATATACCACTAACTATGCTTATATTTATCTTAAGGTACCAAGTAGAGAGCCAAGAGAGTGCAAGATGCGATGCAGCGGCGGAGTGAATGGTACCGCACGACGCATACTTACAGTGTATGCAATTCTTATCATTACGGTGGCAGCGGATTGCAACATATTGGATCACCCGATATGATTTATATGTTTAGATGAAGCGGCATCATTCAACAAAGCAACCCTTATGCATCAACTGGTTCTCATCTCTCTACAGTAGTATTAAAACTCTAAAAACTACATTTTTAATACAGCAAACCAGCATTCAATAGTGCAAGAAATAAACCCATAAATATTTTTGTTAATAGAGATGAAATAAATATAACAAGCAGCCTTATTTCAATCACTCCATATTTTGCAGCTATCCAATGGATAAGACCCCAAGTGAATAATCTAGACAGAAATAAAGAAGTTGCCGATTTTAATTATTTTAATCTTATTTTTTTATATCATATCTAGACAGTGTTATTTCATATCTCCAAAATTTTTTAGCTATCATAACAAATTAATTGAAAATTATTAAGGTACAAATTGTTGTTACTAGTCCCTCATTACACATGCAGTTAATTGTGGGTAATTTAGTAAGGAACAAAGGTATTATTATAGTTTGCAAATTTTTCTTCAATGTAAGATATTTTAAAAGATAATATAATTAAATAATATGATTCTAAAGGATCAGTTTGACAAACTTTTTAGCTTATACTGAGTTAAAAAATATTAATGCAGGTATTTTGAAAACTTTAACAACAAAAATTTCTAGAAAATTCAGGAAAACATATTCTAGACTTATCTATGAAGAATGTTGGCAATCAATGTTATTAGTTTTATCTCCAACTACAAATTCTAATTTTATCTGAAAACTGAAAATTCTTGTTTTATCTATCAAGTGCAAATTTAAATATGAATAGGTTATAATAGGTTTGTACATTATTTGAGAGTAAGACTGTTTCACCCTATAAATAAGTAAAGGTAAAGTAGAATAATAAAGCTTACCTTAACATGTGGGGGTGTATCCCGAGGTGATTCAACCACTAGTTCAGAGCTAAACTCTACATGACCTTTAACAGCAGGCACCAAGTCATCTTCAACTCCACTCTCTGCAGGTGCCTCACTCTCCAACTCACTGCCGGTAGTTGCTGATGTATTGTCCCTGGTCTTTTCTTTCTTTGCTTGCTAAAATATCAATGACTTATCACAAAATAGCAATTCAAGGTACATAATTTTGTATTAGAACTTGTTTGCTCATAAAATGTTATGTGAAGTCTTTTTTAGGGAAGATAAATATGTTGCAATCCATAATTTTACAGTAAATCTTACCTTTTTATTTGCCTTCTTTTCTTTCTTTTTAAGTTTATTTTTATTTTCAGCTAAGGCTAAAAGTTCAGTAGTGGCTCTTCGCTGTTGGGCGATGGCCTCTTCGTAACTGGTACCAGAAGCGGAGAACAAGCCCATAAGTAGTAGCATGGCCAAGCTAGCGACCCCTACCCCGCACAGTACCAGCACTGTCTGCAGCTCCATCGGATCTGCAGCACGCGCCTACTGCCCGAAATAAATATTTATCAATGAAATCCAATTAGATTTTTATAGATTTATTATGTTACACAATGCCTAGTTCCATTAAGTAAACAGAAGCAATTATTTATGTTAATTTTATTTTGTTATATACAATCCGGCGGTTTATTAAAATAAAAAAGGTGATTTGAGGTTTTGCGAAAATTGTTTGTACACTATGCCAACCTCTATCTGCAAGGGCAAGAAAGAAGTATCTAGAAGACATGCGGGTTGAATATTAACAGTGGGTTTGTTCAAAAATACTTGGATTATATATACCTAATTTCAACTTCAACTATTGATAGTGGCTTTGGGGTATACCTAATTTCACAAAATGAAGGTACGAGCTGACACGTAAGCAATGACACATGTCAAAGGTTATTGACAATCCTTTCGCTCAATTATAATGTTACTGTAAAAGTAGTTGTCTTAAAATCACCAGCTTTCTATATTACCCGTAGTTTATAGTGATAAAAGCAAGATTTTAACTCATGATAATAAAAATAACTCGGTAATCCAACATTGACGGATGTTAAAGCTCATTTAACTCCAACGATAAGATAAAAGTTATTTACCTGTACCAAATTAAACTAGTAAATATTTCAGCTGTTCGTCTTCTTATTTTACAAATTTACATTAATTAAAATACGTCACTATTTCAAGAATAGATTAAAACGTAGAATTGAATTTGCTTTCAACTTTTATTTTTTCAGAAGACAAAACGAGATGAACAAACCGGGCACTGGCCAAGTGACCACAGACTATCAAGTAAACCAACAATCACGTTCACCGGCTTTTTCCGATGGAAATGGATGACATTCTATTTCTATTCTGAACAAAGAATGAAAGAATGGCCGTTTTTACCCGACTGCCGAAGAAAGGAGGGTAATGGATTGTTGTATTGTATGTATGTATGTCCATTTCTTTGTCACGGCCTATAGCCTAAACGGCTTGACGGATTTTGACATGCGAGGCATCATTTTATTCGTCATGATTGTGTGAGTGACACTAGGTATATTAAAATTTCTAGAAAATCAAAATGGCGGATTTTTGGCGGGAAAATGAAAATCTTGAAAATTTGTCTTGCACGCTCTACAGCCTGAACTGCTTGACAGATTTTGACAAACAAGGTGTCCAGGTATATTAAAATTTCTAGAGAATCAAAATGGCGGATTTTTGACGCCACAAACATTTGACTGCGATGGACGCAAAAACTACTGAACGAATTTCGATGCGGTTTTATTCGTTTAAAAGGTCTTTGTCAGACTTAAAATCTTACGTTTGTTTGATTACAATCGGTTTAGTAGAACCAGAGATATGAGCAAAAATATAATAATTAAGGTTGAATTTCGGTTATGTCCCTTCACTATACAAAAATTATTAACTCCATAAAAGATAGATTTTATACTTCATTATTATCCGGGCAGCTATGTAAATAACTAAAAAGTATAAAATAAAAATAAAAATTTAAAAATTCAAAAAAACGACTGCCTAAAAACTGAAAAGAAAAAACAAGCACTTAGATTGAATGTCCGGTGGTCTAGAAACAACAACTGAACAGTCGGGATCCATATTTATTCGAAAGCCAATTAGACCAGTGCCGATAGACTTTGAGACAAAATAAATTTATAGTAGGATGAAACCTGTTGGAAAAGGATCAGAATGTAACAAAAATTAAAGGAAAAATAAATTACGTGCGATCTGAGGGTAAAAACGGTTTATCTCGATTTCCGGCAAAACTACAAGTCCTATGCAAAAAAGTTAAATGACAAAGTTGTAGGTAATAAAGAGACCTACAACTTTTCTATTTACACTTTTTTCACATAACCTCAAAATATATGTGAAAAATTCAAATAATCAAGTTTTTGGTTTTTTATTTTTATCTTAAGCAAAACAAATTTGTTTTCCACGAAATTTGGTGAAAACTTAGCTTTTTATGTCCCAAAGACACTGTAATTTTTTTGATTTGAAATATTCTTTTTTTCAGCTTCTTTTGAGTAAATATCGAAAAACCACCCTAATTTTCAATCGAAAATTCTCACGTCAAAATATCAGTTTTTTAAAAAAAGTCAAATAGTTTTTTGTTCTTTGAAATCTCTTCTTTCTGATGATGTAAAAATATATATATATTGCTATGGTAAATGTTCTCAGAAAATGCAAAGAAGAAAAACTCGAATTCGAAATTAATATTTTCGTATTTAGTCATTTCCTCGCTGAGGTGGGATGAAAAGTTACATGTTGCACTATAACTTCATGGTTGTACTCGAGTGCAAAGATTTTTCACCTTGTGCACTTTTGATACCCTCGCTAAAGCTCAGGGTTCTATTTTCCCCCTCCCCCCTTCCCGAGCTCAGATCGCCCGTAATTTATTTTTCCTATCATTTTTATTATATTCTCTTCCTTTTACAACAGGTACCTACTCCTACAACTATCCTACTATAAATTTCTTTTACTTTTTACCATTTTCATAGCTATCGGCACTGGTCTAAATCTAATCTTTCCATGGATCCCGAATGTTCGGTTGTTGTTTCAGTGTTTCTAGACCACCGGACATTCAATCTAAGTCTAAGTGCTTGTTTTTTTCTTTTCAGTTTTTAGGCAGTCGGGTTTTTGAATTTTTAAATTTTTATCGTTCTAAAACACTAAATTTTAATTTTATGATTATTATAAATATTGATATCCTAGGCAACCTATATCTGGTAGCTTAGCCATATTGGGCTGCCTAGGATGAAGATGATGACAGAAAATGAAATCGTAACCTCTTTTTAACCAACTTAAAAAAGGAGGAGTTCTCATTATTCTACTGTTTTATAGCTTGTCTATTTAGTCGTGAAAAGAATGTTTGAGGAACTAACATTAAACATGTGAGTGGCAACACCAAACATAAGTACGTCAGTTGTCAGTGTTATCGTCGAATATCGTATAGTGGACCAGTTTTCTTCTCGTGTTTTTTATTGTTTTCATTAAACTGCAATACATTGATACCAAACTACGCATGAAAGGTTGAGAAATGAGTAAAGTAAATCAGAGTGGTGCATGAGAAGTGATTTTTAAAGTTTTCCAGCGATGAATCACGGACTACTAAGCTGGACAATTTTATGGGATTTGGTGGACGTTTATGGGCGAACAGCATCTTTGATGGGTATGTAATCATGTACTCCCAGCCCTTAAATCGACGGCCGGTATAAGAAAGTAAAGCCTTTGTTTTGAATCTATCGGAACTTACAAATCTACTGAATTTACGATTTGAAGGCAAAGAAGGCATTTGTTTACATTCAATATTTTTAGGTTAGAAAAATATTTTATAGTAGGTCATTTTTATAGTACGATCTAAATTTTTGATATTATGATGGTACAAGTCGTTCAATCTGTTATTGTACCAATTTTTTTATTTCAACAATTGCTTCAAGTCAATAACTTGTTGCCATTCAGTAATTAATTTTATTAAATGATTATTTTTACTCTTTACAGGAAAATCAGAGAGTAAAGTTGGCGGATAGTTAACGAAGGTTTTAAGAATGATGGAAAGTTTGAAACTCCTGGGAAACACATGAAAGGTCGGCCGAAGAAAGAAATGGATAACTTTAACATTTGTGGTGACAGTGGTGACTGTACTGCTGAAAGTGGCGACGAAACGCATTTCAATATTTAATATTTGGAATCCGGAGTGATTATTCTTTGTAACTGATTGAATTTAATAAATGATTAAGTTTGAGTTTGAACTAACTTTATTCTGGATCTGGTTCAATAACTTTATTCTAGATCTGGGTCAAAACTTTATACTGCACCTGGTTTAATAAATAAAGCAGAAACAATATTATGACTGCATAATGTGTTTTATTTTAGTAACTCATTTTACTAGGAACGAACTTCTAGTATCAAGATCATTTTAGTCGCACTATACAGGGTTGCTACATGAAGTTCAGCAGCGCCCTCATTTAATTTCACGACTTTATAGACAAGCTGTATATTAATCTATTTTATGTTTTTTACTTCAGAACTTTACAACAGAATATCAGTGTAATATGTTTTTGAACTGAAAGAAAATGGTAGTTTACTAATGACAGACAGATGTCAGCTTTCTATAATCAGTTGCATTTCATCGTAGCAAATTTTTGTCAATTATTAAACAGCTGTCCTAAATCCATAATCATAATAACGTTTCTTGATATTATGTAAATACAATTGTTTTTGGAGTGACCATCTGGTGCAATATTATTACACTAATGTGATTAAAAGTGCGACAATAAACGTTGTTGAATCTTTTTTTCTAAGAATGTCGATACCACCACTCGTTTGCAGTACTCCTCCACCACCTGACCAGTGTGAAGATGATAAAGATCACGAAGATTTCGATATATCATATAGCTGTAAGTCCAGCAAGTTTTTATTAAAATTTAGGTTGCCTGGTTTGTCATATATTTATGTGCTTGGATAAAGGAGTCTTATCTCTACTTAAACTACTGTGCAATTTTTGGCTCATTTAACATGGCAGATCCATAATACAATCTTTAATATCTGTATGGCACTATAATCTTCCTAATGACAGAAAGATGATTTTGATTATTGTTCAATAACAGTTTTAGTCATATGCCTTCACTATTGTGATACAACCATTGTTTTATTAACCACAAAGTTTTTAACTATTTAATGCTTGTCATATGGGTAACAGGTGCAAAAATTTCAACTATGATTAGTTATAACTCTGCATAGTAGAGATTATTTACTCACACAATTTTTTACTTGTTTTTGTTTATAGTATCACAAGATGATGATGATGAAGATGAAAACAATCACTACAACTATGGAAATTTTTCTTCTTATAACAACTTTCAACCAGCACCTGACAACAAATCAATTGAAATCAAAGAAGATAGACAAGAAATATCTAAAAATATTGAGAATGAAACTACAAAAGAAGTTTGTTTAGAAAATAATACTGAAAAGGAACCTGCATCCAATATTGTTGTCCATGATTTATTTGGGACCAGTGACATAAATGAAAATAAATTAAAATGTGATGAAGACATGAATATTGAAGATTTAAACTTAAAAGTGGATGAAGAAGTTGAAGGTATCATTGCAAATAACAGTGTACAGATTGAAACTAGTGAACCAAATACTGTTAATGTGAAAGATTTTGACATTCCACATAGTTCAGATAATGATAGTCCAAGTTGTGATAATATTAATATATCATCTTTTGATGACAATCCAAAAGATGCAACTGATTCATTAACAGAATTACATACAGATATTATTGCAGCAACACCCCCACCACTTGAGAACATAACAAATGTTGAAGGAAATCTAAATGATGATGTTTTACATGATAATCTTGATAGGACTTTATATGAATCAGACATGCCACGAAAATATGAAGAAACTGTGATAAAATTGGAAATTAACCCACAGACACATGACCAGCCGGCTGATTATTTGGATACAAGATCAGATGAACCAAATATAGATGATGATTTTGGAGACTTTGATGAATTCCAATCAGTAAATACTAAAAGTAAAGTTACAAGTATAGTAGATAAAGGTGACAATCCCTGGGGAAATGATGATTGTAATGAATTTGAATTTGGTAATTTTGCGGCCAACTTTGAGAACAAATATTGTGCAGATGATAATACAGTATCAAAAGATGTACTAGTGTCAAGTAATGTAAGCCAACTAAACAGTGAGCCTAAAGAAACAGGTAACAATTTAGAAGATGACGATGACTTTGGAGATTTTGATGATTTTAAATCATCTGCAATAAAAACTGAGGTCACTGAATTGCCAGTGGAAGATGTTTCTAATTGTCATGAGTTACCAGTACTTAACTTACAAGCTTCAGAAAATGAACATCAAGTATTAGAAAGCATCACCAAAGTATTGAGTTCTGTGTTTTTAGAAGAAATATTGGAACCTGAAAATGACTATGAAGGGAAGTTGGAATCCTTATTAAGTGAAACATGGGGTCACTTAATGGAAACAGATGAAAGACAACCATATATTGTGAATTGGAACAACTCGTTGGGACAGAAAACACTTCTAAAAGCATTATGTATTGACTCTAGAAACATTGTAAGTATTGTTAGTTTCCTATTATTGCTAAAATTGAATATCCTTTAGACTGGCAAGCGGCCATAAATTGTCCGCATGCAAAAAAACCCTTGACTGACGGACAAATATTGCCCGCTCGTGTCAATTCGCACATAACTGCAAATATTTCTTATTATAGTATGGTATGAGTACGGAAAAGAACAGGCTAGCAAGCAAGCCCCTTAAAAGACATCACTAGGTAGGATTTTTTTAAACTATGAAAATGAAAACTGTTGATAAAAATATTATATACCTAATATTCAATAATATTAAACACTTATAAAAAAATCCATTTTCCTCTAATTTTCTTACATTTTAATAATATTGATGTAAAAGTTTAGACTATAATAATATGTAGATAATTTTATAAGGAATCGAAATATACATCTATATTACTATAAATTCATACAAATTCATTGAGAAATCTTCGAAAGAATGCATTTGCCCCTCCCTCCCCGCATACCACCTGATGACGTCAGCCAGATTCGCCGGAATTTATGGTTGCAGGGTGTAACAGATGAAAGGATATAAAAACATCCAATTATATTCAGCATGCTTAAACAGCATCTAGTTATGCTGATCAGGCAATAAGAATTCTTTTCTTCTTAAGAATTCTTGTGTAATATGGTTTCTAACTTTGATGAAATGATTGAAGGCCTGGTTCGTATTTCATACTTACATACAGATAGTGACAACTATTTCTCATTAAGGTAGGCAGGGTCAACTTCTTGTTTCATGCTTGAGTTGCACAAAAATCAGTAGCTGTTACACAAACTGGTCTCAATCAAGCAATTGAAACCTTCTATTGACCAGTCAACCCTGAGAGGAAATGCACAAGGGCCTCATCTGTCCATCAGATGGGGACTTCGTGTATCAGGACTTGCATGTGAGGTTGAGCTCTAAACCTCTAGGTGGGCCCAATAAACCCAATCTGACCTTAGGAAATTTTAGTCTCTTAATGATATTGTCTCTACTCATGATCAGTGTCTCCTCTTGCAGTCTCACCTATCTAAATGATATCAATTTGCAACACTTTCAGTTATTTGGCCCGAAGTGGAGTAGCAGCATGAACAGCATGCCTAAGTATGCTGCAAACTTAAGCAATGCACCTCTTCAACCACAGAAACAAGCCTCTGTTCCTGCCTCAATTGTTACTTCAAATGAAATAGTAACTGAGAAATATTCAAGCAAGCCTACAACTTGGAATGATCCTTTCACATCTGATGGCCAAGAATGTGAGTTTAAAATATATTTGCTTATCTTTATTATTAACGAAACAATGCAATTAACCTCAATAAGATTAATTAGCACATTATGCAACTCAACTAAAACAAACACGAATACGCACCATCCAGTTTGCGCCAGCAATACAAAATATAAGTACTTTGAACAAAAACTTTGTGAATATTAACAAATGTACATGATGCTTTTAGCAATGATTTGACTCACCATGGTACAATTCTTTGCATGTCTTGCACTTGGATAACTAACATCCACCTGTAAAATATCTGCTTCATCCTTATCCTATAGTCACCTATGCCGAAGCCCTACTCCTTGACCTTGAACACCTAATGGCCACCTTAGACCAAATGGCTCATAACCATTCCACCCTCAAGATTTCAGAATTACTCTCACATGGTAAGTTATCTTTACTTATTTAAATATGGAATGTATTATTCCTTTTTAGCAACAAACATTTCATTTTTTTTTAAATGAACGAATTCTGAATATCTATAGATTTTTCAAAAACCCAAATGCAAGTTTAGATTTTGATATTCCTTAAAGTTTCGCATTTGACCATCCGCACTCACTTGAAAATTCCAAAAAAGGTGGACTTTTCGCACGGGTAAAAATAGAATTTTCCTCTTGAACCTTGAGAACATAAGTCGACTATCATATTAAATCATTCAACAACTCAAGAGAATCTATCGGTTATCGTATCTACCAGTGTAAATGAATATGTGCGATAAAACCAACTATTTTTGTGTTTTATTAGATAGAGTATAATAACAGACATATTCAGATATACATTTAGCGACATCAGTCACAAAAAATCTGCTTTTTGTGACTGACGATGATGCCTGTGTGTTTTTCTACTATATATACGACGTGGTTTGGGCATGCTCAGGATTAAAATATTGTCATTTTTAAAATTACTCTTCCACTTATTATTACAGCTTGTAACACGGAAAACGAAAGTGCAACCATCACACCGGGCCCTACAGACCTAGACGTGTTTGAAGCCGCGCCATCTACAAGACCGGACAAGATATACTCCAATACAATAGGCGTTCAACCTCTACGGCAAATTAATCTCCCTGATACACATATTTTCACTCCTACTGATTCTGAAATACCTAGATCTAAAACAATTCACTATGATCGGGGCCCAACTATTCTCATGCCTCAAGCAGATACCAAAAACCAAATAGATACTGTAAACATTCCCAACACCAGTAGTACTTTAGAAAGTAATGTGGATGATAATGAATACTGGGAATTCCAAAATTTCAAAAGTACTTCGGACACCAGTTCACTGCCTAGCAATAAAAATAAAAGTCAACCTGTAACATCACAAGAAAATAACTTAGAAACAGCAACAACAGTAAATGCTCTACCCAAACCAAATATAGCATATCAGACAGAATTATTACAACCTATCAGGGTGGAACATGCAATGCCTACACTCAACTGGCCTGATCCTGGTGAAGTCAAAGGAGCATATGATGATTTTTCCGATTTTGTATCGATATCATCACAGCCGGCAGATACACAAGATAGAAGTTTATCACAGCCGGCAGAATCTCAGCCAGAGATTGCTAATAAACATGAATTTAATGATATCACTGAACAGAATAAAAAAACTGAAGCACTAACAGAAATTACAAACCCTGCTTCTTATACTGTAGTTGACGATTTTGACTCTTTCCAATCAGCCCAGCCGTCTAAGGCAGCAACTCAAATTTTCAAAAGTAGCTTTTTAGTAAACCCAAATAACCAACTGCCATCAAGCCCCATTACAGAATATGATAATGCGTCTCCGAAATTTGACAGTTTTAAGTCTGATACCATATCATTTGGAAGTATAACTAGACCAAACGAAGCTTTAACCTCTAATAAAACAGACTTTACTAATAAAAGTTCATTATCATCAAACACACAGGTGCCAACAAATGTATTACAGCCTACCCAAGCAAGTTTTATACAAAGCCAACAAAAATCAACACAAATTCTTCAGCCATTATCCTTAGAAAGCTATTCACAAATCAACTGGCCTAGCCCCGGTATAGACTTACAAGATCTTTCGAGATTCAATCCTGTCGAAACCCTACACTCTTTGAAAAGTGACTTAAGTGTAAGTGGTCTAAGTAAAACAGCGTCGCCTAGTCATGCTTCAAAAACCACTGCCGTAAATCAAGTGCCGGATGATGACGTATGGGGCGAGTTCGTGTCAAGTAAGCCTAAACAACAACAGTCGCAGCCTAAGAAGCCGTCTGTCTTTGTAGACGATGACGAATGGACAGATTTCATATCAAGCCCCAGTGTTAAACCTATAAACGGCTTAAACACAATAAGTCTTAACGTTCATACAAACTCAAATATACAGAAATCTGTCCAAAATAAATTTGCTAAGAAAAACAACCAGGCACCTCTAGATATTCCAGCATTAAATTACATTACGCCCAAGTCTAATCCTCACAAGTCGTATAATGATAAACATTTCCAGAATTTATAACAACACAATAATTTATTAATGTTCTCATAATTTATTATAACTGTACTTAATTGAAGTAAGTATTATATAAAGTATAATATTATGTAAATAGGGTGGCGGATTAAGTATAATTTGTAATATTTAATATATTATGATATGAAGTAAAATTTTATTGTTGTAATTATATTTTCACTGAAGTAGTTGCATAGAAGTGGACTATACTTGTCGTTTTTGAGCGCTGGCACACAAATCAACTTCGGAAGAGCAAATGCATAAAAAAGACGCAATACATTGCATGTAAGATAGTTATACTACGTCACAGTGTGCAAGTATATAAATCGAAACCCGTCCTTACATTTTTTTATTATGTGATATCATACCTATTAGTTTAGGTTTTCGTATTTGTAACAAACTAGTGTTAATTCGTAATTAAACTCTGTAAAAGCAATATAAAATAATTGGATTATTGTATTTGTATATAATGTGAATTATGTAGAAATTGTAAATTTATTAAGAATGTAAAATTATTGAAGAAATTCCAATTTAATGTCATTACTATTGATTGAAGCTCTAATATATCACATTAATTTATACCTGGTAGGTAATCTTATTTTAGGTTGTAAATTGAGTAAGGCACTAAATACATTAATTACGTAACTTAAACAATACTCTACAACAAAAAAAACTATTTCGTATCAATAAAAGTGATTTTACTAATGGTCAACTATTATCAGAAGTATATTTTTGTCAGTATTTAAAGGTGAAATTAAAAGGATAGGTTAGTATTTTATTTATGAACAGCGTGTACTTCTAAGACCAATATCAACTGTTATCATTGTTGGTTTTAGCTGATATAGATTATTTAGTGAAATGTAAATAATGAGACTTATATCCTTCTAAACTGTAGTTTTATTTAGACTATGCTTCATGCTCTGTATCCGAGTGTTCTGCTTCTTCAATGTGAGTGCCTATTGCCTCCTTTCCCTCATCATCGTATTGGGTTACGAATTTTGGCAGGTTATTTTCCATTGTCACTCTAAACTGACATTGCTCAAATTCTGGCCATGATATGAACCTGAAACAAACCATTACTATTATTGCAAAATAAGGGCTCCTCTCGGTTCTCGTAATACCTTCGTGGCACGCCAGGTAGATGTCAAGCTGAACGAAGGGTTCACGGGTTAAAGTTACAACCAACAGCATTGATAGGCTTTGTAGAAGACAGCGGACCCGACAGACGTTGGCTTGCCCGACTGCAGCGTCATCTGCCTGGTTGATTTGTGAATCTAAACCATCCAGGGCGCCACCCACAAAAAAATCATTCAAATCGGTCCATCCGTTTAGGTGTTAACTTTCAACACACGTACAGAAAAAAATTATTTATAGATAATTTAATATTATGGAGAGTAACCGATATTCCTTTCGTATAACCGATTTCCAAACTAGCTGTGCCCGCGACTGCATCCGCGTGGATTTAGATTTTTCTAATAATAAATTTTGCAATGTGTGTTTGTTTTTTTATTTTTGCATGGAGGCAGGGCAACGGACAAATATTTTTAAATACCTAGGTACTGATAGAATGTATACAAAACTCACTTTTTAAATACTGTTATTTTTTGTTTAAGGTTAAGATCTCCAAATTCAGTGAATATTGTCATATGGGGTAATTTGGCGTCGTCTATTCCTGGGGCTAGTTCCATATTTGTATCTGGTGGGTCCTGCCCTGTGATTAACCACACGCCACAACCAGGTATCCATTGCCTAAAATAAAGATAAAAATGTAGAAACAAGATCAGATATGGCGTCAGTACTTATTTTGAGAATAAAACCGAGTTTCTTCCATATAGCTATTCGGCACAAATAGCGTACCTATACTGTATACATATAGCATGAAGAAATAAAATAAACCGAACGGAATATAAATATGACGGTTGTGACATATTTTTAAATAGGTAATTAATTAAACTGTGTTAGCACAATTAATTTCATTGAGACAACGTGAATGTATAAATTAAATATGGCATGGAGGAGGGGTCGGCAAACTGATATAGGGATAATGCAAGGGAGGCGAATATGTTAGCTCATTACTCGATTAATAAAAAGTCGCAGTACATTTCTGGAGGATATTTGAAAAAGTACCTACTTATTTACATAAAGCAGCCGGCCAATGGCTGTAGCGTCGGCAGAGTAAATGCCAACCAATAATATTTACATACATACATAAATATGCTCACGCTTTTTCCCTCCGGGGTAAGCAGAGACAACCGACCGCCATCTGCCTCTGTCCTGACATACTTCACGCGCTTCCTCTACTGTCATTAAGCCTTTCATGCAAGCCCGCCGGTTTCGAGTGCTTTTGACCTGCCCTTTTTGCAATAACTTCTTAATTTGGTCAGTGTATAATCTGCAGGATCGACCCCAGCAAGCCTGCCTAAGTGCCTACTAACATGTGCCTTACATATTTGGTGTATTATTCGCTCAGTATTCACTCGCTCTACATGCCCAAACCACCTTAGCATACCCTTTTCAATTTTATTCTCGTTACAACATTCTCTTTCAGGCCGCACCTTTCTTGTATATCCGTATTCTTCATATTCACTAATTTAGTCCACATATAATTCGCCATCTCAAGTGCATTTACTCTACTTTCATGCTTTTTCGGCCATATCCAACTTTCACTTCCATACATGTGGGAACTAACACGCTGTTATGAACCGCCAATCTTCAAAGATTTTGGTACCTACTAAATTAAACATATTTACTTACTCTAACATTGGTATCACTCTTGTAGATTTAGAAAACATATGTGGCTTAAAGAAATACCACAACAATGGCAGGTATTCAGATGGGCAAGGTAATTTGTTCCTCTGTGTGATATTTACCAGGTACAGCCTGTGTTCATTCATCTAAAACATAACATAACATAACATAAACTCACGCCTATATCCCCGAAGGGGTAGGCAGAGGTGCTAGCACCCACAAATACAAATAAAACATGAAATAATAATAAAGATGTTAGTATAAGTAACATTAAGGAAGACTTAAGAATTGTAGTGTATAAAACATATAGAGGTACCTATTCTTATTCTTTAAATTTTTTAAAATACTATACTTTGTTTATTATATTTCCGGTATCATGACAATTGTTTTGACAAATTTATTCTAAATTGTAACTTGGCAGGTTAATTTAATTGTACAATTAATCAAGTGTTACATACAGCACGAAAACCAGCCAAGTTCAAATTTAGAAGAAATTAAAGAAGATTTTAAAGTGCAACTAAACTTGGCATTGGACTGGATTTCAATCCTTTTTTAGGCGAGCCTTTAGCCGATAGAATCTTGGCCCCCTTTTTAACAGGTATGTTTTTGGTGGGATTTCAATACCTTTTTTCAAGAATTTCAAGGATCTGATTAAGCCAACTAATGCCCTTTACAATAGCGTAGGCTCAGAATGTACTCATTTGGAAAAATAAGTTGGGTAATAGAGCAGGGTACACCATTTTTCATTGCAGTGCCAGTGGTACAACCATTCTACTTCTCTAAAAATGACACTATGTTATAGTAAAAAATCAACATACCAAGGTAACATTCTTGTTGTCTAAAGTCCATGGAAGAAAGTGAACTTTTGGAATGCTTGACAGAACTTTGTAATCAAAAAGCATTTGAAATAATGCTGGTATTGATTTATGTTTGGTCAGTTGTATCTCGTCATCTGTAAGATACTAAAGTATTGAATAAAATACAACTTTCTAGAATAATACATATTATTTATGAAAAATGGTTTATACTTCATAATGTTGGCCTGGCATAGTGATGAAAAGATCAGGCCGTCCTAGCTGGTTTGTTGTACCATGAAATATGATATTGTTGACTAAATGCCTAACGAAGTTTAGTCCTGGCATAGATCCAATAATTTTTACATCTCTATCTGCAAATGAATACATTCAAAATCATAATTTAAGTTCTCCATAAATACATACAAGTTTTGTATGCTGCATACTAAAGAAGCTAAAAATTCTGTTTTATTCTGGTACTCAATTCAGTAATGCCACAATAAAAAAATATTGGCAAAGTTCTATTGTTTCTTTGTTACATTTTAGAAAATTGTAATTTTAAGCTCACCTTTATCTTCAGTACAAAGGTCACCTAATAAATCTTCAACTCTGTGTCCTTGGTCAAATTTATCTTTGAAAGCCAATTTCCACATACCAAAGAAATCTTCTATTTTCAATGTAGTTCGACCAGGGTATTTGTCCTGCAAGTTCTGTGAAATTACTGGTTAGTATTATTGTTACTGTCTTAATAGCCATAACATCATGACTCCATTATGACCACTGCACTTACTGTTAAATGTGAGGAAAAATTATTGGAAGTTTCATACATATATAAATGATTGCATTGGCACTTGAGTAACTCTTCAGTTAAAAATCCAAATCCTGGATTGACTTCAACTATTGGAGAACTGCTATTAAGGCGATCTTTAATAGTAGTTACTATTTCTTCGGCTGTTTGCTTGTTTATTAAATACATGCTTTCAGGAGCTTTATACTTTCTGAGAAGTGATCGTGGTATCTTATCTTTAATATTTTTGTAGTCAGGTGTGCTTTCTAAATAATTAATGACATCGGTAGCTAGTTTTGGCGGAGGTTTTTCTTTAATTTTTTTGGTGGTTTTATGACATAACCTCAAACAAACTTTTACTTGACTTCTCATCGTAGTAGTAGCAGCGCTAAGAAAAAAAGATTTTAGCATCGTGTTAAAGTAGTTAAATAAATATCTCACTTTAAAAATAAAAATTGCATGTTGCTTTAACAACAAACAATGGAACAGCTGATTTTTTTTACTTCTATTAAAGCTGTCAACATGCTGTCAATGTCAAATATTTCATTCACCGGATCCGGGATCCGGTGAATGAAATGATCTCATCTTTTCGGCGTTATGATAGATTAGGTAGGGTATGTTTAGGGAGCACGCATCGCACCATGGCATGGGATGGGATTACCACATGAATATTTTCATACACAACACTTATAAATCTGTAACGCGGCCGCGACAAAACGATCACTGCGTTGTCGTTGCTTTTCAATGGGGTGGAAATATTTGCAGTTGGTAGTAGATAACCTATACAATACAAGGTTATCTCAACTACAATCAAGCTGATCCACTTTTAATCGGGGATTCCACTGTGGCCTACATCTGGGGGAGCCCTGCAAAAGATAAGAGATTCGAGGTCTTCCCCAAGGCAGACTGCTTCAAGCAAGGATTCCACTATGCCTTATTTAAATACACATGAACACCTTTAATTATATTAATGTCACACACATAAATAGGCAATTGTCACACATTTTATACCTAAAGATGAACACATCCACAAGTTTAAGTAGGTATTTATTTATACTTACTGATTTACTTACTGTTTAGCAATAAATAGATAAAATAATATATTATTATGAAATAAGCATTGCACTTCATTCCCTATTCGAAATATTCATTATTCTCTAATCTAGGTAGGTAGGTATGTGACAACGGTAGAGCGTTCGACTGCAAAGTTAGAGGTCGTGAGTTCGATTCCCGCTCAGTAGAAATATCTGTACCTATGCATACCTAAGCATAATGTACAAAGCACCGGTTTAAATGTTTCTATATAGGTACCTATGATTAAGTATGTCTTTGGGTACCTAAGCACATGTTTTGTTTACAAATAAATATAGGTAGAACCTTTTGTACTTCTCATCAGGAAGATCGAAACACTTTAGTTTTTATGATAAAATATATTAAGTACTAGCTGTTGCCCGCGGCTCCGCCCGCGTGGATTTCGAATTCCGTTTCAAATTCCTTTTTTCGTGCGGAAGTTCCTTCGGATACCACCCCATCCATCCCCTCCCAGCCATCAGGAGTAGTTAAGTTCAGACTTAAAACCGTAGAAGGCCCGGGGTCAGCACCCCAGCTGACCCCGGGCCATCTACGGTTTTAAGATGGCCCCCTCGACCCCCCGAAAGGGGGGGTGGGGCGAGCATCGCGCCACTTCGCTGACGGTGGGGTGTAGGGAGACAGGAGGCCGTCTTGTCACCCAACCGTCGGCGCACAGACAATCAGCTCGCCCCCCGCTCGCTCCCCACTGTGCCATCTGCTAGTCAGAGGGACACGTGGAGAGCCTCGGAGCAGCCCTCTAGAGGGCCACTCCCACCCCGGCCGGATTGGCCGCAGGCAGCAGCGTCTCTCGTGGCGAGTGGGAGGCGCTGCTCGCCTACGTTGTCCAGGTGCACCACGTGGAGGTTCCGGCCCGCACCCTCCCCAGTTGACCCTGGGCCATCTACGGTTTTAAGATGGCCCCTTTGACCCCCCGAGCATCGCGCCACTTCACCGACGGTGGGGTATAGGGTAACAGGCGGCCGTCCTGTCACCCAACCATCGGCACGCGGACAATCAGCTCGCTCCCCGCTCGCTCCCCACTGTGCCCTCTGCTAGTCAGAGGGACACATGGGGAGCCTCGGAGCAGCCCTCTAGAGGGCCACTCCCACCACGGCCGGATTGGCCGCAGGCAGCAGCGTCTAGTGAACTCCACTGCTGGTGACGTAACCTACGACAAACTTATTATTTGCGGTTGGTACAGTAATCGGGTCTAGGGATCGAACCGCAAAATAAAGTTTGTTTTTTTATTGTATGTTTTTTTCCGGGATAAAAAGTACCCAGTGTGCTGCCCAGGATATTGAAAAATAATTATACCAAGTTTCATGGTAATCGAACCGGTAGTTTTTGCGTGATGCCTGAACAAACAGACAGACAGACAAAAATTTTTTTAATCACATTTTTGGGTTCGGTGTCGGTCTAGTAACACCCCCTGCCAGTTAATTTTTTGATATTTTCAATGTACAGAATTTTCACTTCTACAGATTTATTATAAGTATAGAATAGATACCTATAGATAATATCTGTGGGGCGAGCACGAATTTTTTTGTGTCTATCAGAACCGCGGGTGTACTTTTTTAATTTGGATGAAAACTATCTTAAATAAATGTACCTAAAATGTACTATTTAGTACTTATATTGAATTTAATTGTACCTCGTTCCATACCTTATAATCACAATACTAAAGTGAGCCGCCATTCTGATATCAGGATGGCGGGTAAACTCTAAATCAGTAAGCATATTTTGTTTTTATCATAACGAAATAAATGTATCTAAAATGTACTATTTAGTACTTGTATTGAATTTAATTGAACCTCGTTCAATACCTTGTAATCACAATATGAAAGTGAGCCGCCATACTGATATCAGGATGGCGGGTAAACTCTAAAGATCCAAGTGTATTTTTATTGCAGGATTACGAAACAAAAGTACCTAAATAGTAACTCATCATATCAATAAATTAGCCAAGTACGTTTACAGGTTTACGAGAAATTAATAGGGCTTTATAAAAACACAGTAAAATCCTATCTTCGAACACATTTTAATTGATTTTACCTATAGTACAGATATCAAAGAAACTTGTACAAACGAATCCTGTGCGATGAATAATGTGCAGAGAAAGGTTTCTTTTCTTCCGCTTCATACCAGTAAAAGCAAAGACATTAGTCGATTACAAGATTCAGCTCAATCTAACTTAAGTGATGATACTAAATTGGTGTTATTTCGTCCAATGGATGCACAGGAGTTAGAACGTTCCTGTACACATTACATAATATGATATATTTTGAATTGAATCAAACAGATAAGATATCTTTAGAAGACGTGCCCCTGAATTTAACTCTTGATTGTAATGCCTATAGCTTAATAGGAATTATTGAGTACGTGTCGCCCGGCCAAAATCCTAGCCTTGACAGCATTGGCCACTACAAAGCACATTGTTTTAGACAAAACAAGTGGACTTGTTTTGATAATTTAAAAACCAGAATGTTTAAAAGCAGTACATACATTATTGCTCAGTGCATTATATATGGTAAAAAATGAGAAATACAATTCATTGGGTTCATGATATCAATATTTTTTTATGTATTATATGGATGATTATTGACAGTCTAAAAATACAAGCGTTTAAAGATTTTACTGTGTTTTTATAAAGCCCTATTAATTTCTCGTAAACCTGTAAACGTACTTGGCTAATTTATTGATATGATGAGTTACTATTTAGGTACTTTTGTTTCGTAATCCTGCAATAAAAATACACTTGGATCTTTAGAGTTTACCCGCCATCCTGATATCAGTATGGCGGCTCACTTTCATATTGTGATTACAAGGTATTGAACGAGGTTCAATTAAATTCAATACAAGTACTAAATAGTACATTTTAGATACATTTATTTCGTAATGATAAAAACAAAATATGCTTACTGATTTAGAGTTTACCCGCCATCCTGATATCAGAATGGCGGCTCACTTTAGTATTGTGATTATAAGGTATGGAACGAGGTACAATTAAATTCAATATAAGTACTAAATAGTACATTTTAGGTACATTTATTTAAGATAGTTTTCATCCAAATTAAAAAAGTACACCCGCGGTTCTGATAGACACATTTTTTTCGTATCGAGTTCGTAACGTGTGTGCGACAAAAATGTATGAAATTTGTACAGCGCCCCTATCGTGCGTAAAAGGAGCTGTAAACATCTCATATAATTTCTATCGCACACGTTACGAACTCGATTCGAAAGAAAATTCGTGCTCGCCCCACTGAAAACAATATGTACCTACCTACACAAATTATTTATTTTATGATATTTGAATTTAAAACATTAACATTAGAATTTTTCTGATGAGTGTACAGTAGTCCTAGGCACTAAGTACTTACTTGTTTAGGCACCTAAGTACCTGTCTAGGTATTTCAGTGTGTTCATCCGCATTCTAGAACCCATGTTACAAGTTACAAGGTAGATAAGTTCTTTGCTTTTGGACTAGAAAGCTTCAAGCAGAATGCCCCAGAATACCCAATTAGTTTTAAGAATTAGTAACCGAAATTACTTAGGTACCTACTTACTTGTTTTTCGTTACTAATTATATCAGATTGGGACAAACGAAATAATATTATGTTATTGTTTGATCATAATAAAAAAAACCAACTGCTTCTAACTAAAGAGTACCTAACTAATTTCAAGTTACCACCTCGTTTATAGTAGTGATCGCTATGAGCTCGTAGCATTATTGGAGGGTGCAGATGTGATCCGCTTCACGACGTTTCGCCATTGCTGCCTGCTAGACGTCATCCTGCTGCACTTATTCAGCGAGCCTCCAACCGCGGACTTGATCTGGTCAGTCCATCGTGTGGGTGACCGTCCGCGCGGTCTAGTGCCTTCCACTTTTCCTTGAATGACAAGGCGTTCTATGGACTGGTAGTCACGCCGGGAAACATGTCCAAAGAATGTCAGGATGCGAGATTGTACCACAGAAAATAGACGCTGCCCGAAACCGAGTTCCTGAAGTATCGAGACGTTTGTGCGAAACTCGGTCTTTCTTTCTCTTCACTTCACGCAGAGTCCACGTTTCAGCCGTGTAATATGGGGAATATAAGCGTCCTCACGAGCCTGGTTTTCGTGGCTTTAGTAATATTTCTATTCTTCCATATCTTCCGCATCCCGTCCATTGCTGTTCTTGTGATGCCCATACGTCTTTTTATTTCATCCACGCATCCACCATTGCCCGAAATCATAGCCCCGAAATAAATATAAGATTGGACTACAGTGCAATTCGCGATTTGGGTTACTTCAGGAGAATTACTTCTGACACGGTCAATAATCATAACCTTGTTCTTGTTGCGATTAATTTTAAGTCCAAACTCATAACTCACTCGTTCCATCCTTGACAATAGCTCTTCCAAGTATTGTGCACTGGTTGCAGTGGTTGCAAATAAGGTGGTGTCATCCGCGTAACGCAGGTTTGCAACCTTATACCCACCAATTGTTACACCATCCGTCCAGTCCTCCATATAATAATTTAATAAAAAGGTATAAAAATTAAAACGCCGTGAAATAGTAACCTAGTAGGTACCTAGTCCAATAAAATTAGTCCGAAAAAATAGAATTAACCTTAGGCTAACTCTAGTAGTTAGTATAAGTTCGAATACTTCATAAAGAAATTTTGTACCCACTACCTAAAGCTCGCAATTTGGTGCCACACAGGTTAATTCCGTTTGAACCACACAACCACATACCGTCTTGCAAGTGAAATAGACTTGGGCTCCGATTATTTTGATGGTGTCCCATACATCCTAGAAAACCCTAACAAATTAATAAAAATCAAAAACAGTGGGTCTAAAAATGACAGCAAGGGAAGGGAGTTGGAGTAACCTGCTAATGCTAATGCACACCCCGCAGTAACTGTATTGGATTCCCACCAGTCCCCAGAATCCCCAGTTCAGTCACCGAACAGTGAATGTGAACTTCAATGTCACTCCTCGTATCACTGCCCACATTTCACGCACACCGTAGATGATGTTGAAATCTTGTAGAACAAGAGAACAGGGTAAAGTTACAGCGTTATTATTCTAAGGTTACAGCTTTCGAAACGTTACGACACCGAGACGGCCATCTTTTGAATCTAGCTAGTAGTTTTGACTCAAGAAAACGTGGACCGAAAAATCCTTTGCGCTGTAAAATATAATATCTACCAACAAAATTAATTTTAGATCAGCATCTACCTAATCATAGGTAATTAATAATCGTCTTTGTCAATTGAATTGTGGTACTTGTGCTGTTATCTGATTCGATAAAAACTGTAAGGCTAGTATATATAAACAGGATACAAAATAATACTTTTTAGTACCAAAATTTTCATTCTATACGAATATCAAAAGGATTAAATTTACGTCAATATGTTTTTAGTGTGTTTATTGTTGCAAGTTGCTTTAGTAACGGTGTCCGCCTCTGTATCATATCTAGACTGTGGTAAGTGCATGTTCTATTGAAAATGATCTATCCTGATCTATCATTCTTTACAAACTTAGAAAAGCTTTTATAATGTGGTTGATGCGTAGATTTCGTCTTTGTTTTGTTAATTACTGACTTCTACTCGACGGCACTAGGTAACTAGTCGGTAGTGCGGAGTCAGCTGGAATATTGCTGTGTAGTTTGGTCTCCACAGTACGCTGTGCACCGACTTAGAATAGAACGTATTCAGAAGAGATTCCTCAGACATCTCGCATTTTCTTGTAGAATGCATAGAGTGTTACCTTCATACAATGATAAATTGAAACACTTTGAAATGGACAGTCTATTAATTCGTCGACAACTGCATGACATGACATTCCTCTACAAAGTAGTTAGAAATGAATTTGACAGTCCTATTCTCTTGAACTCATTTGGCTTCAGGGTGCCACGTTGGGTGCCCAGACGTGCTCTCGCTAATTCGGGATTGTTTCACCAACCGCCTGCCAGAACTAACCTAAAACAGTTTTCGACAATATCCCGTTTATCCAAGGCATATAATGCCATTTGCGGGAAGATAGATTTATTCGCCGTCACACTACCGTGTTTCAAAAAAGTTGTGATGAGGTTGTTTAGAAATAATAACCCAATAGCTTGAATTAACTGGCTTAAACCAACTGTGGTTTGATTTTTTGTCTTTTATTATTAAGTACCTAATTTAATTTTGCTATACTAGTGTTACTCTTTATGCATGCTGTGACACCTTAAAATGTTGTGCATTAAACTAGATATTTAAGTGCATGATTTAGATGTAAGTTTTAATGTAACAACTACTGGTTGTCCAAATAAATAAATAAACTAGTACCTACTTAATTTAGGTTTAAGGCTGGTTGTGATTCTTGTGATGTCACACAGACAGTCATCGTCAGTACAGACCGCTCCGCTTAGACCGATCTGTAAATATAGGTAGACGGCATCTAACTTGGCAAAATTTTGGAGTTTAGTGTGGGCCCATTACTGCAAAACCTTGCCAAGCTAGATGCCGTACACAGCGTACACTATACCTAGATACTTACTCGTTTATATGCGACGCATTTTGCCACAAACAAGTATAGTGTACAGCATCTAACTTGGCAAGGTTTTGGAGTAGTGGGGCCCACATTACTCCAAAATCTTGCCAAGTTAGATGCCGTGTACTATATTATAGATCGGTCTATGCGGAGCGGTCCGTACTGACGGTCTGCGTGATACTAAAATCAGCCTAAAGATTTGCAGCTTACAGATTTCAATCGAAAATTGAAGTTGTACTACGTAGTACTTAGTTAGGTAAATACCTACGTACATAAGTTCTATATTCGATTATATTGGGTTTACATTCGGAGGTACCTAGTGAACCAGTAGGCCTAATTGAGAACACATACAAAATGGAGCAATTTGGGACTGCATGGAAGGCCTCCTTCGACAGTCGAGTAAAAATCAATCCTGGTTTCAACAGCTTTGGTACCTCTACTTATGTATTGTAGGTATACCTATGTACAAACTGATCATTCATTCTTATAAATTTAAACAGCAAGGGATGGTTGTTTATAATATATTCAAAGATTAGGTACTTGGTTGATGAATGATATGCGATCATGCGAGTCCATATCTCACGCCGGCTTCTCGTCCCTCGAGGGAAGGACGGTTTGCTCTCCTTCAAAATAACGGAGTCGCTATAAATACTGTTCAGAATGTGGCAGTGTACGATGGCCCAAAACGCATTTCCTTAGCACCCCGGCTGATCCAAGGCTTTCTCCGGTTTCGAGATTTGGGAATTAAGGTGTCTTGTACCCGGAAAAGGTAGGGGCGGAGAAAGCGCTGCCACTCCGGCCTGCTTCTGCCAAGGTGACAGACGTAGGTACCTACCGAGGTATCCACCAGTCACCCTCAAACCCTGTGCTCATAGAGGACGGAGATCAGCGGTAATATGCCTGATCGTAAATTATACAGAAAGGTGTAGAACACGATTTTGCTTTGATTATGCCTTGCTTAGAATAAATAGTTTATATTATAGGTAAATACCTTTTCTGGGCCTCGAGGCCCTGTACAATTCACGTCACTCATTCTAGGTATTTCCCGTAGACAGAGACTTCTCTGTCTACGGTATTTCCTGAAGCTCAACTTTGAAACTGTTTTTCACCGGTTTATACAGTGATTTTTTTTTCTTTTATTTATTCATATCATAGATGTAATAAATAAATAAATTATAAATCTTTCTATACCTACATATTTAATAAATCTTTACATAACTATTATAATAATATATATAAATTATTAGGGGACTTTATGAATGTAATAGATGACAAAACAATGTTTTTTAGAATTTTTGTCTGTTTGATTGTTTGTCTGTGTCTCTGTGTGTCTGTTTGTCCGCACTAAATATTTGTTCACGCTCGCTGGGTTCAAAAACTACTAGAGGGATTGTGATCAAACTTAGTACGATTATAGTTCATAGTTCTGGGCAACATTATATAGGCTACTTTTTATACAAGCTGATACCCGTGGCTTCGCCCGCGCTTCGTTTTTAGGTCGTTTTTGGTCATATCACAGGTTCTACTTAACCAAATACAACCAAACATACGATTAAATTTTTATCGGCCGCAAATTAGGGTTGCTGGCTGTTAGAGATGGTAAATATTTAAGATAGAGTGAAATAGAGCTAGCGCGTAACATCACTAGTCAGACGAGGATAGTGATTGCCAGCTGTACGACGCTTTAAAGCCATTGCGTATGCATCGAATGCTAATATCTATTACATAATATAATAAAATTGGTAGGAAAGTCAAAACTGTACATTGAATTTTTTTTTTAAGAACACTTGGGGTGTGATCTGCAATCGATACCGAAGCCAAAAATATAGTTTTTAGAATTTTTGCCTGTTGGTCTGTCTGTATATCGGGATAAACTCAAAAAGTACTGCATGGATTTACTTCGGCACGAATATTATTATAAGTCGTGTCAACATAATAGGCTACATGTTATCACGCTATCACCTACGGGGAACGAGCAGTGAACATTTATTTCTTCAACGCATTCTGTAACAACGTGTAATCTAAGGGCGCATATTTGAATGTTGTTACTATGTTAAGGCTAATCATGCTATAAATAAACATGGTAAATCATGTAATTAGCACCAATAAATACCACAAAGTGAAATTCACATTGCTACTGTCCGGCCGGATTCGAACTCGATACCTCTGAGTAAGAGGCCGTGTCCTTATCTATTTAGCTACCATCGCTTACAGGACAACATAGGCTACTTTTTATACAAAGCCGGGGTGCGAGGGAAAAGCTCTATTATATAGGCTACCTTACGCCCTGGCGTCAGAAGACTCTAGACGGCGTGCGGTTTTTATCAGGTTCGAGTCAAACTTAACCACTCATGATGGCTGACGGGGGTGGAATCCGAAGGAACTCCTGCACGATAAAAGGAATTTGAAATCAAACGCATGCGCAATGGTTTCAAAGCGTCATACAGCTGGCAATCGCTATCCTCGTCTGACTAGTGATTCTACGCGCTAGCTCTCTTTCACTCTATCTCAAATATTTACCATCTTTAACAGCCAGCAACCCTTATTTGCGGCCAGATTTAATTAGGCAACCGTATATCATAGTAGACAGAAAAAAATAGCTTTAATCTTAATATATATAAATCTCGTGTCATAATGTTTGTCCTCAATGGACTCCTAAACCACTTAACCGATTATAATAAAATTCGCACACCATGTGCAGTTCGATCCAACTTGAGAGATAGGATAGTTTTTGAAACGGATTTCGACATCCACGCGGGCGGAGCCGCGGGCAACAGCTAGTTTGATATAAAAATAATAAATGCCCGTTATGACCGTATAAATGTATCAAAATCATACCTGTTTACACCTGGCTGCGAAGAGGTATGGCGAAGTGCGCAACGGCAACCGTGATTTTTCAGAGTCCTTATGTGTATTGCCGTGACGTGGATGATATTTTATTTAAAAACCATGTGATGGATTTTTAATCCGAAAAATGAATTAGCAATAATTGAATTAAACATATTAGCGGCCACATATTGATAGGCAACCTAGTAAATATGTGTTCTCCTAATCATAATTATGCGTAAAATTTGGTGTTTAGCAAATATTCGATTCATGCATGATTCTGCAGTGGGATCTTAGTCTATCAGGGGGCTTATCACGACGACGACGACGCGCTGAAAACCGTGCAGTTTTGGGCTGCTCAGCTGAGGAAGAGAGATAGAGTATATTCACCGTGCGTGGTTCCAAAGATTACCCCCAAAATTACCAACATATAAACTGATACTAAAAATTCAATCTCTCCCTTATAATAACGACCCCCCGAAAGGCGGGTGGGGCGAGCATCGCGCCACTTCCCCGACGGTAGGTGGTGTGAAGGGTGGCGGCCGTCCTGTCACCCTACCGTCGGCGTGCAGACAATCAGGTCACCCCTCGCTCGCTCTCCACTGTGCCCTCTCTTAGTCAGAGGGACACGTGGAGAGCCTCGGAGCAGCCCTCCAGAGGGCGTCTCTCTCCCACCCCGGCTGGATTGGTCGCAGGCAGCCAGCAGCAGCGTCTGTGGCGAGTGGGAGGCGCTGCTCGCCTCCATTGCCCGTGTGCACCAAGTGGAGATTCCGGCCCGCACCCCGTGAACCAACCCCTGACGAACACCGCACGATATAGGTAGATCTTTGCAATATATGTCGTCTTCTGTGACAGTCCTCGTGCAGGACCTATCACTTTTGCTTAGAAATGCTGGTACCCTGATACTGGTACCTACGGCTTTCTACTGCAGCTTAACGGCAATATTGAATGCGTTGTCCACAGTCCAGAAACACCGTCGACATCACCTACCCCTACTACAGTAGTCCTATACCTACTGCGTCTACCTCGTTGGCCAAAGGAGGTGTGGCAGGAGGTGGGCGGCCCGTCCATGTCCATTGGTCAGAGGGTGACCTGCCACGTGGACCTTGTTCTTGTTACTCCTCATTCGAAGACTATGTGATAGGCCATGCCTAGACGACGGCTGCCTCTAATAGGGCCTATTCTCATTTCTCCCTATCGAAACGGCACTAAAATCAATTCACCGATCGCTAATATTCTCGATAAGTACCTAGGTACTTTAAGATTTCGGCGTAGATATCAGTGCTACATGTATTGTATATAGGTACCTACCGACCTAGTCATGACAACAGATGTTACTAGCTTATCTATTAAAATTGCTTAATCAATTAATATCTATTGCCAATTGCATAATAATTATTTTAGATTACGCTGCCATGATTAAATTACAGATAGACCAGTGCCGATAGACTTTGAGACAAAATAAATTTATAGTAGGATGAAACCTGTTGTAAAAGGAAGAGAATATAATAAAAATGATAGGAAAAATAAATTACGGGCGATCTGAGCTCGGGAAGGGGGGAGGGGGGTGAATTTTAAGGGTAAAAACGGTTTATCTCGATTTCCGGCAAAACTACAAGTCCTATGGAAAAAAGTTAAATGACAAAGTTGTAGGTAATAAAGAGACCTACAACTTTTCTGTTTACACTTTTTTCACATAACCTCAAAAAGTATGTGAAAAATTCAAATAATCAAGTTTTTGGTTTTTTATTTTTATCTTAAGCAAAACAAATTTGTTTTCCACGAAATTTGGTGAAAACTTAGCTTTTTATGTCCCAAAGACACTGTAATTTTTTTGATTTGAAATACTCTTTTTTTCAGCTTATTTTGACTAAATATCGAAAAACCACCCCAATTTTCAATCGAAAAATCTCACGTCAAAATATCAGCTTTTTAAAAGAAGTCAAAGAGTTTTTTGTTCTTTGAAATCTCTTCTTTCTGATAATGTAAAAATATATATACATTGCTATGGTAAATGTTCTCAGAAAATGCAAAGAAGAAAAACTCGAATTCGAAATTAACATTTTTGTATTTAGTCATTTCCTCGTTGAGGTGGGATGAAAAGTTACATGTTGCACTATAACTTCATGGTTGCACTCGAGTGCAAAGATTTTTCACCTTGTGCTCTTTTGATTCCCTCGCTAAAGCTCAGGGTTCTATTTTGTGAATCGCTCGCTGCGCTCGTGATTCAAATTATGAACCCTTCGCTTGCTCGGTCATCAAAACTGAGCACGCGAAGGGTTCTAAAAATTGAACCCAGATCTTTAACGAGGAAATCAAAAGTGCGCAAGGTGAAAAATCTTTGCACTCGAGTGTAACTATGAAGCTATAGTGCAACACGTAACTTTTCATCCCACCTCAGCGAGGAAATGACTAAATACAATAATCACAAAATAGAACCCTGAGCTTTAGCGAGGGAATCAAAAGAGCACAAGGTGAAAAATCTTTGCACTCGAGTGCAACCATGAAGTTATAGTGCAACATGTAACTTTTCATCCCACCTCAACGAGGAAATGACTAAATACAAAAATGTTAATTTCGAATTCGAGTTTTTCTTCTTTGCATTTTCTGAGAACATTTACCATAGCAATGTATATATATTTTTACATTATCAGAAAGAAGAGATTTCAAAGAACAAAAAACTCTTTGACTTTTTTTAAAAAGCTGATATTTTGACGTGAGATTTTTCGATTGAAAATTGGGGTGGTTTTTCGATATTTAGTCAAAATAAGCTGAATAAAAGAGTATTTCAAATCAAAAAAATTACAGTGTCTTTGGGACATAAAAAGCTAAGTTTTCACCAAATTTCGTGGAAAACAAATTTGTTTTGCTTAAGATAAAAATAAAAAACCAAAAACTTGATTATTTGAATTTTTCACATACTTTTTGAGGTTATGTGAAAAAAGTGTAAATAGAAAAGTTGTAGGTCTCTTTATTACCTACAACTTTGTCATTTAACTTTTTTCCATAGGACTTGTAGTTTTGCCGGAAATCGAGATAAACCGTTTTTACCCTTAAAACTCACCCCCCTCCCCCCTTCCCGAGCTCAGATCGCCCGTAATTTATTTTTCCTATCATTTTTATTATATTCTCTTCCTTTTACAACAGGTTTCATCCTACTATAAATTTCTTTTACTTTTTACCATTTTCATAGCTATCTGCACTGGTCTAAGAGGTTATAGTTTTGCGTTTATAGCGTTTACTAATGACGAAATAACGATCGCTTGATTAGATATGACTAGGCGTAGCAAATAGTTGCAGGTGGCAGCACGCTGCCGCGCTGCTGGTCTAACCTAGGCCTAGGGTCAAAGAGAATTCATGAAAATTATCTATTTACTTAAAAATAACTATAGGTAGGTACTCTGTCTACGACAAATATCGAAAATTGGGTAGGTAGTTGGCTGTCAAGTCCAGTCAAGTCAAATATTGCTCTGAGAGTTATAGTCAATCCACTCCTTATCTTTGCGTTTGACAGCAGTTTTAGAATGTAACTATTGCATTAATCGTACAAGTAAACTTGGAAATGCGTGACCAAGAAATTACATAAACTGGCATATCATAATGTATCTACCCTATTCATAACTCATTCCCAAAATTAAAATGCTTTAATTGTTTCGGTTGATTTAAATTTTGCGATTATATGCTCACTCAATGAAAACAGCTACACTCTACCATATCTAGTGTTGGGATTGAATGAAATCGCTGCAAATTACGAACCCAAAATAATCGTTCACACTTACTTATATTTACGTCAACATAAAAGTTGTTGTAACATGTAAGCTTTGTTTTTATAGTGTACTAGCTGTTGCCCGCGGCTCCGCCCGCGTGGATGTCGAAATCCGTTTCAAAAACTATCCTATCTCTCAAGTTGGATCGAACTGCACATGGTGTGCGAATTTTATTATAATCGGTTAAGTGGTTTAGGAGTCCATTGAGGACAAACATTATGACACGAGATTTATATTATAGTGTATTATGACTTCTTGTACGTGTTTACAATGGCTAATCATCTCATCAAAATATTGAAGTTGTGTTGTGTAGGGATTAAAAGTTTTCATCATATTATACGTACGAAAAGCACTGAGCCCACTCGTCTTCGACGGCCTTTTAAAACGCAGCCACAGCTTCCTCGGCATCCATAAAACGTTTATCTCAGCGTTTTCTTTCTTTTCGGAATAAAATAAAAATCGCAAGGTGTGAGGTCAGGGCTATACGGCGGGTGACCCAGTAATTCAGCAAAGAGTTTTTACCATGACAAAAGAAATGAGCCTAAACTCGATAGGCTTATCTTATTGGCGTAAACCACTGACCTGAAATAATGATTGGCTATTCCATAGAAGATGACAGATATTTTTTGTGCTGATTTGAAGCGCCGCCTTTGACAGACGAGTGTACTGAGAACTAATTAGTTTGCAAATGGCCGTTGTTTGTTTACCTATCTGAAAAGGAATCTGTGTGAAATTCGAAGTTTTTTAAGTAATTATTGTGTTTGTGCTACAAATTGAAGTGTTTTAATGTACGGATAAGAGAAGGGCAGTGGTGTTTCTTGTCACAAGTAAGTAAATATAAGAATTTAACACTTAAACTACTATTATAAAACCGTAATTTAGTTATTTTTACTATAATAAGCGAATACCTTTCGAGTTTAGGGGATTTAAAAAATATTTTCATAACCAATAATGTTTAATAGGGATGTCAAAATGTATATCGATAATTTTCTATACAATGCCAAAATTCGTAGGTATACTTTTAAAAACAAAAGGTTTTGTATATGTACTATAAATAATTTTATGAACATATTAAAATGGTATTTATCATTAATAAACACTTCAAATTGAAGTAGGTAATCGAAACAGTGACATTTGAATAAGTTTCATCGATACCAAGACAGTTGTTGTCCATCATTAGTATTAGTTCCAAGTACACTCACGGCTGCTGTCAGCGCCAAAATGGCGATTTTCAATTAGGAACACTTTAATGGGACGGATCACCAGTCCAGAGTACTTATACAGGTCAGTGGCGTAAACCCATAACAGATAATCGGTATGAACAGCCTATAAATGTCGCCGAATAATTAATGCATTGTACACGAAAAAAGAATGTTTATTACAAAACATAAAAATTTGTTGGAAGATCAAAATAATAGTCATTATTTAATATTATCATGATAATAAAAATAAAACTATTTTTAACAGATTTTATTGCGAATTATTTTAGTCAGTTACATATCTGGCACTCAAAAGAAGTATATAAAAAAATATAAAACATCGAGCAGAAATAAAATATCGAAGTTTGAAATCGATTGCAACTTCTTCAGAGATAATGTCGATTATTGTTTGAAATCGGTCAGGTTACCTACGCATTTGGACATAACTATTTGACAGAAAATTGAAATGTCAAACGCAAAGATGAGGAGTGGATTGACTATAAATAGGTACATTTTTTATGGAGCTTACGCCAACATTGTTTTAAAATAATTCTAAACTAAATTGAGGATTAATTAAAAAAAAACACGTTCAAACTTCAAAACATAGGTACTTTAAAAACCTGGTTAGCACTGAATTCAACGGTGAAAGCCTAGCGTGTTTCCCATTTTGTTCTGAAAATGCTGACCTACCCTTTTTTTATTGTGCGGAATTCCTCATGGATACCACTCCCGTCGGCCATCGGGATTCGGGAGTGGTTTTAAGATGGCCTACTCGATCCCCCGGAAGGGGGGTGGGGCGAGCATCGTGCCACTTTGACGACGGTGGGATGTAGGGTGACAGGTGTCCGTCCTGTTACCCAACCATCGCGCGTCGGCCCGCGGACAAACAGCTCACCCCCCGCTCGCTCCCCACTGTGCACTCTGCTAGTCAGGGACACGTGGAGAGTCTCGGAGCAACCCTCTAGGGAGGCACTCCCACCCCCGCCGGATTGGCCGTAGGCAGAAGCGTCTCCCGTGGCGAGTGGGGGGCACTGCTCGCCTCCGTTCCCCGGGTGCGCCGCGTGAGGAGGTTCCGGCCCGCACCCAATGGTGACCTACCCATCATTATCCAGAATAATACCTAATTAAACTATTTCGTTCGAAAGGTTCGAAAATAATATGACGTAACATTATAGAAAAGGTACTCTGATTCCTCACCTCAGACTTTAGAAGCTAGTCACTAGACGCTGAGACTAGACGCTAGATAACATTTCTCTGGACTAGACTCTAGAGCTAGACCATCATGGGCAGAATTTATTTCGATTCCCTTCTAAAATTGCCTATCCAGCCACAATCTGCTCAGTTATTCCTGTTTTTGATATTTCTCATTTCACACAATGTATGGTGCTTTGTTTCTCAATACAGAATTTAATAATAATATTATTTATATTTGATAGGGTTCTAAGTGTGGGCAGTGTGGGTAAGTACCTACCTATATCTACATCAGAAAAATGCTTCACTAGTGTAGTTGTTTTTAAAAATAAACTTGTTATCAGTTTTATCTAGTAAACACATCAATTATCTGTAGATACCTACCTGCCTTCGTATCTAACAAAATTTACTTATAGATATTAATTAAAATTAACTTTGAATGCTATTTATAGTCTAATTTGTAGGTAGTTAGCCTTACTAACCTAAATGCATTTGATTTGTTTTTGTAAGGGTATTAAGGTTAAAAAGTTCCCTGGTTTACCTAGGTATCTGAAGATAATATCTACAATTGTGGTATTTATAGATAGGTACCTACCTAGTCTTTATCACTTACCTACAATTGTGTAACCAATTAGGTTCTTACCTACTTTACTTACTTAATATTACCTACTAGAATTGAGTACACAAAGATACTACCTTAGATTAATGATACTACTACCTACCGAATATTTTCATTTAATAAGCGACCTAAGAACCTAGTTTTTTACCCGACTACCGAAGAAAGGAGTGTAATGTTTTTTTAATATCTTATATCTTATGTACAGTCACAGAGAAGTGGTAAGTGGGCGTGGCTCGCGTGTCACTTGTATGCGTTGTTTCGCAAGGTTTGCATAGTTAGATAGAGCGAGAGAGAGAGAGAGATTATCTGAAGTTTTTCTTAAGTCAAAATTTGTTTGATTTTTTTTTGCTATAGCAAAGAAATCTCTAACACGAACTAGTAAGGTGTATTTTCGTTTCGCAGTATGCATAATTTAGGCTAATTTGATATGGAAGATATGCAATGTATTATTAACTGGTTGTATGTGTGAGTTTGGCGACAGGGGTTCCCCTTATGAATAAGTAGTTAGGTATCACACTTCCATTGTAGTAGGTAGGTATTCTTTATTCCGTGTGTACAGTAGTCGGCCAAATAATGCCAGGGCTCGAACGAAGACGTTTAGATTCCATTTCATGACATGTTGCAAAGTTCACTTATTACCTACTAGTAATGGTCCTAACACCTCCAAAGAATAGAGGATAGGCTAGCAGCAGTTAAATCTTAGTAGGTACCTATTCAACCGAATAGCACTACCATGGTCGGCAGCGCGAGTGTGACGCCTCTGGTCGGTGTTGCACACGTCCATAGACCACAGTGACCGCTCCCATCAGGGAGACCGTGTGCTAATCTGCGACCTAAGTGGTAAAAATAAAATACCGTAAGGTATTAGGATGTATATGTTGCAGTCAAAACTCTTAACCAGTCAGAAGTACTTTTAACCGTAAACTTGCAGTCAAAACTCTTAACCAGTCAAAAGTACTTTTAACTGAATAAAATAGGCAGAAGCAATTTTGATTTTAACACCTCGACTCAGCGTACATACCTTCCTTCCACATCTTCTACATACCAGCCTTCGTGGTTATTTTTTTTTAAACCACCAAGAAAGGCAAGAAATGAAAAAAAATAACCACTTGCTAACCACATAATTCTAACCTATACCTACTTTGTCTAATGTAGGATGATAATAATGATAGGTCTAAATAGGGTAGGGTAGACAGAGTATAATCTATTCGAGTCGAGGTACTCTGAGTCGTTGTGTTAAAAACAACGTTAAAAGTACCTACTTTTGACTGGTTAAAAATTTTGACTGCAAGCTTATGTACGGTTAAAAGTACTTTTGACTGATTTTGCTAGTTAAAAGTACTTTTGGCTGGTTAAGAGTTTTGACTGCAACATACCTATAATGTGCATAGGCATACGCTACACTTGAATGTCCGTCGTGGATCATCATCCGTGTCGGAACGCTACGCCAATACACGTTATCAACAACGCGACTTAGAGATATGTCCGATAACATAACCCTAAGTAGCTCTCATGTATGTATAGAAAGGAAAAGTTTCATAAGCTAGAGTATTTCTGATGTATACCTATTTAAATTGATTGTTTCAGGTTCAGTTTACCAAATAAAAGCGGTGCACATCGAGGGATGTACCGCAAGTCAGCCCTGCTTCCTCACTTTAGGAGACCGTGTCAAAGTTAACTTACAGCTCAACGCAGGTACCTGTATGTACAATTTGCTCGTTACCATATGGACTAAGAGCCCGTGAACCCCAGACTTTCGTTATTTTATAAAAGCTGAAAGTTTGTCAGCGCATGCTCCCAATACAGGTGAGAATGATGGCCCATTATGAAGTTCGGGTCATAGTGGCTTTGGCAGATAAACGGTACTAAAGTGTTACAAGCGCCAGGCAGTGGGTGCGATTGAGACGGCAAGTCAGGTCTATTGCGACCCCTCACTGCGCATATTATGGAATTATAAAATTGGAATTCTAATTCCAATTTTAGGTTTATTGCGATCCCTCACTGCGCATGTATTGGCATTATATAAGTAAATGGAATTATAATTCCAATTGTGCAATTGTAATAATAGACTTGACTCGCCATGTCAGTCACACCCACTGCCCTGCGCTCGCTCCTACAGCTACCCTTAAGTACCGTGTATCTGCCAAAGCCACTATGACCCGAACTTCATAATGGGCCATCGTTCTTATCTGTATTGGGGGCATGCACTGACAAACTTTCAGCTTTTATAAAATAACGAAGGTCTGGGGTTCATGGGCGCTTGTTCTAATATTGGTTTTGAAGTGTGAAAGTATGTCATTATCTTATGGTTCCGGTTGCATCCGAAGCTTACAGCTCACGCTGACCCCAGAGAAAAACCTTCCTAAGATCTGTTCGTTTACCTACTTTGATTTCTTTTATTTCATACTAGCTGTGCCCCGCATGGCCCCGCAGCACAAAAACAATCTTGTAGCCTGTGATAGTAGGCTCCAAAAAATCAGTAATTCTTTCCGGGGTAACTGTATACACTTTTTTAACAAACTCCCAAGCGAAATTAGAGATTTACATGTAGGTACCTAAGTAACTAATTTAAAAATGTTGTTAAAAGAAAACTCTCCCAAAAAGCTTATTATAAAAGCCAAGATTATTTGGATGATAAAGAAGCTTGGAAATGAACTGTTCACTCAATTATGTTACTCGAACTAACACTGTATCTAGACTAAGGCAATTGTTGTAAATAAACCAAAAAAAAAACAGCCCGCTGAGTTTCTTGCCGGAGTCTTCTCAGGTCTGGGCCGCGTTTCGAACCGGTGGTGGTCCATTTGCTTCTAGTTTTTAAATACTTATTTATAATTTTGACGTTTTGTAAGTGCCGCTTAAAATGGTCTATACAGAATAAATGATTTTTGACTTTGACTTTTGACTTTGACTTCGCTCGTGGCATACTTCGTCCCCGTGGCAGGATAAAAAAAAGTATCCTATGTTCGTCTCCTAGTTCTAAACTACCTCTCCACCAATTTTCAGCCAAATCGGTCCAGCCGTTCTTGTGTACTAGCACGACTTTCTTTTATATATACTTACCTATATACTTCCATAACATTTTTGTGTTACAGACTTGAGAGCACGCAACCTACGGCAGAATGTGGTGATAGATATAAATCAATTACACCTTTCTGCTGAAGTAACTCCAGGTGAGTCACTTATTACATTGCTTATATCAACTCGACGTACCTACTAGGTATCTATATACCTCCGTGAACTTCTGGAATTCCTGCCTTGAGTATGTGTGTGAGGCAAGAAATCCTTAGTATTAATAGATAATAATATAATCTATCACTTACGAGTGGATTAGTGTTCGTGGTAAAAGCCAAATTATAATGAAAAAAAAAGTGATGTTTCATTGAAACCCTCTTTGTAGTTTTATCAATATTGTAGCCAGCATTTAAAGGTGGGGTCCCCTAAGATCTTGCCACCGTCATCGATCTTGTAAGTTATACCGGCTATCGGTGAGATACCTAAAAGCCGGTACAACTGATGATTAACTGACGAGGCTCTGGCGTAGGCTTTCCTCTCGAGGTTGGAGGCTCAGACGGTAGTTGCTCTTGTAAAAGTCAAGATACGCCATAAAAGCAAGGAGGAAGCGTAGAAAAAAATGAAAAAGAAAGAAAAGAAAGAAAAAAGAAAAGAAGAGCCGGCTGAACCCAGGTTCCAAATAGCAAGGTTTAGAGGTACTGATGACGATGGCTGGCACTTGCGGTTATCCATAAAATTATATTGTTGACCCCACAGGATATCCGTGATTGACCCCAATATCTACTTCACGCATGCTTGCTGATGTCTGAGCGGTAAGAGATTGGTCATCATAGAACATATAATTTAGGGCACAGCTCTGCGTTAGTTCCCGTCAGCGACTATATAACCTCGATGGTTACACCGTATTTGTTTTGATAACAATACTGCCTATAATATGTCTATAGTTCGGAAGTAACATTTTAATCTACAGGATTATATGGGCGTTAGGTGGTAGGTACAACTCGTCTGTTATTGTAGGTACTTCAACCATAATAAGTATGTTCCGTTGTAGGGTAATTCTGCCAGTTGTCGGCCAATTAAGCGGAATTCCACCTTCTGTTTCGTATATCTTTACAACTAAACACAAGAAATAAAAAAAATTAATACCGTGTGAACGGAAATTTAATTATACTTTTATAGTGTCTAGAAATTATATAGCCAAATATTTCTATTTATTTTAAATTATAAAAATATAGAAAAGTAGTAAATATGCTAGTTTTCGGCCATCTATATGAGTTATCGGCCGCACTAGGCGCTAGTTGTCGGCCGCAGAGTTCACCATCAAATATTTATATTAGATTACATTATTATTATTATTATTTTATTATTATTAGATATAATAGATATAGGATATAGGTAGGTATTTACAAAAAAATAAACAGTGTTATTGTTCTGTATTTCAAAGTTTTTATTTAGGAACTTGACTGTTAAATTACAAAACTAACTAATTAACTAGTTAACATCACTTTTTTAATGAATAAAATAACAAAAGTCTCAACTCAGTCTTCGTGATCTTGGATAACTTCAATTAGATATATAGGAGTTACAATTACCATTATAAAAGAAATAAAAACCTCTGTTTGTTAAATACATTTATATGTCATCAACATCTGTCATATTCATGACTATCTAGAAACTTTCCTTATATTAGTATGACTCTCAGACTCTGTTCAGTCTATATGACTTAGATAAACTGTCATAATTTCGATAAAAATAACTTTTTTAACATCTATGATAACATTATCCACTATTTACTATTATTGTAATATTCTGTGTTAAGTCAGCCAAAGCAAAAAATATTAAAACCTTTATGGTTTTAATATTTTCACAATATTTTACAATAACAAAAATCAATATATTATCATCAACATAATCCTCTGATATAATCAACAAATACCAATTACTATTTAATAAATAATTTTTGTGTGTGCTTTCCTATGGATATTCCTTAGGCCGAGAAAAGGATACGTGAATGCCTCTTTTCGGCCGCTAAAAGTTATCAAATGTAAATACTTTTTTCTCCGTTTTTTTGTATGAGTCCTTGTGGCCGGAAACTGGAACTGGATCTGGATTTTATTTATACTCTCTACATTGGAACTGAAAAACAAGAAAAAAATACAGTTTTTGAAGATATGAATCAATGAAAACCTTGAAGGAACTGCAGATTGTCGGCCACCCGGCCGAGAATTAGAAATCTTGTTTAATACGCATTGAGTAAGCCGGCCACGTAAATTTTATAAGTAAATTTTATTTATTCTTAAAAAAATTTATCCTACTGAAACTTTAACAAACTTATAACACACTAAAATCAAATAGTCACAGAAATACATATAATTAACTGTTTAACTTACCTTTGAACAAAACGCTGCGCACTATTTTTTTCGTTGATTCCCGCACACGTTTACACTCTTTAAACTTCAAGGGCACACTGAAGCGACTAACGAGATTTAATTCACCTAAAATTTGGAAAGGTCACGCGTAACTACCGTCCTAATAGTATAACATAGACTTTTCAAATTGGTGGCGTGTATTTTTCTTATTTCTTTACAAAATATCCTAGATGGCCGAGAACTGGCAGTGGCCGGCAAACTGGCAGAACTACCCTATGTATGCCATGACTACACTTGGGTGAGGGCGAGGAGTGGCTAACCACAATAGCGAGCACAGTAAACTGGGATTACCACAACACATAATTAGGTGTCAGAAGTCAGAATGCGGTTTGTATGTTTTGCAAACGGATAATATCCTCTTGGGGCCTATAGCAGTATAGCCTACGTTGTCTTTTTCGGCTAGGAACCCATGAAAGTGCTGATTGGTTGGTTGTACCCGTATTTAAAGCCACCATCTGTTTTTGAATTTTGTTTTAGTATTTGGTACTTAGCTAGGACAAATTACTATATTTCATGTGCCTGATTAAAATTGTCAATGTTGTTTCAGAACGCTGTGACATATCAAGTTGCCCTGCGCAGCACACCGGATCATATACCTCCTTCATCAGCACCATGACAGTGCCGTCCAGAATGGCATTGGTAAGTAATAAGAACGTTTACCTAGATGTTAACTACATACATAGCTAGCTGGTTAAGTCCCGGTACAATGGCCTCTGTGGCGTAGCGGTAGTGCATGCGACTGCTACGTCAGGGGGCGCGGGTTCGATACCCGCTCAGTTTAAATATTTTGTATGCATGAATAGGGATTTCTGTTTGCATTGATCTGGGTGTTTCTAGGTATAATAAGTATGTACTTACCTACTTATGAACACATAAAACAAGCTAGTTTAACTACGCTTACTTTGGGTCTAGAGAGCGTTGCATGGAAGCTTGACCTTGGCTTGACACGCTGCCGCGTGTCTAGATGACGTAAAATGAGACTGGAGCAATATACCTATTATATTACAATCCTATATCGTGATTCAGTGTTTAAACATTTGCATTTGTTTGTACACCATATTAACAAGTTTGCATCAATATCATCAATATTATGGTCGCGATATATTAAATGTCTACAGTCTCTCGTTACGAATACTTGCGAATACTATACGCCTACTATTCGATTATAATTTCATACTCGCCCTACAGTACTAACTGTTGCCTGCGGCTTCGCCCACGTGTTGTTTTGTTCTAGTTCCCGTTCCCCATGGGAACCTAATCCAGGGAAGATACACATGTGTTATTCCAGGCTACAATCTACCATTGTGCCAAATTTCAGCTAGGTCTGTTGAGCTGTTAGAGCATGATTGAGTGCCTAACAAACATCTTCACAAACTTTCACATCTATCTTATACTATATAATTCAAAGTCCTGACTGACTGACATAGAGACAACGCACAGCCCAAACCGCTGGTCGTAGAGACTTGAAATTTGCAGAATATGTGTGTTTTAATGCGTAGAGGTGTACTAAGAAAGGATTTTTTAAAATTCGAACCCTAAAGCCCTAAAAAGGGCTAAAAACGTGCTTTTGCCAGAACTCAAGAACGGCTGAACAGATTTTCATGATCTATGATTTTTTGGATTTGTCTCCGCCTCGAATAGCATATAACATAATTAAAAATATATGATTCATTCAGGAAATTTAGTAATAAAAATAAAATTAAATGTTGCAAACGTTTTTATCGCCATCTATAATAGTTGTCATAGCAACAGGAACTAATATTGACTTTGTCTAAATTTTCATAGAGTAATATCCTTTACTTCTTTTTCCTCAATAGTAAATAGAATGTATTAATTTTTAGGGTTCTGTGCCTGATTAGGAAAAAAACCCTTATCGCTTCATTATCCGTCTGTCTGTCTGTCAAGACCTCTTTCTTAAGAACACGTAGAGGCATCAAGTTGAATTAGATAAAAGGAATGTTGTGGATAATGCTTGGCATTACACGAAGCATAATATCCAAACTGTGGTCTCACTATCGACTAATAGGTGGCTTGACATACCATCTCCTGGCCTGCACTCATGGAGGACGGAGGTGGTTAAGTAACCTTCGGCGACGTTAGTGAGTCACCTGCACCGCAATCGGAAAGTTTTAGGAAGCCGTACCTTATTTTTCGTGCGGAAATCCCCACGAATCTCTCCCCTCCTGTGGCCAGTAGGGACGTAATATCGGACTTGACCGACTAAAGTCGAACTCCATCTTGAGTCTACAGACGCCGAAGTTTAAGGTTACCCTTGACCCTGAGCTATCCAAGGCTTACTGATGGGCATAGCTGTTTTGGTGAGTTCCTGCATTGCGTAGGCAGGGTGCTGACGTTTGAATGCCACCATTGCCGGGGCTGATCCGTGGGCACACCACCTCTTCATACACTGGTAGAGTCTCCAGAGTGGATAGAGTGGCGCCATGTCCTAGAAGCAGACGTCGGTGGGGTAAGCCTCATGGTGAGGTCCCTGGTGCCGACCATGATCACCATAGAGAGTATATGGAACGCCACCGTTTTTTTTGCGAGGCAGTAATGCGCGCAGAAGTGGTGGTGGAAAAGCTACGGGAGAGATCTAGCACTCCCCCGTGCCGATTAAGGCGCACCGGGTGGCGTAGTTCGCAGAAACATGAACCTTCCTCCATGAGTACGGGCCTAGGGCGAAGGTCGAGGCTAACCGTCACCCTAGCAGAAGCAGACCCAGGGTGGCAGGGTGTTATATTTCCACGCGCGCTTTTTCTATAGAGATGCGGATTTAGATTCCTAATAACACGTCGAGGTCGCCAGTGTTGGTGGCCGGAACCGGTTGGGGTTTCTGGGATATCCTTTTTAGGACACACTAGATTTCTCGATCACACAGGCATTGGTAGGACTCTGACATACCAACCTCTCCGTTGGCTCCGTTGAGGTGAAGCCCGACGGGGTTTTTGCGCACGAAAAAAAGGGGTATTTCCCTTTGGGCTAGAATCCCGATATTTTGCAGAAAGTAAAATCTTATAGCATAAGTACAGGGAAAAGACAAAGTTAAGTTCGCCCCTTTTTTTTGTCATGCGGAAATCCCCCTTAACCCAATTTTGTACGGAACCCTGCGTGCACGAGCCCAATTTGCACTTGACCGGTATTTATTAGTATATCCTCTTTCTTTACTTTCATGAACTTCTTGAATGTTAAATCAGGTTGTCAAATGTCAATGTCTGTAGCAAGATTTAAATAATAAAAAATTCTGATTTTCGGAAATAAATAATGTCCACTAATTTGAAATAGTGCATCGAATGTGAAAGTGCAATGCAACTATGATGAAAGGGTTTTTCAAAGGGCCTCTTCCGAGTCACACATACTTTGGCCAGAGCAGCTATCTAATCCCCATAAAATCTAGAAGACAATGAAAAAGGATAATGATGGTAAATAAACGGGCTTTGGCCGCGATGGATGGCACTGTACTTTGAAGGGTTTGATGGAACTTGAGATGAAATGAATACGTTTAGCTGCAACCACTGATTGCGAAGGAATAGACATTGAAAGTTAGTACGGGTAGTCCCTCAGCTTAAAAAAGACTTGGTGGCGATAGTCAACATTCACGCGGGCGAAGCCGCGCGCGGGTACGCTAGTACTTATAATAAAACTGTAGAGAGGTCAATTCTGTACATTGAATATATTTACAAAATAACTATTGGGGGATGATTGGTGATCGATACTAATGCAAAAAATGCAATCAGTAAATTTTTTGTCTTTCTGTCTGTCTGTCTGTCTGTCTGTATGTCTGTATGTGCACGCATGGATCAAAAACTACTAGAGGGATTTTGATGAAACTTGGTAGGATTATATTTCATACTTCTGGGCAACATATAGGCTACTTTTTATACAAGCTGATACCCGCGGCTCCGCCTGCGTGTCGTTTTTAAGTAGGTTATCGTTTTTTGGTCTACTCAACCAAATGCAACCAAACATATCTCAAATTTTAAGTCTAAGCAAGACCTTTCTAATAAAACAAACCACATCAAAATCCGTCCAGTACCTTTACGTCCATCGCGATAGACTTGGTGGCGATACCGATTTCCACGCGGGCGGAGCCGCGGGCGGAAGCTAGTCTATAATATTAAATTGAATGGTAAGAAGTATAAATTGGAAGTAGGAAGTAGAATTCCACGCGAACGGAGCTGCAGGAATTTGTGCGCAAATGCTCTTAATTTATTGATATTAGTACCTACCTATCTACCTAAGTAGGTATTGAGAAGTTTCTGTAATTTATTACCTCTTTTCTAGTTTCAACAATAAGTACTTAACGTCATATAGAGGACATACCTAGGTAGGTACTTACCGTGAGCGTAAATAACTAAATTTATAACTTATATGGGCTCTGCCCGCGTGGACGTCGATTTTCGCGTTTTTTTACTATATCGCATGTTCTAATCAGCCGCATAAGATAAGAAATATGCATAAGATTTTGAGTCTATAGATTTTGCGGACAAACAGACAAACAGACAAACAGACAAACAGACAAACCGACAAACAGACAAACCGACAAACAGACAAACAGACAAAAATTCTAAAAATCATTGTTTTGGCATCTATTACATTCATAAAGTCCCCTAATAATTTTTTTTCTCATATATCTTCCATGTACAGACACCGATCAGTTACAGATTTATTATATCTATGTATCTATGTATAGATAGATGGATGGTTAGATGACTAAATTATAGTTTAGCCGCTGAGACTATGCGTTCCTGACACATGTCAATTCGTCATGACTACAGTAGCGGCACGATATAATGGCCGGTTTGACACATTACAATAGTGATGTGAAATGTCAATTTACTCTCGATAAAAATATAATCAAATCTATAAGTTTTTATTGCAAGCAGTACTTACCTGATTCAAAAACTTTAGTAAAAAAATATAAATTTTTACCTACTAAATACATTTGAACGAACTGAATATTGGAATTAGGAATGAAAATGAGTATATATTAATCCAGGTTCCTTCAGTGATTGCACTAACTTTTTTTTTTGGATACTCCTTCCGTTAATAGTTGCTACACACATGTCGTCGACTGGTTTTGCTCGTTTTTTTCTGTTTTAATGTGTGAAGTTTATTTTCTTCTGTGCCAGTCTCGCCAAATTTTTCTTTAGTTATCTATTCGTCTAACAGTTATAGGTAAAATAAAATTGACCTTCCATTTTGAAATTCACGATCGAAATGTGACCGTACGTTCGGCCATATCGACGAAATCCACAACAAAAGGCGTAAACAGAGTAAGTTGAGGGCCACCATTATAATTATCACTGTTAGTGTATGTAATGGGGACCCCTTCCTGAGACTTTACCATCAGGCGAGATTTACCATTTAGCTTACCATCAGGCTAGGAGGTCTAAACTATATCGCAATCGCAGTGCACTCCTAGTTTGTGCTTTTCGAAGCAACGTCAAGTCGAAAATGCTTTGTTTTGAAGTAAGTTTGCCGGAGGTATTATTGGGCTTGCCAGTGGTCCTAGTGTCGATTATATAGATTTAATTTAAAAAAATTGAATTTCGAAAAACAAACACCGAGTTGTGTGAAAAAAGTACACCAATAGGTATTATAAAAATAAAAAATAAATGATCGTGGGACACTAATATATAATTCAGAAATCAATGTAATAAATAAATATTGTGTCCTAAAATTATACCTACATTCGATAAAATTTTATGACTTACTGTACGTCACTATTGACAATAAAGAACAGCAATTTGCTCTTTCAAAATGTCACAATAATTAGTACGAAACTTCATGAGCGGACAAACGTCAAACCGGCCATCATATCGTGCTGCTACTGTAGTTATGTACAATAAATAACTTGTACCTAGAACCGTTCTCTAAACCTGTTCCCAACTTACAATAACATAATAATAATCACAGACAGCAATTGTGACAACGTGATTTCATTTTAATTTTAATTTTATTCTAATTTGGCTATCTATCCACCCTATTTGTTTTTCCAATTTTATATTTTTAATTTTGTTTCATTCTTATTTAATTTTATGTGATTATTTTGTAATGATGGGTTATTGCCTGAAATAATAAAAAAAACCATATTCATTTCATTCATTATAAAAATATGATTCATTCTTTCTATTAGCTTGGGTAGGGGCTTATTACAAAATTACATATTTTTTTTTACATTAACACACATTAACAAAAATACAAAATAACGTTCTATTTTATATTTTTCAACCAACAGATTATTATTATTAAGATTACTAAAATACGCGGTTACAATTGCCTTGTTATTTTGTCTCATCACTATGAAAGCCGTATGAAAGCGAACATTTGACATAACCTTGAAACAGCGCAGTTTGACGTGTATGACTTTTAAAAACTATTGATTTTATATTTTTAATTAATTAATTGTTAATCATTTTAGCCCAAAATTAATCTGTTTATTGTAAATTGGCACAGTAATTAAATTTTTAATGTTATCACTCGTTAATAAGGTCAATAAACGATATTTAAAATTTTACCGTAAATTATACACCAGTTCAAAGTTACATCGCCCGTTCGCTCACAACCTGTCAGGAACGCATTCTTTCAGCGATTCTATAATAGTATGTTTATTGACTTGGTGGCGTGAGAAATGGGTGCGCATATTCTTACATAACTTTTCAACTCCTATCATCGGATGTACGAAAATATTTCTCATACCATTTAAAATCATAACGATCATTTTTCATAAAAATTTAACAAAATACCATATTAAAATATATAATCATTGAAATTCATATACTTACTATACACTTGTTGTTACTAATATTTATTTTAATATTTTTTGTATTAATGGTTGAAACTTATAATCATTCCAATAAATAATTTTTATATTCATAAATGCGTTTTATTCTAATATTCGTTTTTATACATTTCCTAATTATTTTTATCCATATAATTACGCTCGATGCGCTTATTTTTGGTCAAAGGTTAAAAACACCAGGATTCCAACTTCTGTAGGTTAGGTATGTTAGAACTGTGACTACAACAACGCACGCGTGAGCCGAGCGAGCGAAGCAAGCGTGCCGCGGCAGCGGCCGGTGAAGCACCAAATCCAAATTCCATACAAAAAGAAAACGTACAAAAATCTACAAAAAAACCGGCCAAGTGCGAGTCGAACTCACCCATGAAGGGTTCCGTAGCAGCAAGTAACTATATACGAGCCCATATAGGGTTGTGATAGCTAAACAAGCTAATAATTAATACCAGTTTCACAAGAAATAGTTAAACCAAAAATATTGTCAATTAATTGCGGTTTATGACGTATTAAAAAAAAACTACTTAGTGGATCTGGTTCAAACCAATTTTCGGTGGTAGTTTGCATGGCAATGTACTTACATTATATATATATATTTTAGATTTATCATTCTCTTATTTTAGAAGTTAGAGTGGGGGGGGGGGGCACACACATTTTTCCACTTTGGAAGTGTCTCTCGCGCAAACTGTTCTGCTTAGAAAAAAAATGATGTTAGAAATCTCAATAGTACCTACCTATAGGTTTGATCACAGAACAAAGAAAAATTGGGTTTGATGAAAAAATTAAAACTCCCAAAATTTTATGCTTTTTTTCTATTTTTGTGTGAAATTCTTAATGCAGTTCACAGAATAGGGGTACATCTACTCACCAAGTTATAAACAGCATAGGCCTTATAGTTTCGGAGAAAAGTGGCAGTGACATACGGACGGACAGACGGACAGACAGAAAGACAGACATGATGAATCTATAAGGGTTCCATTTTTTGCCATTTGGCTACAGAACCCTAAAAAAATACAAGGAAATCGTTGGGCTATGAGATGCCATAATTAGTACAAAAATTATGATAATTTTCTGTTATACAGTAACAACTTTATTAATTAAAGCAATATGATCATTGAATGTTATGAAGAAACAAGTTCTGAATAAAAAAATAATAATTTTAAAAAAGTATTCTTGCTAGTAACAAATTAATACAAAAAATATTATTATGGTCAATAACGGTTATGATCTCCGTTGGTATAGTTGGATTATTCCAACTAGTCCTACTAATAGTTCGATCATTTGACTCTAGTAATAAAAATTGTGATTACTATGAGCACAAATCGGTAGTAAGACAAAGAATAGGATTTAAAATTTTATGTAAGCCAATATGGACCCCGTGAGAAATAGTGTGATAAGTAAATAAAAAAATACTATTATCTTATAATAAAATAAGAAATAAGCCTTATTGCAAATTCATATCAATATTATAATATATAATGTGATAATATATTAAGCTACATAAACTCATTCACACCTTCACACCATTTTACTAGAACAGTAAATATGCATAAGTAAGTCCAAACTAAAATAGTTGAATTTAATAAATGAGTAGGTACTCCTCTTTGGCGTAGGTAGCGGTACGGTCGGTACGGTAGAGCATGCGACTGCTGTGTCGGAGGTCGCGGGTAGGATTTCCGTTCAGTGCAAAGTGCAAATATTATTGAATATGTCTCTTTGCCTTGGTCGGGGCATTACTTTATATATTATGTATATCGCTTTCTAGAACCCATAACATAAGTAAGTTAGATCTTAAAATATTTATAATTTATTAGCTGTTGTCCGCGATTTTGCCCGCGTGGAATTCTGTCCCCTTTCGCGCTTCCCATGACCATGGGCCCTATTCCATATATAAAAAGTAGCCTATGAGTTATTCTAAAGTACTACTCTATCCCTATATCTCAGCCAGATCTACCCAGTCCAAGTCTAGGTACCTACATCGATATAGATACATAGGTACAACCCCGTTGTATATCAGATTCAGTTCATTGTTTGTTAACAAGGGATATTAGGGATAGAAGGTATGACTTATGAGTAAGATATTGAAAGGAGTGAAACTGAAAAACCGCGTGAACTGAATATGATTAGTGGGCTACATTCCTATCCCATTAATGGTTCCGTACAACGTGAGCTATCACACTTGCGCAATTCTTTGCTACTGATTGATTCGTAATTGTTATTGTTTCATTGCAGAATCAGCGCGGATATCTAAGATGGCGGATAACGAACGAGGAGGGACGGCTAATACTGTGTTACGCGGTTCTTGTGCAAACACGAAGTCGGCGGCACCAGAAATTATAAGTATTCGGCAATACCAAGGCATAATACCAGAAGCGCAGAGAATGCCGCCCAACGAACTGGAGTATTAACATTGGCATATATAATCTCAATAACAAATTGTATAATACATGTGTTTATTTGATTAAGTTAGGCGTACCTATATGAATAAATATTTAAATTGTTTTTTAATGTTTACGAAGCATTATGAAAGCGTAAAGTAGGCTTAATTCATTTTATATCACTTAAAACGGACTGAGCTAGGTGCTATAACAAGTACTTACTATAGATAAATCAATTTATTATGTAGATAATTATATTAATTTTTTCGAATTAAAAATTCTTGAAAGGCCATCTGCTTCATTAATTAATTTTATGAAGAGGTAAAGTTTGTGAGGTTGTAGGGGGTAATCTCTGGGTCCGGGCCGGTACCTCCTCGTGGGGGTGCGGGCCGGAACCTCCACGTGGGGGTGCGGGCCGGAACCTACACGTGGTGCACCTGGGCAACGGAGGCGAGCAGCGCCTCCCACTCGCCACGGGAGACGCTGCTGCCTGCGGCCAATCCGGCCGGGGTGGGACTGGCCCTCTAGAGGGCTGCTCCGAGGCTCTCCACGTGTCCCTCTGACTAGCAGATGGCACAGTGGGGAGCGAGCGGGGGGCGAGCTGATTGTCTGCGCGCCGATGGTTGGGTGACAGGACGGCCGCCTGTCACCCTACACCCCACCGTCGCGTCGGCGAAGTGGCGCGATGCTCGCCCCACTCCCCCTCGAGGGGGTAATCTTAAAACCCTAGATGGCCCGGGGTCAGCTGGGGTGCGAGGGATATGCCCATTAGGTAACTTTACACCCCGGTAATTAAGGTCCGAGTTGGCGTGCGGTTTTAATCGGTTCGATCCTGACATAACCACCCCCGATGGCCGACGTGGGTGGTATACATGGGGATTTCACGATAAATAAAAAGGGGGGTAATCTCTAACTGATTATGAAAATTCTTTTGCCAATGAATAGCCACAATAGTTGTTGGGAGTATCATACGTTATATTATATCATCTCACTACTAACCAAATGAGCGGGTAAATGTCAACAAATCTTGCAGATTCGTATACATCATACTCGCATATTCATATGGGTTGGTTAAAGCACTTAGCAACTTCAATATTATCAGTATGAATCACAGACCTACATACGAGTATGTATACCTACATCTTCTATGACATGACATCATATCATAATCTATACTTATCATCATCATCAATATCAATATCATCAATACATATAATAAATCTGTAACTGATCGGTGTCTGTACATGGTTAGATATAATGAGAAAAAAATATATTAGAGGACTTTATGAATGTAATAGATGCCAAAATAATGATTTTTAGAATTTTTGTCTGTTTGTCTGTGCCTCTGTGCCTCTGTGCCTCTGTTCGTCCGCACAAAATTTTTGTTCACGCTAAAATCAAAAACTACGGGAGGGATTTTGATCAAACTTGATACGATTATAGTTCATACTTCTGGGCAACATATAGGCTACTTTTTATACAAGCTGATACCCGTGGCTTCGCCCGCGCTTCGTTTTTAGGTCGTTTGTGACCATATCTCTGGTTCTACTTAACCAATTACAACCAAACATCCGGTAAATTTTTAGTCTAAGCAAGACCTTTCTAATAAAAAAACCGCATCAAAATCCGTTCGGTATTTTTGACGTCTATCGCGATAGCGATGGACGTCAAAAGTATCTACTGAACGGGTTTTGATGCGGCTTTTTTTATTAGAAAGGTCTTGGTTGGACTCAAAATCCTACGCATATTTGATCACAATCGGCCGATTAGAACCGGCGATATAGTAAAAAAACGCGAAAATCGACGTCCACGCGAGCGGAGCCGCGGGCAACAGCTAGTAATAAATAAATGCATAGATAGGATATTTTACATACCTATCTTACCTATGTAGGTACCTACCTATATTGAAACGTGAGTTATTTCTAAACATTTGTTTAATATCCTATGACCTAAAACTACAATTTAGTTGCTCGTTTATATATATCTGTGTTTACCTACCTACTTAGGTATATTGAAATTGATTTGATTGACTACGTAGGTAAAATAATAGGAAATTGATGTACCTACTATCTATCAATTTCTTAAATATTTTATATTTAGAATGTAACTGTTGCAAAGCTGTTGCATTAATCGTAAGTAAGTACAAGCAAACACTGGCGTATCATATGTACCTATCATACCCTATTTTTTAACCCCCGACGGAAACCCGAACGGGGTGTTATAAGTTTGACGTGTGTGTGTATGTGTGTGTGTGTGTGTGTTTGTAAGTCTGTCTGTGGCATCGTAGCTCCCAAACGGATGAACCGATTTTGATTCTGTTTCTTTTGTTTGAAAGATGGGTTGGGGGAGAGTGTTCTTAGCTATGTTTTATAAAAATCGGTTCAGCCATTTCAAAGATATGAGGGGTGAAAGTGGTGATGAAAAATTTAATATGTTCAAATATACCCGTGTTGGGTATCAAATGAAAGGTCATAACTTATACATCACGATACCGCAAGTTTTATTATAACTCATTACCAACATTAAAATGCTTTACCTAATTGTTTCGGTTGATTTAAAATTTATGATTATTTGCTCACTCAATGAAAACACCTATAGTCAATCCACTCCTTATCTTTGCGTTTGACATTTCAATTTTCTGTCAAATAGTTATGTCCAAATGCGTAACCTGACCGATTTCAAACAATAATCGACATCATCTCTGAAGGAAGAAGTTGCAATCGATTTCAAACTTCGATATTTTATATCTGCTCGATATTCAAATTTTTTTTATATAAGTACTTTTTTTGCGTGCGAGATGTATAATGGAATAAAATAATTCGCAATAAAATCTGGTAAAAATATTTTTATTTTTATAATATTTAATGATAATATTAAAATTATTTGATCTTCCTACAAAATTATATGTTTTGTAATAAACATTCTTTCGTGTACAATGTCAAAGTCAAAGTCAAAGTCAAAAATCATTTATATTCTGTATAGACCATTATTTGCGGCACTTACAAAACTAGAAGCAAATGAACCACCCCGGTTGTGCGGGACAATCTTGTGGTAGGATCCTCCTTCACCACGACAACGCATCTTCGCACACCGCCAAGCAAATGACCGACCATTTGGTGACGTCAGATGTGAAACTACTGTGTCACCCGCCGCATCAGGTCGCAAAAATTGTAAGGTCAGGGCTGACCTTGCGATTTTTATCTATTTCCGAAAAAGAAAGATAACACCGAGATAAACGTTTTATTGATGCCGAGGAAGCTGTTACCTACCTAATACCTATAATATAATTAAAACTTTTAATCCCTACACAACACAACTTCAATATTTCGATGATATGATTAGCCATTGAAAACACGTACAAGAATCCATAATACATAATAATAATAAGCTTATTTGTTACCACAACTTTTATGTTGACGTAAATGTAAGTAAGTGTGAACGATTATTTTGGATTCGTAATTTGCAGCGATTTCATTCGATCCCAACACTAGATATGGTAGAGTGTAGCCGTTTTCATTGAGTGAGCAAATAATCGTAAAAATTAAATCAATCGAAATAAATAAAGCATTTTAATTTTGATAATGAGTTATAAATAGGGTAGATACACATGTCATGATACGCCAGTTTATATAATTTCTTAGTCACGCATTTCCAAGTTTACTTGTACGATTAATGTAATAGTTACATTCTAAAACTGCTGTCAAACGCAAAAATAAGGAGTGGAATGACTTTTATAAGTATACTAGCGACCCGCCCCGGCTTCGCACGGGTGCAATGCTGATACTATTTCTGCATGTATTATACATATAAACCTTCCTCTTGAATCACTCTATCTATTGGAAAAAACCGCATCAAAATCCGTTGCGTAGTTTTAAAGATTTAAGCGCACATAGGGATATAGGGACAGAAAAGGCGACTTTGTTTTATACTATGTAGTGATGATTATATTTTATACTAGTACGGCGCGTGGGTGCGCGGCCCGCTAAAGCGGACCACGTAGATGAGTGGACAACAGGAACCTGGAACAGGGGTCCGTTTGGATTTAAAGTTTTGGTGTGTAAGTAATTATGTAACAGTTTTTCTTGGTTCTGTACCAGAAAGGTTCCAACCGGGCCCCATTACTAAGCCTCCGCTATCCATCCATCCTTCTGTCTGTCAGCGGGCTGTATCTCTTGAACCGCAATAGGTAGAGAGTTGAAATTTTCACAGAATGTGTATTTCTATTGCCGCTATAGTATGAAAATTTAAAAAATAAAGTGTTATTTCTTGTACGGTGGTACGGCACCCTTCTTTGCGAGTCCAACTCGCACTTGACCGATTTTTCAATATTATTAAGAATGTAGTTATATTCCTCAGGTCACGTGACCTATACGGGGAGCTATAACACTAAAGAAACTCATAAGTTACTGAACAGTGAACTCTTACAAAATGAATATCAGAAACAGTAAAATATAGCTATTGCTTTGGTGGCTTGAAAACTGGCCCTCTACAATTTTTTATATCTTCTCTATAATATAAAAATGAATCGCAAAATGTGTTGGTAAGCGCATAACTCACCAACGGCTCTACCGATTTCACTAATTCTTTTTTTGTTGTGTTTGTTATTATCGGGAGAAGGTTCTTACGAAAAAAAATAATAAAACAGTTGTACAGAAAATTTCAGAAAGTAACTTTTCTTTTTCTCATACAAACTTTTTCTATTAGGTATGTGAGAGAAGTTTATGTTTACGTTACGGGATTAGTATTTAGTAGTAGTAGGTAGTAGTAGGAATGGGAATGGGAATGAGAATAGGAATAGGAATGGGAATAGTAATGGGAATGGGAACGGGAACAGGAATGGGAACGGAATTGCACGCGGGTGGAAAAATGGCGGTACGAAGTTCGCCGAGACAGCTAAGTTACGTATATAAACTTTTTCGTGTACTTAATACGCCTTTATTATAATATAAAAAAGAGTAGTGGGCCAGTTTCCAAGCTACCCAGGAGGTATAGCCCCAGCTCGTTTTTTTTTACGTGGTTCTCCCATTGTCAGACATTCAAAACAAAATAAAAAATTATTATAAAATAAAAATATTCTGCATACCTGACTAATGAGACCTATTGCAAATTAGCAAAAATATTATGAAAAATAAAGGTGTTTTTAATGCGTAAAAAATAGCTTCTCACCCGCTATTTTAACTCTATGGGTCAACTATCATGTCAAAAGTAAGGTTCATGGTTCACCTTTAAATTAAGAACTAAAATTGTACTTTTAACATGAATTTTAACACAAAAAGTTAAAATGGATCGTGAGGAGTCATTTTTAGGGTTCCGTATCTCAAAAGGAAAAAACCGGCCAAGTGCGAGTCAGGCTCGCGCAAGGAGGGTTCCGTATTACAGTCGTATTTTTTCGACATTTTGCACGATAATTCAAAAACTATGACGTATAAAAATAAACACAAAGCTGTTTCAGAATGCACAGGTTCCCTTTCATATGATACTCCACTTGATATAGTTATCTTACTTAAAATACTAATTATTAGTTCATGACCACAATTTAATTTTTTTTGTGTAATGTAGCCACAAATTCACGGTTTTCAGATTTTCCCCCTAACCTACCTACCTGCCAAATTTCATGATTCTAGGTCTACGGGAAGTACCCTGTAGGTTTCTTGACAGACCGACAGACAGACAGACAACAAAGTGATCCTATAAGGGTTCCGTTTTAGGGTTTGAGGTATGGAACCCTAAAAAGGAACCTTTATAGGATCACATCGTTGTCTGTCTGTCTGTCTGTCGAGTCGTGTCAAGAAATCCCGTTGAATTAAATCACTTTGATTTTTATTTTTATACCTATCGGTATGCCTTATAGCAGACATAGGGGGAAAAATCTGAAAACCGTGAATTTGCGGTTAGATTGAAAAGTTGGGACTTGGAATTCAATACCTAACAAAAGTCTATGCTCGGCATTTACAATAGGTACCTATTATTTCACCAGGAACAGTTCCTTATTCTCTATGGTTTAGGAGTGTTGTACCCTGCATCATCAGGTTTGTGGAATTCAGACTTGAAGTGTAATCATGAAGCTGTTGCTTTATGCCTAAAATGCTGTTATGTTATGCTCTATGCTATGCTATGCTATGTTATTCTCTACACCACCTATAAGGTTGACTGGTAGAGAATGCCTGTTGCATATGTGCATGAAGTTTTTATAAATAAATAAAAATATAAGAAATTCTCGAATCCCCATGGTTTAAGAGTTCAGCACCTTGCAGCATCAAGATTGCGGAGTCGGGCTCCGAAGTTCAATTATGTAGTCTATGCTTGGTACTTAAAATATTATTGCATTGCACCATCCGCAGTTTCTGAATCACTATAGTTTGTGAGCGCAGCTGTACCCTGCATTATCAGGGTTGAGGGGTTGGGACTTGAAATCTAACCATGAAGTCGTTGCTTGATACCTATAATATTAATTCACAATGAACACTTTCTGAATCTTGATAACCTAGGGCCTAGGCGGGCAGTAATCTTTCAGCATCAGGATTAAGGAGTTGGATCCAGATTTTTTTATGGGACCAAGACGAAAACTTCTACTGTTTATTTAAAAAAATCTTTGCAAAAAAATGAAAATAAACGGGCCGATATGAGAACCACCTCTTTTTTGGAAGTCGGTTAAAAGCATATCAAAGTCTTGCACATTTGTCTCTTCAATATTCGCCTTATATTTTGTATGGAAAAATAAAATTCGCCATTTTGAGTTTTTTCTCTATTCATCGAGTAGACCTCTAGGCTAGGTCCTTATCATCTTTTGCCAAGAAACCTCTCTTCTATCTTCTATTATTTGTGAGATAGACGCTGTCGAAAATTGTATAGGCGCCATCTTGAATCTGTCATTTTGGTTATATTTTTAGCTCACTGACAATTGGATGAGATTCCGAGTGGTTTTTATTTGAGCACTCCCTACCTCTCTTCAATACCTTGGCCGTGCTCTTCACCCGTCTCCAAAATCTCCATATTTTTCCTCCGAATGAATTTTCGTCCTTTATATGAAAGCATCAGGGAAAAAAAATACAGCAGAGGTGAACCGAAACACAATTCATCCATCTTTAATACTTTCTGAGAGAGACACCCATGACATTTGTGTTGACGCCATCTTGAATCCGCCATTTTGGATTTATTTCCATCTCCCTGCCAATTGGATGAGGTTCCAAGTATTTTTTGTTTGAGCAGCCCTCACCTATGTCTAATACCTTGGCCGTGCTTCTCACCCATCTTCCAAACCCTCGATCATCATCTATCTACATATTTCTGACTAAGAGTTCTTCCACAAAAACATTTTAAAAAGAAACTATGTATAAATCAAAGTCTTGCATAGTTCAAAACTTGTAGTCTATTCAATGTTCGCCATACATTTTCTATAGAAAAATAAATTCCACCATCTTGAATTTTTTTTCTATTCATCGAGTAGACCTTTGGATCCTGATCATCTTTTGCGAAGAAACTACTCTTCCATCTTTTTTACTATCCGAGATGGACACCGAGGAAATTTCTATGGCGGCCATTTTTTTTTCGCCATTTTGAATTTTTTTTCAGGTCACTGGCAATTGAATGACGTTTCGAGTGACATTTGCTCAAGCACCACCAACCTATCTTCAATACCTTAAGCGTGCTCTTCACCCGTCTCCGAAATCCTCCATCATCAGCTCTCTCCATATTTTTCCTCCGAATGAATTTCCATCCTCTATACGTAACCATCGGTGAAAAAAAAAAATTTCATACAAAATTGTTCAGGAGAGGTGACCAATGAGTGAGTGAATCAGCACGAGCAGCTATATATATATTAATACACTCTACCATATCTATAGACCAGTGCCGATAGCTATGAAAATGGTAAAAAGTAAAAGAAATTTATAGTAGGATGAAACCTGTTGTAAAAGGAAGAGAATATAATAAAAATGATAGGAAAAATAAATTACGGGCGATCTGAGCTCGGGAAGGGGGGAGGGGGGTGAGTTTTAAGGGTAAAAATGGTTTATCTCGATTTCCGGCAAAACTACAAGTCCTATGGAAAAAAGTTAAATGAAAAAGTTGTAGGTAATAAAGAGACCTACAACTTTTGTATTTACACTTTTTTCACATAACCTCAAAAAGTATGTGAAAAATTCAAATAATCAAGTTTTTGGTTTTTTATTTTTATCTTAAGCAAAACAAATTTGTTTTCCACGAAATTTGGTGAAAACTTAGCTTTTTATGTCCCAAAGACACTGTAATTTTTTTGATTTGAAATACTCTTTTTTTCAGCTTATTTTGACTAAATATCGAAAAACCACCCCAATTTTCAATCGAAAAATCTCACGTCAAAATATCAGCTTTTTAAAAAAAGTCAAAGAGTTTTTTGTGCTTTGAAATCTCTTCTTTCTGATAATGTAAAAATATATATACATTGCTATGGTAAATGTTCTCAGAAAATGCAAAGAAGAAAAACTCGAATTCGAAATTAACATTTTTGTATTTAGTCATTTCCTCGCTGAGGTGGGATGAAAAGTTACATGTTGCACTATAACTTCATGGTTGCACTCGAGTGCAAAGATTTTTCACCTTGTGCACTTTTGATTCCCTCGCTAAAGCTCAGGGTTCTATTTTGTGAATCGCTCGCTGCGCTCGTGATTCAAATTATGAACCCTTCGCTTGCTCGGTCATCAAAACTGAGCACGCGAAGGGTTCTAAAAATTGAACCCAGATCTTTAACGAGGGAATCAAAAGTGCGCAAGGTGAAAAATCTTTGCACTCGAGTGTAACTATGAAGCTATAGTGCAACACGTAACTTTTCATCCCACCTCAGCGAGGAAATGACTAAATACAATAATCACAATATAGAACCCTGAGCTTTAGCGAGGGAATCAAAAGTGCACAAGGTGAAAAATCTTTGCACTCGAGTGCAACCATGAAGTTATAGTGCAACATGTAACTTTTCATCCCACCTCAGCGAGGAAATGACTAAATACAAAAATATTAATTTCGAATTCGAGTTTTTCTTCTTTGCATTTTCTGAGAACATTTACCATAGCAATGTATATATATTTTTACATCATCAGAAAGAAGAGATTTCAAAGAACAAAAAACTCTTTGACTTTTTTTAAAAAGCTGATATTTTGACGTGAGAATTTTCGATTGAAAATTAGGGTGGTTTTTCGATATTTAGTCAAAATAAGCTGAAAAAAAGAGTATTTCAAATCAAAAAAATTACAGTGTATGTGGGACATAAAAAGCTAAGTTTCCACCAAATTTCGTGGAAAACAAATTTGTTTTGCTTAAGATAAAAATAAAAAACCAAAAACTTGATTATTTGAATTTTTCACATACATTTTGAGGTTATGTGAAAAAAGTGTAAATGAAAAGTTGTAGGTCTCTTTATTACCTACAACTTTGTCATTTAACTTTTTTCCATAGGACTTGTAGTTTTGCCGGAAATCGAGATAAACCGTTTTTACCCTTAAAACTCACCCCCCTCCCCACTTCCCGACCTCAGATCGCCCGTAATTTATTTTTCCTATCATTTTTATTATATTCTCTTCCTTTTACAACAGGTTTCATCCTACTATAAATTTATTTTGTCTCAAAGTCTATTTGCACTGGTCTACTAGTGTTGGGATCGAATGAAATCGCTGCAAATTACGAATCCAAAATAATCGTTTACACTTAACTTACTAAATTACGTCAACATAAAAGTTGTTGTAACATGTAATCAAATCAAAAAAATTACAGTGTATGTGGGACATAAAAAGCTAAGTTTCCACCAAATTTCGTGGAAAACAAATTTGTTTTGCTTAAGATAAAAATAAAAAACCAAAAACTTGATTATTTGAATTTTTCACATACATTTTGAGGTTATGTGAAAAAAGTGTAAATGAAAAGTTGTAGGTCTCTTTATTACCTACAACTTTGTCATTTAACTTTTTTCCATAGGACTTGTAGTTTTGCCGGAAATCGAGATAAACCGTTTTTACCCTTAAAACTCACCCCCCTCCCCACTTCCCGACCTCAGATCGCCCGTAATTTATTTTTCCTATCATTTTTATTATATTCTCTTCCTTTTACAACAGGTTTCATCCTACTATAAATTTATTTTGTCTCAAAGTCTATTTGCACTGGTCTACTAGTGTTGGGATCGAATGAAATCGCTGCAAATTACGAATCCAAAATAATCGTTTACACTTAACTTACTAAATTACGTCAACATAAAAGTTGTTGTAACATGTAAGCTTTGTTTTTATAGTGTACTAGCTGTTGCCCGGCCGCGGCTCCACCCGCGTGGATTTCGAATTCCTTTTCAAATTCCTTTTTAACCCCCGACGGAAACCCGAACGGGGTGTTATAAGTTTGACGTGTGTGTGTGTGTGTGTGTGTGTGTGTGTGTGTGTGTGTGTGTGTGTGTGTGTGTGTGTGTGTGTTTGTAAGTCTGTCTGTGGCATCGTAGCGCCCCAAACGGATGAACCGATTTTGATTCTGTTTCTTTTGTTTGAAAGATGGGTTGGGGGAGAGTGTTCTTAGCTATGTTTTATAAAAATCGGTTAAGCCATTTCGAAGATATGAGGGGTGAAAGTGGTGATGAAAAATCGAATGTGTTGAAATATACCCGTGTTGGGTATCAAATGAAAGGTCATAACTTATACATCACGAAACCGTAACACCTAATCATAACCTAATCGAAGCAACGATTTGTCTCGCAAGATCTAGAGCGGTCCGCCCGACGAGACAAACTGTTAGTTAAAAAAATATGAATACGTAAATAATATAGCTACCTATAATAATAATAAAGGTTCAATACTTAGGGTAGATAGGTAATAATATAGTTATTTTTATACTTTTTACAGGTATTTTATTGTTCTTTTTTTGTGAGTCGGGGGTTATTTTTTCGTGCGGAAGTTCCTTCGGATACCACCCCATCCATCCCCTCACAGCCATCAGGAGTAGTTAAGTTCAGACTTAACTACTCCTGATGGCTGACGGCATGCGTGCGTCTTCAGTTGTAAGATTGCTTAGAGCATATCCCGCGCTCCCCAGTTGACCCTGGGCCATCTACGGTTTTAAGAGGGCCCCCTTGACCCCCCGAGCATCGCGCCACTCCCACCACGGCCGGATTGGCCGCAGGCAGCAGCGTCTAATGAACTCCACTGCTGGTGACGTAACCAACGACAAACTTATTATTTGCGGTTGGTACAGTAATCGGGTCTAGGGATCGAACCGCAAAATTAAGTTTGTTTTTTATTGTATGTACTTTTCCGGGATAAAAAGTACCCAGTGTGCTGCCCAGGATATTGAAGAATAATTATACCAAGTTTCATCGTAATCGAACCGGTAGTTTTTGCGTGATGCCTGAACAAACAGACAGACAGATAGACAGACAGACAGACAGACAGACAGACAAAAATTTTTTTAATCACATTTTTGGGTTCGGTGTCGGTCTAGTAACACCCCCTGCCAGTTAATTTTTTGATATTTTCAATGTACAGAATTTTCACTTCTACAGATTTATTATAAGTATATATAGAGAAGAAGATATAGAAGAAGATATAGATAGATACCTAGATGTACCTAAGCACGTATTTTCAATGGCTAATCATCTCATCAAAATATTGAATTTGTGTTGTGTAGGGATTAAAGGTTTTTATTATATTATACACAAGGTGACCCACCCTGGCTTCGCCCGTGGTATATTTCGAACCCCGATGCACCCTTTTTACCCGACTGCGCAACGCAAAGGAGTGGTAATGTGTTTAACAGCCTATGTATGTATGTATGTATGTATGTATGTATGTATGTATGTATGTATGTATGTATGTATGTATGTATGTATGTATGTATGTATGTATGTATGTATGTATGTATGTATGTATGTATGTATGTATGTATGTATGTATGTATGTATGTATGTATGTATGTATGTATGTTTGTATGTTCCTTTCAAGCACTATACAGACCAAACGCCTGGGCCGATTTTCATGATTCACACGTCAATCGATTCCTCTTAGTCCGGCGAGTGTCACTAAAGACATGACGTCAGTGAAAATTCAATATGGCAACTACTGGCCGCCATATTGTGAAAATTAAAAAAATGAAAGTCAGCAAACTATGTCAAGTGGGGTATCGTTGAATAGGTATTTAAAAATCATTTTTAGTTTCCTTTCAACATTTTTCGATTCCATTGACCATTTAGGATCTATAGCGATTTAAAGTTGCGTAACAACAATTCATAGGTTTTTATTAGACAGTAGAAAGTCCAATCGGGTAAATAGCTGGCTAGGACACTTATAACTAAAAAGTATAAAATAAAAAAATATAATTAAGAAATTAAAAAACCCGACTGCGTAAAAAACTAAAAAGAAAAAAACAAGCACTCAGATGTCCGATGGTCTAGAAACATAACAACTTAACAGTCGGGATCCTTTGAAAAATAAGATTGGCTGTCGAATAATGGATCCCGACTGTTAAGTTGTTATGTTTCTAGACCACCGGACATCTGAGTGCTTGATTTTTTCTTTTTAGTTTTTTACGCAGTCGGGTTTTTTAACTCACATAATATGCTCATATTTTATCCATTTTCCTAAAATGTATGGGAAAATCTACCGGAATTGTTCACATTTATGATTATTGCTCCGCTCCATTGGGCAGTAGCGTGATGATTTTTTTTTATTGGTCCACAAAACTAGATACACTCTTTATGTTTAAATACGAAAACAAACAAAAAACATGTATGGGGCGAGTGTCACCTTCTCGAAGTGGACACAGCATGCAAATTTTGAAGTACTTTAGTAAGAAACTTGAATAAGATCACACATTGAACCCTGAAGATTCTAGTGGGGGGGAGAATGACCATTTGTGGTACTGATTTTTCTCATCATCAACATAAAATTACTATCAAAATTATTTTCTTTATTTTTGAAGCCACTCGGCCACCAGAATGCTGTTTTTGAGCCCGGGTTTTCATTTAAAACATAAAAGATATTATACATTGGTTTTTTGTTTTGATATTTGTATGACAAAACCAAGAACATTAGAAAACTGTCTAATGAAACCATAAACTTAGAATTTACCAAGAATATTAGAACCAATGGATACTGCAAGGACATACATTGCAGTGTCTCCATCTAGTTGGTTGGGTTGCATACCTTTCTTTGCGGTGACCATGTTTAATTGCAAGGTTGGGATATATGATGTAGTTTACGTCTATGCTCATGAAAATAAATGGTATAGTCTACGTTTCCATATTTACTAATACTATAAAGAGAGGCCAAATTCATTGAAAAGGTTATTTTACTATAATATATTTAAAAGCTATTAAAGATGAAAACAGTAATTTTGTAACTTATTTATTTATTAATTGAGACTTACTTATGTAAGCATGTAATAACAAAATAAATTATTTACATTAAATGAAGGATTATGTATTTATTTATTTTATACATACGGTGTCATTACAGGCAAACCCAATGCGATAGAGTAGCAACAAAAGGGTGTTTCCTATAGTAGCGTCACATTAATAGGTAACATTTGACGTTTGTCAGTTTTATATTCATAATGAGGTGACCTGTTAAAAAGGTCGATTAAAACGAATGAATCGATACGGACTTGAAAGATAATGTGAATTTTAAAAATCGTCAGGTGAATCCCTGTCCCATTATTATACTTTCTTTCGTAAATTTAAGGAACAAAATAAGACAAATACATGATCTATACTTATAATAAAACTGTAGAGAGGTCAATTCTGTTCATTGCATATATATTTACAAAATAACTATTGGGGGATGATTGGTGATCGATACTAATGCAAAAAATGCAAACAGTAAATTTTTTGTCTTTCTATCTGTCTGTATGTGAAGAATAATGAATATATAATAATATTTTGAGTCAACCTGTATACAGTAAGTTTATACTACCGTGGTCTAAGTATGTACAGTCGTGAACAAATAAAAAAGTGTAGTGGTTTTTAGAAACGATAACTTAATACCTACTTGAGTAGGTATAGGTTATGTCTAGAAAGCAATAAATAATAAGCGTCAAAGTTGATATTATATACTTATTATGACCAGCTTCCTAGCAATGGACATAAAAAGTACTGAACGAATTTTGATGCGACTTTTTTATTAGAAAGGTCTTACTTAGACTCAAAATTTATCGTATGTTTGCTTGCAATTGGTTAAGTACAACCGGAGATATGACCAAAAGCGACCTAAAAACGAAGCGCGGGTGAAGCCATGGGTATATCAGCTTGTATAAAAAGTAGCCTATATGTTGCCCAGAAGTATGAACTATAATCGTATCAAGTTTGATCAAAATCCCTCCAGTAGTTTTGATCCATGCGTGCACATACAGATAGACAGACAGAAAGACAAAAAAAATACTGATTGCATTTTTTGCATTAGTATCGATCACTAATTATTTCCCAATATGTAGTTATTTTTTAAATATATTCAACTAGCTGTTGCCCGCGGCTCCACCCACGTGGATGTCGGTTATCGCAACCAAACATAGCCTATGTTCATTATCTAGGTCTAATCTACTCCTATACCAAGTTTCATCAAAATCAGTTTAGCGGTTCAGGCGTGAAAGCGTAACAGACAGACAGACCGAGTTACTTTCGCATTTATAATAATTTAGTATGGATGTATAGAATTGACCTCTCTACAGTTAATATTGTAATATATTATGATGGATATTGTAAACGTGCAGAAAGCATTTGACGTTTTGTGGGACTATGCTATGTATTTATTGCAATGCAGGAGCTTCTAGTAGGAGACTATCCCGCAAAATACGGATGGTTGGTCACCTTACGAATTTTTGGTAAACAGTGTTGCTTCTTTATTAAAATGGCTGTCACCCACAATCTAAGAAGCGAATATGTGTCAATTTTTTTATTAATTTCTATAAATATTACTCAATTAATAATAATTGATATGTACGGGGTTCTGTGAATTTTCATAAAGCTCAACTAGAATCAAAATGAAGCTCCGAAGAACTTAGCCTTTGCGTAAATTTGACTTTGACAGGTTTGGATTGGGAAATTTTAACGTATCATGGCAATTTTAGGCAGTGTGCGAGAGAGATGACCTCCGGCCGAGATTCAAAAATCCTGGAGACAACCGCTCGTTCGAAATGAATCGTCCAGCTAAGTACAAGGAAATTTCTAATGTTCTTGGAATTTACTAACGAGTTTTATGATTAACCCTAGAAGCCTTATCTATTTTGTAGGTACGCGAAGCCTAAACATACGCTTGAGAGGTGTACCTTTGTAAATGATAACCTTCAGGCTAAAATATGCCTACTTATGTTTTTCTTTGAATAGGAAACTGATGGTTAGGTTATAAACAATAATAAAACATCATGAATTTATTAATGAAAACAACAATTATAGTTACTTAGTGTAACAAAATCACATAATGTGCTTTTTTTATCGAACAAAAAATTCAATTACGGAAAAAATTACTAAAAATACATTTTTATTGATGATATATATATAATTTTTATAGATAACACAATAAAAATAATAAGGCTTTCAATTACTAATCACAAAATAATTAAACCCTGAGGACAAGTCCTTATAGTTTGATTGTCATTGAATCATGTTTCTTGATTACATTTTCATTAGAAGATAAGAAATAAACCATCGTTGCTAGTTTTGACATGCAAAATACAAAGGTCAAAGGGCCTGGTCGTCTTCATCTTCAAAAGTTGATTCTCCCCAAGAAAGACTGCCGTGTTCATAGATAAGATTGTCACAATACCGTTATTATGTCATCTGGTAACTGATAGGTAATATTATTTAAATATGCAACAAAACATCAATAAAGTTGACGAGAAACTAACAAAAAGAAATCACACAATCGAAAGGCGTGCTAAATTACTATATACCTATCAAAAGGGGGGTACTTATTTTTGCGAAACAAGTACCACTAGCTAGCCACCCTCGACCACTGAGTTGGCTAAACACAAGAATATTAAAAGTAATGGATACTGCAAGGCCATACATTGCAGTGTCTCCATCTAGTTGGTTGGGTTGCGTACCTTTCTTTGCGGTGACCATGTTTAATTGCAAGGTTGGGATATATGATGTAGTTTACGTCTATGCTCATGAAAATAAATGGTATAGTCTACGTTTCCATATTTACTAATATTATAAAGAGAGGCCAAATTCATTGAAAAGGTTATTTTACTATAATATATTTAAAAGCTATTAAAGATGAAAACAGTAATTTTGTAACTTATTTATTTATTAATTGAGACTTACTTATGTAAGCATGTAATAACAAAATAAATTATTGACATTAAATGAAGGATTATGTATTTATTTATTTTATACATACAGTGTCATTACAGGCAAACCCAATGCGACAGAGTAGCAACAAAAGGGTGTTTCCTATAGTAGCGTCACATTAATAGGTAACATTTGACGTTTGTCAGTTTTATATTCATAATGAGGTGACCTGTTAAAAAAGGTCGATTAAAACGAATGAATCGATACGGACTTGAAAGGTAATGTGAATTTTAAAAATCGTCAGGTGAATCCCTGTCCCATTATTATACTTTCTTTCGTAAATTTAAGGAACAAAATGAGACAAATACATGATCTATACTTATAATAAAACTGTAGAGAGGTCAATTCTGTTCTTTGCATATATAAATTTACAAAATAGCTATTGGGGGATGATTGGTGATCGATACTAATGCAAAAAATGCAAACAGTAAATTTTTTGTCTTTCTATCTGTCTGTATGTGAAGAATAATACATTTATAATAATATTTTGAGTCAACCTGTATACAGTAAGTTTATACTACCGTGGTCTAAGTATGTACAGTCGTGAACAAATAAAAAAGTGTAGTGGTTTTTAGAAACGATAACTTAATACCTACTTGAGTAGGTATAGGTTATGTCTAGAAAGCAATAAATAATAAGCGTCAAAGTTGAAATTATATACTTAATATGACCAGCTTCCTAGCAATGGACGTAAAAAGTACTGAACGAATTTTTATTAGAAAGGTCTTACTTAGACTCAAAATTTATCGTATGTTTGCTTGCAATTGGTTAAGTACAACCGGAGATATGACCAAAAACGACCTAAAAACGAAGCGCGGGTGAAGCCATGGGTATATCAGCTTGTATAAAAAGTAGCCTATATGTTGCCCAGAAGTATGAACTATAATCGTATCAAGTTTGATCAAAATCCCTCCAGTAGTTTTTCATCCATGCGTGCACATACAGATAGACAGACAGAAAGACAAAAAAAATACTGATTGCATTTTTTGCATTAGTATCGATCACTAATTATTTCCCAATATGTAGTTATTTTTTAAATATATTCAACTAGCTGCTGCCCGCGGCTCCGCCCACGTGGATGTCGGTTATCGCAACCAAACATAGCCTATGTTCATTATCTAGGTCTAATCTACTCCTATACCAAGTTTCATCAAAATCAGTTTAGCGGTTCAGGCGTGAAAGCGTAACAGACAGACAGACCGAGTTACTTTCGCATTTATAATAATTTAGTATGGATGTATAGAATTGACCTCTCTACAGTTAATATTGTAATATATTATGATGGATATTGTAAACGTGCGGAAAGCATTTGACGTTTTGTGGGACTATGCTATGTATTTATTGCAATGCAGGAGCTTCTAGTAGGAGACTATCCCGCAAAATACGGATGGTTGGTCACCTTACGAATTTTTGGTAAACAGTGTTGCTTCTTTATTAAAATGGCTGTCACCCACAATCTAAGAAGCGAATATGTGTCAATTTTTTTATTAATTTCTATAAATATTACTCAATTAATAATAATTGATATGTACGGTGTTCTGTGAATTTTCATAAAGCTCAACTAGAATCAAAATGAAGCTCCGAAGAACTCAGCCTTTGCGTAAATTTGACTTTGACAGGTTTGCATTGGGAAATTTTAACGTATCATGGCAATTTTAGGCAGTGTGCGAGAGAGATGACCGCCGGCCGAGATTCAAAAATCCTGGAGACAACCGCTCGTTCGAAATGAAACGTCCAGCTAAGTACAAGGAAATTTCTAAGGTTCTTGGCTAAACAGCACAAAACATTTTGTTCATCTGTATAAAGATATAGACAATTTTCGATTGGGTATACGCCTCGCAGGCGTAGATTAGGCTTCTAGGGTTAAATTGTAGTGGCTATAACCTTTTTGCTCCTTTTTGCTGTCTATAACCAAAGACGATATGATAACTATAGTAGCGTCACCAAGAATATTAGAACCAATGGATACTGCAAGGACATACATTGCAGTGTCTCCATCTAGTTGGTTGGGTTGCGTACCTTTCTTTGTGGTGACCATGTTTAATTGCAAGGTTGGGATATATGTAGTTTACGTCTATGCTCATGAAAATAAATGGTATAGTCTACGTTACCATATTTACTAATATTATAAAGAGAGGCCAAATTCATTGAAAAGGTTATTTTACCATAATATATTTAAAAGCTATTAAAGATGAAAACAGTAATTTTGTAACTTATTTATTTATTAATTGAAACTTACTTATGTAAGCATGTAATAACAAAATAAATTATTGACATTAAATGAAGGATTATGTATTTATTTATTTTCTACATACGGTGTCATTACAGGCAAACCCAATGCGACAGAGTAGCAACAAAAGGGTGTTTCCTATAGTAGCGTCACATTAATAGGTAACATTCGACGTTTGTCAGTTTTATATTCATAATGAGGTGACCTGTTAAAAAAGGTCGATTAAAACGAATGAATCGATACGGACTTGAAAGATAATGTGAATTTTAAAAATCGTCAGGTGAATCCCTGTCCCATTATTATACTTTCTTTCGTAAATTTAAGGAACAAAATAAGACAAATACATGATCTATACTTATAATAAAACTGTAGAGAGGTCAATTCTGTTCATTGCATATATTTACAAAATAACTATTGAGGGATGATTGGTGATCGATACTAATGCAAAAAATGCAAACAGTAAATTTTTTGTCTTTCTATCTGTATGTATGTGAAGAATAATAAATATATAATAATATTTTGAGTCAACCTGTATACAGTAAGTTTATACTACCGTGGTCTAAGTATGTACAGTCGTGAACAAATAAAAAAGTGTAGTGGTTTTTAGAAACGATAACTTAATACCTACTTGAGTAGGTATAGGTTATGTCTAGAAAGCAATAAATAATAAGCGTCAATGTTGAAATTATATACTTATTATGACCAGCTTCCTAGCAATGGACGTAAAAAGTACTGAACGAATTTTGATGCGGCTTTTTATTAGAAAGGTCTTACTTAGACTCAAAATTTATCGTATGTTTGCTTGCAATTGGTTAAGTACAACCGGAGATATGACCAAAAATGACCTAAAAACGAAGCGCGGGTGAAGCCATGGGTATATCAGCTTGTATAAAAGTAGCCTATATGTTGCCCAGAAGTATGAACTATAATCGTATCAAGTTTGATCAAAATCCCTCTAGTAGTTTTTGATCCATGCGTGCACATACAGATAGACAGACAGAAAGACAAAAAAAATACTGATTGCATTTTTTGCATTAGTATCGATCACTAATTATTTCCCAATATGTAGTTATTTTTTAAATATATTCAACTAGCTGTTGCCCGCGGCTCCGCCCACGTGGATGTCGGTTATCGCAACCAAACATAGCCTATGTTCATTATCTAGGTCTAATCTACTCCTATACCAAGTTTCATCAAAATCAGTTTAGCGGTTCAGGCGTGAAAGCGTAACAGACAGACAGACCGAGTTACTTTCGCATTTATAATAATTTAGTATGGATGTATAGAATTGACCTCTCTACAGTTAATATTGTAATATATTATGATGGATATTGTAAACGTGCGGAAAGCATTTGACGTTTTGTGGGACTATGCTATGTATTTATTGCAATGCAGGAGCTTCTAGTAGGAGACTATCCCGCAAAATACGGATGGTTGGTCACCTTACGAATTTTTGGTAAACAGTGTTGCTTCTTTATTAAAATGGCTGTCACCCACAATCTAAGAAGCGAATATGTGTCAATTTTTTTATTAATTTCTATAAATATTACTCAATTAATAATAATTGATATGTACGGGGTTCTGTGAATTTTCATAAAGCTCAACTAGAATCAAAATGAAGCTCCTAAGAACTCAGCCTTTGCGTAAATTTGACTTTGACAGGTTTGGATTGGGAAATTTTAACGTATCATGGCAATTTTAGGCAGTGTGCGAGAGAGATGACCTCCGGCCGAGATTCAAAAATCCTGGAGACAACCGCTCGTTCGAAATGAATCGTCCAGCTAAGTACAAGGAAATTTCTAATGTTCTTGAGCGTCACATTAATAGGTAACATTTGACGTTTGTCAGTTTTATATTCATAATGAGGTGACCTGTTAAAAAAGGTCGATTAAAACGAATGAATCGATACGGACTTGAAAGATAATGTGAATTTTAAAAATCGACAGGTGAATCCCTGTCCCATTATTATACTTTCTTTCGTAAATTTAAGGAACAAAATAAGACAAATACATGATCTATACTTATAATAAAACTGTAGAGAGGTCAATTCTCTTCATTGCATATATTTACAAAATAACTAATCGTCTTTGCTATAACGCTGTCAGATTTGAGTGTGATCCAGGACTGTTGTTTTAAAGTCTACAATACTCGTAATACAATACAGTAAGTACTTGGTTTTTTTACTGAAAATGTCGACTACGATGCGTGAGATGGCTACAAGAAAAAGGTGTATCAATTTTTCTGTTACGATACCAAGGAACCAACGATCTTACTCTTTAATATTGGCGATTACTCCAATGATCACTTTATTACAAACATGGATAGCTTCTACGCAGGTAACTATACTTACAAATAAGCTTTAAGCTTTAATTCACATTATTATAAGTATGTGATGAGAATTATTACAAGCTCCTCACCATATTTACCTACAACATAGGTATTTTTAGTGTCCATAATTTTTTGAGGTTGTGTTACATTTTCTAAAAATACTTGGAAACCCAGGAGTTTAAGTCAAAATATGGAACTATAAAGATATTTGGCTATTTTATATACCTCCTAAAACAACTTTGAAGTTGACGCAATATCGTACGGCAGCCCATACTATTGTGGTCATGATTCTTTATAAATTAGGAAGACCTGGTAGGTACATCAGCCCCTCGGGCCCCATCTCAAGAATCCACTAATTCTTGAAGTTTCCGTTTGAAACTAGGGACCGAGGGGTCAAATATGTCCAAGTCCTGACACATGGTATTGTATAAGGGTAAAAATCATTTAAAATGACCCTTTTCATTGCAAAATTTGTCCACCCCCGATATTTCATGACAAGATTATTTTTTCTATGTAAAAAGTACCTATTAGTACTCTGATATATATCATCTAGCTATGATACACAAATTTATATAACTTTTGCCCATATTAAACACATTATATTGCTTTTTTTCCATCGAACTCGGAATATCTTCATACAAAATAATTTGTCCACTTCACGGGCTGCGTTACAAAAACTATCTAAATAAATATAATCTACAGTATTTAATAATATTGACGAACTTTTTGACAAGATATTGTTAGTGCCCATTGATTACGGTAAAAAATAATTTATTTTAATTATTTTAAATATTAAAATATTGGGTTCAAAGTGATGTCCAACATTTTGTTCATTTTTGTTATTCATTTTTGTAACACCAAAATTTGGCAGTATTTTCAATTTGTTAAATGTCAGCATTCAAAATATAACGAGCCAATTACATGCTAGACTCTAATATGGGTCGGCCATTTTGTCTTCGAGTGAAAATAGGGGATGACGCGTGTTTTTTGTCAAAAAGTCAAAATTCAAACTTTAAATGATCCATTTTGTTTTGTTTTGTCAGCTCAGGTAAGTGGGTAAAAAAAATATTTGATTAACTAATTATGCATGTTATTGTTGACATTTGTTGAAATGCAAGGCGGTTGGAAGTCATTAAGATTTTTGTTTGACTTATCATACTTGAAGTCCGTAAAAACCATTTTCGACTTTCATTTTTGTTATGATTTAGGTTATGTTACAAAAATGAAATAACAAAAATGAACTAAAGACGCAATCACATTGCTGGTAAAATTTTATTATTAGAGTATGATTTTAATGTTCTACTTATATTTAAGTGTATTTTTTTTTATAAAATATAGGTAAGTATGGGTATTTCTTATCTTTCTGTCTGATTTCTGTTTTTACATCAAGTTCGTTTTTGTCTGCCTGATCAATCTTTATCTGTTGACAAGTATTTCAGTATAATGCTCGCCATCAATCATCACATTCATCACTTTAGTTTGTCTGAGAATAATGACTAAGAAGATAAGTTCTATATTACGTTTTTTTTTAAATAAAACAAATGGTAAAAAATATATAGTGTTTTATTGTGGAACACCTTATACGAAATCATTAAAAAAGAAATAACATTTAGATTATAATGCGCAATGTAAATGAGCCCTAATATTTCATTTTTGTTATTTTTTTGTTACGCAGTTCATTTTTGTTACATTATCATTTTTGTTTCCTTTTTGTCAAAGGGTCATTTTAAATGATTTTCACCCATAAGTGTTAACCATAGTTTGTGCGAGTTTTAGATAAGCTGAACGTTTCTCTATTTTTGAGACGGCTACAAGAACGTGAAATAGCTAATTTTATACGTTCCAGCAGCAGAGGACTATCGATAAATCCGTTAACCAGCTCATGTAGAAACGTTATATCCGCAATATCTTTACGCTGTTTGAGCGGAGACATATGTGCCAATCTTGATTCATGATTGAGTATGAAAGATGGTACAAAAATTTAGATTGAAGTTTTTCTAATCTCTCTATATGTCCTTTGTAGGACGGGTTCCAAACCGGGCTACAATACTCCATTAGACTACGCACATAGTAGTTAAAAAGTAATTTTGATACGTCTGGATCCTTGAAGAATTTAGTCTGCCTAATTACAAAGTCCGACAGACGGAATGCTTTTCTGGAAATACTGTCAATATGTTCTCTAAAATCTAGTTTGGTGTCGACAATAACTCCAAGATCGCGAATGGAATCTACCTCCTCAAGTGGAGTATCATTTATATAATAGGTTGCTTTGATTGGATTTCTTTTTCTAGAAAAATGTAGATAAAAACACTTTGAGGAGTTCAACAATTTAAGTCGTCGGCAAACATTTGAAACTTGGAGTTTAAATTGCGAAACACATCATTTACAAAGATCAAGATAAATAAAGGACCCAAATGAGAACCCTGCGGCACGCCTGATGGTACCGATTTCGGTACAGATTCAAACCCGCGAACTTTCACAATCTGTGAGCGATTTTCAAGATAAGACACGCACCACCGCAGCAGTGACCCACAAATTCCAGCATGACCCAGTTTTTGGATCAGTAATTGGTGGTCAACAACATCGAAGGCTTTAGAAAAATCTGTATAGACTGCATGTACCTCATGACCATTTGTGAATGCTTGAGTAATGTCAGTGGCGAAATCAACAAGATTCGATCCCTTTTTGCCCGTGTCACGGTTTGTTTGTCCGGTGAACTGGACCACGGAAAGCTCTTTTTTCCATGGTACGGTTGGCCGGACCATGGAGAAAATTGAATTTTCCGTGGTCCGGTTCACCGGACTACGGAAAATAGGTTTTATGTCGACGACGCTATAATCTTTTTAAGTGCTACTTGTTTTGAAGTTTAGATTACTGGATTACAAGTCTTAAACCAAGAGATTGTTTTGGGTCACGCCTTGGAAAAATTTGCGAACATAAGATAAGATGTCACTTTTGTTCCCTTTGTCCACTAAAATCCATTAAAAAAATCCATGGTGGATTTTTTTTTCATTTATTTTCTCAAAAATATCTCTTTTGTTGAAGCACTTGGGCAAAAGATATTTGTTTGTTCGTTGGCCGTAATAGTTCCTTACCTTCGGACATACATACATCCTCTTCCTAGCCCTTTTAGTATGATACCTATTCGATACAATTTCCTTATGTGCATTATTGTATTGTTATTACATATTGTTGACAGCCTCTGTGGCGCAGTGGTAGTGCACTCCACTGCTGCGCACGAGGTCGTGGGTTCGATCCCCACCCGGGATATACTTTGTGTGATGAGCACAAATGTTTATTCTGTGTCTGGGTGTTAGTTATCTATATTATGTATATATTTACAAAAAAAAAAAGTATATAAGTATGTTTATCCGTTGTCTAGATCCCACAACACAAGCCTTAGTGAGCTTACTTTGGGCTAGATGGCGCTGTGTAAAATAAAAATGTCTGAGAATATTTATTATTATTGTATTATTGTAATAATTTTCTATTATAATTAAGTATTCGGTCTTTGCTTTAACTGGAAGTATTTTCGTAATAGGAAATAATTTGTTATAGTCATCTCGACATTTCATTTTAACTTTAGGGCTGACTAGGTGTTTTAAGAATCTTAATTGTAAATTTTAATTTGTTAATTTTAATGGATTGTAGCGGACAATGGGCTTTTGTTTGAGTTTTGTAAAGTGGACTAAACGATGATGTATTAAAATAAACAAATCCTCTCATTTTTTTTAAATTATAACTTGTTTCTCCACTTTCTTTTCATATTATATAAATAGATAGATACGCCGTTAAACAGTGGACTAGGTACTCATCACTGTTCTGAGATAACAGTACTGTGCAGCCCGCGTTCCTAACCGTACCACGGACAATCGATCTTTTTCCGTGGTACGGTTTATCACGTTAGCTTTAAGCGCAATTTAATAACCGGACCAACGTACAGGTTTCCAAATGTACAATCAGTCAATAAGTAGCGTCACCGTACCATAGAAAAATAGAATTCCCCATGGTCCGGTTTGCCGGACAACCTAACCGTACCACGGACAAAAACCCGATTCGATGTGGTCGACCTACCTACGACAAATTTTCAAGATTTTCATTTTGGCGCCAAAAATCCGCCATTTTGATTTTCTAGAAATTTTAATATACTTACCTCCTTTCTTCGGCAGTCGGGTAAAAAGAAAATCATTAAGAAAACTTTGGTATTCCGATGATAAGATGGAAGTTGGAGACAGTTTCGGCTTTGTTCCTGTCTTCTCCATAATTTGATTTATTCTTGGCTCTTACGGGAGCAACTATCGTCTAAACCTTGGACCTTGAGAGGAAAGACTTTGCTAGAGCCTCGTTCATCTATTAGCGGGTGTATCAGCTTGAAGCTGAACTCGGCCCTGGCCCTGGAGTTCTTGAAGTAGGTGGTACCCATCATACAACCAGCTTAGCTGCTCAACGGCAAGTGTAGCAGTTTCGTTCGTTGAGGTGGCTACCATATTTACGTGCGCACACGGCACAATAGACAAAGGTAAGTGTTCGTTTTGAGATTAGATTTTAGTCATTATTTATGTTTATATGTGCGTGTCTTAATTTAAGTGTTTTTCTGGCATATTCTTTTGCTGCAGTATCCATAAAGTGTTGGACGGAATGTTATCCGCTGATAATACAAAACAAGTCCATCACACAACAATTATACCTACGGCACGATATAATGGCCGGTTTGACGTTTGTCCGCTCATGAAGTTTCGTATTAATTATTGTGACATTTTGAAAGAGCAAATTGCTGTTCTTTATTGTCAATAGTGACGTACAGTAAGTCATAAAATTTTATCGAATGTAGGTATAATTTTAGGACACAATATTTATTTATTACATTGATTTCTGAATTATATAATGTATATTAGTGTCCCACGATCATTTATTTTTTATTTTTATAAGATTATAATTACCTATTGGTGTACTTATTTCACACAACTCGGTATTTGTTTTTCGAAATTCAATTTCTTTAAATAAAATCTATATAATCGACACTAGGACCACTGGCAAGCCCAATAATACCTCCGGCAAACTTACGTCAAAACAAAGCATTTTCGACTTGACGTTGCTTCGAAAAGTACAAACTAGGAGTGCAGTGCGATTGCGATATAGTTTAGACCTCCTCGCCTGATGGTAAGCTAAATGGTAAATCTCGCCTGATGGTAAAGTCTCAGGAAGGGGTCCTCATTACATACACTAACAGTGATAATTATAATGGTAGCCCTCAACTTACTCTGTTTACGCCTTTTGTTGTGGATTTCGTCGATATGGCCGAACATACGCAGAGCTGAGTTCTAAACAGTCAGGCACGTGTGTTCGTTATAGGTACGCCTTCGTAACATTTCGATCGTGAATCTCAAAATGGAAGGTCAATTTTACCTATAACTGTTAGACGAATAGATAACTAAAGAAAAATCTGGCGAGACTGGCACAGAAGAAAATAAACTTCACACACACAGAAAAAAACGAGCAAAACCAGTCGAAGACATGTGTGTAGCTACTATTTACGGAAGGAGTATCCAACAAGAAAAAAGCTAGTGCAATCACTGAAGGAAGCTGGATTAATATATACTCATTTTCATTCCTAATTCCAATATTCAGTTCGTTCATATGTATTAAGTAGGTAAAAATTTATATTTTTTTACTAAAGTTTTTGAATCAGGTACCTAGGTAAGTACTGCTTGCAATAAAAACTTATTTGATTTGATTATATTTTTATCGAGAGTAAATTGACATTTCCATCACTATTGTAATATGTCAAACCGGCCATCATATCGTGCCGTAGGTATAATCCACTTTTATACTTTTTGCTATAATACACACACACACAGATTTTACCACTTAAAAGCAATCGTCATTATGTTATTGGTACAAGGTTGTGAAGTTATTGAACGTGCCAATAATAAATGTAAAAAATATGTATTTTTTCTTGAATATGAATTCAAGTACAAATAGGTAAAAAAAAAGTTCAACATAATAGAAATAATAGGTAGGTATTTAACCGTGAAAGATCTATTAATTAAGTATACAAAATTAAATATCAATTAGGTAGGTATACGTATAAATATAAATTTAATTTAATATTAACGAGACAGGGATTCACCTGAGGATTTTAAAAATTCACATTATTTTTCAAGTCCGTATCGATTCATTCGTTTTAATCGACCTTTTTTAACAGGTCACCTCATTATGAATATAAAACTGACAAAAGATAAATGTGACCTATTAAAATGACTCCACTGTAGTTCATAAGTTCATAGTGCTGGGCAACATATAGGCTACTTTTATACAAGCTGATACCCGTGGCTTCGCCCGCGCTTCGTTTTTAGGTCGTTTTTGTTCATATCTCCGGTTCTACTTAACCAATTACAACCAAACATACGGTAAATTTTTAGTCTAAGCAAGACCTTTCTAATAAAAAAACTGCATCAAAATCCGTTCGGTATTTTTTACGTCCATCGCGACAGTATGTTTGGTTGTAGGTACCTATATGGTTGTAGGTATATGGTTAACTAAAACCGGAGATATGACCAAAATCAACCTAAAATCAAAGCCCAGGCGAAGCCACGGGTGTCAGCTTGTATAAAAAGTAGCCTATTTGTTGCCCAGAACTATGGACTATACCTATTCGTACCAAGTTTTATCAAATCCCTCTAGTAGCTTTTGATCCATGCGTGCACATACAGACAGACAGACAGACAGACAGACAGACAGACAGAAAGACAGACAAAAAAATCACTGAATGAATTTTTTGCATCATTTTCGATCACCAATCATCCCCCAATAGTTATTTCGTAAATATATTCAATGTACAAGAATTGACCTCTCTACAGTTTTATTAATCTTACGCATATTTGATCACAATCGGCTGATTAGAACTGGCGATATAGTAAAAAAAACGCGAAAATCGACGTCCACGCGGGCGGAGCCGCGGGCATCTGTAACTGATCGGTGTCTGTACATGGAAGATATATGAGAAAAAAATTATCAGGGGACTATATGAATGTAAAAGATGCCAAAACTATGATTTTTAGAATTTTTGTCTGTTTGTCTGTGTGTCTGTTTGTCTGTCTGTTTGTCTGTTTGTCTGTGCCTCTGTTGGTCCGCACTAAATTTTTGTGCGGACAAACAGAGGCACAAACAAAAATATGAATACCTACGTAAATAATATAGCTACCTATAATAATAATAAAGGTTCAATACTTAGGGTAGATAATAACTCATAATATAATAGTTATTTTTTTAATTGTTACAGACTTTTTATTGTTCTTTTTTTGAGTCGGGGGTTTTTAAATTTTTAATTTAATTTTTTTATTCAAGAAAAAATACTAATCCGGGCCACTAGTTGTCTTTAATGCTACAATGTATCAAATTCCTCTTTGCTGCAAGAAGATATCGCACATCTTGTTTACTAGGTACTTATTTAGAATATGAACCTATAAAAGCTACGGCGACAAACCAGGATTTAGGGTTGCAATGTGATTCTTGGATATTTTTTCTTGTTGTACCTATTAGGCAGGTAACTAAGGTTTTTCACTACCTATACAAGACATAATATAGATCAGGGCTTAGATTAATAATATGTCGATCAGGGATACACATTGTGCTGTAGGTAAGTGCCGCAGCAACGAAAGTTAATTATTAACCACTTGGACGTCTGGTTTTACCATACACTTATGATTATTGTAGGTTCATAGGCCACGGTGACCGCTTCCCATCAGGTGGGCCGTGTGCTTGTCTGCCACCTACGTAGTATAAAAAAAAGAAAAAAAAAGGTATGTACCTATGTTGAGAGTAGGTAGTTTTCTTTCTCAGACTAATTCTTATAATACCTATGTGTTTTTTTGTTCCCCTCTATGGGCCTAATAGCTGGACGGATTTCGATGAGTAAGGTCTCAAATGAAAGGTATGCATCTCCCGAGTATGACCTACATTCGACTGTCATACATAATAGGGTACATGAAATGTGACGAAAAACCATAATTTTGATTTCTGGTGCTAAGTAAGCTAACAGCAGTCGGGTTTTTTATTTTTTAATATTTTTTTCCCAACTCACTTGGGGTAGACTAGGTATTAATCTGTCAAGAAATTATAAAGGTTTGAAAAAGTAAGTAAGTATAACAGCTTTAAAATAACTACTACGAGTTTATGGCTATTCTTGGAAAATTAGTTCAGCATGACCGCCTCAATGATAAAAGTCGACAAATGTCATCAGTGTGAGCTGTGCAGTGGCATTTTAAAAACATACCACACCAAAATTTTGATGTACATACCTACGTAAGTACCTACTTATATAAAAAGTAGCTATATCTTCGAATCTTCGAGTACCTATCTACGAGTGTAGCTACGACAGGTTTTACGGGCAAGTTACTTATAGGATAGGTAGATAAGATATATTCATGGATATAGGTATTCACCGCATCATCTTTACAAGTCTGACGCGTCCAGCGGACACAGCAGAGTTGAAACGCCTACCTATATAAATAGGTAGGTAGGTATACCTCGCTCGTGTCAATATAAAGGAAGCCGGTTCACGATACTCAATCTGCCCGCTCTGCGTGTACTCGTCGACTCAGTTGTCCGAGTCGTATTTCAATTCAATCAGAAGCAACAATGGTCTCAATCAGTGTAGTCGTGTGTTTCGCTGTGCTTGCTATCGCCGCCGCCACCGAAGTAAAGCAATGCGCAGGTGAGACTTCTCTTTACATAAGAACTAAAGCCCGTTAGAACACGACCTGCTTTCGTCTCGTTTTACGTACACAGAAAATAAGCATAACACGTACAATACAATATTGTCGCGCATGCGAAGATAAAGTCAGTAAAATTGCACTTAATATAAACCGTAGAAGATTCTTCTAAGAAAACATACTTAGGTATTAATAATAACTCAGCAAAAACATTCCATTCTTTGCTTGATTCACACATTTTATAATAACTTAAACGAGTTTACTGTTGTTGCTTTACTAGAAATTTAAAGATTTCTACTAATTTGTATCCTAATAGCCGCCTGAAAATTGGTGCTATATATTCGTGCCCTACTTATCCAACAACTATGATTACGTGCTTAGAAAATATTATAAAACACTTTATTTTCTTTATTTCTTTCGTAATACAGACTATACGTACAAATTCCACGGCAATGACTGCATACTCGTACTTCATTACATACACCAGTGATTTTTGGTATTTTTATTTAGTTTATAATGTTTTTTTTTTATTTTAAGACATGAGCTATATTAACTAAATATTGCTCCATCATGGTAAACAATCAGATATTACTGCGGCAAAGGAAAAAAAAATACTTTTACCTTTGCAAATCTTATGTAGAACAAACGTGTGCTGACCTCAGTGCTGACATAACAAATATCTAACACAGTAATATTGAAATTATTAAGCAATTTGAGTATGTTCCATTAGATACCAACCGTTAAAAAATAAAATACAGGACAGGACAGTGGACAACAAACATAAAAAAAGATTCCAGTACCATCGCCAACAACAATTTTTTTTAAAGGGATCGGCTATAAAAACTGGTTTTATGGTAGTATAGTCTCAAATCCCAACCACAACGAACACTGCCTGATGCATAATAATATTTTACACATTACCTATACTTAGGTATCTACCTATCTACCTACGCAGTTATCTCAGGTTGCCTTCTACACAATAGAATAATATTATATAGAATCGGTAAGATAATGTAGGTATAGTTACTTACCTACTTTAATCGATTAAAGAACCGGTTTCACACAACTAGGTACGCCAAGCATTTTATTTCATAATTACAGTTAATGTAATCTGACCTCTAACCTTTATGCATGCGCTTCACTGATACTCTGACCCTCATCTGTATGTTTTTCGTTTTCAATAATTACCTACGAGATAGTAGGTATTGTTGATTTTATAAGGGCAATATGCGGGGGTTGGGATTTGGTTCAAGACCTTTGAACCAAACCCACCACCTCACCCGCAAGCCGATAGGTACATTTGACAGGGTATGTTTTTGGGATTGGAAGGTTAGACGGTAGTCGCTCCCACAAAAATCGTTTATATAAGCCAAAAAAATATAACTGTTCTACCCATTTGAGTGTCAATTTAATTATCAATAAAAGTAGGTAATCTAAGTTACGCCTTATAAGATTGGCTATCTGCCTAATGAAAATTCCATCAAAATCAGCCCAGCCGGCCATTTGAGAGATTAGCGAAGTCAAACAGACACAAAAATTTCAATATATACTATACTAGTTTTTTGTATAAGTAGGTAGGCACTAGGTGACTATGATTTTTTTTGTAATAGGTAACTAAAAAAATAAATGCAATCGGAATGTTGAATAAAACCGTAAAAACCCTATTTTTTAATATTACAAACTGACAATTCCAATTTTAATTTGTAGGTACGAGTCTGAGGTACGAGTATAGGGTATTTTTTTACTTTAATTTATCAAGTAGGTACCTACTTTTATTTATTACTTACCTACTTACTTTTTTTAATTTTTTTAATTTATTAATATTTAAAAGGCTTTATTACTTTAATATACTATGGAGAGCCTTGATGTGTTGCAGGGCTCGTTAAAAGTGAAAGGATATATTTACCTACGGTAAGACTACAAAAATACCTAGTACCTATGATAACTTTTACGTTAACGGGTAATAAATAGGTTAGGTACACCATACATACTGTAAGGCATCATCGAAAGTGCCTACCTACGTTGTTTTGAAGCAATCCTCTGTTTTTACAGAAACACTTGTTTTACCCATTATTCAGATTCGCAATCAGTCAGTCTATAGAATCGAATAGTGCACCCACCATTGTTCTATTCTTACATAATAATTTCTCGCTGTTTGGTTGATTCCATATTATTTTTATTTTGTTAACGTTTCTGGGTCCTGATAACATAATCATTTTACTATCGGCAGGGGTCGTGTGCTTGTTTACTACCTTAATAATATAAAACTAACGCTACATTTACCTATTTAAATATTATTATAGTTCATCCCGCCATTGCATCTTCACAAAATACTCGTAAGTTGGCTAACTTGTCTTAAAAGCGACACAATATTAGGTACTTACTCACTGGCTTCCCTTCTAATGTAGGTACTGTAGAAATCTTTAATTCATAACGTGATCTGCAACAATTACTTACCTATTCATAATCTGATCACAATTGTCCGTGATTTGTGTTGCACATACAAACTCTAATATTGACGCAGTTTATCTCGGCAAATATCACCAACCTCCACTTCGTTTTATCTATACGTAGGTATACTTATAATAAATCTGTAGAAGTGAAAATTCTGTACATTGAAAATATCAAAAAAATAAATGGCAGGGGGTGTTACTAGACCGACACCGAACCCAAAAATACGTGGCATCAAGGATGTGATATAAAATTCCACGCGTAAGTGTTTAAACTTGGTTAAATGGTGATTTCTTGCTTAGAAGGTTATCATACTTAGAAAGAGAAGTCGGCCCACAGAGAGCAAGATAGTAAATACAGACTGAGCATCAAGTAGGTATTGGAAGTGAGGCCTCCATGTTTATCTATAGCTTCATGGTCCTTGCAGTATCCATTGGTTTTAATATTCTTGGCTGAACCACGACATTTATTGATTTGCAACACCAGTAGACTATAAATGTCACCTCCTGTCATTTCTCTGTGATTGCGCGTTTACATTATGATTTTGATACTTTGTTGTATTCACATCAAAAATATCAACGAGATTCAGATGCGATATCCAAAAATATTCGCTTTTGTATTAGATATTTGTACTTTTCGACAATATTTATTTAATTAATATAATAAATTATAAGTGTGACTGATGATGGATCAAACAGCTCGGATGATGGTGAAGAATATTTGGAATCTAATTTTGATTATAATTAATAATATTTTTCCTAATATATGAATTTCGTCTGATTTCTATAAGCCCGCTTGAAGATAGTTTTTAGTCTGGAATAACACAGGCAAAATGTCTTGCACACGTTCATAGGCCACATTTTGTCCCTGAAATAATATATACTTATTCCCAAGGGTAACGAGAACGGGATTATAATTTCACGCAGGCAACAGCTAGTCTTAGTCTATATCTCCACTACATCTGCGGTTATAGTCGGTTCGATTCCGACATAACCATCCCCGATGGCCAACGGGGGTGGTATTCGTGGGGATTTCAACATGAATAACCCTGCTACCTTTTCTCCACGATATTCCCACGGTACCAAACTTCCACGCAGGCGAAGTCGTGGGCAAAGGATAGTATTTAATAAAGAAATCAAAATATAAATAAGAATAACACCAAATAAAGCGCAATAAAAAATATCAGTTAAACCAAAGAATTTATAGGCTTTAGTCTAAGAGTTAAACTATAATAGGTAGGTTTTATTTAACGATCAAAATGTTTTTATCCAACTATAACTTGCCGCGGTTTTGTTGGTCCCGCTTTCCTTAGACAGTCTATACTTACACCTACAAATTTGATTGGGCCGTTCGGATTGACCAACCGTACCGTAACCATATTGTGTTCATAAATAAGCGCCGACACTCTTACGTTGGTTCAATTTCACGCCAGTTCTCTCTTCTATGTTAACCAATTAAAATTCACCTACTCACGTTACGACTGTAATTACGACTCTCTCAAACAGAATAATGCTCCTGAAAGTGGTAAAGCTCCCAGATCCCCATTGATGTAGGGTGCAAGTGTACAACATCCATAAGCGATTCCTGCTGTTTGCAAAGTAAGAAAGTTCTTATTCTTGCTTCGCCAAACTTGAAAAAACTTACAAAGTAATAAAAAGTCAATTAAATGGGAGACCCTATTCAGCCTCTTTGTAAGGACAAACACGTAGTAAGTAATGCTTTTTGCTATACTAGTTTTTACCACTAACTTAATTAGAGGTTTACTTCAAGCCATGACCAGTGGTGAGTGTAGCAGGCTTTGTAAGAATAAAAAATGACCTTCAAGCGTCTTCAAGAAATCCGCAATCAACGGTAAGGTTAGGTATTAAAGATATAAAGATAATAATTCTTCATGTCTAAGTTTCAAACTTAGACATGAAGAATTAATATAGAGCTCAATGTACCCCTCCTCCTCCCATCCCTTCCTAGCCTCCCCACCCCTTCCCAGCCCTCCCCCCTTCCCTTCAGGGTAGGCAGCGCGTGTGTGACACCCTTAGTGTTGCACACGTTCATAGGCCACGGTGACCGCTTCCCATCAGGTGGGCCTTGTGCTTGTCTGCCACCTAAGTAGTATAAAAAAAATAATAATATAAAATCAGCTAGTGCTCGATTGATTATGCTTTAGGCAGGAAATAATAATATACACCTATTAGAGAGATTCAATCCTTACGATTAACAGTAGGTACCTACAGGTTGTTATTGTATCGATTTTAGCCGGTTCGATTTCCGAGTGTTGCAAGCGAATTTTCGAAAATCATTCAACCAGTTTAAATTGTTTTTAAAATCAAAATTGAGTCTTCTTTCAGTAAAATATCTATCTACATTATATTTAAAGTAGGTACCTACTTACTTCTCATCCATGCCATGCACATGCACACCATGTACATGTACATACAAATAAATGAAATTAAAGTATCTGTTTGTAATATTAAAATAACTGGTTTTAAATCAATTCATATGAGAGTGTGTTTACGATACATAGTACAGTAACAAGTAGGTATTTTTAAAAATTTGGTGTCTGTCTGTCCTTCTGTTCTCATCTGTTTTAATGAGGTACCTACCTAATCTCTGGAACTCTGGAACTACTGAGTAGATTTGGACGGTACTTTCGCTGACAGATACCTATATAATATTATAAGGCGCAAAGCAATTAGGCATCCGTGAAAAAAAAAATTCTAAATCCAGCCATCCAATCACACCCTGTTTTAGAAACGTCAGAAATCGGAGGTCTTGCTATTCCATTAATCGACAGTACCTTAACATCCTTAAATACGTTTAAAAAACCGACTAACTAAAACCGGCCAAGTGCGAGTTGGACTCGCCCATGAAGGGTTCCGTAGCAGCAAGTAACATAACATCAGCAACTAACTATAATGTATACCTACCTACGCGCCCATATAGGCTTGTGATAGCTAAACAAGCTAATTCTAGTAGATACTTTAGTTACTTAGTACACGCAATAGGTAGGTAATGTCCGTTAATTATAAATTTCTTTAATATTTTAGCCATGGGTAGGAACAAAGACCATTTGGTAGGAATAAGCGTCTACTTAGATACCTAGGTACTGTAAGTTATTTCATATTTTTATACCAATGCAAATGGTGGAACAAACTGACTTGAACAAAATAATTAATCTAAATGCATTAAAATTTGAAAAAACTTCTGACAAAAAAAAAATCAAAAAACCCGACTGTTCGATGGATCCCGAATGATCAGTTTTTATGTTTCTAGACCACCGGACATTATAGTGGAGTCAATTTCATCAAAATTCAACAACGCAACCTTGTAACGGCACGCCGCGGTGGGCATCAAATTATGTCCTATTTTTCGTTTTGTTAGAACTGCACAATTGCTTAACTTTTAAAAATTACTGATTGCGTTTTTTAACCCCCGACGGAAACCCGAACGGGGTGTTACAAGTTTGACGTGTGTGTGTGTGTGTGTTTGTGTGTGTGTGTGTGTGTGTGTGTGTGTGTGTGTGTGTGTGTGTTTGTGAGTCTGTCTGTGGCACCGTAGCTCCCAAACGGATGAACCGATTTTGATTCTGTTTCTTTTGTTTGAAAGATGGGTTGGGGGAGAGTGTTCTTAGCTATGTTTTATAAAAATCGGTTAAGCCATTTCAAAGATATATGGGGGGTGGAAGTGGTGATGAAAAATTGAATGTGTTCAAATATACTCGTGTTGGGTATCAAATGAAAGGTCATAACTTATACATTACGATACCGCAAGTTTTATGAAAATCGGTTTAGCCATTCGAAAGATATGAGGCGTGGAATGTATTTCTAATTCTGTAACCACACTCCGCGCAATTCGCATTAGCTCTGAATAATTGTTGATAGACTATACGTATGTTGATATTAAATAATGAATTAGCTATTATACTTAAGTTACCCCTATAAAAAGCATGAAATAAAAAAATTAAATTAAAAATTTAAAAAACCCCCGACTCACAAAAAAAGAACAATAAAGAACCTGTAAAAAGTAAAAAATAACTATTATATTATGACCTATCTACCCTAAGTATTGAACCTTTATTATTATTATAGGTAGCTATATTATATTATTATTATAGGTAGCTATATTATTTACGTATTCAAATTCATATTTTTAACTAACAGTTTGTCTCGTCGGGGACCGCTCACCTGCTAATCATAACCTAATCGTACGTCTGTCTCGCAAGATCCTAACTGTGGATGTTTTGCGGTCCCCCCGACGAGACAAACTGTTAGTTAAAAATATGAATAGGTAAATAATAGTTACATTCGCATTTATAATATTAGTATGGATTAGTATGGATGAACAAAATTGGCCTCTCTACAGTTTTATTATAAGTATAGATCATGTACTTGTCTTATTTTGTTCCTTAAATTTACGAAAGAAAAAATAATAATGGGACAGGGATTCACCTGAGGATTTTTAAAATTTACATTATCTTTCAAGTCCGTATCGATTGATTCGTTTTAATCGGTTTTAATCGACCTTTTTTAACAGATCACCTCATTATGAATATAAAACTGACAAACGTCAAATGTGACCTATTAAATTGACTCCACTATCTTATCTTCTTTAATATATATAAATCTCGTGTCACAATGTTTGTCCTCAATGGACTCCTAAACCACTTAACCGATTATAATAAAATTCGCACACCATGTGCAGTTCGATCCAACTTGAGAGATAGGATAGTTTTTGAAACGGATTTCGACATCCACGCGGACGGAGCCGCGGGCAACAGCTTGTAATTATATAAAGTATATATAGGTCACATTTGACGTTTGTCAGTTTTATATTCATAATGAGGTGATCTGTTAAAAAAGGTCGATTAAAACGAATCAATCGATACGGACTTGAAAGATAATGTGAATTTTAAAAATTCTCAGGTGAATCCCTGTCCCATTATTATACTTTCTTTCGTAAATTTAAGGAACAAAATAAGACAAATACATGATCTATACTTATAATAAAACTGTAGAGAGGTCAATTCTGTTCATTGCATATATTTACAAAATAACTATTGGGGGATGATTGGTGATCGATACTAATGCAAAAAATGCAAACAGTAAATGTTTTGTCTTTCTATCTGTCTGTATGTGTAGAATAATAAATATATAATAATATTTTGAGTCAACCTGTATACAGTAAGTTTATACTACCGTGGTCTAAGTATGTACAGTCGTGAACAAATAAAAAAGTGTAGTGGTTTTTAGAAACGATAACTTAATACCTACTTGAGTAGGTATAGGTTATGTCTAGAAAGCAATAAATAATAAGCGTCAAAGTTGAAATTATATACTTATTATGACCAGCTTCCTAGCAATGGACGTAAAAAGTACTGAACGAATTTTGATGCGGCTTTTTTATTAGAAAGGTCTTACTCAAAATTTATCGTATGTTTGCTTGCAATTGGTTAAGTACAACCGGAGATATGACCAAAAGCGACCTAAAAACGAAGCGCGGGTGAAGCCATGGGTATATCAGCTTGTATAAAAAGTAGCACTGTTCAGTTCTGCTCTCTCTGAACGCCTCCCGTTTTGCCGTCATGACCGCCTCAGCGAATGAGACGACGGCACCCCATGCCTCTTCGCTGTCGACCATCGTGCGAACTACGGCCGGCAGCGAAAGGTCCCGTCCGATCCTACCTACTAGAGTCGAACGCTCCCCACTCCAGGCCGTGCACACGGCGCGAGTATGCTCCGCCGTGTCCACAGCCCCACCGCTACAGTGACGGCACGAGGGTTCCGACTCGACGCCGACCACCTTCCACAAGTAGGTACCTACTTACCGAAGCAACCGTGCCCGGTAAGGAGTTGCGTGAGGTGGTGCGTTAGGACGGCAACACCAAACATAAGTACGTCAGTTGTCAATGTTATCGTTGAATATCGTATAGTGGACCAGTTTTCTTCTCGTATTTTTTATTGTTTTCATTAAACTGCAATACATTGATACCAAACTACGCATGAAAGGTTGAGAAATGAGTAAAGTAAATCAGAGTGGTGCATGGGAAGTGATTTTTAAAGTTTTCCAGCGATGAATCACGGACTACTAAGCTGGACAATTTTATGGGATTTGGAGGACGTTTATGGGCGAACAGCATCTTTGATGGGTATGTAATCATGTTATTATTTGTTTTGAATCTATCGGAACTTACAAATCTACTGAATTTACGATTTGAAGGCAAAAGAGGCATTGTTTACATTCAATATTTTTAGGTTAGAAAAATATTTTATAGTAGGTAATTTTTATAGTACGATCTAAATTTTTGATATTATGATGGTACAAGTCGTTCAATCTGTTATTGTACCAATTTTTTTATTTGAACAATTGCTTCAAGTCAATAACTTGTTGCCATTCAGTAATTAATTTTATTAAATGATTATTTTTACTCTTTACAGGAAAATCAGAGAGTACAGTTGGCGGATAGTTAACGAAGGTTTTAAGAATGATGGAAAGTTTGAAACTCCTGGGAAACACATGAAAGGTCGGCCGAAGAAAGAAATGGATAACTTTAACATTTGTGGTGACAGTGGTGACTGTACTGCTGAAAGTGGCGACGAAACGCATTTCAATATTTAATATTTGGAATCCGGAGTGATTATTCTTTGTAACTGATTGAATTTAATAAATGATTAAGTTTGAGTTTGAACAAACTTTATTCTGGATCTGGTTCAATAACTTTATTCTAGATCTGGGTCAAAACTTTATACTGCACCTGGTTTAATAAATAAAACAGAAACAATATTATGACTGCATAATGTGTTTTATTTTAGTAACTCATTTTACTAGGAACGAACTTCTAGTATCAAGATCATTTTAGTCGCACTATAGGGTTGCTACATGAAGTTCAGCAGCGCCCTCATTTAATTTCACGACTTTATAGACAAGCTATATTTCCTATAACAACATTGTTGTCTTTACTAGTTTTCTTATATTTTTCATATAAAGATACTTTACCCTATATAATATTATTCAACTATTTTTTATCAAAATCAAATCAGGTCAAAAAATATTATTTGAGTGTGTGTCGACCCTAATGATGAAAATCCGGGTAAATCTTTAAAACACTTTAGCTTCAAAGTTCCATGGAATTGATTGATGAAATTCATATGGTGTGTAGTAGAAGTACCAAGCTTTATCTTGGTGAAGATAAGTCGCACTTATGAGGCGGAACTATCGAGAAAAATAGGAATAACGAAAAACCTAAAATCACGTATAAATCCGGATCTGGCAGCGATACGTTGTTCAATTTAACTTTAAAATATGCGGTGCTAGATTCAATGCTTCTAACATCATTTTCTCGAATTGTATATACTTTGACTTCAATTAATTTTTTTATAAATTTTGAGTTAAAAATACTGAGAACTTTGGATTTAAAAAAAAAAATCCAGACGTGTTATCTAAACGGGGATTCAAAATATAACATTAAAATGATTATATCTATCATATTATTCAATAAAAATGGGATGTCCGAAAAATGGCTCTCATAAAACATAGTGCACCGTACATCGTGAATATCCCACTCATACGCACAAAACGTTTTGGCAGTACGTTCATCGTGCGTAGGTATTGCTAAAGAGTGAAATGCCCTGTCCGTGTCTGTATTTCCGGAAAGCTATACTCTGTCTAATGAAAGCTGGACCAACAAAACCGCGGCAAATTTAAAAAATTTAGGGCAGGTATCACCAGTTATAGTTGGATAAAAACATTTTGATCGTGAAATAAAAGTATGTACCTATTATAGTTTAACTGATATTTTTAAAGAATTTTATTGCGCTTTATTTGGTGTTATTCTTATTTATATTTTGATTTCTTTATTAAATACTATCCTTTGCCCACGACTTCGCCTGCGTGGGAGTTTGTTACTGTGGGAATATCGGGGAAAAGGTAGCAGGTTTATTCATTTTGAAATCCCCACGAATACCACCCCCGTTGGCCATTGGGGATGGTTATGTCGGAATCGAACCGACTAAAACCGCAGATGTAGTGGAGATATAGACTAAGACTAGCTAATGCCTGCGTGAAATTATGATCCCGTTCCCGCTACCCTTGGGAATATATTTCACGGACAAAATGTGGCCTATGAACGTGTGCAAGACATATTGCCTGTGTTATTCCAGACTAAAAACTATCTTCAAGCGGGTTTAGGCCTAGGGCTAGGAATCAGACGAAATTCATTTATTAGAAAAAAATATTATTAATTATAATCAAAATTAGATTCCAAATATTCTTTACCATCATCCGAGCTGCTTGATCCATCATCAGTCACACTTATAATTAATTATATTAATTAAATAAATATTGTCGAAAAGTACAAATATCTAATACAAAAGCGAATATTTTTGGATATCGCATCTGTTCTGAATCTCGTTAATATTTGATGTGAATACATACAAAGTATCAAAATCATAATTTATACGCGCCATCACAGAGAAATGACAGGAGGTGACATTTATAGTCTACTGGTGTTGCAAATCAATAAATGTCGTGGTTCAGCTTTCATTAGACAAACTCTACAACCTGGGAGTCTTCAAGTCTAGAGTGAACAGGTTACTTCTAAGCAAGCGTGCTCCACCGTCGACCACATCATCACTTATCAACAGGTGAGATTGTGGCCAAACGCGAGCCTATTACCAATAAAATAACCTTATAAGGACTCTTAATATCGCGATATCTCAAGAATGGTAACTCTTAGAAAAAGCATGGAGACCATTTTTGTAAGAATTTTAAGATTCACAACTTTAGTCTGAGGTTTTTTCGAAAGGCCCCGAATCTATACCCCGAATAATTCCTTTAGCATATCTACATAGGGTCGATGGGTATTTTTAAAATAATCCATACTAATATTATAAATGCGAAAGTTACTCTGTCTGTATGTCTGCCTGTTACGCTTTCACGCCTGAACCACTGAACCGATTTTGATGAAAGGTATAGGGGTAGATTAGATTAGACCTCGAGACATAGGCTATGTTTGGTCGCGATAACCGACATCCACGTGGGTGAAGCCGCGGGCAAAAGCTAGTAATTTATAATGGTAAACTCCAGCTCTCCACCAAAAATTAGCTTGGGAATAGCTAGGGATTTTTGTTATTTGACCACATTTTTTTTTGTCTGGACTATTACTTTCAACTCTAAGCGACGGTCGTTGCCGAAAAACCACCGTCCACACACCGCATCCTACCCCCACCCCCCACCCCCCCACCCCCTCGTTCTCGCGAGCATCTATTCCCATACCACACAGCGTGCCGGACTCTTATCGAAATGTCCGGCTTTTTGTCAGGACTTATAAAATTCTTAAATGGTAACCCTACCTGCAATGGAATTGACAACATTTCACCTAGGTACCTACCTAAATGACGCGACAATAACATAACTAGCACAGACCTACCACAGGCAGGACCTACCTACTCTTAGTTATTTAGTGACGTACCGACTTTGCTTATATCTTTTCAGGCAGAAACATCGCTAATCTGTCTGACAACGTGCAACTCATGCCGTGCAGTAAGGGACCTTGCAAACTGATAAAAGGCACCGATCAACATGTTACTATTAGCTTCATACCAGGTAAAATATATAGATATAAGTAAATAATAAATAAATAAATAAATAAATATTCTACGACATTCTACACAGCGCCCTCTAGAACCAAAGTAAGCATAGTTTAACTAGCTTGTGTTATGGGTTCTAGAATGCTGATAAACATACTTATATACTTTTTTTTTGTAAATACATACTTATTATACATAGAAACACCCAGACCAGTGCAAATAGACATATTCATGCATACAAATATTTGCACTGAGCAGAAATCGAACCCGCGCCCCCTGCGTAGCAGTCGCAAGTACCTACCTATTACCTACCATTTAGGTAACTATTCAGTTTTCATCGCACTCCACAGGCTGTCCAGCCTAAGTTTACTGCTGTTAGGCTGTTAGCTAAACCACATAGTTAAACCAATCAAACCGATACTTCGGGGCTCAAAAGACGTACCTCAGCGCCAAAACTGAACTTTTCAGGTGAACCAAAAAATACCTAATTTAGTTTGTTTTTAATACAAACTAAATTGGGTATTTTTTGCCAAAATATGTGGTTTATTTACTCATGGAAAGAGATGGCGCTGCTATCTACTATACCTACACGGTGCATTATAGCTCCATCGAGTTGAACTGCATCGCATTTGTAAGAGCTCATTGTAAACATTGTAATATTTGTAATGCCCCATTTTGAAAAGCTTTCACAAACTAAAACAACTTAAAAAATCTTTATGCTTAAGTAGTAAGTAAAAAATTAAATTAAAAATTTAATAAACCCCCGACTCACAAAAAAAGAACAATAAAAAACCTACCCTAAGTATTGAACCTTTATTATTATTATAGCTATATTATTTACGTATTCATATTTTAAACTATCGAAACATATCAACTGAACAGTCGGGCTTCATAGAAAAATTAGATTGGCTGTCGAATAATGAATCCCGACTGTTCAGTTGTTATGTTTCTAGACTGCAGGACATCTAAGTGTTTGTTATTTCTTTTCATTTTTTGCGCAGTCGGGTATTTTTTATTTTTTATTTTATACTTTTTAGTTGTTTACATAGCTGTCCGGATAATAATAAAGTATAAATCTATCTTTTAAGAAGTAATAATTTTCGTGTAGGTGGTGAAGGGATATCACAGAAATTCAACCTTAATTATTATATTTTTGCTCATATCTCCGGTTCTACTCAATCGATTGCAATCATACAAACGTAATATTTTAAACCTGACCGAGACCTTTTAAACAAATGAAATCGCATCGAAATCCGTTCAGCAGTTTTTGCGTCCATCGCGGTCAAATATTCTTGGCACCAAAAATCCGCCATTTTGATTTTCTAGAAATTTTAATATATCTGGGATATCTGGGTATCACTAACACAATCACGACGAATCAAACAACATCTTGTTAAAATCCGTCAAGCCGTTCAGGCTGTAGAGCGTGCTAGAAAAGTTTTCAAGGTTTTCATTTTGGCGCCAAAAGTCCGTCATTTTGATTTTCTAGGCATTTTAATATACCTATACTCGCGGCACGATATAATGGCCGGTTTGACGTTTGTCCGCTCATGAAGTTTCGTATTAATTATTGTTACATTTTGAAAGATCAAATTGCTGTTCTTTATTGTCAATAGTGACGTATAGTAAGTCATACAATTTTATCGAATGTATAATTTTAGGACACAATATTTATTTATTACATTGATTTCTAAATTAAATATAATATTAGTGTCCCACGACCATTTATTTTTTATTTTTATAAGATTATAATTACCCATCGGTGAACTTATTTCACACAACTCGGTATTTGTTTTTCGAAATTAATTTTTTTTTAAATAAAATCTATGCAATCGACACTAGGACCACGGATTGCACAATTAATACCTCCGGCAAACTTGCGTCAAAATAAAGCAGTTTCGACTTGACGTTGCTTCGAAAAGTACAAACTAGGAGTGCACTGCGATTGCGATACAGTTTAGACCTCCTCGCCTGATGGTAAGCTAAATGGTAAATCTCGCCTGATGGTAAAGTCTCAGGAAGGGGTCCCCATTACATACCCTAACAGTGATAATTATAATGGTGGCCCTCAATTTACTCTGTTTACGCCTTTTGTTGTGCATTTCGTCGATATGGCCGAACGTACGCAGAGCTGTTCTAAACAGTCAGGCATGTGTGTTCGTTATAGTGTACGCCTTCGTAAAAAAAAATGGAAGGTCAATTTTACCCATGAAGCTATAGATAAACATGGAGGCCAAACCGGGAAGAACAGCTTGATCCAAATACCTACATGTCTCTATCTCACTCTCTGTGGGCCGACTTCTCTTTCGTGTATTTGTACAATGTTGCTATCTTCTTATTAGTATCTCCTAGTAAATTATAGAAATAGACCATACTAACCAAAAATGCAAGTAAAATGATTTATAAATAACTCTATAGTTCGACTACGATTATTAATGTGGAAATTGAAAAATTATATGCCATTTATTACGCATGATTGGGTTATCGAATCAGGAAATCAGTGAATTAAATTCCCATTGTCTATGGATTCAGTACGTAATGTGGCAACATTGGTACTACATGTCAACTATCAATAAACAATATGGCGGTTGTTTATTATTGTTTCGGTGTTTAAAATATTTAAAGTTAATTATAAGTATAAACTCAAAAAATGGTGCAAAATTGTGTAGTGCGTGGTTGCGGTAGTACGTGGCGTCAAGGATGTGATATAAAATTCCACGCGTAAGTGTTTAAACTTGTTTAAATGGTGATTTCTTGCTTAGAAGGTTATCATACTTAGAAAGAGAAGTCGGCCCACATAGAGCAAGATGGTAAATACAGACTGAGCATCAAGTAGGTATTGGAAGTGTGGCCTCCATGTTTATCTATAGCTTCATGATTTTACCTATAACTGTTAAACGAATAGATAACTAGACTAAGAAAAATCTAGCGAGACTGGCACAGAAGAAAATAAACTTCACACACTAAAACAGAAAAAAAAACGAGCAAAACCAGTCAAAGACATGTGTGTAGCTATCTACTATTTACGGAAAGAGTATCCAACAAGAAAAAATTTAGTGCATTCACTGGATTAATATATACTCATTTTCATTCCTAATTCCAATATTCAGTTCGTTCAAATGTATTAAGTAGGTACTTAGGTAAACATTTATATTTTTTTACTAAAGTTTTTGAATTAGGCAAGTACTGCTTGCAATAAAAACTTATAAGTAGATTTGATTATTTTTTTATCGAGAGTAAATTGACATTTCACATCACTTTTGTAATATGTCAAACCGGCCATTATATCGTGCCGCGAGTATAGTGTCACTCACACAATCACGATGAACGAAATAATAGGTAGGTACCTACCTCGCATGTCAAAATCCGTCAAGCCGTTTAGGCTGTAGGCCGTGCCAAAGAAATGGTCATACATATTATGTACATACATTATATAGTCTCGAAAAAGATTACCCTCCTTTCTTCGGCAGTCGGGTAAGAACGAAGGCATAAATAATAAATTTGCCTGAATCAGCCTTTCATTATTTTGTGTGAAAGAGACAGCACGAGCCTACATCACCATGACAGCTTCCCTTTTGAAAATTTTCACTCGTCACCACCTAGTACCCTCTAGTACCTACCTAGCAAAATATTGGTTGATAAACCTTTAGTAAGTACTTATAGTCCGGTCAATTTAGACCAAAAAATGAGAGTGAAGGTACATAAATTCCCAACAAGCTGAAAATGAGTAAAATTGTTCAAAACATAATTATAAACAATACCTGAAAGTTCCCCATCATTCCCGTGTAAGGAAAAAAAATATTCAAGGTCAAAGGTCAAAAGAATGAGTTTTTCACGATTTTCAGAAAAACGGTAAGTTTTCTCACTAAAGTACCTCAGACAAAAATTGTAGATTGTAAAATTATCTATAAAAACGTATCAATAATTTTTTTCCTAGGAGTCACCGTTTCTGAGATATACCGATTCGAAAAGTTATAAAAGATATTATCGTCATAATATGCATAGCATGAGTACGCCACGTATGTACATCTCTAGAGTTGTTATGTATTATACCTATACCGTAAGACGGGGTGAATAGATAGGTTTTCAATCTTTAGTAACGATTTTCATAGTGTTGCCGAATCGATACCCCACTTTATACGTATTTATTTATTGAGTCTTAGGTCAAAATAGTGAACTTTGTGCATTTCTATTGAAATATGTTTGAATTTATTAAAATTTTAGAACAAAATATAGGTGATTTCTATTTACCTTCCATCAGGGGACAATAAACACGCCTTAGGGGTGAATAGTAAAATATCGTAGGGTTGTCTCATTGTAGATTCCTTGATTAGGATTATGGAGAGCATACCTACCAATATGAAAGTCAAATTTAATGAAAAGGAAACATTTATTGAATCAAAAGTCGAACGTGTTGGTTATTGATAATATCTGTATTATTTACTAGGCCATAAAAACCTAGTAAATAATAAAGATAATGCTGCTAATTCTGTTATTACATCTCTAAACTTAAAATTCTCTAAAACTTTATAATTGCATCTGTTTCTTTCATTATCAGATAGAAAAGGACAGATGATTTATTATAGTGAACACCTGTCAAATTAAGCCGAGTAGAAAAATCGAATTGCATCTATTTCTTTCAGGATCAGATAAAAAAGGACAGATGATTTTATTTAAGCTAAGACCTAAGGTTTGAGTCCGACAAAACACCTCCACCGGCTCCGGCGGGGATGGTATCCGTAGGGATTTATCACACGATTAAAAAACCCACCGATGATATTGGATATTCATACAGTTTTGTCTCCACATATATCTACAGAAGTTTTGTCTAGTGCATCTATAAAAGTATGAAAGTACGCTGTGAGTTGTTTTTTTTTAATACTACGGTAGGTTTCTTTCTGAGTAGGTGTAGTATAAAACACTATATCAAACTTGGAACTGTAAATTATCAACTACAGTGATGATTAAACTTTGCGACAGCCCTATTGTAATCTTATCTAATCACCCCAGTCTCGTGACGATTCTCCCCTTTGCTGTGTCTATTTACCATATTCGCGTGTCTATTATCCCCTCAGGCGTGTCTAATCACCCCCGTCGCGTATCTATTCTCCCCAATTTTTTAACAAGAAATAGTGTATGCTGAAAATTTGCAATTTAACATAATAAAACATGTTCTTACCTTAGTTTATACTGCAAAATATATTTATAACAACACAAACAATCGTATAAAACTACATTTACACAAAAATAGCGTCTAATTATCTGTTCTCGTGACTTCAAATCTCTTTACACCTCAACCGCTTGTTTTCTTTTGAACTTTGACGTTCAGTTTTGACATTTTTTATCGATGTTGCCAAAGATAAAATGCTGCCTTACCATAAAACTATATCGTAATAATTTGGTAGAATTTCGGGTTTTTTGTAAGAATCGATGAACATGACGTAAAAATAGTTTGAAATTATGTCTAGCATTTTTTTCTATTCCCCCCGCGAATTCTATTCACCCTGTTTTACGGTATGTATTATGTCCAACCTCAGTTGCTGCTCATCAACATCTTTTTCGGGTTTATTACCAAGTTCAAGTGTGGCTTGGTTATCAGCTAGACCCTACAAAATGGGGTTGGAAGTTGGTCAACAATTTATTAGAGCCAGTTCAAACTTTACTCCCACCTGCGCCGGAAAAACTGCTAAACACAGTTTTTTGCAACTGCAAAAAGGGGTGCAGTGCTAAATGTAGTTGCAAAAAAGTTGGACTGTTTTGTTCTCTAGCATGCACAAACTGTCAAGGCCGGTCGTGCTCTAATGTTCAACCAAGTACAAGGAAATTTCTAATGTTCTTGGTTCAACCACAAACGATGGAGGATTCGTTTGATTCCGACGAAGTGGCATGCGATACATCGATATTGACGCAATTTACTTGCCTCCAAAAAGAAGATGAAGAAGAAGCTGGAAAAGAAGAACAAGAACAAGAACAAGAATGTGAAAATTACGAATCAGGCGAATGAACTTCATAACTTTTTTTTTAATTTACACCGATTTTGTCTTTTCCAATCTTTGAAAATTTCCAATAGTTTGCAATAGTTTCACATTAAATAGGATCACAACTGACCCGTGGAGTAGGCCTAATGGGGAAATCACATTAAAAAAACGCGCTAAGTACACTACCTCAGAGGTGACGTGGAAACGTGTACCTGTACATAATATATTATGACGATAACAACTTTATAACTTTTTGAATCGGTATATCTCAGAAACGGTGGCTCGTAGGAAAAAATTATTGATACGTTATTATAGATAATTTTACAATCTACAATTTTTGTCTGAGGTACTTTCGTGAGAAAACTTACCGTTTTTCTGAAAATCGTGAAAAACTCATTCTTTTGACCTTTGACCTTGAATATTTTTTTTTCCTTACACGGGAATGATGGGGAACTTTCAGGTATTGCTTATAATTATGTTTTGAACAATTTTACTCATTTTCAGCTTGTTGGGAATTTATGTACTACCTTCGAATGTCTAAATTGACCGGACTATTATCCCCTAACAATTTATTAAATAATAAGTTGATTGAATATGTGATCATGCTGTACTATCCATATTTTTAGTAGGTACTTTTTACGCTGGGATGACTTAAGAATGGATTTTGGCATAAGATAAAATATAGGGTGAAGTCAGGGTGAAGTAAGGAATACGCATTTGGGAGGATTTAAGACTGGGATGAGTTTTAGTGGGATGAATACGGCACAATCCAAATGAACAACTTCACTCCTTTCACTTTCACTTTAATCGGTGCATTTGGAGGATTGATTTAATTCGATGTAAGACGGTGAACAGGGATCAAGAGGTGAATAGGAATACAAATATTCATAAAAAATTTGCAGTTCATTATTTTCCTTCGAACTATTTCATTGTTATAATGGAATGAACAGAAACATCAAATATCTGGTTATATAGGACCTACTTAAGTATCTACCTACCCATGAAGCTATAGATAAACATGGAGGCCAAACTGGGAAGAACAGCTTGAGTCAAATACCTACATGTCTCTATCTCACTCTCTGTGGGCCAACTTCTCTTTCGTGTATTTGCACAATGTTGCTATCTTCTTATTAGTATCTCCTAGTAAATTATAGAAATAGACCACAGTAACTAAAAATGCAAGTAAAATGATTTATAAATAACTCTATAGTTAGACTACGATTATTAATGTGGAAATTGAAAAATTATATGCCATTTATTATGCATGATTGGATTGTCGAATCAGGAATCAGTGAATAAAATTCCCATTTTCTAAGGATTCAGTACGTAATGTGGCAAAATTGGTACTACATGTCAACTATCAATAAACAATAATATGGCGGTTGTTTATTATTGTTTCGGTTTTTAACATATTTAAAGTTAATTATAAGTATAAACTCAAAAAATGGTGCAAAATTGTATAGTGCGTAGTTTCGGTAGTACGTGCCGTCAAGGATGTGATATAAAATTCCACGCGTAAGTGTTTAAACTTGTTTAAATGGTGATTTCTTGCTTAGAAGGTTATCATACGTAGAAAGAGAAGTCGGCCCACACAGAGCAAGATAGTAAATACAGACTGAGCTTCAAGTAGGTATTGGAAGTGTGGCCTCCATGTTTATCTATAGCTTCATGTTCCTACCTACCTACTTGAAAGATTGTAAAAGAAATTAAATTACATTAAGAATCTATTTATCCATTTTATCCCTAATCACCGCGTTTTACCTGATAAGTACTGTGTTACCCTGGGCCATCTGGCAGTCATAGTACGGGGTACGAAGGCCTTATGGGGGCCACCTCACACTCCAGCGTTCCAAGACGGCGGCGCGCGGCGTACTGTTCTAGCCGGTTCGAGTCCAACATAACCGACCATGTCAGCCTCCCCCTGCTGGCCAACAGAGGGGTGGGAGGGGTGGTATCCACGGGATTTCTGTTTCTTGCCGGAGTCTTCTTAGGTCTGGGGGTCTGGGCCGCGTTTCGAACCAGTGGCCCATTTGCTTATCTACTTTTTAATATTTTTAATGTTGACGTTTTGTAAGTTCCGTTTAATGGTCTATACAGAATAAATGATTTTTGACTTTGACTTTTGACTTTTCCAAACGAAAAATAGTAAAAAAAAGATAGGTACCTAGGTTCTATGTCACTGATACAATTTCATATTATTTACAGATGCAGATATCAAATCTGTCACTAACCGTGTGAGTGCCTTGATAGCGGATATAGCATTTCCGTTTCTAGGAGTTGATGGCAATTCCGTCTGTAATAAAATCTACAATGAGGAGGGTACAGCTGTGGGCTGCCCACTTAAGGCGGGAACTAAATACATATACAAAGATTCCTTTCGTGTACAGGACTATTATCCTAAAATCAAAACAAAGGTACATTGGGCGTTGGAGGATGACAAAACGATCATTACCTGCTTCGAAGTCAATGCTAAGATACTTGATTAGTTGTAGTTGGTAATAGGTACTTATACCTAATTGGTTACTACAAGAATAAGTTTACTTGAGTGAGTTGTTAATACAACATAAAGTCATGAAGAGAAACATAATTAATGTTAAACATATTAGGTACGTTTACGAAGAATACGTAAATAAATTCTAAAATTTTAATAAAAATATATTTTTTTGATTTTCCCTTCATAGTATTATGAAAAACATTATTAGTACCTACCTACTATTAGGTAGACTTCACAAGGTATCTGAATAATAAACTTACCTAATAATCATTTCAATAAATAATAATTAATGCATGAATAAATAGCAAGAATAATTGCCGAACGACTGCACCAGTTTGGATAATTCTTTATTTTTCAGGTCAATACAAGGTTTATAAATATTAAATATGGAAAGTCCATAGGTAAGGTGCTACAATTGCTCCAGGGCGTAACACAGCTAGTCCTACTACCCTACTAGATATTACCTAATTCAAATATGAAAGTTTATGAAGGTGTTCGGATGTTTGTTACTCAATCACGCTCTAACGGCGGAACCGACCGTTCCGCCGTTAGCTCTGACTGGGTGCATGGATAAATTATAAGTATAGTCTGGAATAACACATAGGCTACTTTTATCTCTGGAATAGGTTCCCACAGGAAGAGTAAACGGGAAAAGAATTCCATGTGGGCGAAGCTGCATTCCTACGAGACGGTTTCTCACCAAACCCGACCGTGTCCGGTTTGCAGGTTTTTTCCCCCCAAAAATTGAGTTCAATGCAATGGTCACTGTAAACCGGGATACCTATAGGTATAGAAACCCTCTCGTGGCCTAAAGGCGCACAAAGTGTTAAGACTACTCTGACTATTAGCAATTAGTTAGTAGGTAGGAGTATAATTATTATCAAGTGTGCCAAGGTGCCGAGATATTATAATGTTTATAAAAAAAGAAGGTACTTATTAAAATCATATAATATTTAGGAGTCAGTAATATATTAGAGCGGCGCGTTGGTTTAAAATTTTCTGCATTATTTAATTTCAATGATAGGTAGGTACTCATTTAAATCAAATAAAATTGTAATGTTTCAGGTTTTTTATTTTCATAATAATAATGTGTCATTTGTCAAGGTTTTAACATTAAAATAAACGATTTTATTACATAACAAACAGTTAAAATATCGAGCTCTTAAACAATTTCCACTCATAATAATCCTTAATTCTTTATTTTTAATGTTCCTGTGTATTATGATAATTGACCGATGTCCGTTTTCGACAGTTTTTCTACGGGACGGGACGGGATATAGGTACGTTTGGTAGGTAACCTATCGTTTGTTTTAATACCTATGTATTGCCACTACGCTATCTGGCGCGTACTACAAGTATACCAACAATTACTTTCAAATACTTTGATATGGGTTTATCACATTGATCAAAAGGTCTCGGGTTCGAATCCTGACTTACATACACTACCGACGTGAATCCACTCCTAACATAAGCTAAATACTTAGCTGGAGGGGTAAGGAGTACCTACCAGTAATTCAGGTTTATAGAACCCACTCTTAAAAAAACAATAGGTACCTAAGGGTGATACGTGCTTACTTTGAGAATATCTAGCTCTTTTGAGCTATACCTAATACTTAGGTACTTCAAAAGGCCTAACGGTCGTTTTAATGGAGCACCATCTCAGACCATAATGCAAAACCCCACTATAAACTGCCCGAGTGCCAATTATTATATTGAAACTGTGAAGCATGAAGCTGCATTAATAATGAATAGGTATTCATATATTCGCGAATTTTGTAAATGAGTGGGTAATACACAATGATCTTGAAATTAAAAATAATATCTAGATAGGTATCTATTTAAAACTCAAATAGATTTTTTTGCCACCCAATTAGTTAAGGTCACAGAGTAGGTGAGCTCTGTGACCTTAACTCATTCGGTGGCAAAAATATTTATATTAGAAATAAAGTAGGCCTTATGTAACTGGTAAGTTTCCACCAATAAAATAAACCACTTTTAGTGCATTGAGAGTTTTTTTAAGTTCCTAACCTCAAAACGAAAAACAGAACACTTATAGGATCACTGCGTTGTCCATCTGTCTGTCAAGATCTTTTTCTCAATAACGGGACTGTCTTTAGTTCAGCTACCCTACTGTTACTGGAAGCCTACATCATATCATAGTTCATATACCTACCTCCTACCTATCTACCTGCTACCTGAGCTACCTACATACAAGCACACACACAAGTAATGTTTCTATTGTATTGGATAAATAAACACTACCAAGTAGGTCAGTAAGGCACTCGATAACAGTAAACTGCCAATGTTAACATATCTATTAGCTATAGAAATCTAGGTGGAATATGAATAAAACTTAGATTATTAATGTCATATTAATAATCTAAGGAATAAAACCACACCACTAGGTAAGGTACCTACGTATTTATTTACTAAAAAAAATAGGGTTGGCAGAAGATTGAAGTATGAAAGTAAATAAAATGCTGCGATATCTGAGATTCTAAACTCAAAAATTAGAATGAAAATTGTATGTAAGAGGTAGGTACATTATATCGTACCTAACATTTTGTAACTTAATCGAAGTTTCAAAATATTTCACTTGGTCCCACTACGTAAATAGTTAAATAGCATTTTCATTAGGAAATATGAATTACTTTCTTAAAATACCTACTTATTTTAAAAACTAGAATTGATATCTCCTTTTGACGCTGACTACTATACAGCTGGAGTAACGTTGACGTAGATGTATATGTCAGTCAGATCGAGGTCATTCCAACGAAAGGTCAAGAGTACTACCACAGAATACGTAATTGTACTATCACAGACTACTGAGTACCACGTAGTACCTACTACCAACAATCGGCGAGCATGTGTGAGCGGACCCAAAGCGGACCAAAAGGTGTTTCAGGTGTGTAACAAGTGGAAACATGTTGTGTTCTCTGCCCACTACATTGGGAAATATGCTGTAGGTAGGTATATTGAACAATTTGCTTTTAGTTGTTTTGTTAAACAAGAGAGCTGTCAGAAGAATTGAAAGAAAAACCAATAATTATTTGTACAAAATATTTATATAGCAAATGATATAATAAATAGGTACCTATATAGGTACTTATCTTTACAATTAATAATACATGAGGCAGGTTTAATATTTTCTTGTAGGTACACAATATATTTATTTGTATTACATACATTAGATATTATTTTAAATTTAAACTTAGAGAATACCCGAGTATATTTATATAATAGCAAAGACAATGATAACTATATCGTCTTTGATAATAGTTACGTCGGACTCAGACCGACTAAAACCGCACGCCATTTCGGGTCTCTATTACCGAGTAAGATTACCCAATAAGGCATTTCCTTAGCACCCCGGCTGACCTGGACCCGTCTACTGTTTTAAGATGGCCCCATCGACCCCGGGAAAGGAGGAGGGGCGAGCATCGCGCCGTCCTTCTGGCCGGATTGGCCAGAAGGATGACTCCCTGCGTTCGAAGTAGGTATGTGGTATGAGCCCGCACCTTGTCTGCTCTCCACTGTATCTTCTGCTAATCAGAAGGACACGTGGATCAGCCTTCTAAAGGGCCACGCCCACATTATTTGCCCCGGGCTGCAGTGTCTCCCCTGCGAGTGAGAGGCGTTGCCGCGGCCGTCTCCGTCAGCCGGGCGCACCGCGTGGAGGTTACGTTACGGCCCACACACCTTGACATTTGACCCGGACATTACTTGACATGAAAATTAGCTAAGTAAACAAGTTATAATAACATAAGTTGGAAGAGCCTCGATGCGGTGAAGGCGGTAAAATATGATGGCTTGTTCTTGTTATGCACGACAACAAGTAACTGAGCGGAAGCAGGAAAAACGAACATGTGAATGACGAAGGCCGTCAGTTTTCGTTCAATATTATTATTATTGCGGAAAACGCAACCTTACGACTAACGATGTCAGTATGTGCTCTTAAACCTTGTTAATAAGGAAGTTAGTGCCGTCAACATTTAAGTATTAAGTATTAAACAGTTTTAACCGACTTCAAAAAGGCTCTCAATTCGTATATTTTTTTTTTTGTATGTATGTAGGTATGTTACGCGATAGCGGTGGATATTATGGATGGATTTTAAATATTTTTTCTGTTTGAAAGCGGCTACTTCTGAGGTGGTCCCATATCCAGGGTATCAGGATCTGATGCTGGGATCTTGGGCAAATCGAGGGGAAATCAACAACGGCAAAAATTCTGTTTCTGATGCCTTTGTAAATAATTAACCTCATAAATAGATAGGTACTTTCTATTTCTGTACACTTAAAAGTAAAATATATTACCTAGTTTGTGAAGTTGGTTTTTTAAACGTAGTTATATTTAACTCAACCTGTTTGTTTGGATCAAATCTAGTAGTTGAACCCCTTTCAGTTGTCTGATTTGTCTGATATTTGGCAGAAGTCTAGTTCTGATGACAATACAATTTAAAACTGTTTAACTTTAAAAAGATTTTTTCATAATTTATTTTATTGGTAACGTGAGTCACGTCACTTAAAACAATGACGTGATTGGTTATAATTTTTAATAGAAACAGAGCCATCATCATCATCTTAGCGTTATTCCCGGTTGCATCCGAGGCTTTCGACTTAACGTCTTCTATGGGAGCGAGACTGCAGTCTGATCTCCTAACCCTGAGAGGAGAGCCTGCGCCAGGTCCTTGTCCGTCAATCGGCAGGTAGGTACACCGGCTTGCAAGTAAGAATGGCTTGATCCAGATCTTGGTGGTGCATTTATAAATCCAAGAATCATTATTCAGTTGAATACGCTATCCTAAAATCTGTGGCATTTGTTCTAAAGTAAGTAGTATCTGCAATCGAAATCGAAAATAGATTTCATTCATCGTCAAATTCAAGGCGTCATCATCATCATGACAAAATATTACCTTTTTATAATAGGTAGGCATCTAAAAATTATATATTTCTAAAACTTAATCGCTAATAAGTACATGATGAAAAAATATTAATCATTTCTAAAGACTATAAAATAATTAGCGAGCAGAATCCATACAAATATGGGTTCTTTGGTGGTATTGTGTATAGGTACTTATGATATTCATATTTCATTATAACTATAACTCTAGCTACAATTACACAAGATTATTTTTGGTACACCACTATTAAACGTAAGAGTGTACCTATCCACAAATATTATTTTAATTAATAAATGTAATAATGGCATAATAATTATGTAATCACCGCACAATATTTTGGGAGTCTAAATTTTGAATTAATTAATTACTTAATGATTACATAATCTGACAACATTATGGGTTCACGGCTGCCTAAGTTACAAAAAATAATCTTGTGGAATGCTTATTTCCATTTGTGTACGATATTATCACAATAAATTACCCTAATAGTATGAATATTTAAATATTACGGTACAAAATAAAACTCCTATTAAAATTTAATTATCGCAATTTTATTGTAGAATTTATAAAAGTAAACACAAATACATTTAATCGAGTTTTGTATATGGTATTGTTTTGATTCAAACAAATCAATCAATCAAGTCTACTAAAGCATAATAATATAATGATAATAATACTATTTAATATTAAAATGCATTTTTATATTTATATTTAAAAGTATAATTTATATATTTACAAGATAAATAAAGAGAATAATAATAATAATAAATAAATATTCTACGACATTCTACACAACGCTCACTAGACCCAATCAATCAATCAATTAGCCTATTGCAGTCCACTGCTGGACATAGGCCTCTCCCAATGTACGCCATAGCACCCGATCCTCCGCCTTGCGCACCCAGTCTATCCCAGCTACCCTTTTCAGGTCGTCCGTCCATCGCGCTGGGGGGCGTCCTACTTTACGTTTGCCGGTTCGCGGTCTCCACTCTAGGACTCGTTTGCTCCACCGGCCATCGGTCCTTCGGCAAATGTGACCAGCCCATTGCCACTTAAGCTTGCTTATTCTGCGAGCTATGTCTGTGACTTTGGTTCTTTGGCGGATGACCTCATTTCGAATTCTATCCATCAAAGACACTCCAAGCATAGCTCGCTCCATAGCCCGCTGCCATCCCATCCACTAGACCCAAAGTAAGCATAATTTAACTAACTGGTGTTATGGGTTCTAGAATGACTAAGGAAAATTAAAAAAAAAGAACACATTTCAAAGTCTCTTGATCAAGATCGAGTATGAATGATAGAAAACAATGAGAAACTTGTGTTAACTTTTTATATTGATATAATAATATATTGTCATGACCCGGCGCCCGGTAGGGACCCACTATTTGAGTAACCCTGGTCTGGAGCCGTATCTAGCACGTGAAAATAGTAGCGTTTCACATAAGTATATATAATGAGTGTTTCAATCTATTTAAAATTATAAAAATAAGAAGTTTACTTAACTTAGTCATTTCACATAATTTATACAGATTTTCCTTAATATAATAATACGATTTTTTTATATTAATAAAAAATATTTCCCTGTGTTTTAATCAGATAAACCGCAGATAACTGTCTCATAATAGAATCAGAAAATATATAAAACAAATCCTTCCTACTAATATTATAAACGCGAAAGTTTGTGAGAATGTATGTATGGATGTATGTTTGTTACTCTGCCACACAAAAACGGCTGAATGGATCTGGCTAAAATTTGGTACAGAGATAGATTATAGTCTGGAATAACATATAGGCTACTTTTTATACAAGCTTATACCGCGGCTCCGCTCGCAAAGTCGATCGGTCGGGATTTCTAGATATATCTTTGTTACTCTTTCACGTAAAAACGGCTGTATAGATCTGGCTGAAATTTGGTAACGAGATAGATTAAAGTGTGGAATAACACATAGGCTACTTTTTATACAAGTTAATACCCGTGACTCCGCTCACGGAGTCGATTAGTCGACCCACGGAGTCGATCAGTCGGGATGTCTAGATGTATGTTTGTTACTCTTTCACGCAAAAACGGCTGAAAAGATCGGGTTGAAATTTGGTAACAAGATAGATTAAAATGTGGAATAACATATAGGCTACTTTTTATACAAGCTAATACCCGCGACTCCGCCCATGGAGTCGATCAGTCGGGATATCTGGATGCATGTTTGTTACTCTTTCACGCAAAAACGGCTGAATAGATCGGGTTGAAATTTGGTACAGAGATAGATTATGGTCTGAAATAACATATGGGCTACTATTTATACAAGCTAATACTCGCGGCTTCGCTTGCGAAGTCGATCGGTCGGGATGTCCAGATATTATGTTTGTTGCTATTTCACGTAAAAACGGCCGAATGGATCTGGCTGAAATTTGGTACAGAGATAGATTATAGTCTGGAGTAATATATAGGCTACTTTTTATACAAGCTAATACACGCGACTCTGTCCGTGGGAGTCGATTGTTTGGTAATCGTTTTTTGGTGATATCTCCAGTTCTACTTAACCAAATGCAATCAAACCTAAGGCAGATTTTATGTAAAATCAAGGCCTTTCTAATGAAAAGACGGCTTCAAAATTTGTTCAGCAGTTTTTGCCTCCATCACGAACAAACAGAAGTGTGGAGTGGAGAGTGGAGTGAACAGCGAAGTGGAAAGTCGAGTGGAGAGTCGTTTCATTAAAATAGACTTTGTGGCGATACCGAATTCCACGCGGGCGAAGCCGCGGGCGGAAGCTAGTTAATAATAATTTTAGGTACATTCCATGTCCATTTTTAATTTTTTGAATAATATCGTTAAGCGCTGCTCAGACGACGGACATTGAGGGGGGGCAAATAGCAGCGGCGCGCTCTTACAAATACTAAAAATAAGGTGGCATGCGCGTTGTCTACTCAATAAAATACCTCATACCGCATACCGCTCATATACGCGGTCAAAATGCAGCCTAATGAGAGTGCCCACTGCGGTGATTTTGGCTTCCACTATCCCTCGTCTGCACAATGCCTAAGAGAAAGTGCTATAATAATAATAATAATCACTAACAAAATCTTTAAAACGCATGTGTGCAACATAGTATTTTACATTATGAGGCTACCTATCAGGTACTGGGTATAACTTACTAAATGTGTCAACGGGCACGTTCAAGAAGGCGTCTCTCAAAGTGCCGCAGTTGGACACCGGCGCCTCTTCGAAGTATTTGCTCATGCTCTGCAGTAAGGACTGCGAAGGGTCCGTTCCTATGACATACTCATCAATAGCTCGGTATATTGCCTGAAACAATGTCACGTCTTACCACTAATATAATGCGAAATAATATATGAATCGGTGTATATATTATATTATATCGGTATAAAACATTGCTTGCAGTATGGTTTCGAGAGTATAGATAAAATACATAAACACCCAAACCAATGCAACTACAAATGTTCAATCATAAATTTACACTGATTGGGATACAAACCTGCGACTTCTGATGTACTGTTGTTAAATGCTATACCGCCAAGTCATACATACAAAAACTTTGAACATATTCTTAATTCTTACATGGCAGATGTTGAGTGCTGATTGTAGCAGAATATGACTAATCATTCAGTTTTAGTTCGCCCAATGAAACATTACGATTTATTCGATTTGATTCAAACAGAGCAGAGCCTACTGCTAACTATTTAGGAAAAGTCTGATTATAATACTACCAGTAGGCAATAGGCAGTGGCTTTAGTGGTAAAAGTGTAATACCTGGAAGGCTGGCTGCTTATCATTATGGAACGCCCTGCGACTTCCGTGCAGCAGGAAAATACCGCGTGACGTGGCGTCGGCGCATGCGTCTCCGTACATGCACTGGTCCGAGCGGTAGTTATACCGACACGAAAGCAAATACACTGCGCGCTCGTGATAGTGGAATATTATGTTGATTATATCCTGAAAGCAATGAATAAATACCCATCAAATGACTGATTAATCACTTTAATTATTACAACAGAGATAAGTATACATGGTGCATGGCCCCCATAAGAACCTTTAAATTTTACATAATGACCTTAAACCCTGATAAGGTAACTAAATAAGTTCTTTCAGAAAAGAAAGAAAGAAAGAAAGAAGCAAGGATTTATAGAAAAAAAAGTAATACCTGATCACCCCAAGGAATGTATAGTTTCCACTTCAGCATGATAGGTGTGACATATTCCACCCAGCCAAATGTACGCATTCTCGTAAGATTCATCAGCATTACACCAGAATTTAAACCTGAAACAGTAAAAAACACTAGGAATTATGAAACTATGAAGCTAGCTTATAGTAACATTTTATCCCGGCATCCTAATTTTCTAATTCTACTTTTAATATTATAAATGTAGATATTTGGATGTTTATTACTCAATTATGCTCTAATGGCTGAATAGATCTGGCTGAAATTTGTATAGGATTAGATTAAATTGTGCCCTTTATGTTCCCCCAAAGGTTTGCTGGGAGAAAACTCAATATTAAGTTAAGCTCGCCTTTGTACATAGAGCTATATTGTAATAGAGTAAGATCCCAGAGCAATCAGACATAACTTATTTTCACACGGATGAAACCTGCAGTTTTCAGTAGCGTCTCGTGTGCCTTGAATACCTACGCGCTTTGTGAAACTTGCCGAGTGACACCTGGGCGGGTACCAGGTGAGAAAGGTGACTAAAAATAAGTGTTATGTAACTTATTTTCACATGGCTGATTTTTATATATGTCATGTAGAATATTATTTTAAAGTTCATATCATAAGTGTCAGACACTTCTGATGGACCAGAGCTTTTGTCAGACGCTTTAAAGCTGACCAAAAAGTTAATGAACTTTACTTATTTTCACATGTCTGATTTTTTAATATGTTATTGAAGTACTTATTTAAAAGTTATATTCAATCAGTCAGACAAATTATAGTGACCAAACAACCCCTAAGACAATAATTATTCAGCCAAAAGTATCTCGCCCTCATACTTAAAGAGCATAAAATACCGAACGGATTTTGATGCGGTTTCTTTTATTAGAAAGGTCTTGCTTACACAAAAATTTACCATATGTTTGGTTGTAATTGGTTCAGTAGAACCGGAGATATGACCAAAAACGACCTAAAAACGAAGCGCGGGCGAAGCCGCGGGTATCAACTTAGTATAAAAAGTAGCCTATATGTTGCCCAGCACTATGAACTATAACTATAACAATGTATGATAATTATTTACTGTGTGTACAATAAAGAATTACGAATTATATTCTGTAATAACACATAGGCTGCTTTTTAATCCTGGAATAGATTCTCATGGATAATGGAAACAGAATTCCATGCAGGGGAATTCCCAGGTAACAGCTAGTATTTAATATAGCTCGAGAGAACAAGGAAGTATTCGCCTACTAAGCACGTATTACATTGTTAACTTACTAACCATATTTTCCATAATATGGATGTTTTGCGAACCTGGGATACCAAGACACATTAGGATTATCATCTTCTAGTGCCATTGCAGATATTTGAGAAGTGTTGAACTGCGAGAAAATTTGCCACAACTCTTCCACAGGACCTAAAAATAATGTATCTGTATCCACATATATCATCGCATCTATATGAGGAAGTAGTTTCTGAAACAATTTTTTTTTGTTTAAGTTTATCATCTTTGTTTAGTGTGCTATGCAATCCAGATGAGAAGATAATTGCCATCGCGGCAACTTCGTTCCGTACTCAACACAATTGTACAGTTAACAACAAAATTTCCAAGGCGTGTCAGATAGGTTCATACCTGAATGGTAACTACGAGTCAATTTTTATTTTGTTTTCATTAAATACATAACATATTTTTAGTAATAGTTGCCAATAATAGTTTTTAATAATTGATTAGTGTCATAGTGTGCCGCTAGCTATGCTTCCAAAGCCATTGATATGATATTCCCGATTTTTCTCCATTTTTTTGCACCCTAGTTGACTTTTGTTGTTACATTATGTTTGTTATAGACTTTTGTTGTTCTTTTGGTAAGTTTAAATGTTTAGGTACTCTTATATTTCCCGACAATGAGTAGGAAAGGTACAGTGCTACATTCACGAGTATGTGAAATTGTGCATGCAACTCTGATAATAGCGAAGACAATGAAATATAAGCAGTATCGAAGTTTTAAGAAAGTAGCTGAAGTGTTACTGATAAGCTCAGTTCACTGCCCAAGACTTTTTTTTACAAAACAGAAGTTTAAGGTATCCTGAAGGTCATGATAATAAAACCTGCAAAAAGAAAAGAAAAATAGAGTGAACTTACAGGAATAAATAGTCTTTGAGCTGCACATTTGCTAAATAAGTTCATCCAATCAGTTGCATGTTCTTCTGGAAAGCTTACTTTATGTAATTCAAAATCTAATTGGCTATTTGTTAACTCTCTCCACCTTGTCAATGTTTCATTAAATAGTGGCCTTAACCTATCATCCGCAAATATCACAAAGTGTACAGGAGCTCGTGTAAAGAGTAGAGCAGACTTCACTACATTCAATGATTCATTAAATCTCGAATCACAAACAACAAATGACAATACTGTTTTCTCCATTTCATGAGTATCCTTCTTGGTGAAAACTCTGTAATTTATTATTTTGTTAAACAGACATTCAGGTTAACTTGCCTGATAGGTATTAGGTATTAATATTAAAATAATTGTCTTACTTTGGTAAATGCTGCCTGATTGCAACAAATTTTGTATTATTACTAACTTTAGAATATAAATACAGCACAGTAAAGCTGCTCAATATCAATAAAATCATAACTTTAATATGTAATTTTCTCATTTTTGTATTCGCTTTGTTTTGTTAAATAAAACAAAATAGTACTGTTCTGTCTGTATGTTTATCATCAAAATATACCGCAACATTTTACATTTTCAACAGTTTTACAATGTTGGTAGCAGTGTCTTGCTGTCACGAATGTCAAAAGTCACAACACAACGTAGACCGTATCTTTGCGTATCTTTTGACAGTTCCAAAAAAGTTTCCAGAAGCCTTTGTGTCCGACAATAGACGCTTTTATGTTATAAAAACGAAACAGCCCCTTCGGCGTTTAATGTCCACAATTGAAATTGACCACAATTTAAAATGACCACTTCTAGAAATGACCACTTCTAGAAATGACCACTTCTAGAAATGACCACTTCTAAAAATGACCACTTCTAGAAAATGTAATCAGCATGGGCATAGTCACATTTGCTAAAAAATATCTTTAGATAGTTATTCATAATGGGTGCGTGCAACTGCACTGCGCGGCGCGTCGCCGTCGTCACGGTCTCACGCACGCAGGGTAGGTACAATAGGGAGGCAAAATGTATGGATTTGAATGTGTGGACCAGTCAAGAACTACTGAACAACTAATAAAATTAGTACAAAAAAGTTCAAAAATTAAAAAAAAAACATGTCTGTGGTGGGGCCAAATTCACTGAGCCGAAAAAATCGAATTTCGATTTTAAACATGAAGCTATAGATAAACGCTTCGTGATTTTAAAGGGTGATGAATCGATTCAATGAATCAATCCAGTACTATGCATCGATTTAAAAGATCGATTTTTCTGGCTGGAAAAATAGATATTTCGATTAATCGATCTCTGATCGCCATCCCTACTATTCCCTACCATAAATCGCCAATAATATAGTAGTTTTTTTTTTTTAACGTGTGGTGTTTATTTAACTGATTGAACTGTGGTTATTTCATAATAGTGAATCAGAACTATAATAGGTATATTCGTTTCTATAAAAGCAAGTTTAGAAAAAAATATGAGCGCTGTTAAGCAAGAAGATCCATTGAAAGAAAAAATATTGAATGTAGCCAGGAAAAATCCAAAAGGAATATCTCATAAAGATATCACAGCGGCTATACCTGAAATTTCATCTGCCGATCTAGTTCCAGCGATCAATGATCTTTTGCAGCAAGAGTATTTTGATTTATTTAATCAAAACGGCGCTCTTATATATAGGTAATGTTTTTTTTCCACTTGTTTCCTTAATAATATACTATTCTTGTTGCATGACTCCATAGGCACATATATACAAAATTAGCTATTAGTGTGCTATATTGATATTAATGCAATAATGCCCTATTTTATCAATTCAGGCTAAAAACACAAATAAGCAAACAAGCAGTGAAAGGAGCAGATAATGAAGAAAAAGTTGTATTCAATCTAATAGAAGAGGCTGGAAATAAAGGCATATGGATTCGTGACATCAGAATTAGATCCAACTTAGCCAACACACAGCTAACTAAAGTATTGAAAAATCTTGAAAGCAAGAAATTAATTAAAGCTGTGAAATGTGTTAACGTTAGTACTTACTTTAATCCACTCAAGTTGTATGTGTAATCATTGTTATAATTACTTTTGTCTATAGGCAAACTCATTAAGTAACATCTTATTTCATATATACAATTTATAGTTACTCCCATTACCTACCTACCTACCTACCTAGTCTTTCTGCAAGTGTAGTATGGTGTGTAATGTACACACCACACTACACTTGCAGAAAGACAAGTGTTTTCTTATTAACATGCTGAGGTTCATGTTGCTACTATAAGAGTGCAAAATTTATTTAGTGAGACCCAATGCATATTTTGTAATATTCAAGAAACCTAAGTAAGCTAGTAAAGATTCTTAAACCTTCTACAATAATGAAATTTTTTTAGGCTTCTAAGAAAAAAGTATACATGCTCTTCAATTTAGAACCAGACCGATCTATATCTGGAGGAGCTTGGTACCAAGATCAAGATTTTGAGTCAGAGTTCGTAGATATACTCAATGTGCAGTGCTTAAGATTCTTGAGTCAGAGATCAGATAAGATTAAAAACAATCCAAGAGGTCCAATTGTTGGTAGAACACAGTCTTATGCCACTGCTTCTGAAGTCCAGAAGTATATCACAGATCTAGGAATAAGTAAGGTAGGTTCTTTATTTTAATTGATTATATTCCCTTTGTTAATGAAAATTGCTAGCATAGCCATCAAATCAACAATTTTTTTATGAGGTATAATGTTTCCATACATACACCTGGGAATTGGTGGCCAAATCTAAAATAGCCAATCTGGAATAGCGAATAATGCTCAAAGAAGTCTCAGACCTAATTTTGATGAGAACTAAAACTGCATCACAGGATTTAAAAAAAAATATTTCTAGTCATTCTGTGGTAGAGCTTACTGCAACCTCATGAGATAGATTCATACTGTATGTCATATTGCATTTTCTATTACTTGCAGGTGCAACTAGATGTAGAAGATGTTATCACAATATTAAATACTTTAGTTTACGATGGTAAGGCTGAAAGCAATGTATACCCAGACGGGAGCAAAGTGTACCGTGCTATAGAACCTCTGATCCCAGCACCAGGACTTGTTCAAGTGCCATGTGGAATCTGCCCTCTCATACACAAGTGTTCTTCCGCCGGACTTATAACACCACAAGATTGTACATATATGTCCGAATGGCTTGATTAATAAAAATAAAATACACATCTGTAATACTCCCTTGTTTACTTATTTTTCAATGACTACTATTCTTTTAAACAGTTGCAATACTTAATTCTACTTAACGTGAATAGAAAAACAAATAAAAACATGATTTTTGTTTAACTATATGCAGCAAACCAGCCCTTGTAGCATGGTACTATGTTCATATCACTTTAGTATCCACAACTAGTGTTGTCTTGGTCATGTGATTAATTCATTGGTTATGAGACATGAATGGTGTCATGCTATGGCTAGCCCCACAGATTATATAAATATAAATAAATACCTCAGCTGTACATTATTTAATTGCTCAATATAATATTTTATGTATGTTACATGAACAGAGAACATTGCGTTTACTATTACTCCATCGTAAATCATCGGTGTAACTTTTACAAAAAATTATTAGGATCATGTAATTAACACTTCTTTTATTAGATGTAACTACATTGTTAAATGCTACAAATTCATGTTTAACAGAATTTAAAGCTGATTACTAAAATTAAATGCAATAACCTGCATGTATGGTTGGTACAGCCCATAGTTATTAAAAGGTTGTTCAAAATTACATTTAACTTCTAAAAACAAAAACAATATATACAGTTATCACAGATTTCAAAACAAACTTCTTAAATTATTTTCAATGTTAACTAGAGCCGATGTCAAAATAGCAGACTCCCGTTTGTGTGATGGTTTCTCCTCTGTCACTTGATTTTCTTTACTTATATTCTCATTATCATTATAAGGAAACAGTGAACTAAATGCATCCATCTGTATATAATTGAGTGATTGCAGAATTATACCATTATTTGGATATGGTGTAGAAGTGGAAATCACATTGTCTTGTTCATAACTCACACCATCAACCTTGCGGGGGTCACTGGCAGAAGATTGTGGTGGTGGCAACACACCAGTTCCACCTGATGAAGGCGATTTTGGTAAGGATGGTTCCTTTAATACAGGAGGAGGAACTGAAGGTTTCTTGCCACCTAAAAATAAAAGTAAATTATGGTTAACAATATATGCAGCCAATAACACATATAAAAAATAGTCCCTTTATTTAGTTACTTACTTATTGAATGGATAATCCTCTCCATTTCCTTGAGCTGGGTTTGTTGTTGTTGTACAGTGAAATAAAGATCAGTAATAGTTGTTAAAATGTGATTCATTTCGTTTTCTCTCTTAAGTTCCTTAGCAGTTTCTTTTTTATTCTGCCTAAAAGAAATGAATCAACAGTTATACAATGCTTTTTTTATCTAATATTTAGTAAAATTTTATCTGTCAATGTTACCTATTGTATTCCAGCAATAATATAGTGGCAGCTACAGTAAATATCAATGTTTCGCCAAGTAAATTCGCCCCGAGTTCAATAGCCATTTCCTGACTAAGTACAGGAATATTAACTGGTTTACCCAAGTTTAAAATCCACATTTTTGCTTTCACTTCACACCAGTTGTAAACTGTAACGGTAAAATAATAATTATTATACTATATAATATATAGATCTAATGTGAAATAGAAATAAGTTGTTCAATAACATTTATGTAATAATGTTACTCACACTGAGCTGGAGGCATACAAACATAGGTCCTAAAAAAGGGATGACTTTTGGCTCGTTCTTTAGCAGCATTAGCGATCGGTTTGCTGACCTGTCTTATTAATAATGCACCTAATTTTGCTATAGGGAAAGCTCCCACAACCATTGTTATATGAATTCAGGGCTTGTTACTGGCAGATATTACAACTCAAGGTTAATACATCATTAAAAGATTATAACATCATGCACCATGATACGAAATGAAAATTGGAGTGAGTGAAGTGAAGTGCAGATGAGATGAGCTCTTAGCGATATGTCAATTCCAACTGTCAACTCGATTTGCAAACTCGAGTTTTACTTGTACCGGGTTGTACACACTGTACAGTGGGGCGAGCACAAACTTTCTTTCGAATCGAGTTCGTAACGTGTGCGATAGAAATTATATGAGATTTGTACAGTTCCTTTTACGCACGATAGGCCGGGCGGTGTACAAATTTCATACAATTTTTGTCGCTCACGTTACGAACTCGATACGAAAGAAAATTCGTGCTCGTCCCACGGGTCAGTGGTTGTACACTATACCTTGTCTAATTTAGGATGATAATAATGACAGTTCATGTCTATGAAGTATCGTATTTTTTTATACAAAATTAAACCCCTAAAATTATTGTAATTCATAGACAAGCCCCGCCCACTTGTCATAGTGAAGCGTCTTGCAAGAATAGAGCACAATGGGGTTGGCAACTGTCAAAGTGGCGCTGGTGTAGATGGCTCCTAAAACATTGATCATTTGTATGGAGTTATTTACAAAATAATTTTTAAACCCAAGATGACTAAATGTATAGTAGCGAAATGCTCAGAATTTGGAGTACACCATATCCCAAAAGATTACAAAATTCGTCGGCTTTGGTTGAAAGACATTTGCCTACAAAATTTTATTTCTAAAAATAGTTAGAGGTTATGTCGAAAACATTTCGTGGAAAATGAAGGGAAAATGATTATAAAAAAATTGTGAATACACAGGTGAGTGTTGCTTATTCAACATTATTAGTAGTCTTAATACATATGTACTTGATATACCTACATAAAATAACATACAAATTGATTTACTCCTATGATCTTAATAATAACAGTCATTTCTATATTCTAGGAGTTGAACACCAACATAAATATATGAAGAAAAGTGCTGTACCATCTATATCTCCTTGAAACACTTAACCACTATCAGAAACAGCAAGAACAAGAAAAGATATATTGGGAGTCCGGAACCTGAGGAAATAGCTATTTGAAATGCCATCAACTTACCAATCCTGTGAAGGCATAGTGCCATTAAATATAGTGATAGTATATTATGATGATTTTGCAATGTATCTCAAGAGTATGAGATTGATAATGACACCAACAACTTGCCACACTCATCGAAGTACTCAAGCATCTAATATATAGTTCACAGCATCTAACTTAATAGTGTGGACGGTGGGCCCCACTACTCTAAAATCTTGCCAAGTTAGATGCTGTAGGTATAGCTTGTCTATAAAGTCGTGAAATTAAATGAGGGCGCTGCTGAACTTCATGTAGCAACCCTATATAGTGCGACTAAAATGATTTTGATACTAGAAGTTCGTTCCTAGTAAAATGCGTTACTAAAATAAAACACATTATGCAGTCATAATATTGTTTCTGTTTTATTTATTAAACCAGGTGCAGTATAAAGTTTTGACCCAGATCTAGAATAAAGTTATTGAACCAGATCCAGAATAAAGTTAGTTCAAACTCAAACTTAATCATTTATTAAATTCAATCAGTTACAAAGAATAATCACTCCGGATTCCAAATATTATATATTGAAATGCGTTTCGTCGCCACTTTCAGCAGTACAGTCACCACTGTCACCACAAATGTTAAAGTTATCCATTTCTTTCTTCGGCCGACCTTTCATGTGTTTCCCAGGAGTTTCAAACTTTCCATCATTCTTAAAACCTTCGTTAACTATCCGCCAACTGTACTCTCTGATTTTCCTGTAAAGAGTAAAAATAATCATTTAATAAAATTAATTAATGAATGGCAACAAGTTATTGACTTGAAGCAATTGTTTAAATAAAAAAATTGGTACAATAACAGATTGAACGACTTGTACCATCATAATATCAAAAATTTAGATCGTACTATAAAAATGACCTACTATAAAATATTTTTCCAACCTAAAAATATTGAATGTAAACAATGCCTTTTTTGCCTTCAAATCGTAAATTCAGTAGATTTGTAAGTTCCGATAGATTCAAAACAAATAATAACATGATTACATACCCATCAAAGATGCTGTTCGCCCATAAACGTCCTCCAAATCCCATAAAATTGTCCAGCTTAGTAGTCCGTGATTCATCGCTGGAAAACTTTAAAAATCACTTCCCATGCACCACTCTGATTTACTTTACTCATTTCTCAACCTTTCATGCGTAGTTTGGTATCAATGTATTGCAGTTTAATGAAAACAATAAAAAATACGAGAAGAAAACTGGTCCACTACGATATTCAACGATAACATTGACAACTAACGTACTTATGTTTGGTGTTGCCACTCACATGTTTAATGTTAGTTCCTCAAACATTCTTTTCACGACTAAATAGACAAGCTATACACTATACTTAAGATTATTTTCCACAGAGCTACTACTTGCAGATGATGCAGATATTGTAAATAAAAAAACTAAGATGACATAAAGTGTTTTATTTTTAAAAGCTTCATGTGTCCTATTCACGTCCAAGTATTATGTATGTCCACTTCATATTGAACATTTTTCATTGATTTTCTGCAATATCCCTTTATATAGGTATTATTACCAACAACAGAAGATCTTACCATCAATAAATAACGGGTTTCATACAGGTGCATAGCAATATTGTTCTTTTTGTGTACTGAAAAAAATATAGTTGTGAATAAGTAATGGTGAAAATGGGCTAGGGTCTCAGTTAAAATTTCACTTTGGTTTATATCCTAACTCAATGCAGTTTCCTATTAGGTATAAATCTATACTTAGTTTAAACTACTTACTAGCATAGATAATGCCTTATGATTGTCTTATCAAGAGGTAGTAGAGCCGTGTTACTGTTAATATCACGATAGGTTTCTGGCAATGGTAACTATATTTCAGGATCTTCGTTATCAGCCCTTTATAGGTGTTCAAAATTGAAGTTTTGGTCATAAATCTCCAACCTGAAAGTAAAAGAATGTATATTATTATTATCCCCGTAGTTTAACTATATGCATAAGTATTACAAGTCTGTTACATTTTAGGTAATGGTATCTTCAAAACAAAAATGTTTCTGAATACGAAATTTGTGAATATAGTGGTAATTTATTTAAAACAATATACCTTTCCACAAGATCTGCTTTTTTTCCTCGTAAAGAAGCACCACGTTTTTTAAGTTAATCTTTAAGTTCCTTCACTCACCTGTTACAATACATGTTGTATTAGTTCACAAACTACTAGTTAATACTGTTTTAGGTCCCTCTTTATGTTATGAAATGATAATAAATGCATGTTTTTTTTGTAAACAATAATGACACTGAATATGGCCGTCGTACACAAAGGAGCCAAACTCGCTAGCGCCATCTGCGATTAGCTTTCACCGGCCAACCCCATTGACTTTACACAAATGAATTGAATGAATCGAATTTAAAATAATTTATTGAAATTATTTAGTACTTATACTACTAAAATTCTTGTGATATAATTAGCTAAATATGATACGAAACATAAATACTATACCATAAAACTTCTCTTTTGTCATCCTGAAGTAAGTTACCTAAAATAATAAAAAATAAATATTTTTGTATTTTTGTAACTATCGATTACATATTCTATGGGAACGATAATCGAAAATCGAAAGAACCATTTTCGATTATACTATATGGGGTACCCTACTTGGAGCTGTCAAAATTATCATCCTAGATTAGACAAGGTCATGAAGCTATAGATAAACATGGAGGCCAAACCGGGAAGAACAGCTTGATCCAAATACCTACATGTCTGTATCTCACTCTCTGTGGGCCGACTTCTCTTTCGTGTATTTGTACAATGTTGCTATCTTCTTATTAGTATCTCCTAGTAAATTATAGAAATAGACCATACTAACCAAAAATGATTTATAAATAACTCTATAGTTCGACTACGATTATTAATGTGGAAATTGAAAAATTATATGCCATTTATTATGCATGATTGGCATGAAGCTATAGATAAACATGGAGGCCTCACTTCCAATACCTACTTGATGCTCAGTCTGTATTTACTATCTTGCTCTCTGTGGGCCGACTTCTCTTTCTAAGTATGGTAACCTTCTAAGCAAGAAATCACCATTTAAACAAGTTTAAACACTTACGCGTGGAATTTTATATCACATCCTTGACGCCACGTAATACCGCAACCACGCACTATACAATTTTGCACCATTTTTTGAGTTTATACTTATAATTAACTTTAAATATGTTAAAAACCAAAACAATAATAAACAACCGCCATATTGTTTATTGATAGTTGACATGTAGTACCAATGTTGCCACATTACGTACTGAATCCATAGACAATGGGAATTTAATTCACTGATTTCCTGATTCAACAACCCAATCATGTATAATAAATGGCATATAATTTTTCAATTTCCACATTAATAATCGTAGTCGAACTATAGAGTTATTTATAAATCATTTTACTTGCATTTTAGGTTAGTATGGTCTATTTCTATAATTTACTAGGAGATACTAATAAGAAGATAGCAACATTGTACAAATACACGAAAGAGAAGTCGGCCCACAGAGAGTGAGATACAGACATGTAGGTATTTGGATCAAGCTGTTCTTCCCGGTTTGGCCTCCATGTTTATCTATAGCTTCATGATGATTGGGTTGTTGAATCAGGAAATCAGTGAATTAAATTCCCATTGTCTATGGATTCAGTACGTAATGTGGCAACATTGGTACTACATGTCAACTATCAATAAACAATATGGCGGTTGTTTATTATTGTTTTGGTTTTTAACATATTTAAAGTTAATTATAAGTATAAACTCAAAAAATGGTGCAAAATTGTATAGTGCGTGGTTGCGGTATTACGTGGCGTCAAGGATGTGATATCAAATTCCACGCGTAAGTGTTTAAACTTGTTTAAATGGTGATTTCTTGCTTAGAAGGTTATCATACTTAGAAAGAGAAGTCGGCCCACAGAGAGCAAGATAGTAAATACAGACTGAGCATCAAGTAGGTATTGGAAGTGAGGCCTCCATGTTTATCTATAATCTATAGCTTCATGGACAAGGTATACTCAACTCACTGACCCTACAACCGTAGACAGAGAAGGAAATAGACGCGCCTCATCAGAGTCATCCCCGTGAGTGATACTAGCAATAGTTTTTTAAAGTTGCCAGGTTATGTATTTTACCCGTAATGTATGGTGCAAAAAACTCATTCATGTAAGGTATCCCAAGAGACATTTCCCTCTCACTCCGATCAACCTAGGGCCATCTCCGACTTCGAGATGTTTGACTCCCTCGGGTTTGGAGTCCACGGTTCCCTTGTCTTGCCCCGGGAAAAGAGAGGCGAGATAACGACAAGTATTCCAAAAATTAAACAGACACCACTCATTCATAATGTTTTATTAGTACCTATACATCTTTAAATTTTGTTAAGGACTTATAAATATCCGGTCAACCGTAGACATGCACTTATCATGGCGGCTGTGAAGGTAAAACCATAGAAATTCTAAAAAAAGGTCGTTTAACGATGATAGGTGTTAGGGTTAGGGTTATTATAGCTGTAAAAAAGAATATTTCAAATCAAAAAAATTACAGTATCTTTGGGACATAAAAAGCTAAGTTTTCACCAAATTTAGTGGAAAACAAATATGTTTTGCTTAAGATAAAAATAAAAAACCAAAAACTTGATTATTTGAATTTTTTCACATACATTTTGAGGTTATGTGAAAAAAGTGTACTTAATTACAAAAGTTGTAGGTCTCTTTATTACCTACAACTTTGTCATTTAACTTTTTTCCATAGAACTTGTAGTTTTGCCGGAAATCGAGATAAACCGTTTTACCCTTAAAACTCACCCCCCTCCCCACTTCCCGACCTCAGATCGCCCGTAATTTATTTTTCCTTTCATTTTTGTTGTATTCTGGTCCTTTTCGAACAGGTTTCATCCTACTATAAATTTCTTTTGTCTCAAATACTATCGGCACTGGTCTATAACATAATAAAACACCTGAGTTATGTTCGTCCTACTTCCTACTATCCTACAAATAATATAAGTATTAAAATTAGTAAAGATGTTATGTTTGTTACCTACTCAATCACATGGGTAGGGTAGGTAATGCCTACCCTAACACCTATCATCGGTGAACGACCTTTTTTTAGAATTTCTATGATTTTACCTTCACAGCCGCCATGATAAGTGCATGTCTACGGTTGACCGGATATTTATAAGTCCTTAACAAAATTTAAAGATGTATAGGTACTAATAAAACATTATGAATGAGTGGTGTCTGTTTAATTTTTGGAATACTTGTCGTTATCTCGCCTCTCTTTTCCCGGGGCAAGACAAGGGAACCGTGGACTCCAAACCCGAGGGGGTCAAACATCTCGAAGTCGGAGATGGCCCTAGGTTGATCGGAGTGAGAGGGAAATGTCTCTTGGGATACCTTACATGAATGAGTTTTTTGCACCATACATTACGGGTAAAATTCATAACCTGGCAACTTTAAAAAACTATTGCTAGTATCACTCACGGGGATGAACTCTGAGGCGCGTCTATTTCCTTCTCTGTCTACGGTTGTAGGGTCAGTGAGTTGAGTATACCTTGTCTAATCTAGGATGATAATTTTGACAGCTCCCATAGTACCCCATATAGTATAATCGAAAATGGTTCTTTCGATTTCGATTATCGTTCCCATAGAATATGGAATCGATAGTTACAAAAATACAAAAATATTTATTTTTTATTATTTTAGGTAAGTTACTTGATGACAAATTAGAAGTTTTATGGTATAGTATTTATGTTTCGTATCATATTTAGCTAATTGTATCACAAGAATTTTAGTAGTACAAGTACTAAATAATTTCAATAAATTATTTTAAACTAGCTTCCGCCCGCGGCTTCGCCCGCGTGGAATTCGGTATTGCCACCAAGTCTATTTGAATGAAACGACTCTCCACTCGACTTTCCACTCCGTTGTTCACTCCACTCTCCACTCCACACCCTACTCCACTGTTCGCTCCACTCTACTGTCCAATCCCCTCTCCCGACTCCACCCTACATTCCACTCTCCACTTCAATCTCCACTACACTCCACTCTCCACTCCACTTTCCACTCCACTCTCCACACCACTCCCCACTCCACTCTCCACACCACTCCCCACTCCGCTCCACTCCACTGTTCTCCACTCGTCTAACCAAAACCTTTCGGACAAAAAGTACTAAACGGATTTTAGTGCGGTTTTCTTGGTCAGACCTAAAATTTGGAGATAAGACCAAAAGTTTTTTTTTCCTTATTTATTGGTTTCACCTTACACCATCTTTACAGGGTTCACCTAAGGCGACAGTGTGGACATCATATATTATCCCTTTAAAACAGTACTTTTAGTTGTAATAATCGATATTTGAAAAAAAAACTTGGTTATGTTGACCACAAATATCTATTTTTTTGCAATCCTTGTCTGTTTGTTCGTGATGGACGCAAAAACTGCTGAACAAATTTTGATGTCGCCTTTTCATTAGAAAGGTTTTGGTTTTACATAAAATCTGCCGTATGTTTGATTGCATTTGGTTAAGTAGAACCGGGGATATGACCAAAAAACGATTACCCACCATACGACTCCCACGGGCAGAGCCGCGGGTATTAGCTTGTATAAAAAGTAGCCTATATATTACTCCAGACTATAATCTAACTCTGTACCAAATTTCAAACCGATCTATTGAGCCGTTTTTACGTGAAAGAGTAACAAACATACATCCAGATATCCCGACTGATCGACTCCATGGGCGAAGCCACGGGTATTAGCTTGTATAAAAATTAGCCTATATGTTATTTCACACTACACTCTATCTCGGTACCAAATTTCAGCCAGATCCATTCAGCCGTTTTTACGTGAAATAGCAACAAACATAATATTTGGACATCCCGACCGATCGACTTTGCGAGCGGAGCCGCGGTATTAGCTTGTATAAAAAGTAGCCTATATGTTATTTCAGACTATAATCTATCTCTGTACCAAATTTCAACCCGATCTATTCAGCCGTTTTTGCGTGAAAGAGTAACAAACATACATCCAGACAGCCCGACTGATCTACTCCGTGGGTCGACTGATCGACTCCGTGATCAGAGTCACGGGTATTAGCTTGTATAAAAAGTAGCCTATATGTTATTCCATACTTTAATCTATCTCGTTACCAAATTTCAGTCAGATCTATTCAGCCGTTTTTACGTGAAAGAGTAACAAAGATATATCTAGAAATCCCGACCAATCGACTTTGCGAGCGGAGCCGCGGTATTAGCTTGTATAAAGAGTAGCCTATATGTTATTCCAGGCTATAATCTATCTCTGTATCAAATTTTAGTCAGATCCATCAAGCCGTTTTTGTGTGGCAGAGTAACAAACATACATCCATACATCCAGACATCCAGACATCCAGACATCCAGACATCCAGACATCCAGACATCCAGACATACATTCTTACAAACTTTCGCGTTTATAATATTATATATATATATATATATATATATATATATATATATATATATATATATATATATATATATATATATATATATGTATATATATATATATATATAATATAGTAGGAAGTAGGATAGGATTATGACAAGTGGGCGGGGCTTGTCTATGAATTACAATAATTTTAGGGGTTTAATTTTGTATAAAAAAATACGAGACCATGGGGGTTTCCGCACGGGTTATAATATATAAGTATTTGATTTCCAACATGCCAAATGCTATCGAACCATTTAGAGCAAGAGCCCGTGAACCCCAGACCTTCGTTATTTTATAAAAGCTGAAAGTTTGTCAGCGCATGCTCCCAACACAGGTAAAAACGATGGCCCATTATGAAGTTCGGGTCATGGTGGCTTTGGCTCTTAGTCCAATTACAAATGAAAGAATAAATATTTCATATTCTTAATACTTAATACTGTAATAATAGGTGGGTCCCGACGGTATCTCCCGTCCGAACTGAGCAGTCCGACTGGCGTAGTACCTCCGCCCTACAGAACACCGCGGCTATAATAACCATAGTGTTATGTTCCCCAAGGTAAGTAGGGTAGCCAGAGCTCACTGTACCCCTCCTCCCCCCCCTCTCTTCCTAGCCTCTCCACCCCTTCCTAGCCACCCCCCCCCACCTTCCCTTCAGGGTAGGCAGAACCCCTGGTGACACCCCTGGTGTTGCACACGTCCATAGGCCACGATGACAGCTTCCCATCAGCTGGGCCGTGTGCTTGTCTGCCACCTACGTAGTATAAAAAAAAGAAAAAATACTTAACTCTAAAATTTTAAAAAAAAACATGAAATGTTTTATCCGAATAGCCCTATATTCTCCATAGCGGCGCGGCGCGGCGCGGCGGCGACGCGCGACGATGTGAGCTATGACGTCACAGGGTATTTCTACGCCGTGGCGAGCGTTTTTGAGATTACTGCACTAAAATGGCTATAACTTCGTTATTTTTGATCCGATTCAAATAATTTTTTTACAGAATTTATTGTTTTATTTAGGTCTATAAAACTGCATACTCAGCTAAAAAAGTGACTGATCCTCATTGCATAAATACAAAATGCTTTGTCCAGAATGACATGACTGACTGACTGATCAACTAATCTGCTGATCGTAGAAACTTATAACATAGAGGGTGTAATTCCTTGTATGACGTAGGCATCCGATAAGAAAGGATTTTCCGAAATTCTTTCTCTAAAGGGGTGAAAAAGGGAGGCAAAGTTTTTATGGGACAACGCAATCCCTTAATCCATTGTAAGTACCTACAATTTTTCTAAAGTGCTCCCTCACTGCGAGTATTCGCCTTAATGTTACAGATTCGTACATCAGATAGGTACATCAGTGAAGGAGGGGAGAGTAGAGAATAGAGCGGAGAGGAAGAGAAAGGAGTGATGAGTGGTGTGGAGAGTAGAGGAAAGGGGAGGGGAGTGGAGTGGGGAAGGGAGAGTGGTAAGTTGAGTAGAGAGTGGAGTGGAAAGTGGAGTAGAGAGTGGAGTGGCGAGTGAAGTAAACTTCGTCACTGTAATAAAGACTGGGTGGCGATAATCTACTTCCACGTGGACGAAGCTGCGGGCGGAAAGCTAGTCTTCTTATAAAAACTGTTGGTTCTGGAAGTTAACAGATCAGAAACAAAAAAAAGACGAGTAGGTAGGCATGTTGACAATGTTTTTAATTTATTTGGATGATTGACTGTTTAGTTGCGCTTTGGACAAAACACTAATTTTAGACGAACTATAGTGGAGTCAATTTAATAGGCCACATTTGACAATTCATCAAAATTCAACATCGCAACCTTTTACGCGACGCGCCGCGGTGGGCATCAAATTATATATTTTTCGTTTTGTTAGAACTGCACAATTGCTTAACTTTTTTCAATTACTATTACATATTTATTGTAATAATGACAGATACAAGTAATTTTACGTTTTGCTTTCACCAATAAACCATTCTAAACATAATAAACAATTTCTGATCTAAAGAACTCATCGTCATTACCTTGTCATTACAATGTTGTGTCAGTTAATCCTTTTTCTTTTTAAACATTAGGCATGTTACTCTAAAAATCGAAAGCTGATAAGTAGAATCGAATGCAATGATTACTTGTGAAGAAATATCATCATAAAATTAATAACCACGTTGTGACAAAAAAATTACTGATTGCATTTTTTGCATTAGTATCGATCACCAATCATCCCCCAATAGTTATTTTGTAAATATATTCAATGAACAGAATTGACCTCTCTACAGTTTTATTATAAGTATAGATCATGTACTTGTCTTATTTTGCTCCTTAAATTTACGAAAGAAAAAATAATAATGAGACAGGGATTCACCTGAGGATTTTAAAAATTCACATTATCTTTCAAGTCCGTATCGATTCATTCGTTTAAATCGACCTTTTTTAACAGGTCACCTCATTATGAATATAAAACTGACAAACGTCAAATGTGGCCTATTAAATTGACTCAACTATAATCATGTAATTTTTAGGCTTACGTGGTTTGTATATTTACGTGTGTTATTTTTATATTTACCTACGTATATAGTCTTGGGGATTTACACGCATAGGTACATGTCAGAACATGTTGGATTAACGATTAACGGACTTAGGGCAATTTAACGGAAGTTAACGAGTCCGTTAACATATTTTCAAGTTAAAAGCTAAAGTTAATCCGTTACTCGAAATGTTAACTTCGTTAATTAACGATTAACGGATTAACGAGTTAATGCTCAGCTATGCAATCTTCGCCTGTAAAAGGTCTAGTGTAAATAGCTACTAGGTACCTACGAAGTTTTCATAGGTGAGTATATTCGCATGTTTAAATTATCCCCGACACTGTGCTCTGAGGTACTGCCTCGGATACAATCGAGAAAACCCTAGGATAATGATGATGATGATTTCATTATCCCCGACGAAATTCTTGGATTTAAGGGAAATTTAAAAGTTCTGCATATTCCATTTATTTATTTTGCAAAATCCAGTTACATTCAGTTTTTGCCTATCCCTTTGGAAAAAGTTTGTAACATTGTATTTTCCCAAAAATAGTTCAGTCAGCACAGATTAGAAACCAACAATAAAATTATTGCTTATAGATCCATTTTGTATTGCGTAATACTTGCTTTATCTGGAAAACAAGTTCGTAATATGAACATGTTATTCACCTCTGGTGTTGAGTCTAGAGTTTCCAAGTACCCAAACCAATATATGACCAACCCAGGCCCAAACCTGTTCCAATAACAAAGCAGTTGTTCTTTCAAATATCCAGAGTGGTTTTCTTCATCTCCAAAAAGAGCTTTACTTTCAACCCAATTTACAATAAAGCCGTCTACAGCAATTGGAACATCTAGTTTGAAATCAGGTGTCTTGTCATATCCTCTTGATCTAAGGACATTTTCATCTGAAAATGTGATGTTCATTAATCTTAGCTCCCTCTCTAATCTTAATTCATACTCCAGGCCTATAGACCTAAAACAAAGTATATAAATTAAATTATAATATAAAATATAGAAATTTTAAGCAATTGGATATTATGTGAATCATCTATCAGTCTAAGATCAGTTTCACAAATAAGATAACCATAAGATTCAGAAACAGAAAAATACTGGAGCTTTCCCTATGCCATTATACCTAAAGTATTGAAATCACTTATAATTGACTTAAGAGCTACATCATAATCACAGGTAGTAAGGTGGAAACTTACTGCTTAATTATATCTGCATATGGTCCATATTGGTTGTCATTCATGATACCCTGTAAAATGAAAAAATGTTGATGTTATTTATAACTTCCAGATGGTATCAAAACATAGAAGATTCATTATTTTATTAATCTATTTTTTTTTTAGAATTTGGGGTTTTTATCAATAAAGACATAATCAACCCCATCATGCCTTTTAACAATATTCCTTAACAGGTAACTTAAGATCTAACAAGCTTACTCCGGCCAGTGTTTTCCAGATTGTTGGCTGCTGCAACTAAACAACACAACCTCTTTGCCACATCTGAGGTTAGTAGAAGATTCATTAAACACCAAAATTTTAAATATGTTATAAAGTAATGATACTTGTTTTTGGATTTTCTTGGCTACTAACCAGAAATACTTGGTATGCCAAATCTTTGTCTTCAATTAATGTTGTATCCTTGATATACTTCTTAGCCACAGTTGATTCAGAACACACACTTTGTAGTAATGATCTTGCAAACAAAGCTGGACTAATTCCTTGGGAGTCAGAAAGTCTGAAAACAATAACATAACAGATATTTAATGCCAATACAATAATATCAGTAGGGTTGCACTGAGAGATCAGTGTCCCACTTGATCATTGCATGTGAAACTTTAAAAGTTAGTTATTTTTACCCGACTGCAACTACAAGGGTAATGTATTTCGCGCATATGTATGTATGTAGTTTTCTTTGTTCCCCTCTAGAGCCCTAACGGTTGGACGAATTGTCATTCATCTAACTTGGCAAGATTTTGGTGTAGTGTGGGCCCCACTACTCCAAAACCTTGCCAAGTTGGATGCTGTACACTAATACTTGTTTGTGGCAAAATGCATCGCATGTAAACAAGTATAGTGTACAGCATCTAACTTGGCAAGGTTTTGGAATAGTGGGGCCCACACTACTCCAAAACCTTGCCAAGTTAGATGCCGTGAACTATATTAAACTTGTTTCAGGCTTTCCAACAGCAGTCGGTCTTTTTTTTAATCATTTATTTTTTACCAATCTTTTTTTAACTAAATAATAATATAAATATAATAATGATGATATAAACAAGTAATATTCAACTTCAATCAATGTGATAATAAGTCATCTTAAACATGACTACATAGGTATAAGATAAACTTACTGAATTATAACATTGTCTTTATTCTTGTCTCGCATAAGCCCTTCATAAAATTCATGATATTTACTTGAAATCAATGGCGATTTTCTGTAGCTATGCTTCATAGACCTCTGCACTAGTAACGATATAATACTACCAAGGGTGGGTGGTGGCAAGCTGAAACCAAAATCAATTTAAAAATATAAATTTTATGTTTGGTTATTACTGATAAAATAAATGTGAAACTTTGTGACGTTTGTTATTTTTTACTCAATTATGGGAATAACACATATTTCCCATGGATTGGAAGAACGGGATCAGAATTCCACGCAGGTAGGACCGCGGACAACAGCACAATAATTAAGGGACATTGGGCTATGGACTTACTGTGAATATTTTTTCTTCAGTTCATTTTCACATTTACGGCTAAATGATGGGAGCTTATTAAAGTCTTCTACAATAGCATTATATTCCTCGATCTTCATTATATTTTGGGGACGTATCTCGGTCATTATTAATATTGAATGAAATCAAAGAATATGGCGTATCGTATGGTCGATGCTAACTTGATCAAATAGTAATTCAACGACAACACAAAATTCATAAAATTTACTTAATTTTGGCTTTTAATTTAATACTTCTCCAAGTTTACATTAAAATTCAAAATAAATATCTGATATCTGTCAAATAAATCAGTCATGCCCAAGGATATTATAACATTTATAACCAATGGATACTGCAGGGACATACAATGCAGTGTCTCCATCTAGTTGGTTGGGTTGTGTACCTTTGCGGTGACCATGTTTAATTGCAAGGTTGGGATATATGATGTAGTTTGCGTCTATGCTTATGAAAATAAATGGTACTTATCTACGTTTCCATTATTTACTAATATTATAGAGGCCAAATTTAGTGAAAAGGTTATTTTACTATATTTAAAAGGTATTAAAGATGAAAACAGTAATTTTGTAACTAATTTACTTATTTATTTATTTATGTTTGGTCGCGATTCTCGCGACCAAACATAGCCATGTTCATTCTCGAGGTCTAATCTACTCCTATACCAAGTTTCATCAAAATTGGTTCAGCGGTTCAGGCGTGAAAGCGTAACAGACAGACAGACAGAGTTACTTTCGCATTTATAATAATTTAGTATGGATGTACAGAATTGACCTCTCTACAGTTAATATTATAATATATTATGTTGGATATTGTAAACGTGCGGAAAGCATTTGACGTTTTGTGGGACTATGCTATGTATTTATTGCAATGCAGGCGCTTCTAGTAGGAGACTATCCCGCAAAATACGAATGGTTGGTCACCTTGCGAATTTTTGGTAAACAGTGTTGCTTCTTTATTAAAATGGCTGTCACCCACAATCTAAGAAGCGAATTATGTGTCATTTTTTTTATTAATTTCTATAAATATTATTCAATCAATAATAATTGATATGTAAGGTGTTCTGTGAATTTTCATAAAGCTCAACTAGAATCAAAACGAAGCTCCGAAGAACTCAGCCTTTGCGTAAATTTGACTTTGACAGGTTTGGATTGGGAAATTTTAACGTAACATGGCAATTTTAAGCAGTGTGCGAGAGAGATGACCTCATGGCCGAGATTCAAAAATCCTGGAGACAACCGCTGAAGGCCAATGAATCGTCCAGCTAAGTACAAGGAAATTTCTAATGTTCTTGGTCATTCATGCCACAGATTCATGCCATGCAGTCATAGATAATACAAATATACGATAGACAGAGAATTCGTGGTCAAATCGTCAAATCTGTGAAATGTGTCAAATCAAATTAAAAAACTCAACTCGAACCTTTATTCCGTGGGGTAAACCCACTGACCTGTAAGCTATTGACCGCTTAAGCACTGCAGTTACTCAAACGATTAGAAGACAAAGTATTATAGCTAACAACTATTTAATACTATTTTCTTAAAGGTTAATAAATTATCTTATGGGCTGTAAATAGTTTTTGGTGAAATATACAGTTAGTCTAATTAAAGTCGTGAAATTAAATGAGGGCGCTGCGCTGCTGAATTCATGTCTCAACCAATGATTTTATTTACAAGATATGTTACGTTCATAGTAACTGACACCTCAGATCCACATTGACAATTGTTGACAATTAGCGTTAAAGTAGTATGAAAGATGGGATAACCACGTGAGTAAGAAAGATAGCTATACACATTATCCGTCAAAAAACGTCCCAATGGGGTTGGCAACTGTCAAAGTGGCGCTAGTGTAGATGGCTCATAAAACATTGATCATTTGTATGGAGTTATTTACAAAATAATTTTTAAACACAAGATGACTAAATGTATAGTAGCGAAAAGCTCAGAATTTGGAGTACACCATATCCCAAAAGATTACAAAATTCGTCGGCTTTGGTTGAAAGACATTTGCCTACAAAATTTTATTTCTAAAAATAGTTAGAGGTTATGTCGAAAACATTTCGTGGAAAATGATTATAAAAAAATTGTGAATACACAGGTGAGTGTTGCTTATTCAACATTATTAGTAGTCTTAATACATATGTACTTGATATACCTACCTACATAAAATAACATACAAATTGATTTACTCCTATAATCTTAATAATAACATGTCATTTCTATATTCTAGGAGTTGAACACCAACATGAATATATGAAGAAAAGTGCTGTACAATCTATATCTCCTTGAAACACTTAACCACTATCAGAAACAGCAAGAACAAGAAAAGATATATTGGGAGCCCGGAACCTGAGGAAATAGCTATTTGAAATGCCATCAACTTTCCAATCCTGTGAAGGCATAGTGCCATTAAATATAGTGATAGTATATTATGATGATTTTGCAATGTATCTCAAGAGCATGAGATTGATAATGACACCAACAACTTGCCACACTCATCGAAGTACTCATGCATCTAATATATAGTTATAATAATAATAATATAATATAATTACGGTGGGCCCCACAACTCTAAAATCTTGCCAAGTTAGATGCTGTACACTATACTTATTTGTGGCAAGGCAAAATGCGTTGCATACAAACAAGTATTGTGTACGGCATCTAACTTAGCAAGGTTTTCGAGTAGTAGGGCCCACAGTACTCCAAAATCTTGCCAAGTTAAATGCTGTACACTATACATAAGATTATTTTCCACAGAGCTACTACTTGCAGATGATGCAGGTACTGTAAATAAAAAACTAAGATGACATAAAGTTTTTTATTTTTAAAAGCTTCATGTGTCCTATTCACGTCCAAGTATTATGTATGTCCACTTCATATTGAACATTTTTCATTGATTTTCTGCAATATACCTTTATTTAGGTATTATTACCAACAACAGAAGATCTTACCATCAATAAATGACGGGTTTCATACAGGTGCATAGCAATATTGTTCTTTTTGTGTACTGAAAAGAAAAAATATAGTCGTGAATAAGTAATGGTGAAAATGGGCTAGGGTCTCAGTTAAAATTTCACTTTGGTTTATATCCTAACTCAATGCAGTTTCCTATTAGGTATAAATCTATACTTAGTTTAAACTACTTACTAGCATAGATAATGCCTTATGATTGTCTTATCAAGAGGTAGTAGAGCCGTGTTACTGTTAATATCACGATAGGTTTCTGGCAATGGTAACTATATTTCAGGATCTTCGTTATCAGCCCTTTATAGGTGTTCAAAATTGAAGTTTTGGTCATAAATCTCCAACCTGAAAGTAAAAGAATGTATATTATTATTATCCCTGTAGTTTAACTATATGCATAAGTATTACAAGTCTGTTACATTTTAGGTAATGGTATCTTCAAAACAAAAATGTTTCTGAATACGAAATTTGTGAATATAGTGGTAATTTATTTAAAACAATATACCTTTCCACAAGATCTGCTTTTTTTCCTCGTAAAGAAGCACCACGTTTTTTAAGTTAATCTTTAAGTTCCTTCACTCACCTGTTACAATACATGATGTATTAGTTCACAAACTACTAGTTAATACTGTTTTAGGTCCCTCTTTATGTTATGAAATGATAATAAATGCATGTTTTTTTTGTAAACAATAATGACACTGAATATGGCCGTCGTACACAAAGGAGCCAAACTCGCTAGCGCCATCTGCGATTAGCTTTCACCGGCCAACCCCATTGGGACGTTTTCGAGTCTTCACCTGGCGCGCTCTAGTAACATATCTGCCTCTTTTTACATGTATAATATCATTGGTCTCAACCCTATATTGTGCGACTAAAATGATCTTGATACTAGAAGATCGTTCCGAGTAAAATGAGTTAATAAAATAAAACATTATGCAGTCATAATTTTGTTTCTGTTTTATTTATTACACCAGTGTACCTAAAACATCTGTACACAGAATTTTAAAGAGGCACGAATTGTATCCCTATCATTACCAAAGGGTTTAAACATTAATGCCAAGGGACTGGGCTGCTAGAGTAACGTTTTGTTGCGGCAGATGAGAGAAGATTCTACCTATTTTGACAAAATTGCGTACGCGCATTCAAGTAGCAGCTCGTAAAATTGAAGAAGCTGGTTATGCGCGTCGGATTAAAAGATCTTTTATTAGGCGTTGCCGAGCATGCATTGCTGCCGGCGGAAGACATTTTGAACATTTAGTTTAAGTTTTTCATTAAATTCTTTTTTTTAAACAACTTGGTTTCATTCTGAATATTCTAGTTAGTGGCCTGTTAGTTTTTTTGTAAAGTATCTTGATAGAATAAAATCATTAAGGCGAGTTTTACAACTATTTTTAACATTAATTGAAAAATCTAAATTTTGACCTTGATAAACGTTCTTGCTCCTAGTAATATAATGTTGCTTTAAAAGTACACATTGTTATACCTTTTTAGAAACTACACATACTAGACAATTTATTAAGGTCATGGGCAGCTATAGCGCCGTACTTTTTTTTTTCACAGTAGATGATCAAAAGTTGACGTTAAGAAAAAAAAATTAAAAAAATCTCCTAAAATGACTATTATATTAACGTTTAACGTTAAGGACACCTAAAATCATATCAAAAGTGAATGATACACGTCTTTAAGAGTATAAAACAAAAAAAAATTCACGATAATACTTAAATTTGAAGAAATGGCTACGGAATTAATAAAAAAAGTAGAGAAATTACTAAAAAAGTATAAAAGTCTATGCCATTACCATATGGTTGACAACCCTAGCAAAATGATATGATTTTCTTATAGCCTCACATCCGGAGCAACTCCAGTTTACGGTTTATCCATTCATTACGGGAGACCCTGTATATAAATATAGCATGATCTCTGTGACATATGTCAAACTGTGATTCCTAGGGTTGGAAAGTGACGATAGTAATTATCGATGTTACCGACTATTGTCGATGCTAATGTAACATATGTTTGGGTTTAATTTAATTAAAAGCGTTAATAAATTAAGCAAATACTTTAATGTGAAATCTAGTAACAGGCCCTTTAGCCAAGCGCAGCGTGTCTTCTCCCAGGACGTTGATGGATGGAGTTTTAGATTTTATAATTTACTCACTGTTACGTTGGATCAAGTGTATTCACATATAAATATTGTTATGGTATTAAATTACCTATACCAATTATACAATTAGTTTATATGATAAATTGAGTATTGTTTATAGTAAGTGGTAACGATGATTCATCGCCCATCACTAAATAGGTCGGCATCACCATGAAGCTATAGATAAACATGGAGGCCAAACTGGGAAAAAAGCTTGAGTCAAATACCTACATGTCTCTATCTCACTCTCTGTGGGCCAACTTCTCTTTCGTGTATTAGTTTTCTTGCTTAAGGCGGATACACACTTATGTGTCGTGTTGTATCGTGATGCTTACTGACGTAACGCTTTGTGTGCATACTAACGTGTCGTGTCGTGGCGTACTCTGGCGTTATTTCTGAACAGTAGGTACATAATGAACCTTTGCAGCGTTCAAACATACATAATGTTTTCTTCTGATTCGGATATTGATTTTGATGAAGACGTTCAATTTCTCTAAGCAATGAAACTTTTTAAGAGCAAAAAAAGAAAAGAAGATACTGGGTTCACCCTATAAACAGAGGGAGACAAGACAAAGGTGAATTTCATAATCTCGTTAAAGAATTATAGAACAACGAAGAGAAATTTCATCAGTACTTTTTTGTTGACTGAAAAATACAATACTTGAAATACTATTTATTGACTTATATTCTTTCAAAATTTCTGCAATTTCTTCCCAAGTAGCATTTCTGATCAAAATGATCCATGCACTCTTTACTGAGTAATATTATAACTTTTCGTTGACGTACAAGTTCATTAAGATCGTCAGTAATTTTGCTGCAAATATAATAAATGTAAAAGTCCCGCTAGATGTTCGCACCACGAGCCCCGCGCCGGTGTAGAGACACATTTACCTGTTGTGTCGTGTGGCATCATAGCCCCCACCACCACTCTGGCGCAATCGGTGGCAAGCAGTCGGCGCCACGACAGACAGAACGCGTTGTGACACAACACGACATGCAAATATATTATGTCCTAACCATAATAAATATATGACAGCGATATGCTTCTGGCGCGTCACGACACGCCACGACACATAAGTGTGTTTACGCCTTTAGAAGGTTACCATACTTAGAAAGAGAAGTCAGTCCACAAAGAGCAAGATAGTAAATACAGACCGCGCTTCAAGTAGGTATTGGAAGTGCGGCCTCCATGTTTATCTATAGCTTCATGCGTTTACGGCCCCACTGACCTGTAATAATAATCGCTAGACTGGCTATTCCATAGAAAATGACAATTATTTTTTGTGCCGATTTGAAGCGCCGCGTTTGACAGACGAGTGTACTGAGAACTAATCAGTTTGCAAATGGCCGTTGTTTGTTTACCTATCTGAAATGGAGTCTGTGTGAAATTCGAAGTTTTTTTAAGTAATTATTGTGTTTGTGTTACAAATTGAAGTGTTTTAATATATAAAGTTGGTTTATGTTGGATAATTAAGTAGGTATTCGTTATGAGATCGTGTGTGTATTGTAAAAACCAAATAAGAGAAGGGCAGTGGTGTTGTCTTGTCACAAGTAAGTAAATATAAGAATTTAACACTTAAACTATTATTATAAAACCGTAATTTAGGTTATTTTTACTATGATAAGCGAATACCCTTCGAGTTTAGGGGATTTTAATAATATTTTCATAACCAATTCAATGTCAAAATGTATATCGATAATTTTCTATCCAATGCCAAAATTCGTAGGTATACTTTTAAAAACAAAAGGCTTGGTATATGTACTATAAATAATTTTATGAAAATATTAAAATGGTATTTATCATTAATAAACACTTCAAATTGAAGTAGGTAGGTAGTCGAAACAGTGACATTTGAAAAAGTTTCATCGATACCAAGACAGTTGTTGTCCATCATTATTATTAGTTCCAAGTACACTCACGGCTGCTGTCAGCGCCAAAATGGCGATTTTCAATTAGGCACACTGTAGTGCGTATATTTATATTATCTATGCTGTAGTGGGACCACGGAGCACATAACCAGTGGAGAGAGCGTGCGGGGCTGCCGCAGTCGCTAAACATACGCTAAATGAAGCGTATGCTGCGAAATTTTGATCAGTCGCAGAAATTGTAGGTTGACGTACGAACGTCACGCGCTCCCGTTTTAAAAGGAAATAAAAATAAAAGCAATGCCTAGTTGTGTAATTAAATGGTGTGGAAAGTTTACTACAACGTCAAGTTACATGAAAGATGGGATAACATTTCACAGGTAAGTGTTTTTTACTCCATTTAATAAAACAACAATTTCAACAACGAAAAATAAAATCAAATATTTGCTCTCTTTCTAGCACATTGAATTGCATATAGCAGTTGTCCCTTTTTTTCTCGATAGTTCTGTTCGCAGCATCGCGACATTTTATATCGATAGAATTTAAAATAGGTTTATTTATTCAATGTTCTTCCTATAGTTTCCTTATTTTTTTTTGTATCATTATTGCTTTATTTTAAGACTTACTTATGCAGGTCTTCCTCGCAAAAGTGTAGGAATACTGGTAAAAAACTTGTACATAACAGTAAAAATGTATAGTGCGCGGCATCTAACGTGGCCTGATTTTGGAGTAGTGTGGGCCCCACTACTACAAAACCGTGCCAAGTTAGATGCTGTTGTACACTATACTTGTTTGTGGCAAAATGCGTGGCAAAATAAATGAAATCTCTACCTGACTTAAAAAAAAATAGATTTGCTCGCCTCCGTTGCCCGGGTGCACCACGTGGAGGGTCCGGCCCGCACCCTCCAGGCGACGTCCTGCCACTAAATGACGAAGCAATTCTAATCTTTCCCGTTATCATTACCTATTGAATTTCATGGAACGCGACAGTTTAAAGGTTAGGGTTTCATTATATTGGGTGCGGGCCGGAACCTCCACGTGTTGCACCTGGGAAACGGAGGCGAGCAGTGCCTCCCACTCGCCACAGGAGACGCTACTGCCTGCGGCCAATCCGGCCGGGGTGGGAGTGGCCCTCTAGAGGGCTGCTCCGAGGCTCTCCACGTGTCCCTCTGACTAGCAGATGGCACAGTGGGGAGCGAGCAAGAGGTGAGCTGATTGTCTGCGCGCCGACGGTTGGGTGACAGGACGGCCGCCTGTCACCCTACACCCCACCTTCGTCGGGGGGTCTTAAAACCGTAGATGGCCCCGGGGTCAGCTGGGTGCGAGGGATATGCCCATTGGGTAACCTTACACCCCGGTAACTAAGGCCCGAGACGGCGTGCGGTTTTAGTCTGTTCGATCCCGACATAACCACCCCCGATGGCCGAAGGGGGTGGTATCCATGGGGATTTCCGCACGATAAAAAAACATGTATTTTGTATTAAATTTTGCAGATTTCCTAATGATGACATCGAGAAGAAAGAAATTTGGATTAAAGCTACACATAGAGACAATTTTTTACCAACAAAGTGCAGTGTCGTATGTTGAGCCATTTCACGTAAAAGTACCAGAAAAAATTATTTTGTAAATAAAGTCTTCCTAATTTAATAACCTTTTCTTTTATTTTATAAAGAATATTAGCAACTGAAATTATTACTAATATTAAACCCTCCAGCTAAGCTCAAGGGCTTGTGTTAGGAGTGGGTTCACGTCGGTAGTGTAATGACCTGGATTCGAACCCAGGGCCTCTCGATCGTAAGGCGGACTTCTTAACCACTAAGCTGCCGCTTTTTCTCCTGTTTTAAACAATTCTGTATCGCAAACAAATCCTTATAAATAATATTATAGATTACGAATGAGTCAACAATTTTATCGATATCGATACTTTTTTAATTACTTGTTTGGAATCCCTAGCTATTGAGTTGTCATTTTTTTGACAATTCGTCACCCAATCACAGAGGGCGAAACGCATTCTCTCCCCGCCGCAAATTGGTGACTTTGATTTAGAACAAAAACATGCCCATACTCTCTCCACTGGTTATGTGCTCCGTGAGTGGGACTGATCGCCAGTCAGTGGTTTACCCAAGAACATTAGAAATTTCCTTGTACTTAGCGGTTTACCCTAACTATAATCTGTGCACTTCACATGTCACACCTTGTCAAGTGTTGTCATTGTTCATGTTGTCATGTTAATGTCACAAAGGTACTCATTTTGTGTGCGGTTTTTGTTTGTTCTTAAGTTCTTACCAACAGAACTTATTCAGGTCAGGAGAGTGTTCTTTTACTCAAAACGTTTACATTTTACGATCTGTAACAATCTTGTATACACTTCTTCAACGTTAACGTCGATTACTTCTGACTATGTTCTTATTTTCTTGGCCGTGAACCGTTTTATTGACCAGTCACTTATCACAGGATTATAATTTCTACAGCAGTTATGATACAAAGGGTATAATGAACGGCACTGATACCATTGGTGTCCTCAGCTCCGATCATAAAGCTTGTGATAATGGTATCACCCAAAATGCATCAACAACAAAAATTGATAAAAACGAAGCTGCAGGGTCTAATATGCGCGATGGTCCAGAGGAAATACACGATCTCAAAGGAAAAGTTGAATCACGGTTACTGTCTATGTGGAATAACGTGAAATTTGGATGGACTGTGAAATTGAAAACTACTTTTTCTAAAGAGTCGCCAGTATGGCTTCTTGGTCGTTGCTATCATCGCAAATTGAGTCCAACAGGATCACTGGAGTCCTCAACAGAAATCGGCACTGAAGCTACAGCACATCAGCCTATCGAACAGATATATGGCGAAGGCATTGAAGGTTTTAAATCAGATTTTATAAGTAAGATATGGATGACTTACAGAAGAGAGTTCCCAACTATGTTAGGATCATCTTTTACTACAGACTGTGGCTGGGGTTGCATGCTGAGAAGTGGACAGATGTTACTTGCACAAGCTCTAGTGTGTCATTTTCTTGGACGTTCATGGAGATGGACACCTGAAAAAGCTATCCAAAATGCAAGAGAATTCCAGGAAGACTGCCTCCATCGTATGATAATTAAATGGTTTGGTGACAAGTCTTCAGTCAATAGCCCATTATCCATTCATCAAATGGTACGTTTGGGTGAAGCATTAGGGAAGAAACCGGGAGACTGGTATGGTCCAGCATCTGTAGCTCACTGCTTGAAGGCTGTGATGGGGGCTGCTTCCAAAGAAAATTATGAATTTGATAATGTGGAAGTTTATGTTGCTCAAGATTCCACTGTGTATGTCCAAGATGTGTATTCACTCTGTAGATTACCTAATAGTGCATGGAAATCACTTATACTTCTGGTTCCTGTTAAATTGGGGACTGACAAGTTTAATCCTATTTATGGGCCTTGCCTCACATCACTGCTTACATTAGATTTCTGCATTGGAATTATTGGAGGCAGACCTAAACATTCACTGTACTTTGTTGGTTATCAAGATGATAGATTGATTCATTTGGACCCACATTATTGTCAAGAAATGGTTGATGTATGGCAACCAAACTTTTCATTGCAATCTTTTCATTGTAGATCACCTAGAAAAATGCCTCTTAGCAAAATGGATCCATCATGTTGTATAGGGTTCTATTTAGCAACACAACATGATTTTGAAACATTTATTAACATTATAACATCATTCTTAGTCCCACAAGGTGTATCTGCAAATTTTGAGTATCCTATATTCAGTGTAAATAGTGGATCATGTAGTAATGTTATGAACTTTCCCAACATCAGGTATTCTATATATGAAACAGAGCAAAACTGGGTGACTCCTAATATACAAGATAGTGATACAGATATAGAATCAGAGGAATTTGTGTTAGTTTAAAATTAAACAACTAGTTCAACTTTACCAAACATGTAACTTATTATGTAGTGCTTAATGTTAATCACAATTACAAAAATTGTTATTGTTCCAACTGTACATAAGTGTGCTTATCTATAATCATAGGTGATATGATTGTGGTTTAATGAGAGATATCATTTAATTTATTAGTTACTATTTATTACATCAAAATGACGAAATAATAAAGTGTCTTGCATTCTGATTTAACAGTTATCTATAAAATATATTGCATATTACATTATATTATTTGTACATCCCACCAAATACCTACATAAATATTTTCATGGCTGTGAATGTTTATGTATATTCAATCTTAATTTTAACTAATGCAGATTATGAACACAGACTGCAAAACAGGTAGGTATTATGTGTTTTGATAATATTGAGAACTCATTTCCATAACACAGAATTTACATTTTTTATCAAAACAGTTACAGTCCAGATTCCACACCCACAATTAAAAGTATTTCTATGCAAACAAAGGGACACAGAATAAATATAATTATAATTGTTAACATCAGCAAATTTATGACACAATATAAGCTGTGTAGTATTTATTAAGAGAATTCACTGTTAATATTAATTAGTGTCTTTGACTGGTGGTGGATGCCTAATGAAGTAATGGAGAGCATTGTAAGCAAGGTGCGGTGCCACATTGTACAAGGGATGTATCCTATTGAGTTCATTGCTGGACCGGCCTACAACATATGGATCCCCTGCCCCGGTGCCATGTTGTGCTACTGACAACCCACTCAGAGCATAACAGGTATGATATATATCTCGATGTCTGAAACAATTAGAAATGTAATGTAGCTACGTTTAATTTCTAACATTCAAAACATCTGCAGTAAAGGAGTATTTATGAAGTCCACTGGTTGTTTGAGGTCACTTGACCTGCAAAGGAGTGAAAGTCTTATTTCTATGTGAATAGTGAATTTATTTCTACTTGTTAAATGAAATCGGTTTCATTAGGATATAATAACACTAATTACTTGTACTATCTTCATAACCTCGTAACTTTTCAACCATAATTGCATGCTTTTCTGATCGGAAAAAAATTATCATCCAGGACGGGACTTGAACCCGTGACCAGTCCCTTACAGGGGTAATGCTCTGACCAAGTGATCACATAATTGCATGCATAATAATGAAACCTAAATAATAAAGAAACAGGAAATCTAAAGCATTCTAGTAAGTAGCCTAAGTTTCAAGGTTCAAATTATCAAGTGTCTTGTAACTTCAACCAATGTTTCATGCATAATAACAACAATAAAGATCCTGGCAATCTGAAGCAACTGTTAAGTAGCTTGGTTAGTGTCTGGTTTCAGATATACACAGATACTTGGACTCTTTCGAATTCTGTGGGTTTCTAATCTGTCACGGTTTTTTTCAATAGAATGTTAACAAAGTTTCTTCAAAGAGGACGTGAAAGTTGTCACAAGGTTTCCAACGCGCAAGTGACACCCTTTTTTTTCGTTCGGAAATCCTCATGGATACCCACCCCGCGGCCAGCGGGGCAGGTTATGTCGGACTCTTACCAACTAAAACCCTCTGCTAGGGTGAGAGGCGGCTCCACCCGTCACCCCCAGGCCTGGCGCAAGTGACACCCTGGGTCTGGTGCTGCATACATCCAAATGTTATGGTGACCACTTAACATTTGGTGAACTGTAGGCTTGTTTGTTACCTTAGCCATCGTTACAGTGTTAGTCCCGGGTGCATCCTGCTCTAGATTTGGCTTATTACGGCTTTTACGGGAGCGACTACCATGTGACCGCCCAACTCAGAGTGGAAAGCCTGCGCCAGAACCTCGTCCGTTAATGAGCTGATGTTACTTTGCTTCCTTAGTGAAATATAAACAATTAAGAAGAGGCCTTGGCGAAGAGCCAGATAAGAATCACGATACTTTTTTGGCTCAATGCCAATGTCAGTTAAATCTATATAGGTTTAATCACACCTTTCAAAAACAAGACCTATAGATTTCTGTAACACTTATATTAAGTATCTAATCCTAGAACATCAATATGTCAAGGATCTTCGCTACGATCATTATTGCCCAAGATATCACAAAGAATACCGCACTTATGACTTACGTGACTTCAAGGTATACCTACTATGCTTCTTCTTCTTTCGTGTCAATGATTCACTTCTTCAAATTATTCGGATTCTGCCATCTTAACTGCGCTGTCAGTGGCCTTGTTAAGGTCGTGTTGACTGCAGGGAGTAGGGCATAAGGAGCATGAAAGTAGGTGTGTAATGGACTGCACAGGGGCTCCGCAGTCGCACGCGGTCAAGCCCGGATCTCGCATTCGCCACCTGCATAGGTTTTGTCTGGACCGGCCGACCTGAGTGCGTAGGCAATTAAGAGACCTAGACTAATAGACTATGCTATAAGACGGCAAGAGATTTGTATGCTACATATAACTAGCTCTGCGATAGCCTTTTTGTTCTTTTTACGTCGTAGGAAATGTCTTGCCGAATACCGAGCGACGACGCGAGGAAACCGCCGAATAATTGGTGTACGGCTATCCTATAATCAATAGTTTAGTGACTAAATAGGAATTAACTGATTGTTGTTGCGTTCGCTCCTCAGCACTTCTTTTGACTTTCAGGCGCTCTCACTATAATCGTACGTACCTAACTTTTACTTGTTAATCTACAACCTGAATAAATTTACCAGAAGCAATCAAAACCTTTCTGTGATTAAATTGCAAAATAACAAACTATTAGAAAAAATTCTCCGAAAACTACATTATTTCATATGTCGCCTTTGCTAGATTTTAGATATTTTATGGCATAAAATAAATATTTTTATAGTAATGTAGACCCATCTATGTATTTATTACTCTTATGAGTAAGTACGCATGGTATTTCCTCCAAAATATATTTAAAAATTAAGTCGCAAGTTAATTAAAAATAAAATCAAACAATGTTCTAAAAAATTCCGTCATTAGCAGCAACACGATTATTTTTCAATATTTTAAGAAATCGGAACGCACCCGAAGCCTCTCATCTGGCTAAAGCTAAAGGGACGCACCCCCCTCGTAACTCAGTCGATCGCCACCCATTACAGTGAACGGACGCCTTTTTCACCAGCGGTAAGTTGTTGAATATCATTCTCCAAAGTTTGTCATTTTAAACGTCATTCGAACATAAAGCTATAACTTAATTATGTGTGCATGGTAAACTCTTATTTATTAACGATGATGAAGTATTCTGGAAACAAATGACGTGCACTGTTTGTTTTTTCTTATAGTTACTTATTTCGTTTGCTGCGTGCAAACTTTCCAGAATTTGTCATTGTTGCATTATTAGCAACATCACACAAGTCGACAATGACATCTGTTGCTAATAATGATGATTTGTATTGTAACTTTCAACCCCTATTCCTATTTCTCCCTCTGGGGGGTAAAATTTCGAAAAACGCTGATTCACGTGTTCACTTATTTGTAACCAGAGGTAGGTGTATGAAATTTCATGGGTCTAACTTTGAAAATGACTGACTTTTCATTCAACCTGTCATCGCCTATTTTACCCCTTTAGTAGTGAAATTTTAAAAATGCTGATACACGTGTATATTTATTTCTAACCAAGAATCGTTATGTAAATTTTCATGCTTCCATCTTGAAAACTGACGAACTTCCCATATAAACTTTCAACCCCTATTTCATCCCCTGGGGGGTAAAATTTGGAAAAACGCTGATAAACGTGTTCATTTATTTCTAACCAGAAATAGCTGTATGAAATTTCATGCGTCTAACCTTGAAAATGACGGACTTACGATTTTTTAAGGTGTTTATCGATTATTTTGCCACCTTAGAAGTGGAATTTCTAAAAATCCTTTCTTAGTGGACGCCTACAACATAAGAAGCATCTACTGTCAAAATTTCAAGTTTGTAGGTCCAGCTGTTTAGGCTCTGCGTTGATGAATCAGTCATTCAGGTAAGCCAGTCAGCCAGTCAGTCAGTCAGTCAGTCATCGGGCCAAGCAATTATATAATAGATGTTGTGTGAGTAGTCATTTAAAAAATTGTACTTAGCTGGTTGTAAATAATGTCAATAGAAACTGTTCGTTCACCTTAAATCAATTTAGTTTTTTGTAAAAGTAAAATTAATAAGAATCAAATCTGTAATTTAATATGTGTTAATATGAAATGTTTTTATGTTGATATATCGACACCAGAAGTATCAATTAACGTAAGGGACAAAACACGACTTTTCAGGAGAGCCAAAAAACCATTTTTTTTACGAATTTGTCTGTAACTTTTTGTCATTTACCTTGATCTCAAAGGTGTCTAAGGCAAAGTTTCTTAGAATTTTCTCTTCTTTATAACTATAAACAAAAGATTTATGTAAACTTACGCGTTTAGAAAATAGCATGTCCCTTACATTAAAAAAAGTTGAATGAAATTTTAAGCAATTGCATGCTAACTATTTCCAATGATTTTCTGATCGGAAAAAATGATCATCCAGGACGGGACTTGAACCCGTGACCAGTCCCTTACAGGGGGAATGCTCTGACCAACTGAGCTAGATGGCTCCACCGGCGCCCTATGCCGTAGAATATATCGGAAAATTTCGAGCATCTATGATGGGTCCAGATAGCTCAGTTGGTCAGAGCATTCCCCCTGTAAGGGACTGGTCACGGGTTCAAGTCCCGTCCTGGATGATCATTTTTTCCGATCAGAAAATCATTAAAAAAAGTTGCTTAGTTGTCCTTTACGGCACTGAATTTTTCATTGTTAACTATTCCATATTAAAGTAAGCACCAAGTTTAATAGGAAACTACAACACAAATCTACTGTAAAGGACATAAACAATCATGACTTGGATGAAATATGATGTATGATAAACTATTAGGAACAAGTATCAATTGTAATTTTGGACCTTATGTCCTTATTATTAAGTCCATGAGTGATAAATATACTTATACTAACTTTACCTTCTGATTTATTTCGACAATTTTGAAGAAAACTTTGACTAGTGGAATTATTATGTCATAATTGACTAAGACTTCTTTTAAAAATTTACCTGAGTCTGAGGAAGGGTCTTAAGAATGAGACGGGAACACTGGTTTCTTTTTAAGTGAGGAATACCTACTTATGCATGATGCCTCCGAGTTTGGGGAAAACCCGTAGACCTATGTGGGACTCTCCCTAAAGGGCATACCTACTAAACCTCACCATGTCCACCTCGTCGCTTTAGTCAGATCGCAAGTTAGGCAATAGTATGCTCACTGCAATCTGGCCAGGGGTTTTTACCCGGTGGCGGGTCCGACTTCCGGGGTTTGGGCTGGCTTCCCTCCCCCCGTACCGTCTCTGTGCCATCCTGGCGAACACCTGCGGGATGGCACGTCGCGAAACCATTTAGTTGGTTAGCGGACCCTACGTCCTCCATCCATGGCCATGCGTACTCTGTCTGCCACCGCCCTAGCGCTCTGGGCTTGCGAGGAGGGAGCGTCAAACCACTACGTTCCCTCTCTCCGCCAGTTCAGCCTCGGATACGGAAGGGACTACGTCCACCACGGTTGGCTACTGGGTGCGAGACCACAAGATCGGAGAGACCCATTCGTCTCGCGTTGGGAACAGGGTGCCGATCACTTCCTCGAGGGAGCACCCACGGTTTGAGCTTTTGGCTCATGACCTTGTAAGGACGTCCCTCCCTACTTATCGATGCGTCACAGACGTGAGTCAGCGACTCAATGAGTCGCTTCGAATTTGCGTCCACATCCAGATGCGATTGTTGACTTTGACTTTGACTTCCTGTTGAGGACCACCACGCCAGTGGACACGGCCCACTCTTCCAGCATTGCTCCTCTATGATCGGTGTTCGGTGATCCCCACGTACACGAGTATGCGTTGAAGTCTCCGGTAATCACTACGTGAGCGGGGCGCACCCCTGCCACCATACCCTCGACTTCCTCGAGCTTTTACTGGAAGTCGGCGAGGGTCCTGCTGGGAGGGCAGTACATGACTGACACACATCCCCGGCCTCTCAACACTTTGTCGAAGGCAGCGGAGCCGGGGACGTGCGGTTGCGTAACGATCGCAACTAGGTCGTCCCGGTCACTCACCCAGTCGTCGCGGGGGCGAACGTAGTACCTACAGCTCGGAGATCACCGTAACCGAAGCCATGTTGTTCATGCAGGCAGCAGCATCTCCCGTGGCGAGTGGGCGGCGCTGCTCGCCTACGTTGCCCGGGTGCACCACGTGGATGTCTCGGTTCGCACCCCTGGTATTACATACGTCCATAGACTACAGTGACCGCTTCCCATCAGGTGAACCGTGTGCTTGTCTGCCACCTAAGTTGAATATAAAAAACGTGCAAAGATCTTCGGCAAAGAATGTGCACTAGTCGAAGCTAAAACTAACGACTATGTAGTACCAGTTTTCAATCCCAAAAGATTTTAGTGCGTCAGATCTTGGATGATTATTATGTTATGTACGACTCCCATTCACTACGAATCTCTCCTACGAGTCTCAAAAGGGCAACCGGCTTTCCACGGTGAGGGATTCTATAGATTTTATAATCCACGGCAAATCACGTAAGCGCCTCAATTCCTTTACACGATGCGTGAAGCCATTTTGTCATTTCAACATAATTGCGAGTGAGAAAGTATCGCTGACGCTGCGGCTTCTGTGATATTTATGAAAAAAAAATAGTCGTAATTTTACAGACAGAATCGAATTGCCACGAGCCCGCACGAACCTTTGAAGTTACTAACTGACGACAGATCCGATGCACCACTATTGACATGCACGTGCGCTACCACTGTCACAGAAGAATCATGCACTCCCGAGTAATTTGTACGAAAACGCGTCTAAGTCTAAGTCAAATTTAGGCCGTTCGCACGGCCTAAATTTGACTGACGCGTCTTTCTTGACCTGTAGCTAAATAAAAAATAAATATCTATCCTATGACATTCTACACAATCTACACAGCGCTATCTAGACCCAAAATAAGCATGGCTAGCTTGTGTTGTGGGTTCTAGAATGTGAATAAACATACTTATATAAGTAGTAAGTACTTTTTTGTAAATACATACATATCATACATAGAAACTGCAGACTAAAATATTTGTATTCAAGCACACAAATATTTGCACTGACCCGAAATTGAACCCGCAACCTCTAACTTAGCAGTCGACATTCTATGTATGTATTTCTATGTTTATTATTTTCCTTATAAATCTATAGTTAGATTAGTCATAAAGCAGGCAAACAAAGTAGTTTTCATCTATGTCAATGTTTGTGATATAATTACAAAAAAATGATAATACAAATTACTTACTTTCCAGGTTTGTCAATGAAACCACCTCCAGGTATTGCTTGGCAGCAAATAATTACATATTCTTGTAATGCACCTTGGTCAAACAACACAGTCTCAATTAACTCCTTATTGCCTTCTGCAACATAAAAATCCTGAAAGTAAGTAACTCACATAATTTTTCCAATTTGTTAAAAAACATAGTGTTGGATATTTACCTTGGGAAAGAATAGCACTGATTATTGGAAATGCAGCTCCTTGCCAGAAAGAATAACATCCATCAACTAACTTATTAGTTCTACCTTGAAACCCTCCTTCCAAACGCATCTGGCGGTTGACACACCACCTTAATAACCCATCAATGTCACATAAATGGGTCTTGTTCAACAGTGCTAATGATGCAATTCCACAGAAAGCATATCCTCCATGTGCTTCCATTCCAGGGCAACCAGCAAAGCCTCCTTCATAAGTCTGACAGCCTACTATCCACTCAGGTGTCTTGTCAAATAAGGTGTCTGTATATGTGTTAGTCATTTTGGCTATGCTAATCGCACAATAGGCACCTCTGATGTCTTGTTCACCACCCTTGTGAAGTGCAAATGAACCATCTACATCTCTCACAGTCCACAAAAACTTTTGTAAACTGCTTCTGTCCAGGGAGTTATATGCTTCTTCTGTGCCAATAATACTTAGTGCATTAACAGCTGCATAAGTTGTTCCAAGGTGAGGATGTTGGAATGGACCCCCTCCATAGCCACCTTCTTCATGCTGGCATATAGATAAAAAATGTACAACATCAGACAATGTTTCTGCATCTGGCATATCATTGAGTAGCCATAGAGAATGTAAGATCCAGTAGACTATCCAAGTTCTGCTTGCATCCAGGCATTCATAACTGTTTGGTAAAGTTCGCAGACAATCTTTTAACAATTGACTGTGAACCTTTTTTCTAACTATTGGAAAATCTGGTTCAATAGAAGCAGATTTCTCAAATTGTTTATATACTTTCAAGATGATATTCTCCACATCAACCTGTAAATAATTATGTTTAAGTTTCTATAAACAGTAATATAAAACATAAAAGTATTTTGATGCATGACTTTTGTTTTTAAATTCAATTTCATATTATCAATTTAAAGAGTGGCATAGTCTCGTCGCAATAAAGAAATTCATTCATTCATAAAATCATAAAAATAAACTTCAAATTTATATACACGTATGTGATGAACCTAATATATTTACCTGCTCAGATGATGTATCAGTCACAGCATTTTCAGAATTATAAAGCTCAGCAGCTATATCTTGGAAACATCGGATCCTGTTTTCCATTCTCTTAAATTTTATGTAAACTTTTTGAACACAATATTAGTAGGTCATGTACACTCTAGTCCGAAATCCTATCTGAACAGCACCTGTTATAAATACCTGTAACCTGTAGTTTGTCTAAATTAAGATAACTCTTCAACTGCAAATAGAATCACTAATGCCAAGAATCTATGACATGATTCAATATGACAACAGTTGCGGTTAGACTATATTTCAGATGAAGATAATAACACTGTATGGATGTACTAGGTATTTGTTTATAATATTCTTTAATGCGGTCGCGGTCTCGCGGATTGTGGGTGGGCATGAAAGCCGCTATATCAAACATACAAACATTAAATCATTTAAATCAAACTATGACATTGACAGATTTGACAGGCTAATAGAATAAACCGTCCGGGGGTCAATCCGCGGAAAACCAATAATTGCGAATATATTCTAATAATAAATTAGTTACAGTCATTTTGGGTAACTTTGAACATTTTTAACGGATTATTGATGAATACTCTCTGATTATATTTATTACATCTTTATTTTATAGAATAAATAGTATTCTTTTGAGTTGATTTATGTGTCTAAACCCACAAATTTAGGGAAAAAACAAAAAGACTGCCCAAAATTTGCCCCAAAACTCACATTCAAAGTTAGCACGAGTTTTGGGTAACTTTAAATATATATTTTTTTTGGATTTAAAAACCTTTATTATCCAAACATTTTAAGATTTGGATAAAATTGAATGATATATTCTTGTAAAAAAAAGTCCAATCTATGAAAATCATGACTAACTCGATGTACCTATCTGTGAAAAATAGCGAGGTTTTGCCATATGAAACAAGGCGGACCAATTTGGTGGAAAAAAAAACATTGTTATTTTTATATTTTCTAATAAAGCAAGATAAAGTAGGAACGTAGTGTACAACATAATAAATTATATGTTTATTTGGCTATCAGATGAGATCAAAATCGTAATGCCCGCTAATAATTTTTCTGGACATTTTATTTTTTAAACAAAACTAATCACCCCTTTCCATGAACAAAATGTCATCGTCAATACGAATTTTTCCACCTTTTTAGGGCCAAGTGGCAAAAAACAGAACCCTTATAGATTCGTCATGTCTGTCTGTCTGTCTGTCCGTCCGTCCGTCCATCCGTCTGTCCGTCTGTCCGTCCGTATGTTACACACCCACTTTTCTCCGAAACTATAAGGCTTATGCGGTCGAAACATATTCTGTGAACCACATTAAGAATTTCACACAAAAATAGAAAAAAAGCAATCAATTTTAGGGGTCCTCATACTTAGAACTGAAACTTTTTATAAGACACAAGTAACTTTGAACCATTCAATGTTACCCAAATCACTTCGATTTTGATCGACGTTACAACTTTATCAGTTTTAGACAATTTATGTAACACCATGTACGGACAGCGATTTAAAAATAGTAATTTTTTAGTAGATTTTAAAGATAAACACTAAACATACCTGTTTACAGCAAGTTTTGTACAAATAACTCCGATATTAAATTCAACTAACAAACACTGCTAAGAACTTCACTCGAAAAAGGCGGTTAAATTACAAAATTATGACTTTGAAAGCTTAATGTTTTACGTTACGTTTGTTAAAAAACATTATGGCGATCCGTTTAGGCAGTTATAATACTGAAACAATAAAACATTTGCATCAAATAAATTTTTAAATCTTTTTCACAACTTTATTCAAAGTTACACTGCGATTCAATGTTACCCAAAATGACCGTATCATAATAGCTTTCTTTTTTTACTTTGCATGACATTTCCTACATATTTTCACGTAAGGTGCCGGTATTTAAAATAGTATAGCTTGTCTATTTAGTCGTGAAAAGAATGTTTGAGGAACTAACATTAAACATGTGAGTGGCAACACCAAACATAAGTACGTCAGTTGTCAACACTATCGTCGAATATCGTATAGTGGACCAGTTTTCTTCTCGTATTTTTTATTGTTTTCATTAAACTGCAATACATTGATACCAAACTACGCATGAAAGGTTGAGAAATGAGTAAAGTAAATCAGAGTGGTGCATGGGAAGTGATTTTTAAAGTTTTCCAGCGATGAATCACGGACTACTAAGCTGGACAATTTTATGGGATTTGGAGGACGTTTATGGGCGAACAGCATCTTTGATGGGTATGTAATCATGTTATTATTTGTTTTGAATCTATCGGAACTTACAAATCTACTGAATTTAAGATTTGAAGGCAAAGAAGGCATTTGTTTACATTCAATATTTTTAGGTTAGAAAAATATTTTATAGTAGGTCATTTTTATAGTACGATCTAAATTTTTGATATTATGATGGTACAAGTCGTTCAATCTGTTATTGTACCAATTTTTTTATTTCAACAATTGCTTCAAGTCAATAACTTGTTGCCATTCAGTAATTAATTTTATTAAATGATTATTTTTACTCTTTACAGGAAAATTAGAGAGTAAAGTTGGCGGATAGTTAACGAAGGTTTTAAGAATGATGGAAAGTTTGAAACTCCTGGGAAACACATGAAAGGTCGGCCGAAGAAAGAAATGGATAACTTTAACATTTGTGGTGACAGTGGTGACTGTACTGCTGAAAGTGGCGACGAAACGCATTTCAATATTTAATATTTGGAATCCGGAGTGATTATTCTTTGTAACTGATTGAATTTAATAAATGATTAAGTTTGAGTTTGAACTAACTTTATTCTGGATCTGGTTCAATAACTTTATTCTAGATCTGGGTCAAAACTTTATACTGCACCTGGTTTAATAAATAAAGCAGAAACAATATTATGACTGCATAATGTGTTTTATTTTAGTAACTCATTTTACTAGGAACGAACTTCTAGTATCAAGATCATTTTAGTCGCACTATACAGGGTTGCTACATGAAGTTCAGCAGCGCCCTCATTTAATTTCACGACTTTATAGACAAGCTGTACACATCCTTTATTTAATTTTTTATTTCAATAAACACGGTCCAAACGTCATCACCGTTTACAAAAAAAAGTCGAGTAATAAAGTTCCACAATTATTTCCCAAAAATTGTACTAGCACTTTCCGTTTTTTCTTTCATACTTCGAAAGTATACATTATCTACAATAACATAACGAACCATGATGTGATTTGATATGAAATATCATATAAAAATAAATTAAATAAATTTTGTCACGAAAATTCGTCATCACCGTTGCGGCACCGTCAACGTTGTATTCCTCGAAAATTCTATCTATCTAGCCCGACCTAGACGCCCTAGATCTCCTTTCCCAGTCTCTCTAATGAAGTGGAGCGTAGCGCACGTCAATTTTATCCACGCAGGAGTCTAAAAATTTTCAACTTACATTGCTTAGGGGCAGTGTGTCACGTATTTGCATCATCACCATTATCAGAGAAATTAGGTAAGCACTAATTACTAGATCTTTTTAAAATACCCACGCTAACCGTAATTTATGTACGATACCATAAAAATGGTTGGTTGTGCTCTCTGCAGCATGGTATTTAGTTTAAAAAATCATAAGCTATCAAACGTCATAACCATTATCATCATTACCATTTGTTTTCTGTTAATGGTAATGATAAGAAGTGAATGGTAATGATCTTGCTCTATGTGTTTTGTGTGTTTATCTCATGTAAATTTTATTCTGATTTGGATGATGTTGAATGACCCTGGGCCACCGGGAAAGGGGGGTGGGGCAAGCATCGCCCGCAGGGTGCGTTCCTGGTATGGGCGCGAGTGGGCAGAGGCTATTCACCAGAAGCTGATAACCGTGATCCAAACGTGGGCCGGTTCAAAACAGCGTACATCAAAGCCACAAAGTAATGCTGCAAGAAGGCTCACATCAGAGCGGATGCCCAGTGCATTGCACGGCTTGGGTAGGCTTGTGGCGCACCCCACGGGCAGTTATGGCTACTGGCACCTGGCCAAGGCCGTGCAACTACATCCTTATCAGGCAACGCCATATTCGTGCAGTGCTGCAATCACTCGATGTCCGGCAAGCCAGTGGTCCCGATGGAATTCTAGCAGTGGTTCTACGTAAATGTGCAGCGGAGTTGTCTCCCATGCTTACGCGTCTGTACTGCATCTCTTACACTTCGGGCGCACGACACGCTTTCTCTATGCCGACGACCTGGCTCTTACGTCACAGGGTTCCTTTGAGGAGGTAGAGGCAAACTTGAATGCCGCACTCGAAGACTTGAGCTCCTATTACGAGAGCAATGCGCTGAAGCCCAACCCCTAAAACACCTCACCTTAGCAACGGGCAGCGTGAGCTTGACATTCGGTGGCGTGGTATCAACATCGTCTACTGCAAGCATCCCGAAATATCTGGGAGTTACTCTGGACAGGTCCCTCACGTTTAGGAAGAACTGCGAAAACCTCAAGCAGAAGGTCTGCGCTCGTAATAACCTTGTTAAAAGGCTGACGAGTATAAACTGGGGGGCCGCACCACACGTGCTGCGGGCAACGGGGCTCGTTCTGTGTTATTCAGCTGGTGACGCTGGGCTAGTGGATGTAGCACTAAATGAGGCCTGCCGGATAATAACTGGCTGTCTAAAGCCGACTCCGGTACGGCTGCTATACCCACTGGCTGGCATTGCACCTCCCGGCGTTCGCAGAGATGTGGCATCATCCATGGAGTGGGGCAAACTGGAAGCGGACCACCGACACCCCATGCATGGCCACCCTTACGTACCACAAAGGCTGTAAAGCCGAAAGAGCTTTTGGGTATGCGTCCCTACCGCTGACAGTGAACCCCCAATAGCCAGAGTGACTCGCTGGAGAGCTCGAAGTCCGTTTCCGACCCCTTTTGTTCTGTGGGCGGAAAGCCTGGATACGACCTTCCCTGGGCCACGTGGAAGTCTCTAAATAGACTTCGGACACAGGTCGGCCGAAGCAAGGAGAATCGGTCAAGAAGGGGGTTCTCGGGCAGTGCAAGCCTGCGGTGCGAGTGTGGAGTTTACCCGCAGACTATAGCCCACCTAATAACGTGTGCTGCATGCCCATGTACTTTTTGCACACCAGAGGAACTCATGAGTGCCTCTGAGAACGCAATCCAGGTAGCAGCACACTGGAAAAGTAAAATCTGAGAGCAGAAATGCCATCGATACGATAGAAGAAAAAGAACACTTCGGGTACAGTACCGCCAGCTTGTGCAGCGAAGCGAATGTGCAGCCGATCCCCAAGGAAGGGGATCGGTCAGACCCGGGCAATTACCAACCCATAGCCGTCACCTCAGTGCTGTGCAAGGTTTTTGAGCATATCATTAACGCACAGCTCATGCTTCACCTAGAGGATCATTCCCTAATTAATGATCGGCAATATGGCTTCAGGCCGAAACAGTCAACGGGTGATCTTCTAGCGTATGTCACCCATCTATGGGGTGAGGCTTTGGACAAGTATAGTGAGTCATTGGCTATCAGTCTTGACATTGCCAAAGCTTTCGATAGGGTCTGGCACAAGTGGATGCGAGCCAGAACCTCCACGTGGTGCACCTGGACAACGGAGGCGAGCAGCTACAGGCAGTAGCGTCTCCCGTGGCGAGTGGGACTCGCCACGGGAGACGCTACTGCCTGCGGCCAATCCGGCCGGGGTGGGAGCGGCCGTTTAGAGGGCTGCTCCGAGGCTCTCCACGTTTCCCTTTGACTAGCAGATGGCACAGTGGGGAGCAAGCGGGGGGTGAGCTGATTGTCTGCGCGCCGACGGTTGGGTGACAGGACGGCCGCCTGTAACCCTACACCCCACCATCGGCGATATGGCGCGATGCTCGCCCCACCCCTCCTTTCGTGTGTCGCGGGGGCCATCTTAAAACCGTAGATGGCCCGGGGTCAGCTGGGGTGCGAGGGATATGCTCATTGGGTAACCTTACATCCCGGTAATTAAGACCCGAGATGGCGTGCGGTTTTAGTCGGTTCGATCCCGACATAACGACCCCCGATGGCCGACAGGGGTGGTATCCATGGGGATTTGCGCACGATAAAAAAAAGGGTCTGGCCCAAGTCACTTATTTCCAAGCTGCCTGCTTTTGGTCTATCTCCACTGTTATGCAGCTTGATTGAGAACTTCCTGCAGGAGCGCCGCATTCGAGTGCTCTGTGATAGGCGCAGGGGTCCGTTTTGACGCCTACTCTGTTTCTTCTACATATCAATGACATGCTGTCAGTAGGCAGCATTCACTGCTATGCAGATGATAGCACCTTACACGGACGATATCACGGTCACCCTGCGAACAAGCAGGCTGACGTAGGGGAAAAAAGACAGCTTCTTATCACTGAGCTTGATCGGGTCCTGAATCACATTTCGCAATGGGGCTCTGAGAACCTGGTCGAGTTCGATGCCAAGAAGACGCAGGCTTGTGTGTTTACAGCAAAGGTATCTCCTTTCCTGCCCCTCCCTGCTCTTTGGGACACTCCACTGCCACTTCAGGATAACCTAGATCTACTCGGCATGGATGTTCGCTGCAAACTGACTAATAATAACTACATCGAGAGCATCATCAAAACGGCCTCGCGGAAACTCAGAGAACTGAACAAGGTGAGGCGGTTTTTCACGCCGGAGCAGCGGTATCTTCTATACAAGACACAAATCCGTTCCGGCGTAGAATACTGTTCTCATCTCGACGTACAGGCCGTATTATTGGGACTCTTCAAGTTACCAACGCTCTCGAACCATTACAATTACGTCGAGACATAGCCTCTTTGGCAGTTTTCGGAACACTCACCATGGTAGAGGCGGTACCTCTACCATGGTGAGTGTTCTGATGAGCTCCACCAACTAGTTCCATCCTCTCCTTTCCTATACAGAACAATACGTGCAAGGCTGAGATGTCACCCTCATACCGTGCTGAACAATGCCATCAAGAACTAAGAAGTTCGGTGCCTCTTTTTTTGCCGCTCAATAAAGACCTAGAATTCTTTACCAGCCCACGTGATTCCTTCCTCCTACTACAGTCCCGGGTCCTTTAAGCGGGGCTCTAACGGGGCGTGAAAAAGCATTTGATAAGGCCGTCAAATTGAGGGCCACCATTATGGCATGTATGTATGTAATGGGGACCTCCTTCCTGAGACTGTGTCTTTAGCTTACCATAGTTACCATCAGGTGAGGTGAAGTCATATTATTGACGTAACTGTCGGTTACGTCTATATGACTTCTACTAAAATAAAAAAGTTTATTTGCAATATTCTATTATGTTTATAGTGATTTAACAAAGGAGAAACAAGTGTTATTCAGTTTTTCATCATTCCCATTAACTTCATTACCTTTATAGAAAAATCATTACCATGCTATAGACGTCATTACCATTTCAATTAAATTAATTTTAAGATCAATAACTTCTGATTCTCTTGTTGGATTTTAGTGCCTCCAATAGTTTTGTAAAGGTTATTAAAAAACCTTTAAATTTATTGCGTTTGACACGCATTTCCGACAAGTTTCAAAAAAAGTTCAAAATAAATAAGAATCAAAACGGCGGATTCACCCCCGGACTCGGACCCGACGTGGACATACGACACGTGTGTCACGTGTGAAACAAGCAGGGCCGCGCCGCGGCTCTTTCTATTTTTTTTTGTATGGCAACTTGGTTTGGTAGTCGATTTTTTGGCTGGAAAAATCGATTTTTGATTAATCGCCATCCCTAGTCAAATCAAAAGAGAGAGTGACATTCATTTTGTCTATTAATCTTGTGTTGTGTTTTGTTGTTATTCTTGTTTTGTCTAATCATCTAATGTGAAGTGATTTAAAGTGAAACTAAGCTTACTTTGGGTCTAGGGAGCGATGTGTAGAATGTCGTAGAGTATTTATTTATTTATTTGTCTTGACTGTCTGACCTGTGCAGTCAGCTAAAGCTATAGGTTCCTACTGTGATCGAACAGTGATCCGTTTGTTCGATCTTCATTATTTATCACATTACTCTAGGTTTCTGTGAGCGATAGCCTAAAATCGTACTCCGTAGAATTTGATTGACATGCAACGCATTAACTAACTGTTAGTGCTTTAATTAAGTTGAAGCCTGAACAAACTCTAACTGAAAACGTAAACAAGATGATGCCCGGACGAATTGGTAATTTACCAATAGCTTCAGAGAATCCATTGGGTCTCTCATGGCACGACTCAGCGTGGATACCATTACTTAGTCCTTCAAATATAATGGATTACTTCTCTGAGCGGTCAAATCCATTCTTTGATCGTACTTGCAATAACGAAATAGTCAAAATGCAGCGTCTTAGTATGGATCAACTACAGTGAGTAGCAATGGTTATCTTCTACTGATCTTAGTACTAATTTTTCAAAACCAGATCATGTTTTGTTCTCGGACTAGCGATTATTGAGTTGACCAATTATAACAGCTTGAATTTGCCCAGTCAACATAGTACCTAGTCCATTTGAACAAGAGTCATGCTAATTTCACTGCAAACTAGACAAATTTTTGCAAGCTAACTTTTTGGCTGCCAACCTTATATTCTCTTTTTTGTTATATTGCTCATGTCAACATGATTTCACCTTAACTGTAAAGTCAACACAAACATTCAACGATAGTGCTTTCTTCCTTGACTATCCTTAAACAAATTTTCTCAATTAATAATCAGTAGAATCAAGTCATTTAGGTATATACCTAATACATATGCATAGAGCTAAGTTGATTAATTATTTTTGCAGAAATATGACAGGCTTAGAATACATCCTATTACATGTACAAGATCCGATTTTGTATGTGATACGTAAACAACATAGACATAGTCCAACTCAGGCCACACCGATTGCTGACTACTACATCATTGCTGGTATTGTGTATCAGGCTCCTGATTTAACCAGTGTGCTAAATTCAAGATTGGTAAGTGCAATTTTATTCTAATGTCACATAAGCTAAATTAACGTTACATTTGCGCAAAGAAACTATTTCAATGTGTATTGTTAAAAACTAAAATTTAAATGGACATAGGATAATTATTATTGTTTATTTTTTATTGTTATCAAAATGTTTAAAAAATAAGTTGTGTGACATTTCATCACACAACTTATTTTTTAGAGATCCCACTTTCCCTGTATATCTTAGAAATAAGAAATTAAGGAGGCAATGAGGATCAGTCACTTATCAGAACTTTTAATTTTCAATGAATGAAACACATGCGCTACAAATTTCTAAGCATAATTATAGTTTTTTAAATTATTAAAATCCGACAAGAAATGACGAAGTTATCAAAAATTTAAAAATGATTATTTTAAAACGCTCACTCTCGCTGATTTTTTGTTGATGATGTCATAAGTCACAATGTGTATGAGATGCCATTTGATAAATCAACGAAGAGCCTAAACCGCTGCACCTAGAAACTTGAAATTTTGACAGTAGATGCTTTTTATGTTGTAGGAATCCACTAAGAAAGGATTTTTAGAATTTTTAATCCTAAGGTGGCAAAGTAAGGAATAAACGTTTGTATGAAAGTTCTTCATTTCAAAGTTACACGCATGAAATTTCATACACCTACGAGTACTTCTGATTATAAATGAGTTTTTTCTAAATTTCACCCCCAAGAGGGTGAAATGGGTCAGTTTCAAGATTGAAGCATGAAAATTTATACAGCTGCTTCTGGTTAGTAATAAATGTACACGTAATGTATATCATCAGCGTTTTCAAAATTTCACTACTAAGGGGGTAAAGTAGGCGGGTGCGGGCCGTAACCTCCACGTGGTGCACCTGGGCAACGGAGGCGAGCAGCGCCTCCCACTCGCCACGGGAGACGCTGCTGCCTGCGGCCAATCCGGCCGGGGTGGGAGTGGCCCTCTAGAGGGCTGCTCCTGTCCCTCTGACTAGCAGATGGCACAGTGGGGAGTGAGCGGGGGGCGAGCTGATTGTCTGCGCGCCGACGGTTAGGTGACAGGACGGCCTCCTGTCACCCTACACCCCACCGTCGGCGAAGTGGCGCGATTCTCGCTCCACCTCCCCTTTCGGGGGGTCGAGGGGGCCATCTTAAAACCGTAGATGGCCCGGGGTCAGCTGGGGTGCGAGGGATATGCCCATTGGGTAACCTTACACCCCGGTTACTAAGGCCCGAGACGGCGTGCGGTTTTAGTCGGTTCGATCCCGACATAACCACCCCCGATGGCCGACGGGGGTGGTATCCATGGGGATTTCCGCACGATAAAAAAAAAAAAAAGGGGGTAAAGTAGGCGATGTCTGGTTGCATGGAAAGTCCATTATTTTCGAAGAAGCACATAATTTGATATAGAGAGCTGCTTCTGGTTAAAAATAAACATACACTTAAATCGCGGTTTTTCAATATTCCACCCCTAAGGGAGCAAATAAGGGTAGAACGGTTGTATGGAAATCCGTTATTTGGGAAAGCGGTTAATGTTTGATATAATAAATAATAGAAATTCATTATTAAAGCTTATTTTTATGGACAGGTAGGTGGCGGTGCAATCAGGCTATAAGATTTTTGTTTTAATTTATTCCCGAGCGAAGCCGGGTCCCGTGCCATTTATATCTATATGCAGTGGAAGGAATCATCTCAAACCACTTATTTGCCCTCTATGTTTCTTTCCACATGAACTAGAATCTCATCATTCTTTATTTTTCGTGCGGAAATCCCCGCGGATACCACACCTCTGCGGCTAGCGGGGGCGTTTTATGTCGGTACCGAACCTACTAAAACCGCACGCCGTCTCGGGTCTTCTAGCGCCGCGGTATAAGGTGGCACAAAAGGCATTTCCCTCGAACCCCGGCTGACCCGGGTCATCTTTTTTATACTACTTAGGTGGCAGACAAGCACATGACCCACATAATCGGAGGTGGTTATCGTGGCCTATGCACGTGCAACATCAGGGGCGTCACACTCGGGTGATTACACATCACCCGAGTGTGACGCCTTAACATCAGGTTTGGGGGATGAGGGGGGGATAGTGAGCTCCGTCTCTGTGTACAAAATTTCAAAATTGTACCTCAAGAAATATCAGTTTTATGCAGTGTTTTACCAAAATAGCCCTATATTCTCCATAGCGGCAGCGGCGACGTGACGTGACTTACGACGCCACAGGGTATTTCGGCGCGGTGGAGAGCGTTTTTGAGATTGCCGCACTAAATTGCCTATATCTTCGTCATTTTGATCTGATTGAAATAATTTTTTTACAGTATTTATTGTATTTTTAATGTCTATAAATCTGTATACTCACCTAAAATAGTGACTGATCCTTAGCTTACCCACGCAAGAAATCTTTTTTTATTGTTACTTCAAACAAAGAATGTTATTACAAATTGGAGGACCATTTTTTGCCAATAGGTATACATAATACTTTCTGACCCTTTTTCGGTATTGGACAGATTCGTGGATTGGACAGCTTCGTGAATTCGGCAGATTCGCTACTCGACAGATTCGTGGATTGGTCAGGTTCTAGGACTCGACGGATTAGCTATACGACAGAAAAGGAACAGTTGCGCACAAAAACGGTAATGCGTTACCGTTAAGTCCTATAATGATAATGTTTAAGTATGTAAACTCCTTGCATAATTATGGACTCAATTATCTAACAGGCCACTTCAAGTCATTGTCATAGTAAGAGAGTCCAGTCATGTGTGCATGCCTGATTTTACCAAAAACGCAGTAGATAGTTTAATAGACGAATGCAAGGCCTTGTTTGGCCGCTGAGACTATGCGTTCCTGACACATGTCAATTCGTCATGACTAGTTATGTACAATAAATAACTTGTACCTAGAACCGTTCTCTAAACCTGTTCCCAACTTACAATAACATAATAATGATCACAGTCAGCAATTGTGACAACTTGATTTCATTTTAATTTTAATTGTATTCTAATTTGGCTATCTATCTGCCCAATTTGTTTTTCCAATTTTTAATTTTGTTTCATTCTTATTTAATTTTATGTGATTATTAATTGTAATAATGGGTTATTACCTGAAATAATAAAAAAAAAATTATATTCATTTCATTCATTATAAAAATATGATTCATTCTTTCTATTAGCTTGGGTAGGGGTTTATTACAAAATTACATAATTATAAAATTATAACGTTCTATTTTATATTTTTCAACCAACAGATTAATATTATTAAAATTACTAAAATACGCGGTTACAATTGAGTTGTTATTTTGTCTCATCCCTATGAAAGCGAACATTTGACATAACCTTAAAACAGCGCAGTTTGACGTGGTATGACTTTTAAAAACTATTGATTTTATATTTTTAATTAATTAATTGTTAATCATTTTAGCCCAAAATTAATCTGTGTATTGTAAATTGGCACAGTAATTAATTTTTAATGTTATCACTCGTTAATAAGGTCAATAAACGATATTTAAAATTTTGCCGTAAATTATACACCAGTTCAAAGTAACATCGCCCGTTCGCTCACAACCTGTCAGGAACGCATTCTTTCAGCGATTCTATAATAGTATGCAAAAAACTCGAACCTATCCCAAAATTATTTGAAGATTTCATGGATAGTGTCGATTGTGAATTAAATGATGAAGATAAACCAACATTTGTACACAAAAAGGATGTTTTGTATAAAGCCAGAAAAGATTACCTGAAAATGAATACGAAAAATTGTAAATATTTGAAATCTCTGAAGCTACCGGACAGTCTTGTGGGTGATTTCTTTTTATTTGATGATGGAATTGAAAACAAAATTGTGATTTTGGGTCGAAATTGGCGAAAGACTATTTAAAAAAATATAAGAGTTACTATGGCGATGGCACCTTTAAAGTATGTCCCAAACCTTTTTATCAAGTTTACAGCATTCATATAAATATCACTCACGATGACAATACCGTTAATTTTGTACCAATTCTTTACATACTTCTGCCTAATAAAACGCAGATAACGTATGAACGTATGTTCACTATTTTGAGGGACCAATTTTCAGTGATAATTGAAAATTATAAGTGCGACTTAATGCATAATTTATTAATTGAATTAGCCACTATCCAAGCTATAAAATCAGTTTATCCTGGTATAAATGTAACTGGTTGTTACTTTCATTACTGGAAAGCTATACTTAAAAAGAGCCAGAATGTTGGATTTGATAAAACAGAAAATGGAGAGTTTATCATGCGCCTTTATATGCAACTGCCGCTGCTGCCCCCCATATTGGTTCCTGAAGCAATATTAAGTGTACAAGAATTAGCCAATGATTCAGCGGAATACAATACATTTAATAATTATTTTACAACTCAATGGATGGGGATATATACGGAGAATGTGTTTACCTGTTATAATGAAAATTTTCGAACAAATAACCCAATCGAAGGGTGGCATGCGCGGCTTAAAAAAAGAATTCCTGTTAATCCTCCGCTCTATCTATTTTTACAATTTTTAAAGAAGGAATCCCGTTTTCAAGATACGAAGTTAAAAAAAGAACAACTTCTTTGTAAGGGGAAGCTGCGTAATGCAAAACTGATGCAAAAAAATAGTCAAATAAACGAAATTGTCAACGCAGCATTGCAGAATGAAATTAGCGTGGTTGATTGCTTAAAACGGTTGTGCAAAGTAAATTTTATATTTAAAACGAATAAAGACGTTAACATTTCTGTCTCTAATTAAAAGTGCGTTACTTTATTGTTTTTTATTTTCTTTACACCTGTACTTCTGTCGTATAGCTAATCCGTCGAATCCACGAATCTGTCGAGTAGCGAATCTGCCGAGTAGCGAATCTGCCGAATTCATGAAACTGTCCAATCCACGAATCTGTCCAATACCGAAAAAAGGCTTTCTGATAGTATCCCTTTTTTGTCAATGTTAACACTATTGATATCCCACTACCTGAAAAGATAAACATTCACCTGAGTAGGTAAAACAGGAGGTTTGAGAGTGCAATAAAAATAACCAGAATTCAGGAGTTATGAATGTTTTCTATCTTTTTTCAGCTTTCATTAGTCCATCATTTACAATGTTCATTTGAAGAAACTATGTCATACTCAAGATATCATCCCAGTAAAGGATACTGGTGGGATTTCAAAGCAACTAAACCAGGTAAGTATATATTAAATATATTATTATACTAGCTGTTGCCCGCGGCTCCGCTCGCGTGGAAGTCGCTTATTGTATCCACTCCCACTCCTGCTCCAGTTCCTACTCCCACTCCCACTCCCACCCCCGCTCCCGCTCCCACTCACACTCCCACCCCCACTCCCACGCCCACCCCCACGCACACTTCCACTCCCACTGCCACGCACACTCCCACCCCCGCTCTCGGTTCCACTCACACTTCCACTCACACTTCCATCCCACTTCCATCCCACTTCCATCCCACTCCCACTCACACTCCCACCCCCACGCACACTCCCACTCCCAATCCCACGCACACTGCCACTCCCACGCACACTACCACTCCAACGCACACTCTTACTCCCACTCCCACGCACACTCCTACTCCCACTCCCACCCCCGCTCCCGCTCCCACACAACTAATAGATAACACCACTATCCACAATTAACCTGCTCATAAAAAAACATTATTTCATCTAAATAATTGATTGATTTATTTATTTATTTAATATTTATGCACACACAATGTTAATTAGTAAAGAAAATGGAAGGTGGAAAGAATAGTACAATTTTTATATTATATTTCACAATTTGATTTGTACCTAGTGTGAATGATGTGGTTCATATTTAATTATGATTGTCTTATCAGACATGCTACGGTGATACTTTGATGTAATTGACAACATCTTCTATCTACCTGTGACCTTTAAATTTTGAATTTTGAATTTTGAACTACGGGTGACGTAACCTACGACAAACTTATTATTTGCGGTTGGTACAGTAATCGGGTCTAGGAATTGAACAGTAAAATTAAATTTGTCTTTTATTGTATGTAGTTTTCCGGGATAAAAAGTATCCAGTGTGCTGCCCAGGATATTGAAGAATAATTATACCAAGTTTCATCGTAATCGAACCGGTAGTTCTTGCGTGATGCCTGAACAAACAGACAGACAGACAGACAGACAGACAGACAGACAAAAATTTTTTTAATCACATATTTGGGTTCGGTGTCAGTCCAGTAACACCCCCTGCTATTTTTTATTTTTTTATTTTCAATGTACAGAATTTTCACTTCTACAGATTTATTATAAGTATAGATACTATATATATATATATATATTTTGGTGTAAGCCGATTTTCAACAAAAGAGATTGGCTCATTAATACAATCCAGATGCTTTCCTCTAGAAGTTGGGGGGACTCAAATTCCATTGATACTATCAAAAATAAACAGAATAATAGAAAAGAGGTGTGCATCAGTCTCCAAATTGGAAATTTTGGATGAAGCTAGGACTGCAATTAAGAAGAGAACTGCTAACAAAACATTAACTTTTAGGTTTGAGTCCTTACAATACTGGTCAGTCTTCATCAAAGGATGTTAGCAGTACTCCAAAAGAGGAACCCTCAACACTGTTTCAGAGGCAGAGAGTGGATATGTTGTTGGCAGAGCTAGTCAGGCAATTTCCTTTACCCACTACACAAACAGCCAGTCAAGTAAGTACTAAAAGGTGCCTTTATTTGCAATATTAAATACTTGCCCAGAATTTGTTTCTTACTAGTGGCACCCCCTCGAATGTTTTTTTTCTTATAGTACTATATCATTTTTATGTACTTTACAAACAAGATTTAATGACTCTGAAGCACCATTTACATGATACCATTTTCTTGTACGTGCAATTATTGAATACAATAATTGACTGTTGTGCAATACTTGAAGCAACTCGCTTGTACATGGAAAACTTGCATACAAGTCTGTTTTAGATGAGTCAAGACTTGAAAGCAATAATTGCCTAAACATAATGGTATGTGTGCCTAAACAGAAGACACTTGCAATTATTGCTTGTCAAGATTTTGTATTGCATGCAACTATTTAACTAGTATTCTCATGTAAACAGTTGCTTACAATAGTTTAAAGGCAATTATTGCCCTTCAATCATTGCATTCAATTTAATTTATTCTAAAGTGATATATTTCTTAACTTACAGTCTAATGGAGTAACTGTGAAGACTGAAAACTCTACTGACAAGAACACAGAAAAAACTGAGACAAATGTGAACAATATTACTATAAAACAAGAACCTATGGACCCCACTGTCGCAGACATGCCCAATGGAGGACTTCCAGGGCATGCAGAAATCAAAACTGAAATGAAGCAAGAAAATATGAAACCACCACCAGAAAAGAAACCTAGATTGTAACTGATAATATATGTTTAATACATTATAATTTATTTAATTTCATAAGAATGTAGTGTCTTTTTTATTTCCTTCATGACCAGAAACCGAGCACCTTGTTCTTATTTTAAATCTGAAACATGTTATGCAGAAGTATTTGCAGGTATGCATCTCAACAGATCAACATTTTTCTCCTTTTGAATATTATATAAGTTTCCAATATTTTCTTGACTTGGCACTGTATTCAAACATATTTGGCAGTTAATTTTTCGTGGATCCATTATGCCATTTTTAGTCACTATTGTTCCTTTTTGTTTAGAGCTAAAATATGTAAACAATTATTTAATGAACCTTACTGATAAAGAAAAAGTAGTTTTGACAGACTTGTAAATAAGTATTGTTATAATTATAGTCACCATAGTGAAGCTTCCTTTAAGCCTATTTCTAACCCAAAATCAAATCCTTGTTCATAACCTACATCAAAACTATTCTGATAAACGGATGCTTGACCATTAGATGCACCTTCCATATATCCAATCTGAAAAGTGCAATAATAGTAGAACAGTGAAAAAAAAAATATAAACAACAAAATATAACTTTTAATTCACTTTTGTAACTGGTTCCAGCGTGCGAGCCCATGTTTTTCGAGATAGAACTGGTGAATCTTCTCCAGACATTGCATATACAAGTACGGTCTCAGTATAATGATAACAAACTTTATTTATAATTATGTCAACAACTGAAATAGCCGGTATCTCCACGATAATGAATGCCTACAATTCAAGACTAGAGCAATTATAAAAACAAAATGTACAACGTGCGTATTATATTGAATGGATTTATTTATTTGCGTTGTGCTTTGACTACTCGAAACTCTCCTCGACAGTAGGTACCTACTCGCTTCGCTTTGCTTCATTGCTTGACGTTAGACGGTTAGACTGACGTAAGTGACGTTGTACTTTGACTTTTTTTTTTTTCAATTTTTGGCAAATATTTTGGTGTATGCCATGCTTAGAAGGTTATCATACTTGGAAAGAGAAGTCGGCCCACACAGAGCAAGATAGTATATACAGACTGAGCTTCAAGTAGCTATTCGAAGTGTGGCCTCCATGTTTATCTATAGCTTCATGAGCTAAACTGCACTCTGTGCTAAACTGGCAAATTTAATAAATAGGTACAGTCATTTTGGGTAACTGAACATTTTTAACGAATTATTAATGTAAGTATACTCTCTGATTATATTTATTATAGCTTGTCTATTTAGTCGTGAAAAGAATGTTTGAGGAACTACTAACATTAAACATGTGAGTGGCAACACCAAACATAAGTACGTCAGTTGTCAACACTATCGTCGAATATCGTTTAATGGATCAGTTTTCTTCTCGTATTTTTTATTGTTTTCATTAAACTGCAATACATTGAGACCAAACTACGCATAAAAGGTTGAGAAATGAGTAAAGGAAATCAGAGTGGTGCGTGGGAAGTGATTTTCAAAGTTTTCCAGCAATGAATCACGGATTACTAAGCTGGACAATTTTATGGGATTTGGAGGACGTTAATGAGCGAACAGCATCTTTGATGGGTATGTAATCATGTTATTATTTGTTTTGAATCTGTCTGAACTTACAAATTTACTGAATTTACGATTTGAAGGCAAAAAAGGCATTGTTAACATTGCAAATTTTTAGGTTAGATTAAAAACTGTCAGTAGGTCATTTTTATAGTGCGATCAAAATTTTTGATATGATGGTACAACTCGTTCAATCTGTACCAATTTTTTATTTGAATTAATTGCTTCAAGTCAATAACTTGTTGCCATTCAGTAATTAATTATTAAATTATTATTTTTACTCTTTACAGGAAAATCAGAGTATAGTTGGCGGATAGTTAACGAAGGTTTTAAGAATGATGGAAAGTTTGAAACTCCTGGGAAACACATGAAAGGTCGGCCGAAGAAAGAAATGGACAACTTTAATATTTGTGGTGACAGTGGTGACTGTACTGCTGAAAGTGGCGATGAAACGCATTTCAATATTTAATATTTAAAATCCGGAGTGATTATTCTTTGTAATGAATTTATTAAATGATTAAGTTTGAGTTTCAACTAACTTTATTCTGGATCTGGTTCAATAACTTTATTTTAGATCTGGTTCAAAACTTTATACTGCACCTGGTTTAATAAATAAAACAGAAACAATATTATGACTGCATAATGTGTTTTATTTTATTAACTCATTTTACTAGGAACGAACTTCTAGTATCAAGATCATTTTAGTCGCACTATATAGGGTTACTACATGAAGTTCAGCAGCGCCCTCATTTAATTTCACGACTTTATAGACAAGCTATACATCTTTATTTTGTAGAATAAATAGTGTTCTTTTGAGTTGGTTTATGTTTCTAAAACCACAAATTTATGGAAAAAACAAAGACTGCCCAAAATTAGCCCCAAAACTCACATTCAAAGTTAGCACGAGTTTTGGGTAACTTTGAATATATATTTTTTTGGATTTTAAAACCTTTATTATCCAAACATTTTAAGATTTGGATAAAATGTATTCTTGTAAAAAAAAGTCCAATCTAGGAAATTCATGACTAACTTGACGTACCTACCTGCGAAAAATAGCGAGGTCTTGCCATATGAAACAAGGCGGACAAATTTGGTGGAAAAAAAAACATTGTTATTTTTATATTTTCTAATAAAGTAAGATAAGTAGGAACGTAGTGCACAACATAATAAATTATATGTTTATTTGGTTATCAGATGAGATCAAAATCGTAATGACTGCTAATAATTTTTCTGGACATTTTATTTTTTAAGGAAAACTAATCACCCTTTCCATGAACAAAATGTCATCGTCAATACGAATTTTTCCACCTTTTTAGGGCCATATGGCAAAAAATAGAACCCTTATAGATTCGTCATGTCTATCTGTCTGTCAGTCCGTCCGTCCGTCCATCCGTCCGTCCGTCTGTCCGTCTGTATGTTACACACCCACTATTCTCCGAAACTATAAGCCATAAGGCCTATGCGGTTGAAACTTGGTAAGTAGACGTATTCTGTGAACCACATTAAGAATTTCACACAAAAATAGAAAAAAAAGCAATCAATTTTAGGGGTCTTCATACTTAGAACTGAAACTTTTTATAAGACACGAATAACGTTGAACCATTCAATGTTACCCAAATCACTTCGATTTTGATCGTCGTTACAACTTTATCAGTTTTTGACAATTTATTTAACACCATGTACGGACAGCTATTTAATAATAATATTTTTTTTAGTAGATTTTAAAGATTAACACCGAACATATAGCTTGTCTATAAAGTCGTGAAATTAAATGAGGGCGCTGCTGAACTTCATGTAGCAACCCTATATAGTGCGACTAAAATGATCTTGATACTAGAAGTTCGTTCCTAGTAAAATGAGTTACTAAAATAAAACACATTATGCAGTCATAATATTGTTTCTGTTTTATTTATTAAACCAGGTGCAGTATAAAGTTTTGACCCAGATCTAGAATAAAGTTATTGAACCAGATCCAGAATAAAGTTAGTTCAAACTCAAACTTAATCATTTATTAAATTCAATCAGTTACAAAGAATAATCACTCCGGATTCCAAATATTAAATATTGAATTGCTTTTCGTTGCCACTTTCAGCAGTACAGTCACCACTGTCACCACAAATGTTCAAGTTATCCATTTCTTTCTTCGGCCGACCTTTCATGTGTTTCCCAGGAGTTTCAAACTTTCCATCATTCTTAAAACCTTCGTTAACTATCCGCCAACTGTACTCTCTGATTTTCCTGTAAAGAGTAAAAATAATCATTTAATAAAATTAATTACTGAATGGCAACAAGTTATTGACTTGAAGCAATTGTTGAAATAAAAAAATTGGTACAATAACAGATTGAACGACTTGTACCATCATAATATCAAAAATTTAGATCGTACTATAAAAATGACCTACTATAAAATATTTTTCTAACCTAAAAATATTGAATGTAAACAATGCGTTTTTTGCCTTCAAATCGTAAATTCAGTAGATTTGTAAGTTCCGATAGATTCAAAACAAATAATAACATGATTACATACCCATCAAAGATGCTGTTCGCCCATAAACGTCCTCCAAATCCCATAAAATTGTCCAGCTTAGTAGTCCGTGATTCATCGCTGGAAAACTTAAAAAATCACTTCCCATGCACCACTCTGATTTACTTTACTCATTTCTCAACCTTTCATGCGTAGTTTGGTCTCAATGTATTGCAGTTTAATGAAAACAATAAAAAATACGAGAAGAAAACTGATCCATTAAACGATATTCGACGATAGTGTTGACAACTGACGTACTTATGTTTGGTGTTGCCACTCACATGTTTAATGTTAGTTCCTCAAACATTCTTTTCACGACTAAATAGACAAGCTATACCTGTTTACAGCAAGTTTTGTATAAATAACTCCGATATTAAATTCAACTAACAAACACTGCTAAAACTTCACTCGAAAAAGGCGGTTAAATTACAAAATTATGACTTTGAAAGCTTCATGTTTTACGTTACGTTTGTTAAAAAACATTATGGCGATCCGTTTAGGCAGTTATAATATTGAAACAAGAAAACATTTGCATCAAATAAATTTTTAAATCTTTTTCACAACTTTATTCAAAGTTACACTGCGATTCAATGTTACCCAAAATGACCGTATAGCTTGTCTATTTAGTCGTGAAAAGAATGTTTGAGGAACTAACATTAAACATGTGAGTGGCAACACCAAACATAAGTACGTCAGTTGTCAGTGTTATCGTCGAATATCGTATAGTGGACCAGTTTTCTTCTCGTATTTTTTATTGTTTTCATTAAACTGCAATACATTGATACCAAACTACGCATGAAAGGTTGAGAAATGAGTAAAATAAATCAGAGTGGTGCATGGGAAGTGATTTTTAAAGTTTTCCAGCGATGAATCACGGACTACTAAGCTGGACAATTTTATGGGATTTGGAGGACGTTTATGGGCGAACAGCATCTTTGATGGGTATGTAATCATGTTATTATTTGTTTTGAATCTATCGGAACTTACAAATCTACTGAATTTACGATTTGAAGGCAAAGAAGGCATTTGTTTACATTCAATATTTTTAGGTTAGAAAAATATTTTATAGTAGGTCATTTTTATAGTACGATCTAAATTTTTGATATTATGATGGTACAAGTCGTTCAATCTGTTATTGTACCAATTTTTTTATTTCAACAATTGCTTCAAGTCAATAACTTGTTGCCATTCAGTAATTAATTTTATTAAATGATTATTTTTACTCTTTACAGGAAAATCAGAGAGTAAAGTTGGCGGATAGTTAACGAAGGTTTTAAGAATGATGGAAAGTTTGAAACTCCTGGGAAACACATGAAAGGTCGGCCGAGGAAAGAAATGGATAACTTTAACATTTGTGGTGACAGTGGTGACTGTACTGCTGAAAGTGGCGACGAAACGCATTTCAATATTTAATATTTGGAATCCGGAGTGATTATTCTTTGTAACTGATTGAATTTAATAAATGATTAAGTTTGAGTTTGAACTAACTTTATTCTGGATCTGGTTCAATAACTTTATTCTAGATCTGGGTCAAAACTTTATACTGCACCTGGTTTAATAAATAAAGCAGAAACAATATTATGACTGCATAATGTGTTTTATTTTAGTAACTCATTTTACTAGGAACGAACTTCTAGTATCAAGGTCATTTTAGTCGCACTATACAGGGTTGCTACATGAAGTTCAGCAGCGCCCTCATTTAATTTCACGACTTTATAGACAAGCTGTACCTATAATAAAAAATTTTTTGAACTTTTTATTTATACAGAATTATTACAGTCATTTTGGGTAACTTTGAACATTTTTAACGGATTATTAATGTATACTCTCTGATTATATTTATTACATCTTTATTTTATAGAATAAATAGTGTTCTTTTGAGTTGGTTTATGTTTCTAAACCCACAAATTTATGGAAAAAACACAAAGACTGCCCAAAATTTGCCCCAAAACTCACATTCAAAGTTAGCACGAGTTTTGGGTAACTTTGAATATATATTTTTTTGGATTTTAAAACCTTTATTATCCAAACATTTTAAGATTTGGATAAAATTGAATGATGTATTCTTGTAAAAATAAGTCCAATCTATGAAAATCATGACTAACTTGACATACCTACCTGTGAAAAATAGCGAGGTCTTGCCATATGAAACAAGGCGGAACAATTTGGTGGAAAAAAAACATTGTTATTTTTATATTTTCTAATAAAGTAAGATAAGTAGGAACATAGTGCACAACATAATAAATTACATGTTTATTTGGTTATCAGATGAGATCAAAATCGTAATGACTGCTAATAATTTTTCTGGACATTTTATTTTTTAAAGAAAACTAATCACCCCTTTCCATGAACAAAATGTCATCGTCAATACGAATTTTTCCACCTTTATAGGGCCAAATGCCTAAAAACAGACCCATATAGATTATAGATTCGTCATGTCTGTCTGTCTGTCTGTCCGTCCGTCCGGCCATCCGTCCGTCCGTATGTTACACACCCACTTTTCTCCGAAACTATAAGGCCTATGCGGTTGAAACTTGGTAAGTAGACGTATTCTGTGAAGCACATTAAGAATTTCACACAAAAATAGAAAATAGCAATCAACTTTAGGGCTCCTCATACTTAGAACTGAAACTTTTTATAAGACACGAATAACTTTGAACCATTCAATGTTACCCAAATCACTTCGATTTTGATCGTCGTTACAGCTTTATCAGTTTTAGACAATTTATGTAACACCATGTACGGACAGCGATTTAAAAATAATAATTTTTTTAGTAGATTTTAAAGATAAACACCAAACATACCTATTTACAGCAAGTTTTGTACAAATAATTCCGATATTAAATTCAACTAACAAACACTGCTAAAAACTTCACTCGAAAAAGGTGGTTAAATTACAAAATTATGACTTTGAAAGCTTAATGTTTTACGTTACGTTTGTTAAAAAACATTATGGCGATCCGTTTAGGCAGTTATAATATTGAAACAATAAAACATTTGCATCAAATAAATTTTTGAATCTTTTTCACAACTTTATTCAAAGTTACACTGCGATTCAATGTTACCCAAAATGACCGTATTAAACTATCTTATACCTACGGCACGATATAATGGCCGGTTTGACGTTTGTCCGCTCATGAAGTTTCGTAGTAATTATTGTGACATTTTTAAAGAGCAAATTGCTGTTCTTTATTGTCAATAGTGACGTACAGTAAGTCATAAAATTTTATCGAATGTAGGTATAATTTTAGGACACAATATTTATTTATTACATTGATTTCTGAATTATATAATGTATATTAGTGTCCCACGATCATTTATTTTTTATTTTTATAAGATTATAATTACCTATTGGTGTACTTATTTCACACAACTCGGTATTTGTTTTTCGAAATTCATTTTTTTTAAAATAAAATCTATATAATCGACATTAGGACCACTGGCAAACACAATTAATACCTCCGGCAAACTTGCGTCAAAACAAAGCAGTTTCGACTTGACGTTGCTTCGAAAAGTACAAACTAGGAGTGCACTGCGATTGCGATATAGTTTAGACCTCCTCGCCTGATGGTAAGCTAAATGGTAAATCTCGCCTGATGGTAAAGTCTCAGGAAGGGATCCCCATTACATACACTAACAGTGATAATTATAATGGTAGCCCTCAACTTACTCTTTTTACGCCTTTTGTTATGGAATTCGTCGATATGGCCGAACGTACGCAGAGCTGTTCTAAACAGTCAGGCATGTGTGTTCGTTATAGGTACGCCTTCGTAACATTTCGATCGTGAATCTCAAAATGGAAGGTCAATTTTACCTATAACTGTTAGACGAATAGATAACTAAAGAAAAATTTGGCGAGACTGGCACAGAAGAAAATAAACTTCACACATTAAAACAGAAAAAAACGAGCAAAACCAGTCGAAGACCATGTGTGTAGCAACTATTTACGGAAGGAGTATCCAACGAGAAAAAAGTTAGTGCAATTACTGAAGGAAGCTGGATTAATATATAGTACTCATTTTCATTCCTAAATCCAATATTCAGTTCGTTCAAATGTATTTAGTAGGTAAAAATTTATATTTTTTACTAAAGTTTTTGAATCAGGTATTGTACTGCTTGCAATAAGAACTTATAGATTTGATTATATTTTTATCGAGAGTAAATTGACATTTCACATCACTATTGTAATGTGTCAAACCGGCCATTATATCGTGCCGCTACTGTAGAAAATATTAAGTATGTACAAATTTTTTTTTAAAAAAGTTTAGGCGTCGAAGAATTCCTCCTCATCGATGTCGACTGGTAACGTACCCAAAAGGTTGGTGTCGGTTGGTGTAATAAAAATAAATGGCAAAGCAAAGTTGGTCCAGTGTCATTGTCATGTGTCATTGGTCATGTCAGTGTCAGTCAGTCAGTGTCAGTTGTCAGTGCACAGTGTGTCATATCAGTCATTATGTTGTTGTGTTTATTCTTGATTTTAGGTTAATTCACAGAACAAACCCATGGTTTTATTCAACTGTCAAAAAATAAGAAACGTTCCAGAATTCTAGGTGCTGTGTGCATTTTGGTTGGTACTACGATAGCTCAGTTGACTTCATATCCATAATAAAAGAAAAATGAAGAAAAGCAAAAAATTTTTTGGGAAAAAGAAAGGTTCATTTAAACCCACAACGAAAAAGAACAGGAAAGCTGCCGAAGAAAGGATAATTAATAAAAAAGCGATTTTTAATAGATATAAGAATGCACAAAAAGTGGAAGAGGAGATAGAGAAAAAAAGGCAATTAGAGCAGAAATTGCAACACCAAATGGCATATTCAGAGAGTGAGGAAGAAGAAGAAAATGCATATGGGCAGTTATTATCGTGTTTCACTAACAATAAGAACAAAGTTACCGCTGATAGTGAAGATGAAAGCTCTTGTGAGGAAGTAATGGAAGATGTGGACATTAAAGAAACTGAATCAAGTAATAAGAATGACTATGAACCAATTTCTATTGATGAAGACAGTGATAGTAGTAATGACGATATTGAGGTAATTATGAACTTATAATAAATGTTACAAATATAAAATTTATGACTTGTTATGCAAATATGGATGTGCTACACTAAACTTCTTCTACTTCATCCGAGTGCAAATTCAAATTGCATCCATCCAAAGCGTCTGCTCTCACACTCCTCCCTTCCGCTGTTTATAGTGACTGCTGTCTAACCCCAAGAGCAACAACAGAAGCCTCACATGTCCATATTGTTCTCTTTATTGTAATTATGATAGTTAGGAAAAAAGAACTTCTATTAAATCTTAAGATTAAGTATAGTTTTCAATAGTTCAAGTACCTATTTTGTACTTAATACTAGATTTTGAATCACTCAACTACTTTCAACTACTAATTTGTTATTTGGTTGAAATCATTAATATAGGTACAATATATTCATGGTTAAAAAATTATATTTTTTTATATAGTATTTTAGAATGACTTTCTTCAACCTAGCATTAATCCCAGTCGCATCCGAAGCGTTCACCTCAAAGTCAAGGTCCGCTTTACTAGTCTTAACTGTGGATTTGGCTGGATCTCAATATTTTCTGTGAAGCGACTGCCATCTGACCTTCACAGCCCAAATGGTGACATTAGGCGATATTGAAGCATTGCAGCTACACCGTTGTTGTTGGACTTTTTAGGGCTCTAAATACCCGTAAGATTGACATGATCATATATATTACTATACGATAATATATATGTTATTATTATGTGAGGAGATATTTATCCCTTTTTTAATAAAACAAACAAACATGGTAAATATCCTGTCAGCTATCATAATAGTAATAGTAGTAAACAATATATTGATGGTTGAATGGCAAAGGGTACAAGCAACAAACATCCATTGACTGCAAAAATTACTGCAGTGTAAAGTTTTCATGATGTAAGCTGGGATATGATGCAGACATAAAGTCTGAACATTCAATGTCCTTTGAATCCTTCTGTCTCTCAGGGGCAGAAATTATTTATGCTCACTAACCTCAAAGATCCTCACTTTGTTTCAGATTTCATTGCCACAAGAACTAGAACTAGAAGCAGATGATGAAGATGGTGAAGATGATCCTTTTACCAAGCATTTGCATTATGATCTTGGTGATGAGTTACTAGTTTCACTATCAAACACACCACCCACTTTGGAATCTGTCACCAAAACTTGGCCCACTTTAGGAAGCTTGTCTGTAATAATACCTAAACCTATAGAAATACTGTCAAAAAAAGTTAAACCAAAAGTCTCATTATTGGAGGATAAAATATATGCACAGACTGGATTTGTGCCTACTATAGTCAACAAAATAGACCTTAAACAGCTTTATATTAAACCACAAATACAAGGGAATATAGTATCAGCAAATAAAACTAACTTAATAAAAAGAGACCTGGAATTCACAGAAATATTCACACCATTGCAAAAGGAACTGTTTTCAATTCTAAATAATTATCAAGATTTATATTACCCGGAAAGGACATTCACTAATGCAGATGAAATTAGATATACCTATTGTCTCCATGTAGTCAATCATATGTTAAAGACTAGAACAAAGATTATTCACCATAATGCTAAATTGGCGAAGAAAAATGACTTATCTGATGATTATCGGGATCAAGGTTTAGTTCGGCCCAAAGTAAGTGTCATTTATAATTATTAGCAGGCATGCATACTGACAGACCTGAGATGCAAATTTGTTCACTTTATTATAATAACTACTCTTCTATTATTATAATAACTATTACCTACTAACAATAGTTATAGGAACATCTTTGCTTGGTACAATTTGAATTCAAATAATGATACATGTATTGTGTACCCATGATTTTAGTCAAATCCAGCAAGAAAAAGTAAAAAAACAGTCATTGGATGTCATATTTCATTTGAGTTGATTTGATAAATATAAGTAAATCAAGTGCAACCAAATATCTTGAAATATATAATCTTATTTACAGGTTCTGATAATGGTTCCATTCAAAGCCTCAGCTTATAGGGTGGTTAAAACTTTGATAGACATTTTAGTGCCCAAAGAAGCAGGAGAAGTAGTGAATAAAAAGAGGTTTGAAGAAGACTTCACCGGAGGTGAGCTGATCATGCCAAAGAAAAATCCGAAACCTGAAGACTATGAACTAATGTTTAGCGGGAATACTGAAGATACTTTTAGACTGGGCATGACAGTGACCAAGAAAACACTTAAGGTTTGTTACATTGCATTGGAATCGAACCTGCATATAGGGCCCCACTAAGATCTTCAGGAGCAAGCCAACCACACCAGCAATTTGCTACACCTACTGATTGGCGGAAAAGTCTCTGACGCAGGCTTTCCTCTCGGCGTTGGGGGTCAGATGATAGATGCTCCCGTAAATGCCGATTTAAATTGCTAATTTTTTCTATAGGTAGTCCGATCTTTGACTTTTTCTGGTTTAAATTTATAAGAAACTAGCTGACCAAACATGGCCTATGATACGATTGAGCGCCACCCACCAGGCTCAGACATGCTACAAAGTTTTATTGCAATCGAATTTGCCACGGCAGCGCATATAATATGAACAAATTAACCTCAATTTTTATATCATACTTTTTATGATTTTAAGATACCATTATCCGATCCTATTTACCTAGAGATGGAAATAAATTTTAATGTTGTTTCAGCTATATACCGACTTCTACTCGTCCGACATTATAGTAACGTCGCCTTTGGGACTACGTATGATAGTCGGGGCTGAGGGCGAGGAAGATCGTGACTATGACTTCTTGGCGTCCATAGAAATTCTTGTCATGGACCAAACAGACGTGTTCCTCATGCAAAACTGGGACCATTTGTTACATGTCCTGGATCAATTCCACTTACAGCCCAAGAAGACTCATGGCACTGATTTTTCTAGAGTCAGGTCTTGGGCAGTCAATGGCTGGTCCAAATATTACAGGTTAGTTTGATATAAATTAGATCTCTACCTATGGCAGAGTCAAGCAAGTTTTAAAATGAAATATATTTGACCAAAATATTCGGCTTAATACATTACACTTTGCATTCACTATGAAAGTCCTGACAAAGGGATTGCAAAGGTTTTTTCACAAGTTTTAAAAATGCCGCATGTTTTTATTTCAATCTGCAATAGGTACCAGTACTATTTATATTTTGTGACAATACTATAAGGACTTTAATTTTAGAATTGAGAGCATTAGGTATGAAAGCCTTAATTATTTAAACCAAGAAAATAAATTAATGCCTTGATAATAAAATATATCATTTCTTTTCAGGCAGACACTTATCTTCTCATCAGTAGCACTGCCAGAAATAAAATCGCTTATTAACAAAAAATGTTACAACTATGCTGGCAAGGTACTGGTGGAAAATCCTGTTGAAGTGGGCAGCATACAGCAGGTACTCGTCCAAGTGCCTCAGATATTTCACAGGTATTTTGTAACATACATTTTATATTTTAGTTTTGGGTTTATTGTCCTGAATAGGTAGGTAGAGGCGTGAGATGCCATTATATCTCTGGGTGCTATTCAATGTTCATAAAATTACTGTAGGATCCCTTTCCTTCTAGCAATGCTGGTATAGTCTCTCACTTTTTGGGTTCCAGACCTCAAAAGGTAAAAAAAGAAACCTTATAAGATTATTCTCTTGTCCGTTTGTCTGTTCGTGCCTCAGGAATTGATGGAACTAGCAAGTTTTAATTTATGCCAGATACTGAGGTCTATTTCATTTTGCAATTGTTTATTGGCGCTGGTTACAGTTAATCATCAGGCGGACCGTAATAATATTTCATTTGCAAAAAGTGATCCTCCATACCGAGAGGTAACCTGCACCAGAGCCTCGTCGGTTGCTGGTGAGGTTGGCTTAGGGACCGAAGGTTTTGGTAGGGCCTCCATACATCGGATATAAATTGTATCTACAGGTTCACTGCTGCCAACCCGCTTGAGTCAGTGGATGCTAGGTTCCAATACTTCGTCAAGGAAATACTACCGAAACAGCGCGATACACTTATGAGCCACACACTCATCTACGTGCCCAGTTATTTTGACTACGTGAGGTTAAGGAACTACTTCAAAAAAGAAGACATTGGTTTTGTGCAGATATGTGAATATTCTAAGGTATGTACTGTTAATGTTACTTTATTGTCAGCTTTTCGGGCATGATGTACCTAACTAAACAGTAGGATACCCAAACTAATTGCCCCAGCAACTATCTACTTTATCGATAGTTTGGTATTGGCGCCACTTCATGAAATTTTTCCATATATTAAATCGGCAAAAGTCAACACTAGGACGGATCTTGAATGAACCCGCAACATGAAAGTAATTGTCCCCTTCATCAAAATGTTCTTGAGTCTTCATCTGCTTCCAAGTCCACACACATTCATACCATGGACTTTTCTAACAGCACTGTGTTGACCTACTGTGTTCTAGTATTTAAAATGAAAAAGTTCTGACCATCATTATGGAAATATTTTTTATATCCGTGATGCCAGTTAAATTTTAAATAAGTTTATATGTTACAGGATGCAAAAATTGCTCGAGCAAGAGACATGTTTTTTCACACAGAAGCACACTTCATGTTATATTCGGAAAGAGTGCATTTCTTCAGGCGATTTAGAGTCAAGGGCATACGACATATAATTTTCTATCAGCCGCCCACATATCCACATTTCTTCTCCGAAATGTGCAATTTAATGCAGGTATGTGTGTGTTACAAGTTTTGTTACACCCTAGTAGCGCTTATACATGGATGCATGCTGGATAGCCGTAATTCTCCTCTTAAAAATAAGAATGTCGAATGTTTGCCATAATATCACCCATATCGACATATCGAATGGTGTAGTGTAGATAATAATATAGAGCATGCTTTTTTTTTTCATAAAATTAGTAAGTTCGATTCCTGGCTAGTAATATTAATTTCTTCAAAATCCGAAAAGTTTTAGTTTTTATTAAAATCGATTTATAGCTTCGGGTCTGGCCGTCCATGCACAGTTGAAAAATTCCCCAGTATAGTTAACCTAATCCGATTTATTTGTCACCGCAGGAATTGAACCAAAACAAGTACGGTGGCAGTGAGTGCAACATGACAGTGACGGTGTTGTTCTGCCAGTACGACCTGCCGCGGGTGGCCGCCGTGCTCGGCTCCGGCCGCGTGGCGCGCATCCTGCGATCCGACAAGTCGGTGCACATGTTCGTTACAGGTGAACATTGAACTGTACCTTACTGTATACAATGTGTTGATTTGCATCTGATCATCCTTCACAGGGGGGCTCGAGCTACTTATACTCTCTTAGAATTCATGAAAAAAAAACAGTCTTAAAAAAACATAATTCTTTTTTAAATTTCAGTTGTCTATTATTTACGGACCTACCTCTATCGAGTTTAATCACTAGCACACAAAAAATGAAGTCTTAAAAAAACAGTGTTATTTTAATAGTACTTTCATGAATTTCAAAAAATAATTCCAATAAAACAAACCGTGTGTATCCGCCCCAATCGACGCAATCCAAGCGGTATGTTTACGCGCCTCTTGCGCCGATCGCCCTGCATTCAATTTTGCACAAACTAAGCAAGAAAGTACTTACATTTCGTTAGTGTGTGTGTGCGGCACGTGTGCGGCTATCGTCTATCGGCCGAGCGCGGTGCAATAGGTACAACTGCAACCCCCCGCACAGCCCCTTGTGCCTCTCGCTCGTTCCTGCGCGGGCGCTGGGCGCTCAATCAAAACTATTTTTTGTGCTATTTTAGTTGCGGAAATGCGCGCGTCGTGAGATAACGCTTACGTTGCATTTCTCCCGTGGCCGCAATAATGACGACGGAGCGCTATTACTAACATCGAGTTAGTAGAAATGGTGCGCTTGTACGCGATGTCAAATAATAATTTAAATTTAGCTGTGCAAATGTTCAGTGATATGTACTATCTACTCATTCCCCGACCCCTTCTAGACGTGTAATGCTGGCTGCAACGCAACGATTAAGAGACCATCGGCAGTTCGATGTGCCAAACCATGCCCAAGGACGAGGCAGCGCGGGTCTTTCTGCCGATTTACAAGACCAAATTGATTTTTTTGAAAGAGAACTTCGGGCCAGCACACGTGAAGCTGGTCGCCGTTTTAAAGTTCACCATACCACGGTTTGGAAGCTCCTGAAAAGGGAACCACTAAGATCACCGGATTGAACTCCTTTAGATTTTTATTTATGGGGAGATATTAAAAGGATTGTGTACAGTGAAGAAATTACATCTCGTACACAGTTGTGAGAAAAAATAATTAGTGCCTTTGAACAAGTCAGAACACAGACATTCGTGTTATTGAACTTAAAAAATAACTTAAGTGCGTTGGCCCAACCTATGTTTGCAAATTAATGGTGGTCATTTCGAACAATTATTGCGTGTGACGTGATTAATCCCAGACAATTGAAAAAAGATCTGTAAGTAGTGTGTGATTAATAATTAATTCTGTAAATACCTAAGCTGATTTAAAATTTTTAACTACGCTACGCCAGAAATACCTACAGCTACCAGGCGATATTTGCAATATCAGTTGACCTTACTGACTAGTAAGTACTAGCTACTAACGTAATCTGCCGGTCCTAAGCCCATAAAAGTAGGAAAGAAAATTTTAAATCAACTTATCACAAGAGCATCCGATGGATGGAGCACCCGAGCACGGACGAACCATCGCGGCGCGGCCGACGACGCCGCGCCGCGCCGCGCGCCGCCTACCGGGCTGTGCGCGTCCGCTAATCAAGGTTAACGGCCGTAAACGTAGGGCTGATACATACGGAGTGCTTCTTTTATGTCATATTTTTTAAAACTTGTGAGCTATGAAAATAATGAAATTTTTTAGTCTTAATATTCAATGCGCTAGTGAATTTGTTATGACTATAAGTAGCTCATGCCCCCCCGTGAAGGATGCTCAGATGCAAATCAACATATTGTATATTGAAATATATATTTGTATATAGTATAAAACGTTAATTTTTATTTAACCCTAGACAATTTGTGATTACTTTCACAGGAGTCAGTAGTAAATTGGTTTTAATTATCACACTTTTTATCCTTTGTTGTTAGGCCATTGCCGTCTACACTCTGATTTTATAGTTGTTTTGGACTCGAAAAAGGTTACTCGGAATAATATATGGTATGATTTTGAAACGTCTAAAATCCAATGAGGTGTTACTATGGCTGGTTTAGGGATGTAATTATGATGTAATCTCCTGAATAAAGTGCCCAGCAGACGATTTACTGGACGATTCTTAATCGGGTTCATCAAATCACCCTGACTGTTGGATGAAAGTTGGATTGGCATTCAAAACGCCTTTCTTTTGCCATATTATTAAATGTTTTAAAATTATAATCAAAAGTCTAAATAAGTATAGTTAATCAATGTTATATAAAAATACTTATATGTTCACCCTGAAGGATCAAAATGAATATTAAAAAAAGGAGACGATACTTTCGATATATTTATTCTATTTAAATAAGTACGAAACTAATATAATAATTAAATTAGGCGCTTCTCTTAATCACACCTACATATCTACACGTATATAGTACTGACTAAAACACTAAACAATAATTTATTAAAATACCTAACTAAATATTACTACCCCAGTAACCCTCGTATCTAAGGGCTAGCCAATTTTGCAGCTCGTATTAGGTGAGTAAGCTGATACGGGGTTTATAAAATAATACCGCCTTATTTGATATTTTCTATTTCTATGTTAACAAATATTTAAATAATAAATACCTAGTATGGTACTATTGTAATCTATTAGTACGTTTTCACGCCATATCGGTATTATGTAGGAACGTGCAGTATTCTAATAGGTAAGTGTACCTACCTATTAGAATACTGCACGTACCAATATTGTAAATATTACATTTAGAATTACAATTAAAAGTAATGACTGTTTTGGTTACGGTTTGACTTGCAGCACAAAGGTCAATTACTTTACACAAATATTAACAAACGACTCCTCTTATGAATGATTCACATGTTTTGGACTTCTTTACATCTTCTAGCCAAGGTTAGCAAAAATACGTAAATGGATTCAAGTAGCATTAATCTTCTTAGTCTTCTTAACTTCTTGTAGATAGTGTAGGTATAGGTACCTATGTACTTATGCCTACTTCTTTTATGACGAATCTTACGACACAATAAGTATAACATTATTTTATAAACTATTTTTGACTGAAGTTATTTTTTTAATAAGAGTAGTTAGTAGAAAGGTATACTTAATTATAATTTAAGTAAATTAACCATAGCACAAAATAATAGCTTAAAGTACATTTGTGTTTAAGTTACACGCCACTTATTGGTAATAATTATAGGTAGGTACAAATTTAATTTATGTTTAATCCACTTATCATAGCCTCATAAATATATGCATTTTTATTTGTCAATGCTTAGAACGGAGGTATTAATTGTGTAAACTATTTTGTTTGATAATGTATATCGTAGGTAGGTATATTTGAATTTCAGCCTTCCAAAATTGGATCGAGCTTCTTACATAGCTATAAGGCTGTGTCTATAGGCAAAGTTAGGTACTGTACCGTGTAGTTAAAGGAACGTTAACTGAACTTGATTCTTGTTGTCCATGTAAGATGAAAACAGTTTAGATTACCTACGATCTTGGCTGTTATCTAAGTTCTAAGCCTCCCAGTGTCATTAATTTTAAAAGTAGGAGAATCCAATCCTACAGACTCTTAAACACAAAATATTTAGGTATACACAGTATAAACAATATGAGAACGTTGCGCTTATTATACATGCAGACTTTGGGGTGATTCAATAAATAATAAATATTCTAAAATATTTAAGTACCTAAGTATTCGTTTTTTGGTATTCTAATGATAGTAGAATGTAGAAGCATGAAAGTAGATTAAATGCTGTGGAAATGAGAAGTCTGACAAGCATAGCTCGAGTAAAATTGATGGACCGAGTGAGGAACAGTGTGTTAAGGGAACATTGCCGTATTGTTGAAGATTTAGTTACCAAGATAGAGAAAGGGATGCTTAGATGGTTCGGACATGTAGAGAGGATGAAAGATTGACGAAACAGATTTATGTGGCGAGGGTAAATGGGCAACCCGCTAAAGGCCGACCTAGGCTTACATATTCTAATCAGATCCAGGACGTTTTGGAGAAAGGCCAGGTCAAGAGTACCTACCCGCAACCGGCGTGCGTGTATGAAAACAATTATGAAAGTTGAAGAAGCGAAAGGAATATGCCAAGATCGTAGCAAGTGGAAAGATGTTGTCTCTGCCTACCCCAATGGAAAAAAGGCGTGATTTGTATGTATGTATTCTAATGGACTGGGTATAAAAAATATTAGAAGCTTTAGTAAATTATGCTTCATTCTGTCATAGTCATAGAGGCCTCATTATGCTATGTACAGAGCATTCAAAACACGACTCCTTGGTTAAAGCTGATATATGAAGGGATGGAGACCGATCAAGGCTATTCTCGGCTTCTGCATGAAATTCGTTTTACTCTTCGATCAATTCTTGTCCTGAAGTCGTTTCCCATACATTTCTTAATTTTGGTAGATAGATAGGTACCACCTAGATTTACACATAAATTAGTATGGAAAAGGATTGGTGGAATGGGCATAATTTATTAGATATTTATCACCAGATATACCTATCTGAGACTTAACAAACCGTTAAAAACTGTTTTAGTGCCTATCTACAGCTTTGCATTTAGCAGCTTTTTCTGAACAATTACTAAATTTTTACTAGACTTACAAATTCAAAATTAAGAAAAATATCTACGTACCGTCTACGTACCCAGGTACTTGTAGGTAGAAGATGTTATTTTACAAACAAATATAACTCTCAAGAAGATAGGTAAGTACAGAGAAGTTGCCCGCTTGCTCGTCTAGTCCTTAAAGTTCTGAATTCATTATACCTACTTATTTGGCTTTTAAAATTCCGCACTATGTGCATTAAACATAGACAACACTACACCGATGTTAACTGAGTTAGTAACTACTTAGATATAATTATAATTTGGTGCTTTATTCGTTAAAATAAATACTTACTACATTTAGCTAAGTAGAATAACAGTATTTATTTTATCCACTGGCAGTAGGTACTAGGTGTACCTGCCTAAGTATAACTAGATAAGAGAAGACTTAGGCCACAACAGTGTTGTAAATTGTCACCTTTTATATTTAGTTTAAGTACAATTTAACCATTACCATGGCGAGGCTGTTTAATGTTAAATACTGAGTACACACATAATTGGGTGGTAGATTGTACAAATGTAGTCTAAAATTGTTACCTATTTTCTGTTTATTGTAGTCTGTTATCTGTACTAAATAAAATAAATTAAATTGACATTGAAGACTTTGTACCTACTCGTAGTTACTGCCTCAAGCCTCAGCACATGCATAATTAAAGAAATTCTAATTGTTTACACGTATACGTACGTATGTAGGAAAGAAAGAAACTAAAAAGTAGATACAACTCTCGTCTAAAGAATTGCACATTGTGTTGCGTAAATAAAGCAAGTAATCAACAAATCCATCTCGAGTTGGAGTCCAGTCACCTGTCTGTTAGTTACCTAACTCTGTAACCGTGGTCTTCTAGGACTACTTTATTCATCTAGTTATATTTAGGTCTATGCCCATATTATAACTGCAAGGTTAAGATTAAGCTGGAAGCTGTTACGACTTCATGTTTTTTAGTCACGTTCGTTACTTCACGAGTGGAGTGCTTTTCGTCATGTAATGCTATCTGTATCGTTGGATGAGCCAATGTCTTCTTGAGCCGAAGTCTCTATATGTATTCCTTGTGGCGTGATGTCAGTAGGAATTGTTGTGTCTTGAGCGGTGTCTGTGGTGGCGTCGTATTCACTAACGTTTTGGTAACCACTGGTGATGTTTTCCAATGGACTGCTTGTCCTGTTGTTCACTGTGGTATCGCCTCCTCCTGGAAAATGTAAAAGAAAAAAGTTATTTTCGATATTATCTACATCTATGTTCTTCACTACTGCTAGTTTTGAGTGTGAAAAGGTAATTGGGGATGGTACCTACTGTTAATTGTTTTCAACTAGGTACCACGTATGTAATCCTTGTAAGTATAAAGACTGAATGCAGAAAGAAAATGGTAAAGTACCTACCAACCATTTCTTCGTCAAAACTACTCTATCTCATTGATACACCCTTGGACCTATCTTATCTTATCCTATCTTGGACATATCTTATCTAACGCTCTACTAGTCTACCTACTACTACTAGTCCCTTAGTACATAGCTGAAATAATTATCTAACGATTTGACAATATTTAATTAGGAAATGTTTTTATTCATCCCGAACTCCCGCTGAACATATTCTAATAAGCACTGATAGCTTCTTATCAATTATTATTCATCAACCTCATAGGCGACTAACGACTACACCTATATTTAAGTAACTTAACTGTTATTTCAGTTACCTATTTCACAGTTCGGAAAATGAAAGTATGCGTTCCTGACACATGTCAATTCGTCATGACTAGTTATGTAGGTACAATTGTACAATAAATAAATTTTACCTAGAATCGTTCTCTAAACCTGTTCCCAAAACTTTACAATAACATAATAATAATCACAGTCAGCAATTGTGACAATTTGATTTCATTATAATTTTAATTTTATTCTAATTTGGCTCTCTGCCATACCTATTTGTTTTTCCAATTTTTAATTTTTTTTTCTTATTTAATTTTATGTTATTATTAATTGTAATGATGGGTTATTACCTGAAATAATAATAAAAAAAAATCATTATTTCGGTAACGTTCTATTTCATATTGTTCAACCAACAGATTATTATTATTAAGATTGACGTGGTATGTATGACTTTTAAAAACTATTGATTTTATAGTTTTTGACTAATTAATTGTTAATAATTTTAGCTCAAAATCAATCTGTGTATTGTAAATTGGCACAGTTATTAAATTTTTAATGTTATGACTCGTTAATAATAAACGATATTTAAAATGTTGCCGTAAATTGTACACCAGTTCAAAGTTACATCGCCCGTTCGCTCACAACCTATCAGGATCGCATTCTTTCAATGATGATATAATATACCTACATTTTTAAAGCTTTCAAAATAGGATACAGAAACAACTCAACAATACAGTTACAGAAAGATCTCTACCTACCTACTTCGTCTGTGCAGATAAAACATTTTACGGCGTCAATGAATGAGTGCAGATGTAATTATTTACATTTTATACACTAACACAGAAAAAAATATGTACAAAGTCTTCTAAATATTTATGAAATGCGTGCTGGTTGCATTTAGCTTGATATTAATATTAGAGTAAATGTTTATTTTTGTGAGCAGATAGATGGTAGGTTACAGACAGAAATGAAGAACTTTAATGACGAGTAGAGTGAATATAAACTATTCTTTTTTTATACATATCGTTCTATCTAAAACGAAAATAATGTCTACGTACCCATTTTTTTATTTACAATGTAAATTAATTATTCATAAATATAAGCGTAAACACATTCAGTGCAATAAATGGGTGAAACCTTAAAAGGTAGGTAAGCTATAAATAGATACGCTCGACTCGTTTCTCTAAATAATATTAGACCCTACCGCAAGATTGGACGTTTGGCACGATTTGCAAGGTAAAACAATTAGGCACAGGTTCTAAGTCACCAAAATAGTACCTAACCTCTTAACGTCGCAGTTTTATAGCCTACTTCCTTCTACACAAAGGTTATGATTAATGTGCGTTTGTTGAATAGATCTGGGTCAAGATTTCATTCGACTATTGTACCTACCATTACTTGACGACTTCTGCTCTACTACCTCACCAGTATGATTGTTTATATCTTTTTTTTTATTCCACGTAGGTGACAGACAAGCACACGGCCCACCTAATGGGAAGCAGTCACCGTGGCCTATGCCTATGGACGTGTGCAACACTAAGGGTGTCACACACGCGCTGCCTATCCTGAAGGGAAGGGGGGAGGGTTTGAAAGGGGTGGAGAGGCTAGGAAGGGGTGGAGGCAGGTGGGGTACATTGAGCTCTGGCTACCCTACTTACCGGCGGGAACACAACACGATGGTTATTATGGCCACGGTCTTCAGTAGGGCGGAGGTACTAACCTAGGCGGACATCTCATTTCGGACAGAAGATAACGTCGTGTCCTACCTCCTTCAAAATCTTACCAATAAGTGCGTACTTATTATAATTTCTGATAGAAAATTCAGTGGGTCTACCATGACGTGCTATGTAAGCAATCTTGGATGGTATTTTTGTATCTTTTTGTAGTTTTAGCATTAAAATATTAAAAGAAAGGGAATTAGGCTGGCTCCCATCCACACCGGTTCACGCACTAGCTACGGACACCCCACTGGACTAATTAATTAAATAAATAAATATTCTACGACATTCTACACAACGCTCCCTAGACCCAAACTAAGCTTAGTTAAACTAGCGTGTTATGGGTTCTAGAAAGCTGATAAACATACTTACATACTTTTTTTTTGTAAGTACATACTTATTATACATAGAAACACCCAGACATGCGTATAAATATTTGCACTGAGCGGGAATCGAACCCATGCCCACTGCGTAGCAGTCGCATGCACTACCGCTACGCTACAGAGGCCGTCAAATTACACCCTATATGATGTATGGGGTCGACCTAGAGGGAGAGAGTTGGAGCTATTAGTACGAGATCCCACTGCAAAATCATGCATGTATCGAATATTTGCTAAAAACCAAATTTTACGCATATTTATGATTGGGAGAACATATAATTACTAGGTTGCCTATCAATATGTGGCCGCTAATATGTTTAATTCAATTATTGCTAATTCATTTTTCGGAAAAAAAATCCATCACATGGTTTTTAAATAAAATATCATCCACGTCACGGCAATACACATAAGGACTCTGAAAAATCACGGTTGCCGTTGCGCACTTCGCCGTACCTCTTGGCAGCCAGGTGATACATTTACACGGTCATAACGGACATTTATTATTTTTATATCAAATGAAAGCTAATTTTTTTCTGTTTACTTCGGCACGAATATTATTATAAGTCGGGTCAACATATAGGCTACATATTAGCACGCTATCACTTACGGGGAACGAGCAGTTAACATTTATTTCTTCAACGCATTCTGTAACAACGTGTAATCTAAGGACGCATATTTGAATGTTGTTACTATGTTAATCATGCTATAAATAAACATGGTAAATCACCAACAAATTCCACTTAGTGAACTGAAAGTGAAATTCACATTGCTACTGTTCGGCCGGATTCGAACTCGATACCTCTGAGTAAGTGTCCGCGTCCTTACCCATTTAGCTACCATCGCTTACAGGACAACATAGGCTACTTTTTATACAAAGCCGGGGTGCGAGGGCAATGCTCTATTAAATAGGCTATCTTACGCCCTGGCGTCAGAAGAATCTAGAGTCGTCTAGACGGCGTGCGGTTTTTATCAGGTTCGAGTCAAACTTAACCACTCCTGATGGCTGACGGGGGTGGAATCTGAAGGAACTTCTGCACGATAAACTCTTACTCAGAGGTATCGAGTTCGAATCCGGCCGGACAGTAGCAATGTGAATTTCACTTTCAGTTCACTAAGTGGAATTTGTTGGTGATTTACCATGTTTATTTATAGCATGATTAACATAGTAACAACATTCAAATATGCGTCCTTAGATTACACGTTGTTACAGAATGCGTTGAAGAAATAAACGTTAACTGCTCGTTCCCCGTAGGTGATAGCGTGATAATATGTAGCCTATATGTTGACCCGACTTATAATAATATTCGTGCCGAAGTAAACAGAAAAAAATTAGCTTTCATCTATATCTATATCTATATCTATACTAATATTATAAAGAGGAAAGATTTGTACCTATTTTTGTATGTTTGTGTTTGTAATGAATAGGCTCAAAAAGTACTGGGCCGATTTAAAAAAATTTTTCACCAATAGAATGCTACATTCTTCCAATTTGACATAGGCTACATTTCATTTTGAAAAAAATTAGGGATCCTTGGTAAAATTTGAACAATGTAACCGAAGGTGTAGAAAAATGAGTCTTAAAATGTCTTTCGTCGAATGCGCTGCCGAAACTATTAGCGATAGAACAAAATATTAATGTACAACAATATTGAAGAACATCATAATGTCTACAAAAAACTCCGCGGTAGCATATGTCCAACTATTGTAGTTATGTCACTAAAACAACTTTTTTCATTTTAAAACCCCGTGCGAAGCCGGGACGGGCTGCTAGTTTGATATAAAAATAATAAATGTCCGTTATGACCGTATAAATGTATCAAAATCATACCTGTTTACACCTGGCTGCCAAGAGGTACGGCGAAGTGCGCAACGGCAACCGTGATTTTTCAGAGTCCTTATGTGTATTGCCGTGACGTGGATGATATTTTATTTAAAAACCATGTGATGGATTTTTTTTTCCGAAAAATGAATTAGCAATAATTGAATTAAATATATTTTGATAGGCAACCTAGTAATTATATGTTCTCCTAATCATAAATATGCGTAAAATTTGGTTTTTAGCTAATATTCGATACATGCATGATTTTGCAGTGGGATCTTAGTCTATATAGGATAGGTTATAGCGACCTCTTCGATCGCAGTCCAAAATTAATTTGAGTTTTCTTAGGAAATTTTCAGTAGGCAGTAGGTACTAGGCTCGACCCAACCCCTATAGGCGTGGACCGTGGATTATACAGGAAAAAGCACAAGGATTTCGCTTTGATTATGGTTTACACACGGTTCAATCAACTTTCCGTTAGTTCCGATCACATCCGAAGTTCTTATTTCGAACTTTTATCGGGGCTTTTACTTCACCGCTTCACACGGTCTCGGGCAGTATAGTGTGAATCGTATACGGACTCTGGTGTCGTCATGAGTTCACGCTTATTCCTGGAATAGGTTCCTATGGGAAGTGGGAACGGGAGCAGAAAATCACGCGGGCTAAGCAGCGGGCGGCCTAGACGCCGTGCGGTTTTAGTCGGTAAGGGTCCGACATAACCTGCTCCGCTGGCCGCGGGAGGGGGGGAGGATCCATCAGGATTGCCGCACGGAATTGGTAGAACACACCATAAAGAAACAGAAAGGGGAAGTGTGTTCATCTGCTAGGTAAGTGCTATGTTATTATGCTCTGAAATATTTATTACGGATACAGTCAATGGAATACTTAATAAAAAGCTGTGATGTTTTTTCTGTAGGTACCTATGTAGGTAAGGGTCCGATATAACCTGCTGGGGGTAAAAAGAGAATGATTGTAGGTATCTACCTACCTACATTCTCTTTTTAGGTATTTCTATCGCTGAAGAAAGTGTTTGTAGTACCTACAATATACTGCAACCTACATTTATTCAACACATGTTGCGCAGTGCGCTATTCTGAGTAATTCGACTCAAACCGTGTGTGATTTATATGTTATAAACATGATCAGGGAATAACCGAGTGCGGGTTATTGTGACTACCAGCAGGCAATGGCTATATTTAGAGTAAGTGCTGGAGGGAGGCGCTTGCATGATTACTCAAACATTGACGGCCGCGCCCAATATCTTCAGATGCCCGTTATGTGTCTACCTGATACAGAAACAATTGGTAGGTATATGTATGTACGATTTTAAACCAGGTTAACATCTTTCTAAATAATTTTAATTCATCATTGTTTATATTGTTGTCGTACCTAGGTACCTACCACTAGAGAAAAGTTTCAGAGAGCTATTTGTGAAGACCTTTTTATTAGATTTTGTGTTTATTAACATAAAAATAATTTAAGTATCTAGGTGTATCTATATTCTAGAACAAATAGTTACCTATATACTTACCTAATACTTACACAACAATGTGTTCTAGAAGCTAGTTGAACTATGCTTACTTCAGTCAGTTCAGTCAATCCAGTAGGGTAGGTATAGTAGGTATAGATGTTATGTGTGCCAGTGTGCATGTGTATTATTATCGCCGCTATAACGACAAATACCTACTGATCACTGACCTGAATACAATTTAAAAATACCATATCCTTAGACATGGCGCCTCCATTGTTTCTTTAACAAAAGTATAGGTACCTACAACAAAAAGTACCTAATAGCATTCCTAATAGTTTAAATATCTTGTGCGATGGCGCGATGGTACGAAAACATTTGTACTTAATAGATCTCTTCATAATAGATAATGGTCTGATTGTGTTAGGTAAGCATGTACTTATAGCATATAATTTAGTTATTAGACAGTATCCTTCCAAACTTATTAAATTAATGTTAACGACGTGTCTGGCAGATTGCGAACGAGCGCTGGTGATGCTTTAAAAGCTATAAATATATTTAGTTATTTACAACCTATTTAAAATCTCGTAAAGTTTACGAGCCTAACTGTTAACATTTTCCTGAAACTGAACATGTTATAATATATTACAAACAAAATTGAAACTACCAACCAAATACCTACCGCTACCTGTTATTAAAACAAAATGATTTCTTAGGATTGTTCTGCGAAAATTGCGCTGGGTACTTACGAAGAATATGGCCCTCATACATAACATTTTTTCATTTTTATTTATTATTTTTAGAGCTGAGGTGGTGGGTAACTTGGAATGTGTTAGGCTAATACCTACCGATGGCGACTGTAGGTACTAACCTTCCAATACTAGCTCGATACACGCAACCGCTACGTTTGTACCTAAACCATGACATGATGCATGAGCTCTGTTCAGCTATTTTTATTCGTGAATCATCCACTTAGAATACTGAGCAATCGATTTATGACTTAATCTGTTATCATTGGTAGTTATTCTAGGAATGCATTAAGAATGTCAACATATTAAGAAGATTTTTCTTTCATTACAACCTAACTGTGCCCGCAACTGGGTAGGTACTTTTTGTCCGGGATTTGATCTGGTTTTCTAATTTTCTTGCTCGGAACCTTACCTAATCATTTTACTAAAATAGAAGTTGCTAATGTAAGCTTTATAACATAAGCTATTTTTTGCAATAAGAAAGCCTCTTTAAAATAGGCCCCGCCACTTCGGAGATTATTTATTTACCTACTAAGTACTACGTAGGTAGTACTTAGCAGGTAAATAAACAGGTAAAAAGTTCGGAGGTAGTAATACCTCCGAACTTTTTGCCTGTTTAGCGTTTAGACAGTCTCATTATATGCGTTTATTAAAAAGCGGTTATTTTAATCTTTGAAAAAAAAAACACTTCAATTGCATCTACATACCTATTTGTGAGGCTCGATCATCCTCTAGTCTAGTGGTTACCTAGCTACTTAGTTGTTTCAAAAGACCAAACGGGGCAATCCAGCAGCAGTACCTAAGTACCTACTGTTTCAAGTTCAAATTCAATACTATGTTCCTACGATTCATCAACCCATAGCTGAAAGTGGGTTAGGTACCTACATCTCAGTTTGGAAGGAATAAGGTCAGCAAAGTCATGAGTTATTATTTACTAGAAGCACTCTTCATAGTCAGGTTTTTATCAACGTCAACGACAAATTGAATTAGAAGTTATTTGAAAGAACCCCATTGTTTGTTTAACGGTAATGTAAATGCAAGACACAGCATTAGAAAATTAAATTATACAGTTGAAATAATAGTTACCTGTAATTTACTCAGTACGGTACTAGGTGCTCACTAGCAATAGCGAACTAAGTCACGTTTTAAAAAATAGTAGCCTTGATTCTTGCCGACTAAAGGTAAAATAATTGTGCGAAATAACAAACCAAATCATCATCATCAAAGTAGGTACATGCTGAAGTCTAATATGATGAGCAAACGTTTGATTTGCTTTCCTTTCGATCGGAGTTCTCCACTATAAAACGATAAAACTGCCTATGATGCCACCCTGGGCACAGAAAGTGAAAATGCCGCCAAAGAAGTATTTAGTCAAAATTTTTAAAATTGTCTATATAAGTACGATATAAGTACATTATTTAATACTTCGTTTTGATTTTAAAATCTATTTATACTGTATTCAAAGATGTTAGTAGAAATTTTCTAACATTTTTGAATCAATCAAACCGGCTAAAATCCGAAAAAATAACACCTTATACTTTTGTGTCATCAATCGAGGGTTCAATCATATCTAAGTATCAAACACGATACAAGCAAAAGTAACAAACACGATAAATTAAATATAAAGATTAAACCACCTGGTGTATCCTGTCCAACTTCCTACTAACCTTATACCTCTCTAAATGTGAACGTGTGTGAGGATGGATTGAGCATGGATTTTTCACGCAAAAGCGGCTGAAAGCATCTAGATGTGGCACAGAGTGCGACCATAGTTTGGAGTGACACATAAGACTACTCTTTTATCCCATAAATAGATACCTATACCTAGATGACGGGAACGAGATCAGAATTCACGCTGGTTAGAGTCGTGCGTGATTAAAAGCATGAAGTACTTGCCCCAGTAATAAAACTCACCCATCCACTATCCATGATATCGTTATAGTGTTTGGACTTGATTTCAAATTCACCTGCCCGGCTTTCAAGCTGCTATACCTACGTAACGTAGATATATAAGTAGTGCACATTTTATTCACTATTATCTTCTCTCGAGAGATACTTAATGTAGGTACCTACGTATCTTTGCACTTCTACACCACCTTTGGTTGTCTGGTGGTGAGTGCCTGTGGCTAAGCAATAAAATATTTTCATTCTTTGTCACATTGAAATAAATGATTGATTTTTATATGTAGTTTTATAACCGAGGACAACTTTGATATAAGTACCTATTTCATGATATGTTGTTTATTATTTTATTATAGGTTTAACACTTGATGATCAATAAATTAGAATGTGTTAAACTACTATTGTCGATGACTGTACCTACTTACCAGTTGTACGAGTATTGGAACTGACATTGAACGTAAGCAAATTCGCGTTCGCAAGAACCAAAGCTCTATATATTTTTAGTTTTATAGTACGATGGTCTAGTTAGTTGTTCTTGGCTTACTTGTGGCAATCCTTTACCTTATAGTACGAGATCCCACTGCAAAATCATGCATGAATCGAATATTTGGTAAGAACCAAATTTTACACATATTTATGATTAGGAGAACATTTATTTACTAGGTTGCCTATCAAAATGTGGCCGCTATATGTTTAATTCAATTTTTGCTAATTCATTTTTCGGAAAAAAAATCCATCACATGGTTTTTAAATAAAATATCATCCACGTCACGGCAATACACAAAAGGACTCTGAAAAATCACGGTTGCCGTTGCGCACTTCGCCGTACCTCTTCGCAGCCAGGTGTAAACAGGTATGATTTTGATACATTTATGCAATCATAACGGACATTTATTATTTTTACATCAAATTAAAGCTATTTTTTTTCTGTTTACTATAATATACGGTTGCCTAATTAAATCTGGCTGCAAATAAGGGTTGCTGGCTGTTAAAGATGGTAAATATTTAAGATAGAGTGAACGAGAGCTAGCGCGTAGCATCACTAGTCAGACGAGGATAGCGACTAAATAACGTCAGTATAGCGTTATCTCACTGGAGCTAGAATTGAGTGAGTGAGACAACGCCAAACGCGTGACAGTTGACAGCGGCAAACTTATCAAGTTCAGCGCGGAAAATAATGGCTGGCTACTATTAAATGGTTTTCTAAAACCAACATGGTTCCTGGGAGACTCAACTCCAACGCAAGTTGAGAGTGTGCTATGCGAGTCAATGAACAAATCCTCCGATAATGACGACGATTTAGATATTTGTAGCGATGAAAGTGATAGCAGCGATGATAGTATAAGTGAAAGCTCCATTGATTCAGAATTTTAAATAAGAGTTAACATAAACTCATAAGTTACGAAAATATAATACATTTTTTAATTTTGATTTGCTTCAATGTTTAATTTTTTCAAACAGCACTTGTTCAATAAATTTTTTTTTTATATAAGTAACCTTGGTTTTATTTTTCACCGATATTAATTTTTTTGTAATTTTCTTTGTCATTTTGAAAAAGAAGACATTTCTTTTGGAGTATTTATTCAGTAGTCCCTATTACTGTTTGAACCGGTGGTTGAGAACCCTAGCATCCTGACGTGTATTAATGTGTCGAATAATAAATAAAAGAATACTTCACCTATAAGGTTGTTATTTTTAATGATTATATTTTTATGTTACAAGTACTGCAATTACAATGAATAGTCCAGAGAGAATAATAAAATATGGCGTCGTGGCTCCCGTCAGTGTTGCCACTACTGATCTTAATAAATCCTAATATATTACACATCCGACGCATGCGCAATGGTTTCAAAGCGTCATACAGCTGGCAATCGCTATCCTCGTCTGACTAGTGAGGCTACGCGCTAGCTCTCTTTCACTCTATCTTAAATATTTACCATCTTTAACAGCCAGCAACCATTATTTGCGGCCAGATTTAATTAGGCAGCCGTATATTATAGTAATCAGAAAAAAATTAGCTTTAATTTGATATAAAAATAATAAATGTCCGTTATGATTGCATAAATGTATCAAAATCATACCTGTTTACACCTGGCTGCGAAGAGGTACGGCGAAGTGCGCAACGGCAACCGTGATTTTTCAGAGTCCTTTTGTGTATTGCCGTGACGGGGATGATATTTTATTTAAAAACCATGTGATGGATTTTTTTTCCGAAAAATGAATTAGCGAAAATTGAATTAAACATATAGCGGCCACATTTTGATAGGCAACCTAGTAAATAAATGTTCTCCTAATCATAAATATGCGTAAAATTTGGTTTTTACCAAATATTCGATTCATGCATGATTTTGCAGTGGGATCTTAGTCTATTATCATCCATCGTCGGATACACTATTAGGTACTAACACCCGTAATGTGTTTATTGCTTATATGAACTTACAAACTAGATTTTTTTTCTATAAGCACAGTAAGTAGGTACCTATATCTATACTTATAATAAATCTGTAGAACTGAAAATTCTGTACATTGAAAATATCAAAAAAATAAATAGCAGGGGGTGTTACTAGACCGACACCGAACCCAAATATGTGATTAAAAAAAATTTTGTCTGTCTGTCTGTCTGTTTGTTCAGGCATCACGCAAAAACTACCGGTTCGATTACGATGAAACTTGGTATAATCATTCTTCAATATCCTGGGCAGCACACTGGGTACTTTTTATCCCGGAAAAGTACATACAATAAAAGACAAACTTAATTTTGCGGTTCAATTCCTAGACCCGATTACTGTACCAACCGCAAATAATAAGTTTGTCGTAGGTTACGTCACCCGGAGTGTTGCTCAAGTAAGATTAGTGGATAGTGGTGTTATTAGTTTTTAGGGATTTTGAGTTTTTTTTTGTATTTAGGTACTAACAAAAATATTAGTTTAGATTAGTTATCATCAGAAATAGGTTTATGGGAGTGGGAGTGGGAGTGAGAGTGGGTGTGTGAGTGGGAGTGGAAGTGGGAGTATGCGTGGGAGTGGGAGTATGCGTGAGAGTGGGAGTGGAAGTGTGAGTGGGAGTGGGAGTGGGAGTGTGAGTGGGAGTGGGAGTGGGGGTGGAAGTGGGAGCGGGAGCGGGGGCGGTTGTGGGAGTGGGAGCTGGAGCGGGAGTGGGAGCAGGAGTGGGAGTGGACGCAATAAGCGACTTCCACGCGAGCGAAGCCGCGGGCAACAGCTAGTAAAGAAATAATTTTAATAGTTTCCTAGCAAAAAGCTGTAAACACATTACCTACCTATTACGTATTTATTTTACTCAAGTAGGTACCTACCTAAATGAAAAAGCATTGGTTATGATACTACCAACTATTAGGTAATCGGTGATGATACACATAATTATGATAGTTTGGTTTATGTTTTTTCTGGAGTTGATACAACGCAATGTTTTACTAAACTAAACCAAGAGCCGTCACTTACCTACGTTATTGTATTGTTAATATGTATAAACTTATATGTTAAATATTGTGTTTAGCTATAGTGTATCTATAAGCTTAGGATTTATATACAAAGTTTTGTGAAGAAGATATACATAGCTCGTAAATGTTATCAATACGAGTTAAGTTGTATAAGAGTGTTAGATGCACAAGAGGGAAGCGTGTCGGTCGTGTGACGTACCGGTGAGGGGCATAAAGCATGTGGGCAGTGGTGTGGTGCTGGTTTGCTGGTCTACTTTGTGAAACACCTTGCGTTGCGCGTATTGCGCGTCCTTGGGCTCCCAGAAGAATACGTAGTAGAGCGACAGCATGATCGCGGCCAGCGACACGCAGAACACGTACACGATGACGGTGAGCACGCGCACGGTCTTCTTGTCGCGCTTGCGCTCGTACAGCGCGTCCAGCACCACCTCGTGGCCCGCCAGCGTGCCCGCCCGCACGGAGCCGCCGCACGAGCGCACGCTGCCCGCCGTGAACGACTTGCCCGACATCGCCCTCGCCCGCCTCCGACACAATGCACTGCGCGCCGTCTCTACCCCAAATCCAGGTAACTGGGACACGCTTATTGATATGGCCCAGTTCTGGTGATGCGCCGCGGCCCGAGCCGTGCCGGGTCACGCCGCCCGTGTACCCCTTGACACCTTCTGATGCCGACTGCTGTTACATTATTATGGCGCCCGCTTCGGAATTCATTTGTTTATCCTTTAATTTCTCGCACAGCGTACGTGGATCTATTCCAGTTTCTCTGACGTAGCCATACGATCGCGAATCGTCTGTCATAGAACCGTCCCTGAACTTTCATTGTTTTCAGTTAACGAGCATGAGAGAGCTACGTTTTTATTAAAGTTTTACTAAGTCATACAAATATTTTAACTTGTTATATACTATTGTCATCACTATGATAGCTGAGCACGTATTGTTATCGTAAGAGTAAACACACGCGCGCGCCACGACGATGCTGGTGGGTGGGCCGCGAGAGGGTTCGCTCCTCGTTATTTGTTTCGAACCAGGGTGAGCATAACGACTATCTAACAAAGTTAATTTAGAACATCGGTGACACGTTATTGTGACAGCGAGTGAAGTGTCCTGAAGGGCGCCGGCCGGGGCGGCGGGCGGCAGCGCGGCGGCTCCGCTTGTGTGGTGCCGGCGAGCGAGCGGGCACGCGCGCCGCGCCGCCGCCCGCCGCCCGCCGCCCGTCGCCCGTCGCCCACCCGCTCCTCGCCCGGGATCAATAATAATGCAACATTTCTCTCAATTTCTGCAACGACTGAGCACTGCTGTGAAGGCCTATTCTATTCGCAGTCACGTCACCCAATAAGAGATTTATAAACGCGAATGGGATTAAATAATGTAGAGATAACAATTCGGTGGCAATTCAAGAGAACTTTTGTTTTAATAAGAAACCTAATAGAAATGTACCTATTCATCATCATCCTTGCGTTAGTCCCGGTCGCATCCAAGGTTGTCCCCTCTCAGAATCCGGAGTCCGTAGTAGGTAGTGAGATCTAATGATTTATATATCGAGCGGTACAGGATAATCACACAAAAATATGTGTGTGCCTATGCAGTTGAAATGGTGAAGCTATCTTGTTTCATTGCTACGGCAAGCAGTTGCTAATGGCTGGGCAACACCTGCCTAATTTGGTGAGACCAAATTACGCAGGTGTTGCGGGTGTTGCCCAGCTCTTTGGAGCATGAACTCATCAAGGAATTTAATCTGCAAGAGTTGGTAAAATAATATTTATTCACCAAGCTATAGGTGAGAGGTAGAGAGGTCAACGGCTCTATTATAGCTTTCCGCCTCCTCCCCTGCCCGTCGCGTCGTCGTCGAAATCTCCAGTAGATGGCACTCCAGAGCAGATTTGATTTGATTTGATTTTGGTAAAATTATTTTGATAAGTTAACGAATTCAGTGAACACTGCGTATAAAAACTTTTATATATTTTACATATTGCCGGTCAATGAACGAGCCAGGCGACAAATTTAACGCGTTTGCGAGAGTATTTATTTAATGCGTTTTCTAAGATGTTTTATTTTAACGTTACTTACGTTAAAATAAAACATCTTAAAAAAGGGTGTTCTGTGTTTTGAATCATGTCCACCGAAAGGTTCAAGACATCAGTTGTAAATTCATTTCACAACTTCACCTTGGCTAACGAGTGAAGTCAGAATCGCTATGAAACGAAGAGACCGAGCATTTCTCAAATTCAAGAGAAATCGTTCTGACACGAGTTGGGATTCCTATAGGACTGCCAGGAATCGGTGTAATCAGGTGATACGTGACGCTAAACGCCGACACATCTTTGATAACGTAACTTGCTCATCACCAGCTGATGTTTGGAAGTTTCTTGGGACACTGGGAATTGGTAAACCAAGGCAGTTGAAGCTACCCAAGACAATTGAGTTAGATGCCATTAATCGTTATTTCTCCACCTCTCTTGCTATTGATGGCCTAACCAAGTGTCAAACGGTTGACTTCATAGCCGGACTACCCAGTCCCAGCTATGCACCCTTTCACTTTTCTCCAGTCACGTCGGTTGAGATCAAAAAGATTATCATGGCCATCAAATCGAAGGCAGTGGGCTGCGACAACATTAGTAGGCGCATGATTACGTCTATCCTAGACCAACTTCTTCCTGCTATCTCCTATCTTATTAACTTTGCCTTTGATTCAGGGCAGTTTCCTAGTTTGTGGCGCAAGGCCTACGTTCGCCCGCTTCCCAAAATCTCTAATCCCTCTCTTCCAAAACATTTTCGTCCCATCTCTATCCTTCCTTTTCTATCAAAAGTACTGGAGGCGTGCGTGCACAAGCAGCTGTCCAATTTTGTACAATGCAATTTGGTACTGAATCCTCTGCAATCAGGATTTAGGTCTGGACATAGTACGACCACTGCACTCCTAAAAGTAACGGGCGACATCAGGGGTGGGATAGAGAAATCTAAAGCCACAGTGATGGTTTTAGTCGATTTCTCAAATGCTTTTAACTGTGTGAACCACGACATACTTTTGTCAATTCTGGCCCATATTAAGATCTCTTCTGACGAGCTGGATTGGTTTTCCTCATATCTTCAGGGTCGCCAGCAGTCAGTTTGTGTTGATGAGAAGTCATCTAGCTGGTGCAATCTTGACTCTGGCGTCCCTCAAGGCGGCATACTTTCCCCTCTTCTATTTTCTATATTTATCAATCTCGTAACCTCCGATCTTCAGTGTGCGTATCACTTGTATGCTGATGACCTGCAATTGTATAGTCAGGCCTCTATTGACAATCTTTCGGAGGCTATTGATAGTATAATTGCGGATTTATGCTTGATACGTGATTGGTGTGATAGGTTTGGCCTGGCCGTTAACCCGGATAAATGCCAGAGTATTAAAATCGGAAGTAATCACACAATCAACAAGTTGAGCGGCGTAACTTTGCCACCAATATCCTTTAACGGGGAGGTCATTCCTGTCACATCTAGTGTTAAGAACCTGGGCTTGCTCTTAGACTCAACCTTGAGCTGGCGGGCTCAGGTCACAAACGTCTGCCAGAGGGTGACCGGGACACTTCGTGCTCTTTATCGCCTCAAAAATTTTCTTCCAGCCAAAACCAAGACAATGCTTGTGCAGACTTTACTTTTCCCTGTCTTTGACTATGGTGATGTGTGCTACCTCGACCTGAATGCAGATCTACTCGATAAACTTGACCGACTTCTCAACAATTGCATTCGTTTTGTCTACAATCTTAGGAAGTACGACCATGTTTCAGCTTGTCGTACAGAACTGGGTTGGTTGCCTATCCGTCGGCGACGCAGTCTGCGAGCCGTTTGCTTAATTTTTTCACTCCTGAATTCTACTAGTGCCCCTGATTACTTAAAATCTCATCTTCATCTACTTGGCTCTAACCATGATAGATACTTGCGCTCCTCTAACGATCTTCTTCTGCACTGTCCAACTCATACTTCTAGTCGTGTCCATTCTTCTTTTCTAGTGCAATCCATTCTTCTTTGGAATGCCCTTCCCCTCGATGTCAGGATGTTGACCAACCGTACCACATTCAAAAACAGAGTACGCCAACTTTATAAAAACCCATAGGTAGTATCAGTAAGGATTTTCGAGCAAATTGAATATACTTATATATATATATGTCTATATATATTATGTGTATATGTATTTATTCGTTAAGTATCATAAATTATTATTGTACCATCTTAAACCAAACTTCCTTTACCTATATTTCTTCGAGCACCTACTTTGACTTATCTCTGCATCACCCAAAGGTTGACTGGTAGAAAATGCCTCAGGCATTAAGTCCGCCTTTGTACAATATTTTACCGTTGTGCATAAAGTTTAAATAAATAAATAAATAAAAAGTGTGTGCGGTTCCTCGTATCATTTTCAAATAGTCTACTGTAAATTCGGAGGAAAGATATTGTTCATTAGCCGCCAATAGGAAGGTAAGTTCTCGTTTGCTAAGTTCCCCGCTGCACTGGGCTGTCAGGTCGAAGTCATGCGCCAAAGCATACAAATAAGAAGGCGTTCTATACTTTTACTATATTTTTAATATCGTGACAATCATATAAACAACGATACAAGTGTTGCTTATGTAAGTAAGTACATCTACAGTTCATTTTCCACCATTTTGTACCATTTTCGAAGTGTTTGGCTATTATCGGTTCATCTTCTCGATTGTACAACTAGTTTACTAACGTGTTCAATACTAACATGAGTACCTATAAGAGTATAATCTAAACTAAAAAATAGTTTTGAACTAAGTATATAGGTAACTATTTTGTTGATAATATTATGATTTTACTTATTCTTTTACGATCTTCATTTAGGTAGGTAGGTACTTAATAAAAAAATACATATACCATAGATAATAGGTACGTATTTTTTTACTAATTATAACAAATGAAACGGCAATAATGCTTTTCGTTGTCGTGTCAAGCGTTTCCAAATTCAAATTGGAAATGCTCTTTTTTCCAACCGCAACTTATTTCTTTGTTAAATGGACTAAATAAACTACAGTAGTTTGTTCAGGTTGAAGGTAAATTAGCACTTAGTAAATAAAAGGGCGTGTCACACAACAACAGTGCCCTGGCGGGCGTCCCAAAGTAAAGTACAATCGTTGAGATCTGTTAGATATTTTTGTTTCACCTAATTGTGTTTACACTGTGTCGCGCTGTAATGACGGTACCTATTCCACTCTTCCTATTCGCCTCGCTAATCATACAGCCTTAACCTTCGTTTTTGTTATTTCATAACCACATGACCAAAAGCCTGGAACGCTAGTAATTATTTTGCATACTAGTAGGGCGCGTGGGTGCGCGGCCCGCTAAAGCGGACCACGTAGATGAGTGGACAACAGGAACCTGGAACAGGGGTCCGTTTGGATTTAAAGTTTTGGTGTGTAAGTAATTATGTAACAGTTTTTCTTGGTTCTGTACCAAAAAGGTTCCAACCGGGCCCCATTACTAAGCCTCCGCTATCCGTCCATCCTACTGTCTGTCAGCGGGCTGTATCTCTTGAACCGCAATAGGTAGAGAGTTGAAATTTTCACAGAATGTGTATTTCTATTGCCGCTATAGCATGAAAATTTAAAAAATAAAGTGTTATTTCTTGTACGGTGGTACGGCACCCTTCTTTGCGAGTCCAACTCGCACTTGACCGATTTTTCAATATTACTATGACGTATAAAAATAAACAAAAAGCTGTTTCAGAATGCACAGGTGAAGCCCTTTCATATGATACTCCACTTGATATAGTTATCTTACTTAAAATACTAATTATTAGTTCATGACCACAATTTTTTTTTTTGTGTAATGTAGCCACAAATTCACGGTTTTCAGATTTTCCCCCTAACCTACCTACCTGCCAAATTTCATGATTCTAGGTCTACGGGAAGTACCCTGTAGGTTTCTTGACAGACCGACAGACAGGCAGACAATAAAGTGATCCTATAAGGGTTCCGTTTTAGGGTTTGAGGTATGGAACCCTAAAAAGGAACCTTTATAGGATCACATCGTTATCTGTCTATCTGTCTGTCGTGTCGTGTCAAGAAATCCCGTTGAATTAAATCACTTTGGCATATCTACCTATCGGTATGCCTTATAGCAGACATAGGGGGAAAAATCTGAAAACCGTGAATTTGTGGTTAGATTGAAAAGTTGGGACTTGGAATTCAATACCTAACAAAAGTCTATGCTCGGCATTTACAATAGGTACCTATTATTTCACCAGGAACAGTTCATTATTCTCTATGGTTTAGGAGTGTTGTACCCTGCATCATCAGGTTTGTGGAATTCAGACTTGAAGTGTAATCATGAAGCTGTTGCTTGATGCCTAAAATGCTGTTATGTTATCCTCTATGCTATGCTATGCTATGTTATTCTCTACACCACCTATAAGGTTGACTGGTAGAGAATGCCTGTTGCATATGTGCATGAAGTTTTTATAAATAAATAAAAATATAAGAAATTCTCGAATCCGCATGGTTTAAGAGTTCAGCACCTTGCAGCATCAAGATTGCGGAGTCGGGATCCGAAGTTCAATTATGTAGTCTATGCTTGGTACTTAAAATATTATTGCATTGCACCATCCGCAGTTTCCGAATCACTATAGTTTGTGAGCGCAGCTGTACCCTGCATTATCAGGTTTGAGGGGTTGGGACTTGAAATCTAACCATGAAGTCGTTGCTTGGTATCTATAATATTAATTCACAATGAACCCTTTCTGAATCTTGATAACCTAGGGCCTAGGCGGGTAATCTTTCAGTATCAGGATTAAGGAGTTGGATCCAGATTTTTTTATGGGACCAAGACGAAAACTCGGTTAAAAGCATACCAAAGTCTTGCACATTTGTCTCTTCAATATTTGCCTTATATTTTGTATGGAAAAATAAATTTCGCCATTTTGAATTTTTTCTCTATTCATCGAGTAGACCTCTAGGCTAGGTCCTCATCATCTTTTGCCAAAAAACCTCTCTTCTATCTTCTATTACCTATACTTTGTGAGATAGACGCTGTCGAAAATTGTATGGGCGCCATCTTGAATCTGCCATTTTGGTTATATTTTTAGCTCACTGACAATTGGATGAGATTCCGAGTGGTTTTTATTTGAACACTCCCTACCTCTCTTCAATACCTTGGCCGTGCTCTTCACCCGTCTCCAAAATCTCCATATTTTTCCACCGAATGAATTTTCGTCCTTTATATGAAAGCATGAGGGAAAAAAAATACAGCAGAGGTGAACCGAAACACAATTCATCCATCTTTAATACTTTCTGAGAGAGACACCCATGACATTTGTGTTGACGCCATCTTGAATCCGCCATTTTGGATTTATTTCCATCTCCCTGCCAATTGGATGAGGTTCCAAGTATTTTTTGTTTGAGCAGCCCTCACCTATGTCTAATACCTTGGCCGTGCTTCTCACCCATCTTCCAAACCCTCGATCATCATCTATCTACATATTTCTGACTAAGAGTTCTTCCACAAAAACATTTTAAAAAGAAACTATGTATAAATCAAAGTCTTGCATAGTTCAAAACTTGTAGTCTATTCAATGTTCGCCATACATTTTCTATAGAAAAATAAATTCCACCATCTTGAATTTTTTTTCTATTCATCGAGTAGACCTTTGGATCCTGATCATCTTTTGCGAAGAAACTACTCTTCCATCTTTTATACTCTCCGAGATGGACACCGAGGAAATTTCTATGGCGGCCATTTTTTTTTCGCCATTTTGAATTTTTTTTCAGGTCACTGGCAATTGAATGCCGTTTCGAGTGACATTTGCTCAAGCACCACCAACCTATCTTCAATACCTTAAGCGTGCTCTTCACCCGTCTCCGAAATCCTCCATCATCAGCTCTCTCCATATTTTTCCTCCGAATGAATTTCCATCCTCTATACGTAACCATCGGTGAAAAAAAAAAATTTCATACAAAATTGTTCAGGAGAGGTGACCAATGAGTGAGTGAATCAGCACGAGCAGCTATATATATATTAACTAGTAGGGCGCGTGGGTGCGCGGCCCGCTAAAGCGGACCACGTAGATGAGTGGACAACAGGAACCTGGAACAGGGGTCCGTTTGGATTTAAAGTTTTGGTGTGTAAGTAATTATGTAACAGTTTTTCTTGGTTCTGTACCAGAAAGGTTCCAACCGGGCCCCATTACTAAGCCTCCGCTATCCGTCCATCCTTCTGTCTGTCAGCGGGCTGTATCTCTTGAACCGCAATAGGTAGAGAGTTGAAATTTTCACAGAATGTGTAGGTATTTCTATTGCCGCTATAGCATGAAAATTTAAAAAATAAAGTGTTATTTCTTGTACGGTGGTACGGCACCCTTCTTTGCGAGTCCAACTCGCACTTGACCGATTTTTCAATATTATATTAAGAATGTAGTTATATTCCTCAGGTCACGTGACCCCGGGGAGCTATAACACTAATTATTAAACTGCCGCAACCGGTAGGATAACAATTACCCATTATTTTGCCAGCACTGATTCTTTTCAAGAAACACTAAAGTACCGCTAGCGTAACGTACTACAGTAGTCACGGGTAACTTAAGAAAGGTGTTTTTAATGCGTAAAAAATAACTTCTCACCCGCTATTTTAACTCTATGGGTCAACTATCATGTCAAAAGTACGGTTCATGGTTCACCTTTAAATTAAGAACTAAAATTGTACTTTTAACATGAATTTTAACACAAAAAGTTAAAATGGATCGTGAGGAGTCATTTTTAGGGTTCCGTATCTCAAAAGGAAAAACCGGCCAAGTGCGAGTCAGGCTCGCGCAAGAAGGGTTCCGTATTACAGTCGTATTTTTTCGACATTTTGCACGATAATTCAAAAACTATGACGTATAAAAATAAACAAAAAGCTGTTTCAGAATGCACAGGTGAAGCCCTTTCATATGATACTCCACTTGATATAGTTATCTTACTTAAAATACTAATTATTAGTTCATGACCACAATTTATTTTTTTTTGTGTAATGTAGCCACAAATTCACGGTTTTCAGATTTTCTCCCTAACCTACCTACCTGCCAAATTTCATGATTCTATGTCTACGGGAAGTACCCTGTAGGTTTCTTGACAGACCGACAGACAGACAGACAACAAAGTGATCCTATAAGGGTTCCGTTTTAGGGTTTGAGGTATGGAACCCTAAAAAGGAACCTTTATAGGATCACATCGTTGTCTGTCTGTCTGTCTGTCGTGTCGTGTCAAGAAATCCCGTTAAATTAAATCACTTTGGCATATCTACCTATCGGTATGCCTTATAGCAGACATAGGGGGAAAAATCTGAAAACCGTGAATTTGTGGTTAGATTGAAAAGTTGGGACTTGGAATTCAATACCTAACAAAAGTCTATGCTCGGCATTTACAATAGGTACCTATTATTTCACCAGGAACAGTTCCTTATTCTCTATGGTTTAGGAGTGTTGTACCCTGCATCATCAGGTTTGTGGAATTCAGACTTGAAGTGTAATCATGAAGCTGTTGCTTGATGCCTAAAATGCTGTTATGTTATTCTCTATGCTATGCTATGCTATGTTATTCTCTACACCACCTATAAGGTTGACTGGTAGAGAATGCCTGTTGCATATGTGCATGAAGTTTTTATAAATAAATCAAAATATAAGAAATTCTCGAATCCCCATGGTTTAAGAGTTCAGCACCTTGCAGCATCAAGATTGCGGAGTCGGGATCCGAAGTTCAATTATGTAGTCTATGCTTGGTACTTAAAATATTATTGCATTGCACCATCCGCAGTTTCTGAATCACTATAGTTTGTGAGCGCAGCTGTACCCTGCATTATCAGGGTTGAGGGGTTGGGACTTGAAATCTAACCATGAAGTCGTTGCTTGGTACCTATAATATCTATTAATTCACAATGAACACTTTCTGAATCTTGATAACCTAGGGCCTAGGCGGGCTAGTAATCTTTCAGCATCAGGATTAAGGAGTTGGATCCAGATTTTTTTATGGGACCAAGACGAAAACTTCTACTGTTTATTTAAAAAAATCTTTGCAAAAAAATGAAAATAAACGGGCCGTTTTGAGAACCACCTCTTTTTTGGAAGTCGGTTAAAAGCATATCAAAGTCTTGCACATTTGTCTCTTCAATATTCGCCTTATATTTTGTATGGAAAAATAAATTTCGCCATTTTGAATTTTTTCTCTATTCATCGAGTAGACCTCTAGGCTAGGTCCTTATCATCTTTTGCCAAAAAACCTCTCTTCTATCTTCTATTATACTTTGTGGGATAGACGCTGTCGAAAATTGTACGGGCGCCATCTTGAATCTGCCATTTTGGTTATATTTTTAGCTCACTGACAATTGGATGAGATTCCGAGTGGTTTTTATTTGAGCACTCCCTACCTCTCTTCAATACCTTGGCCGTGCTCTTCACCCGTCTCCAAAATCTCCATAGTTTTCCTCCGAATGAATTTTCGTCCTTTATATGAAAGCATCAGGGAAAAAAAATACAGCAGAGGTGAACCGAAACACAATTCATCCCTCTTTAATACTTTCTGAGAGAGACACCCATGACATTTGTGTTGACGCCATCTTGAATCCGCCATTTTGGATTTATTTCCATCTCCCTGCCAATTGGATGAGGTTCCAAGTATTTTTTGTTTGAGCAGCCCTCACCTATGTCTAATACCTTGGCCGTGCTTCTCACCCATCTTCCAAACCCTCGATCATCATCTATCTACATATTTCTGACTAAGAGTTCTTCCACAAAAACATTTTAAAAAGAAACTATGTATAAATCAAAGTCTTGCATAGTTCAAAACTTGTAGTCTATTCAATGTTCGCCATACATTTTCTATAGAAAAATAAATTCCACCATCTTGAATTTTTTTTCTATTCATCGAGTAGACCTTTGGATCCTGATCATCTTTTGCGAAGAAACTACTCTTCCATCTTTTATACTCTCCGAGATGGACACCGAGGAAATTTCTATGGCGGCCATTTTTTTTTCGCCATTTTGAATTTTTTTTCAGGTCACTGGCAATTGAATGACGTTTCGAGTGACATTTGCTCAAGCACCACCAACCTATCTTCAATACCTTAAGCGTGCTCTTCACCCGTCTCCGAAATCCTCCATCATCAGCTCTCTCCATATTTTTCCTCCGAATGAATTTCTATCCTCTATACGTAACCATCGGTGAAAAAAAAAAATTTCATACAAAATTGTTCAGGAGAGGTGACCAATGAGTGAGTGAATCAGCACGAGCAGCTATATATATATTAATAAAGAGTTTAGCATTGTCATGCAATGTGCAATGCTGATTCTATTATAAATAATCGACCTCTGTAGGCACCTACTCAAAATGATTAGTAAACCTAGTAGGAAAAATTGGGTTTAATTTGAAAGAATGAAAGAAAAGAAGAATTTGTATTGCCATTTGAGTTGTCCTTAAAAGAAGCGGCCACACACACTTATGAAACTCTATTCCATAATTTGATTTGAACCTATTGATAATTAATATATAATAATCCTTAGTACCTACATATTATTTTAGAATCTACGATACCGCAGTGCGTCTAAGTTCCCTGGAGGGAAACCTTTTGTAGAAGTCAAGGGTGGTAAGAGACTCTTCAGTAGCCAAGAATAGAAGCCGCAATTCGCAATAAATACGAGACAACCAAAGGTGTAGAGACGACCGGTATAAAGAAAATTCTTCTGTCTATATGTTGTAAATGTGTGAAAAGTTCCTTTCCTTCCTTCATTAATGATTGGGCCATTGGCATTGGCTTGCGCCACTATTCTTTTAAATGTTTCCACGTCTTCCTAAGAAAAAATTCTCTAAAGACAGACGGACAACGAAGTGATCCTATAAGGATTCCTTTCCTTCAAGACGTAAAAACTAAATAAGTAAGTACTTATTAAGTTGGCCTAAATTTTAAAATGTTAATATTTTTATTGTTTTTTATTACATAAAATCGAATGGCTACGAATTTTATTTTGCGTAATGAAAAAATAATGCCTACATAGAACGCCACACTCTACGTTAAAACGCAAACCCTTCGTACTCGCTTCTCGCTACGCATCGCGCTATAACGCTACGCAACACGTAGCGCACGGGCGGCGCTTTGCGTAACGTTTTTCAGTTGATCAAAGATAAAATCATTCTCGTAAACAAATTGGAAGCATAGTATACTTGGAATTGAAAAAAAATGCTGTATTTATAACAAAATGCTTAATTGAGTTTGTTAAATGAAAACTTTTTATTTTTAAACGAATATATTAAGCTTGCCCTAGTTGTCTTATATTTATCACTATACTGATCATAGGTTTGCAACGTGGAAGAAGTTCTCAGGCTGATGGTTTCAGGTTTTAGCAAAAATTTCTATGTACTTTTATCTATGCCGAGGCCGAAAACAAATTTCCCGAGATTTGAGACCTAAATACAAATTCAATCTCTGAAACCTCAATGCATACTATTTATTTAGAAGTGGTTACAGAAATATAAAATTTGCAACCAATTCTTTAATTAAATGGCGTACCTGCAATCGTGTTTTTGCCAGATGGTAGTTACCAAGAACATTAGAAATTTCCTTGTACTTGTTACTCAGAAATTTAAAATATAACATTATTCAAGGCTGGATTGAAACATGTGAGTTCAAATTTTGATTCTAAAGTGTAGTGTCAGAAAACGTCTATAGACGATTCTGAGAATTTAGAATTTAGTTACGCCTGGCTTTGGATTCGGTCGGAATAAACAGTGGGAGTCCGACTTAGACCGGCTTGCTCGATTCTGTACATCATTCTCTCTATCGTGCTGCCACAATGACGGTGTGGTATAGTGGTAAAATTGTCTATTCTATAAAATATTGAAACTATAAATTAAGTTTAGGTGCCAAGCAAACCTTACCTAATAGTCGGTGCACCTGCTCAGAGCTAAGCCACGAATTTCTGGTGCAGACTTTCCTGTTGGGGTTGAGGGGTTCGGATGGCAGTCGCTCCCGGAAAAACTGGCATCAATAAAAACCATTAGCGGACCCAGCCTCCAAACTGCAAACCTTGGAAGCAACTAGGTAATTACTAAGAAGATGATGATGAACTTCTGTTGTTGTAACTATGGAAAGAAATCAAACTGTAGAAGTGTAGATGTAATTCGTTATAAATGATAGAGGGAATGCTTCACAAAGCCGAAGCAAGCCGACTTGAGCCCATGACTCTCAGCCTTCTTCTTAACAATGACGCTTCAAATTAAAAGCCGGGTGCTTGTAGATTTCGACTGATAAGTCCTTGCCGTGCGTGAGATTGAATGATGTGTACCTAATATTACGAGTATACTTCCTTTGATACACAATGCGTGTATGTGTACTCTGTAGTATTAGCTGTTCCATGACGTAGCTAAGTCTATGACATCTTAATCCGATTTATATGTAAACCACGCAGCAATGAATTACGCTAGTCGAAGCAAGTAACCGGTATAGCTTTATAGATCAGATGATGAAATGGATATATTTCGTAACATCTGAAAAGAATTTAGTCTAAATATAACGGTTTGTAAGTAGCCGAGTTTAGTATATCAGCTAATAAAACGGGTTAATATTTTAGTACCTACCTACCTACTTAATTGATTTTTATAAAACTTGTATTAAAATACATGAGATAAACAAGAAGAGTGTTAAGAAATTACTTCCGAGATGTGTGTTGATTTCAATGTTGTGATTCAATATTTCACACGGAACGGATTGTAATTTTTAAAGAAAGCCATCGCTTGTATGCTGCAATGAAAAGTGTTAGATTGTAGTGGAGGTTTAGTCTGAAATGGCACATATGCTTTGAAACCTGGGAATTGGAAATAACTACGTAGCGGCACGATATAATGGCCGGTTTGACACATTACAATAGTGATGTGAAATGTCAATTTACTCTCGATAAAAATATAATCAAATCTATAAGTTTTTATTGCAAGCAGTACTTACCTACCTGATTCAAAAACTTTAGTAAAAAATATAAATTTTTACCTACTAAATACATTTGAACAAACTGAATATTGGATTTAGGAATGAAAATGAGTACTATTATATTAATCCAGCTTCCTTCAGTAATTGCACTAACTTTTTTCTCGTTGGATACTCCTTCCGTAAATAGTTGCTACACACATGGTCTTCGACTGGTTTTGCTCGTTTTTTTCTGTTTTAATGTGTGAAGTTTATTTTCTTCTGTGCCAGTCTCGCCAAATTTTTCTTTAGTTATCTATTCGTCTAACAGTTATAGGTAAAATTGACCTTCCATTTTGAGATTCACGATCGAAATGTTACGAAGGCGTACCTATAACGAACACACATGCCTGACTGTTTAGAACAGCTCTGCGTACGTTCGGCCATATCGACGAATTCCACAACAAAAGGCGTAAAAAGAGTAAGTTGAGGGCCACCATTATAATTATCACTGTTAGTGTATGTAATGGGGATCCCTTCCTGAGACTTTACCATCAGGCGAGATTTACCATTTAGCTTACCATCAGGCGAGGAGGTCTAAACTATATCGCAATCGCAGTGCACTCCTAGTTTGTACTTTTCGAAGCAACGTCAAGTCGAAACTGCTTTGTTTTGACGCAAGTTTGCCGGAGGTATTAATTGTGCTTGCCAGTGATCCTAGTGTCGATTATATAGATTTTATTTAAAAAAAATTGAATTTCGAAAAACAAATACCGAGTTGTGTGAAATAAGTACACCAATAGGTAATTATAATCTTATAAAAATAAAAAATAAATGATCGTGGGACAGTAATATACATTATATAATTCAGAAATCAATGTAATAAATAAATATTGTGTCCTAAAATTATACCTACATTCGATAAAATTTTATGACTTACTGTACGTCACTATTGACAATAAAGAACAGCAATTTGCTCTTTAAAAATGTCACAATAATTACTACGAAACTTCATGAGCGGACAAACGTCAAACCGGCCATTATATCGTGCCGTAGGTATAGTAGTCGGAGGCTCGGGATCAGAATTTCAAGGTGGAGCCGCGGGCAACGGCAAGTACCTTACTTATCTACATGTAATTCAGTGAGTGATGACTTTATTGACTCTGAATACTAAAGTGACATATTGTAATCTTTCTGTTTTAGCTTCTATACTTCGAGAGATAAAATTAATATGAATTAAGTACATACTTTTTCACTACATTACAACTTTCTAATTTCATGATAAATAACAATAAATATCTTTTTAAGTTACTATCACGTGTTACTATGTATCTACCTACCCATCGTCTTGGCACAAAAATAACAGACGTAGACGATTCAAGAAAGTTCTACGATTTCCTACTTTACGTATTAAGGATAAAACTTGGTATCGATTCGTCACCTGTATAAGATTTATTGGAAGAAAATGTATGTATCTACTTATATATATATTTTTGTGTTCGTGTCAAATCCCTTGATATTGGAATCTAATAAAAGAAGGGCTTCTTTCGGCCGAGTACCCTTGCTTACGTCACAGTGCACCTTTTATTTGACGACAACAATGACTTCCAACTTTTTTAATGTGTCTTTTTTAATGGAGTTAAATGATTTGATTTGATATTTTGTCACTATCCGAGAGTAATATTTAACGTCTTTTGACAAGACATTTTTTAACGGATTTTGAATCGCGACTTATCTCGAAGTGGCGAAGTTTCTTGAAGTTTCGGTAGTTTTGCAGTAGCCAATAGTCTCGAAAAGCCCATTGGCATCCAGTACCTATTGAATTTCATGGTACATGAATAAATCTATAGAAGATATAATATATTATGCAAGGTTAAGTTTGCCAAATGCTAGTCTGTAGACATCAAAAACATTTTAATACTCCTAGATGTCGTTCTCCTATAGGACCTATAGGTCAGTATCTATAGCGTTTTCAATTAATCCGTGGATCCCGATAAGAACACGCGCAGTGTTGAAGTGTCACTCCATACAATTCAAGCGACTCCATCAAGGACTAAGAGCTTCGCCCAAATTCGGCCTCTCTTTTATTTACCACTCCATAAAGACTTGGAATTCCTTATCAACACACGTGTTTCCGTCTTCCTACAATCCCTTGTCCTTTAAGCAGAGCATGAAAAAGATTTGTTGAGGTCGTCAAACTGAGTGGTCACCATTTTAGACTTCACTTACAACTCCTTGTCATCTAGTATCTAGTGAAATTATTTTGACGTGCCTTTCTTTTACTTGCTTTCGGTGCGGGCACATGACAGTAAGAGATTACAATATTCTTACATAAGGTTTAAGCATAAGGCATTAAGATAAACTCCTTTTTGTACCACTTAAGTGGCAGACAAGAGGACGGCCAGATGCGGTCACCGAGGCTTATGGACGTGTGCAACGCCAGTGGCGTCACACTCGCGCTGCCGACCCTGTAAAAACCTTCTAATGCTCTTCTTGAAGAACCCCATATTGTAGATGCTAGGGAAAATTGGTTTTTTGATTGAAAACCTCAGTAGTGACATCATTCCACAGTCTTAGAGTACTTGGAATGAAAATCCTCTCATACCTCACAGTGCGCACCGCTGACGGATGTAAGTAACGTGTGAGGATGAAATAAGAGATTCGCGACTTTCTTCCACAGCGGACCTATGGGCTCCTATAGAGAGATTACAGTTTTAAGTTTTTTTTTAATTGGTAATAGGCTCGCGTTTGATCACAATCTCACCTGTCGATAAGTGATGACGTGGTCGACGGTGGAGCACGCTTGCCTAGAAGTAACCTATTCACTCTAGACTTGAAGACTCCCAGGTTGTAGCGTTCCGAAAATACAAAATAAACAGAGAGGCTAGCGATTCTACGCCGATGTTCCAAGCTCTGAAGCTTAGTCTTTACCAGCGCATCGTAGTTGATGAGCCTCTTGGCCATGCTCTCAATTGACTCAAGTGCTTCGAGTTGGTATTTTGCTGAGCCATCACAGAGGTGCGAGCAATATTATACTCCATACACGATCGAACTTGCCTAAGAAATCTTGCGAACTTGATCGAGGTAGGTGAATTGTGAATTTGCGTAAAGTGGGAGTGCATCAGAAGAACCCCAACACGTTGAGCACTTTGAACTTGCTATATGCAAGCTGTGGAATGTTATATCCGAAAATAATTGTAATTTGTATGTATACCATCATTAATCGAAGTGAAGTTCTAAATTTATAAATGCAAATGAACATTAACCGCTAATTTATGTAACATTGGCCAAATACAGCGAAAGCCAACACAAAACTCAAGTGAATGAAGTAATTGATGTTCAATTTTGGACACAATTGGGTTAAGCTAATTGGATTACAGGAAACCCTTCGTGTTAAACCTAGTATGTGAATGTTGTGCGATGTTCCAAACTATAATATTTCGTCAAAAACTATAGTTAAAATAAAATTTTGATTTCTAAATGCTGAAAGTCAATTTAAAGTGTTTTTCAGGATCCAACGCTAAGGTGATGTGTGTCAGTGATTCATTATTTTATTATACCTAGGTATTTACCTACCAAATCACAAAACTACATTAACTTGCTCAAAGAAGTTAAAGATGATTTAGTGGACCATCATAGTTTTGAAGATCTGGTTCAAACCGTACCTACTTTCTGCTGACTACGGTCTTATTGGGAACTATCGACTGGATAACAGAGGAATTTGTTATACGATATACCTTCTTAGTAACTTGTAATGTTCTTATAATTCTTATCCAGTCGCAGAATTCATCTTTCGTTAGGTTTATGGTAGGTTATTAATCTCTTGATTTCGAGTAGGTATCTAAACACAATCATATTTAAAATCTCTTAATTCTTCCCTCATTTATATGCAGTCCAAACTCCTACAAATAGTAATTTAACCAGGCATCATATCCAGACAAGCTCCTCGGACAGCTCGCTAGGCCGCCGATTATTACCGTCGGTCCCGGTTGTCATATGAACATCTATGGTAGTCGATACGGGTAGTTGGAGCTAAATGGGTTGTGGAGGTCAGGTGACAGTTACTTCACGGAAAATATCGAAGTAGCCGCTTCGTACCTAGTTAGACTGGGAAGTAAACCCCAACTTAGATGGAAAAAGGCTCGGAGGAGGATGATGATCACATCCAGACATATAGATATACCAGTGCAAAAACTTTGCTTTGTAAAGCTTGTGCTATGTAAAATGTCTAGAAAGTCCTACAATAGTTGATGTTGTAACGGACCGGAAGAAGAGTTAATTGTCTTATTTATTCTTTACATTCATCATCCATGGTCACTTGATATGATATGTGTACTAAATTCATGAGAACTATTTTCATCCAGTACATTCTGAGAAAATAGACTGCGAAAGTCGAACAGATAAGCAGACACACGAGGGAGATTTATTGTCGAGTTTTACTATCGCATTGTAGTGATTAGGTAGGCTGCCCAAAATTATATTTAAGATGTTCGTGCACATCATGCACATACCGAGGTAACCCATGGATGTTTCGATTTTTTATTTGTATGCAATATCGTCAGAACAAGGCTTTATAATTGAATAAATATTCTACTAGGACATTCTAAAATCTACACAGTGCTATCTAGACCCAAAGTAAACCTAGCTTAACTAGCTTCTGCTATGGGTTATAGAATGCAGATAAGCATACATAGATATTATTTAAAGAAAATTTCGAAACATCCGTACATTCCGTACGAACCATAGAGCAATGCGGTCCGCCCAAGGAAATATTTATGAGCTTTTTGGGTCCGCGTAGCTGCTACGAGGACCACGGGCAGAGCTACGCCGTAGCTTTATGTTATAAACAATAAAAAATACATCATTCAAGTCGGTTGAGTCGTATAATTTAACTTTTTTTTTTTATTTATACCTAGTGGTAGAATGCATAGATTGGACCTAGCTTAAGTTTCTAAAGGAAACAATGGTTTTAAAAGTTGTTCATTAACATCATCTCCGCGTTGTTTTCGAGTGCATCCGATTTGATTTGGCGACTACCGTCTCTGCTCCTCGTCCGTCAATAGCAGCATACCGACTTGTATGTGAGGTATGTATATATATTATTTAGTAGTTATTCACCCGTAACTTCACCTACATGTTTTAGGGTTTGTAAAATAAATGCCTTATAATACCTATTAATATACCTATCTGCTCCTGAAAGTCTTTTCAATCGCTGCGCGATAGTTTTAGAGATTACCCTATTCAAACACGCAGACAAAAATTTTAATAATTGCCTTTTTCTTATATGTAATTATCGTACGTATTTATGTTATTTTGATATTGCAAATTTAGTAGAGAGTTATCGCTTATAAAACTGGTAGCTGGTGGCCGGGACTATTGAAGATTTCGACTATATTAATTGTATGACGACTTTTATGAACGACATAAAGGGCAAGAAAGAAAGATGTTGTATAATATACATGTTACGTATATGTTCAAATTGATTTGGTACGCACTTTACGGATATATCTACTTATTTTTAGCAAACCTCCAAGCTCGATCAATACTCTCTAAGTGAGTTATCGAACTATGTTCGAAGATAACACTTTATTTTCAGGGATAGCTTCGAAACCCAGTCATGATTACTACTCTCGGCACAAAGTAGCGATAACTCCGTACTTACTTACGTAGGTACTAACACTATGTAGGTGTATATTTATAGAGGAAAATAATCGACTTCAAAAAAGGACGAGGCTCTCAATTCCACAATTATTTTTTTATGTTTGTTACCGCAGAACTTTTAACTGAGTGAACCCATTTTGATTACTGATTCTTTTTTATTTAAAAGTTGGTGTTTGCCGTGTGGTGCACTTTAATTTGGTACAGTTGAAGTTGTTTTTTGCAAGAATTATAAAATACTAGCCTATATCCCCGGCTTCCCCCGTGCCGACGCGATGACGTCCGATTACGTCGATACCACAGTCGATACTTAGAAGAAAATTTAAATGTTATATATGATTTTGTCATCTAAATTATATAGGTAAAACTGGAATGGAGTTGCCAGTTTATAAATGGTTAAATATAAAACTCCAAGAGGAAGCAAGAATTTGTATAGTGAATATCTATTAATTAATATGTGTAGTGGAACAGTATAATGTTACAAGTGAGCCGGTGCAAGGCCTGACTATCCCAACAAGTAAAGTGATTATAGTGAATTTAACCAATTAAGTAATTAATTGAAACTGCGTGACGTCGCTGTCCCTACGGAATACCACAAAGCGAGAATCATTTTTATATTTCTTTGAAACGTGACCAATTGCAAAATTGGTGAACACCCCATAAACATGAAACATGGCTATTAATAAAAAATTTGGTACCTATATTTATGAATAATACCTACTAGCTGCTGCGAGCAGCTCCACCCGCGTAGAATTCTACTCCCGTTCCCGTTACCTATGGGAACCTATTCCCAGGATTAAAAGTAGTTATGTTTCTGGACTATAATCTATCCCTATACCAAATTTACCAGCCGTTAGATCATTATTAAGTAACAAACATCCAAACATCTACACAAACTTTCACATTTATAATATTAGTCGGAAATAGGATTCAATAGGGCTATTTTTTATCCAATGCAGGAATAAAATCTTCGCTTGAACTTTTTCCTATAAAAAAACGAGAAAATATGTAAGTAGTCGTTAAGGTGGAACTTACCATTGACTTGAAATGTTTTGTCGCCGTGGTCAGCATCTCCATAGTCGCTGCGGTTGCCGCGACGGGCGCTCAGCTCAACAGGCTCAAGAGCTAACTCCGGTGACTTCCACACGCAGATGTAATACACGGACAGCAAGATCGCGGCCAGGGACACCGAAAGCAGGTATGCTAGTACTGTGAGCACCCGTACCACCTTACTCGCAGGCTTCTGCTTGTATATATCCGATGTCTTATCGCGGATCGGTGCGCCGACTTCCTCCGACGCGCTATCTTCCTCCGCGTGACCGCTCTGTCCACACACCGACATAGTGGTATCGCTACATGTTTCGATAAAAACTTTCGACTCAAAAATAAAATAAATAAGTCTGCGTGTGGCACTGGGCACTGGGCACGTGTTCCAGCCGCGGTCGGTCGAGTGAGTGCGGCGAACGGACGAGTCGACGGACGGCCGCGTATCCCTCAAAGTCCGGCGCGCTCACTCCCGCGTTATTAGCCGGATCCACACCAAACGATCCAGCGCGCTCCGATCGCGGGCGGCAGGAGCGTGCTCCACAGGAGCGTTTGATGTGGACTTGCCTCGCGCGATTGAAACTGCGCGGCAGGAGCGCTCGCTCCTTGCCGCGAGCGATCCGTCAGTTATCGGTTTTTATGAGTAGCACACAGGCGCCTCAGTCTCTAGGCGCGCTCGGTGTAGACGTTTGTGTGTGGAGCGCGCGATCACACATAATGGAAAATTTTGAAAGTCGTCGTCTAATATCCCTTTACAAGGAACATACTTTGCTTATGCTTATGGATCCAAGTAGGTTGTAGGTTGTTGCTGCCACAGCAATTCGACATCGTTGCTGCACGTGTGACTCCATAGCGACCGAAAGTTTAACTGTGCTATAGGCGGATCAGTCTGGATCGCTTGGAGCGTATCTTTAGGATCGCACGTTTCCAAAATTGGATCGGTCTAACACGATCCACGATCCCGCTCCGTGATCCTGGATCGCGGATCGCGGGATCGCCGATCCAAGATGGATCATTTGGTGTGGATCCGGCTATTAACCAAGCGCCAAACTGATCAGCTACAAGTATCTACGTACGCGCGTCAGAGATCTACCAAACTAGTGCCTAACCGGATAACATTATATTTTATGTCTCGAAGATATAAGCGATACTAGAAATAATTTCAAACCTGAGTGCAGTACAGTGTAGGAAGAAGTAGAACATAACACCACCGATTATAACACGTCAGATACTTAATAAATTAAATAGGTAAGTAAATACGTCCTACTATCTTCGAAACTGCGAATTTTTATCTTCTATCTGAATATATTTTTAAATCTTCATTAACTGAGGTGATGAAATCTCAGGTTCAAGTTAAACAATTGCAATCAAAAATACACGGCCAATTTTGTATGACCAAAATATTTTTAAATCTTCATTAACTGAGGTGATGAAATCTCAGGTTCAAGTTAAACAATTGCAATCAAAAATACACGGCCAATTTTGTATGACCAAAACCGTATCAAAATCTGTTCCATCGCGAACAATCACTTAAACAGACTTAGAAAAAAAAATTGTGTTTGAATCGTTCATTTAACATAAGTTATAACATAACTCAAGAATTTATTTTAAAATATCTGCAATGACATGACTAATTTACAATTTTATAACGCTATTTAGATATACATCCCAACATTATTTTATACATACATACATACATACATACATACATACATACATACATACATACATACATACATAGGTACACTTACGCCTCATTACAGTCATTACCGATGGGGTAGGCAGGGACCATACGGACCTTGCTTCTTCCATTTTTATATTTTAATATTTTTTTCTGAACTAAACTGGTCTTAATTTAATTCAATGTGTTCAATCTGATTGATATACGTACGCCTAGGTAGGTTGACCCTTACCAGATTGCCCATTCACACTCGCTTCATAAACCTCTTTTGTCAATCGTCTTTCGTTTTATCTTTCTCTATTTTGGACACTACATCTTCTACTATTGTGGTATGCCACCTCAATATATAATATTAAGGTGGCATACCACAATAGTAGAACTCCATAGGTAGCCACAATATTATTTTTATAGATGATATTGACAGCTTCGTAGAGAAAAAAATGTTAATGTTCTGTTTAATGAGTTTGCTACGGAGCGTAGCTCTTTGCCTACATTTTAGTCACCTACCACTAAGACTCTTGGGATTCAAGTTCTTTTTTTGTCGGGTCATCACCCGGGCCAGGGGTGTTTTCTGTAATTAGGTACCCATAACGGTTGATCGCGTGGTTTTAGCCTTTAAGGGATGACTGTACCCCAACCGGACATCTTTTTCATATCTTGATGAAATGCCAAAATCAGTCATTCAGAATATCAGAACTTTTGGCATGTTTCCTAAAGTATGACAAATTAGAATATCACAGCATATCATAGTGATTCACAGCATATATGTCTTTAGGTAGATATATTATATATACCTACGTATACTTAGCCGCATTCTAGACTTGAGCCTAAACGTTGTATACTTATATAGTAACAAATATCATAGAATAGGTACCTACTATTATTTTTAAGTAAGTCAATGTTTTATTAACTGTTAAACTTTCGCGTTCCATGACTATTATACGTAAACGGGAATTAACGCGTGATCGCGTTAATTTCCGTGGTCACAGGCTGACTCAGTCAGCCTGTGACTACGGCCGGTGTAACCTGGTCGAAACGTCAGGCATCCAAAGGTATGTATATACCTTTAACGTGATCGCGTTAATTCCCGTTTACGTATAAAAGTCAATGTTTTGTTATCTACGGGAGATATTCGCCGATGTGGGGCGGATATTCGCGTAACCGTGTCTACCGCGCATTGCGCGATGTATCGAAACTAGCGAGTGAGTCGGCCCTATATCTAATGTTACAGTTTCAGCCATACCAGACTCCTGACCTGCTACCATTACCTTTAGCACAATATCCATATTTAACATTCAAGACTTCAAGTGGCTATAAAATATAGGCGAGAAAACAGAGCGCTTGACGTCGAGCTTATACTATTAGATACTGATATACCTATTAGGTACGTAGGTACCTATCCAGAACTTCTCTTTGTTCTTAGAATTATCTCCACCCTTCATAGTTTGTTCAGTAGGTATTATTTAGAATATTATTGTCTTTTTTTCGTGTGGAACACGCCACATGACCGCCCCCGCTAGCGACAGTGGTGGTCCCTGTCGCCAGCGGGGGCGGTCATGTTGAATCGAACCGACTTAAAACGCTCGCCGTCTCAGGGCTTCTAGCGCCGGTGTGTAAGGTTGTCCCAAAACTTCGAGATGACCCCTTCGGCTTTAGGAACCACGTTGACCCGATATGTCTCCAGAAAAGACGGGGATAATCTCTATCAACTTAGGTATCCTTATGTTAATGTTAAATCATCGAAGAGATGATATAGGTACTCCCGAATTCTCACCACTCTTCTTCAGAAGTGTAGGTACCTAACTAACCAGATACATAATTCTCACCACTCTTCTTCAGAAGTGTAGGTACCTAACTAACCAGATACATAATTCTCACCACTCTTCTTCAGAAGTGTACCTAACTAACCAGATACATAATTTGTGCAGCTAGTGGGTGAGTTCAGTGGCTACGTGCGATACGAGCGCGCCACCTTTTCTGACCACTATGAAAGATGCTCAATCTTCTCGACCTGAAGTTTTACGATTCAATCATGAGAATAAATTCTCATTTCTACGGAACGGTTTTACGCCGGGCAGACCCGGCAAAGTGAGTTTTATGACACACTCTGGCACCAAACCCACGACAACTCGCGATAGTGTTAGGTTAAGTTAGGACCGACCGGAGCATAGGAAAACTCTTGTACGTATTTTTTTTTCGTAATAAATTGCGCAATTTAGTTATTTTGCACTTTTCAGTCGGTTTATTTTTATTAGGTATACTTATAATGTGCACTGTACACATCTTACTCGCTCCACTACAGGTAGCGTAGCACGAGTGGAAACTATCACATACTACCTACCTACTTAATTTCGTAGCATAGCTTTCACATCCTCGCATCATAATCTAGGTACATCTGTATCTCACATCTCGGGTTAGGAGGAAACTCGCCTCTCAAGCATTCATAGACAGTTCCTTACGGTACACTGTACCATTTCTTAGAAATGTGGCCAGGTGAAGTCCATGCTACATAGTATGTAGGTATTTTTTGTGATAGGTACAAGGTACATGCGTTTGAGATAAACAAATATACATAGGAGGTGAGTGCTCAATTCGGATTCCGCGTGCGCTGTTTAATATGTAAAATGTAACTGGTGTAATAACAGCAAAAACTTGCTTATGTAATTTACAATGAATTAATGGGTATGTATTAGTGGTTAGGTTATTGCCCTTATTATAGTAAACTGTCAAAATTTGCGAGCGTAGGGAGTTCATCCATTAGACATAATTGGATCGCTGTCCATCGTATGTAGGTAGAGAGCACTATTATACTGCCTAGCCGACTGTATCGTCCCTTGTAAGGCAATCAATCATTCCTGTAATATACAGGCGTCCTCAAGGGACATACCGTATAGTTCGCAGATAATTAACTAGAGTAGTAGTCCGGTCAATAAAATCAATATAACTAATGCTGCTTATGCTTATCCTATTACTTATAAGTTAATATTTTAAATGTGAAAGTTTGTGGAGATTTTAGGATGTTTGTTCCCTACTCTACTCACTCAGGCTCTAACGGCTGAACGGACCTGAGTGAAATTTGGTACAGGGATAGATTATGTCTGGAATAATACATAGGCTTGCCTGGAAATGGGAAATGGGATACTAACACGTAAATTTCATTGGGCCTAAAATGTTACTGCGTTTTAGGCCCAATGAAATTGACGTTTTCTCTCTCTTTTGATGGGATCTTAGACCACCTCATTAAGTTGAAATTAAACTACGTTTTATTATATCACCATTTATAAATAAAAATACTTTTTTAACATTTTTATAGCTTAGGAACAAGATTACAATGTTATTTTTGAAAAATCGAATTTAATAAAAATAAGCAACTCAATAAATATTTTTAAATAACTAAATTGGGGCTTCACATTTTTTTCGAGGTAAGTGCCATAAAACTTCTAATTTACTTAGGATCAAGAAACTAACCAAGTCCTGCAGATATTTCCCTTTGACATCTCATCCGTAGTTCGTATCAATACCTAGGTACCCACTTTAGTCACCACGGAACTAGTACTTAATAATAGGACGCAAAAAATACTGAACGGATTTTGATGCGGTTTTTTTATTAGAAAGGTCTTGCTTAGACTAAAAATTTACCGTATGTTTGGTTGTAATGGGTTAAGTAGAACCGGAGATATGACCAACCGGAGATATGACCAAAAACGACCTAAAAACGAAGCGCGGGCGAAGCCATGGGTATCAGCTTGTATAAAAAGTAGCCTATATGTTGCCCAGAACTATGAACTATAATCGTACCAAGTTAGATCAATATCCTTCCAGTAGTTTTTGATTTTAGCGTCAACAAAAATTTTGTGCGGACAAACAGATGCACAGAAGCACAGAGGCACAGAGGCACAGAGACACAGACAAACAGACAAAAATTCTAAAAATCATTGTTTTAGCATCTATTACATTCATAAAGTCCCCTTATAATTTTTTTTCTCATAAATCTTCCATGTACAGACGCCGATCAGTTACAGATTTATTATATTATGTATAGAATAGATATAGATAGGTAGATAGGTTATAAATCCTTCTAATATACGTCGTCCTTTGAATGTACCTCTTAACTTTTCTGTACCTGAATGAGTTAGCCCATACATATGTATCTTTAAAGCTACTGAACTGATTTTCATGGAAGTTTCATTGTTCCCTATGTGAAAGAAAAACCAATAAAAAAAGAATTGTCACAATGTAATTAATAACTTCGACGAAATGTGTGGACAAACTAACTAATCGAATATTCCCTGTAGGTAGGTGCCTATTTATATAATAGGTACTGTACAGTTCCAATAAAATAACATAAGTATTATTACCTACATATCAATTTATAAATAAATCATAGTATAGGTATTATTTCAATTTATAATTTACTTTTGTTCCTTTGCAGTAGTTTTTCTTTAAGTGCTCGTCGCAAGATCTTTCCAGACGGATTCTTTGGTATTTCGTCGACAAATATCACACCTCCATGCAGACGAGAACTTGATGATAACTGAAAAGAAATTAAAGTTGATGTTATGCGTCTCTAACTAATTATGTAGGTAGGGTACCTACGTAGATATACCTTTGCTGGATTCAACCTTCAAATGTAAGACCTCAAGACACCGTGTAAAGAGATGGAGCTATACCTACACGATCCCGAAAATTTATTCGATACTTTTCAACTCAGGGGGTTAAAAAGTATCAAATAAATTTGAATTTCTATAGAGCATCGTGAAATGGCCCCAGAACAAGCATGCTCTATACTGTAAATAGGTAATTATTCAGAAATAAATTACCGCGTAGTAGGTAGAACATAATTGTTGAACGTGAACGAATCAAGAACCAACTGTTATTATTAGTGTTAGCAACAGATTGATGTTTGAGCAGGTATAAATTAATCAAAATGAACATCAATGCTTGAACATGTGTTTGTTTGCTTCCTATAGACCCCAGTTTGGTGATTGATTTAGTGCCTACTAGAAGATATTAATACACACCCGTGCGGAAGTGAAGTCAATCAACTCCTTCTCGGTCACCGTGGCGCCAGGCTTCTTGACGACGAAGGCGAGGGGCAGCTCGCCCGCCACTTCGTCGGGCAGGCCCACCACGCCGCACTCTGCCGCGCCGCTATGCTGCAGTACCACGCTCTCCACAGCAGCCGGAGCCACCTGGTACGAGCATAATGTAATAACACTGGGCCTCGATTCTGCTAAAGGCAAACCACTGTAATACGACTGATACTCTAAAAATGCTATTTAATTGTAGACTTTACTGCTATACAGTTGAAATCTGAAATCAAATGAAAAGAATTCATTTAACTTTTTCATTCTACAAAATATCATTTGACTTTAGACTTTAACCTGATAACAATAAGTCTACAATTAAATGGCATTTTTTAGAGTGTTAGTGGTATATCAGTGGTTTGTCTTTAGCAGAATCGAGGCCCTGTTCTGGTGCTTGAACATCGAGTAGTTAGATAGGTACTTATTATGTTTTGTCAACCTTTTTTCAATTCTTTGCTTAAACATAAGAATTTAAATAATTTCAGAAAGGTCACGACTGTCCAGTGTCCACGCGTAGTTAACATCTGTCTGTCTCTATATTTCTCTCTCAAACTACCCAACATAGATCAAATTTAAGGGTTAGAATACAATATCTATTTGTGTAAAAATAAACAATTTTAAACTATTCAGTAACGAAAATAAAAGTTAAATCTGGTGAGTTAAGTCGGTAGGTAATTTTATATAAATTTTTAATAAATGAATTAATGATTTAAGAAAACATAGGTATCCATACCTGTGAACCCTTATATTTAATCAGCTCTTTTAGTCTATCGACTATGAAGAAACATCCGTCTTTGTCATAGTACCCGATGTCTCCAGTCTTCAGGTAGCCTTCCTCATCAAACATGGCGCGGGTGGCAGCCTCATCACCAGCATAACCTTTCATAATATTTGGCCCCTTTAGACAAATCTCTCCATTTTCATCAGGGCCTAGTTTTTTGCGGGTATCTAAGTCTACAACCTGTAATGGTGTAAATTAATTTAGAACAGGCGCCTGACCACGACGCTCTTATAGCAATTCAAATGAATTGCTATAACAGCGAGAAAATTCGAATGAATTGCGTCATATCTGAATTACTACAGGAGTGTAATGTAGTAGTAGTACCCAACGAGATTCCTTTGTATTACAAGATTGAGTAATTAATAGACAGCAAAGTCAGCCTTGTCGAAGAACGGGATCTTTTACGTATATCTATCTACCGGCATCTACGGCTAGTTTCATAGAGTTCATTCAGCAGTCACCTCACCAACCACATCTACGATGTGAACGGTTAACCTGATTTACGTAATCTGGCTGAGCCACAATCAGTCCAAATACGAAAGGTTTTGATAGGTACATGGATTATAGCGAGCGATTGATTTATAACTATATGAATTCGCTCTTCTTCTTTTGAAAAAAAAAACATCTATGACGTCATCCTAAGACGTGTGTAGACAAAACTTTAAGAACCAGTACGGATCTTTCACAGTACCTATTCCCATTAGAAAGGCGTTGATTATTTTTAATGAAATTTATGAGAACATTGTTATTGACACGTGTATGACTTGCCTTAGCCTTGACTCCAGCCAAAGGGTAACCACCGGCGCCTGGTTTCCGCGTCGCACTTTCATCATCCCTATCTTGAGTAGCCGTCAGCGAAGTCTCCGTCATACCATATGCTTGATATATACCCACACAATTTGGCATGCTGGAACACATAATAATACGATTTAAAGCTTTATTTAGACAGAAACATTCTCCCTTCCACAGTAAAGCGAGGGTGATATTGATAATTGAACAAATTGATACCACATTATAATATTATAAAAAGGAATATTGACCCAAAGTCTTTCGTCCGATGTTACACAAGTACATAGGCCACGGTGACCGCTTATTATCATGTGGGCCATGTGCTTATCTGCCACCTAAGTGGTATAAAAAAATGTAGTTCTACTAACTAATCAATTTGTAAAATAATTACCGTTTCAAAGCTTGGGAGATAGTTTCAGCGCTGAGAGGCGCCGCACCACACCATACAGTTTTGATAGATGATAAGTCATACTTCTCAACAACCGGCGCTTTGCCCAGAAACACTACAATCGGAGGCACCGCTGCCAAACTGGTTATCTAAAAGTAATCCGTATACAAGGACAATATTTTTACAGGAATTATTGCGATCCACATAAAGATAAGTACCTAGGTTCTACGAGTATTATGTAGGCATATTCGATCACATATATAAGAGAACATAATCTTCATGTCACCATGTCGTCTGATCGAAATGAAGCCGCGAGCGCATCAACGATCGGCTAACCAACACTTTATTACTAACTGTCCCGGTAAACTTCGCTCCGCCTTAGAAAGTTAGAATCAAGAGGTGTGGACCGCTGAATTAATTTCGTAAATTTCTTATATTTTATTTGCTTACTAGGTATCTTAATTGCTAGTCATCTATGGCCATGGACACAGTATCAATACGTTTTTGAGATGACCTCCCTAGGCTATTTCAAAGCTAGATGACCCACCAGGTTCATCTGGTGCTAGGGCCTTACTGAGCTAGCTACTTTACATCATTAGAGACCCGAGATGACGAGCGGTTTGGTCGCTCGAGTCCGATATAACCACCAACTTTTGGCCTTGTAAATGACACTAGGAAGTTTATTACCTAACTATACTAAATAAGTTATAATAATAAATGCCTAGATATTTTAATAATATGTAAAACCAATAAGTACTTAGGTTTGTTACCTTGTATTCCTGTATAGTGCTCAAATACTTGAGTGGGTTGAATCCAGCCAAATACACGAGCTTTTTTTTTATTAATATGTAGTTTATCGTTGACATCAGGCCATACGCGTGATACCAAGGTACTATAGTTAATAGTACACTGTCCTTAGGGTTACTTTGTGCTCTGTAATAATAATTATATTTAGAACCTGAGGATCCAAAAAGCCGATAGTGTAATCACACCACAGAACAAAGAAAATTCCTTACAATCACACTGATCGAGAATTGGTCATTAGATGTTTCGTCCATAAGTTATTAGGTATGAACATTTGTGAAACGACTATAGATATTTTAAACAGTGTCTTATAAATTTATGACCGAAGTTATTTTGAAAATAGTTATAACAACTTCACTAATGATAGGTTACCAATTCGTAAAATTATCAGTAGTAGGTACCTACCTAATTTTTAATTTTTTACCTTAGACAGGCTAAATAAACTAGGTCGTCCAAAATAAGTTCTAAGTACCCTATAAATACGTATTTTTGAAAAACGCATAGTTTGTACTTGAATCTCAATCAGTTTAATAACTTTCCAAGAGATCGCGGAAAATTTGCGAATAGTTCAATGACTTTCGCTTCAAAATCAAGTACCTAGGTATGTACTTATAATTGAATAATTACTCAAAACTGGCTGCAGAGTATAGTGCGTTGAGATGTGTAATCATGACTCCTTTTGGCAACCCTGTCGTCCCTGAAGAGTACAATATATAGATCGTATCAGTCCAGCCCTGCACTTCTGCTGGTTCGAAGAGGATCGGGTCTACCTGCACACCAATGTTCTTGTACTCAATGACGTCCTTATCGACTAGCTTGCCGTTCAACTGTATAATTTTTTCAATGCTCGGTATTGTTCTCATGGTTGCGATATTTTGTTTTAGTCCAACTTCAGAGGCGAACATCATTTTCGGTCGAGATATATTTAGCACGTGCTTCATTTCCTCTGAGAACAAAAAATAATTAAAAATTTGTACAACTGCATAGACCTTTCGTTCAACAATAAGTTTGCAATCAAATCATCATCAATCATGCAGACGTACCAAACGTAACATTACTAACTCACCATACTTACTGCTGAATTGAACCTTTACTAACACATTTGAGTTTTGTCGCAGTGTAAGACACTACTTGCAAATTCAGTCATCTATGCTAATAAACAGTCTTTTGAAAGTTAGTCAGCTGTGTCGTGTAAGTACCTACTGGTAGGTAAATAATTTGTGTTACCTAGATTAAGACTAGATTATATGTGTATTGATAGGATATATATATGCATTTATGCATTTATGTATATACGAGATAATGCACAATTAGCTGTCTTTACGCTAGGCAACGCGCACTTCGCGCTGGCACTACAGGCTGTGCGGTTACGGTGCCGGCACAGTGTTCAATGATCAATGACCTAACCCTTACCCAGTGACCCTGGTTTTGAAAAAGCAATAATAGGTACACCGATCCTTAAGACCTACTCCTACCTACCAAATCTTCAATGGCTACACTCCCCCGCCGACCTCCTTTCTCCGCAAGGTGTTTCCACAGATCGGAGAAACCCGAACGGATCGCAACCCAGATTATAAATAATAACATGCACCTTTAGTGTAGAGGACATTTAGAGTGGTAAGAGTTGCTCCGCAGCAGATCACGGCAAGTGCAGCCGGAATGAACTCATCCCGGTTTTCACTACATAGTCCGATCACGTCGCCTCGCTTCACTCCCATTCTCTGAAGTCCAGTAGCCACATTGACGGTCTCTTGTAGTATTTGTCTAGTAGTGATTTGCTGCCCGGTATCGCCATTGATCTGTACAAAGAGATTAAATTTATGATTCCTTATTTGCTTCTTTTTATTAATATTAAGAATTTATAATTATGTAAAATAACAAATGGGCCATCTCGTGGTAAGCTGTTATCGTGATCAATGAGTGCAGCAACATCAAAGGTTTCCTTCGCAGATTGCCTCCTAAGTTCAGAGAGGAAGAGAAAGAGAAAGAAGACAATTTATATGAGAAAAACAGAGAAGCTAGTTACCTAGTTACCTACTTGTAGAAAAAGACAATTATCATAATAATAATCTTTTCATCCCACCACCTCGGAAAGAATAAAATTTTGCTCTTCGATTTCTGAGTGGCGCCACGGCGCCAAAATATCCAACTTTTTTAATTTTTTTTTAAACTCAGACGGGAGCCTTCTTGGTACTTTTTTTTAATTTACTTTGCGCCATAGACTTAGGAAAAGTATGGACGGAGTGCCTAGAGTAACTAGTCTGTGTCAAAAAATGGCGGGCATCAATCATTGTGTGAGTGAATTGTAGGGATGCGAGGTTTTACCTAAATTTCCCCATTTTTTTTTATTTTAGTTGAGGAATAGGGAGAATTTTTTGGTAAATTTTAAAATAATATATAAATGAACAATCATTAAAGGTGATTCGTGCATTATTATTAAAAATATGATTTTATCATAAATTAATGAAAATAATATTTTAGTTATTTTTTACATTATTTTTTCATTATACCTATATAAAAAAAAAGCTTACATGGATGGTAACCGTGGGGAATATTCACACGATTAAACTAGGTACTTAATTAATAAAAAAAGTTAAAAAATTCATATTAGTTACAATTTGTATTTTTGCGTTCCTAATCCCATGTATTTATAAAAAAAGATTTTAAATCACTACGGTTATCACTACTAATAAATAGTTTATGCTATTTCATCATAAAGTCACACAATTTACAGATTTCCCCAAAATATGGGGAAATTTGCACACTTTTATGTTGGGATCACTGGTTTTGTACCGAACAATTGAAGTTTGTTTTGAAATATTGAATGAACATTTATGTATAATTATTAGATAAACATTAAGTGATTGAAATATTGATTAACCTGTGAAATGTGATCCCTGGATTTATTTTCTTCCTGTCACTACGGTTTTTACACCATTTCACTGCACAAGACATGTTGTATTTGATTTTTTTTTCTTCCCGCTTAAACTGACAGATCGACCGATTCGGCCGACGTTTGCCGCGAAGTGGCTGACTATGATGTGAGAGTGTGCGTGGCGACTGTATACGTATACGAAAGTTGGCTGACTATGCAGCGTCACTTTTTTGTTCCCATGGCTCCGTCCATAGTTATTCCTAGGTCCATGCTTTGCGCACATCATTTTCTTTTCACAAAATATTGTTAAAATCAAAGGTTAAAATCGAGTGTGCGTTGTTTTATAGCACAGAACAAAGAAAAATTCTTATTGTTCTGTGTGTACCTAATCATTCATAGAATAACAAATCATATTTCTTTGTCATTTTAATGTTTATAATAATGGATAATTCGACGGATCCTATTTCCGGGTGGTTTTTAAAAAAGCTATTATGTGAGGGTTACAGGTGTTAACTATTGACCGTTATCGAAACTGACCAAAATAATTCGGTCCAAAACGACTATAAAATCAACGTGAACGAAAAAATAATTCTACTGTTTGATAAGTTTGTTAAACAAAAAAAAACTAAAATGTGACTTAAAAATTCAATAAATCGTGTTTCTGTGAAATATGTTTCATTCTAGTAAATTGTGTTTTAATAGGTAGGTACATAATAATAAATCTGTAACTGATCGGTGTCTGTACATGGAAGATATAAGTACCTATATGAGAAAAAAAAATTAGGGGACTTTACATGGACCTAGGAATAACTATGGACGGAGCCATGGGAACAAAAAAGTGACGCTGCATAGTCAGCCAACTTTCGTATACGTATACAGTCGCCACGCACACTCTCACATCATAGTCAGCCACTTCGCGGCAAACGTCGGCCGAATCGGTCGATCTGTCAGTTTAAGCGGGAAGAAAAAAAAATCAAATACAACATGTGTCTTGTGCAGTGAAATGGTGTAAAAACCGTAGTGACAGGAAGAAAATAAATCCAGGGATCACATTTCACAGGTTAATCAATATTTCAATCACTTAATGTTTATCTAATAATTATACATAAATGTTCATTCAATATTTCAAAACAAAATTCAATTGTTCGGTACAAAACCAGTGATCCCAACATAAAAGTGTGCAAATTTCCCCATATTTTGGGGAAATCTGTAAATTGTGTGACTTTATGATGAAATAGCATAAACTATTTATTAGTAGTGATAACCGTAGTGATTTAACTTTTTTTTTATAAATACATGGGATTAGGAATCGCAAAAATACAAATTGTAACTAATATGAATTTTTTAACTTTTTTTGTTAATTAGGTACCTAGTTTAATCGTGTGAATATTCCCCACGGTTATCATCCATGTAAGTTTTTTTTATGTAGGTATAATGAAAAAATAATGTAAAAAATAACTAAAATATTATTTTCATTAATTTATGATAAAATAATATTTTTAATAATAATGCACGAATCACCTTTAATGATTGTTCATTTATATATTTTAAAATTTACCAAATAATTCTCCCTATTCCTCAACTCAAATAATAAAAAATGGGGAAATTTAGGTAAAACGTCGCATCCCTACAATTTACTCACACAATGATTGATGCCCGCCATTTTTCGACACAGACTAGTTACTCTAGGCACTCCGTCCATACTTTTCCTAAGTCTATGGGACTTTATGAATGTAATAGATGCCAAAACATATGTAGGTATGTCTGCTTATATATATCTCTTTGTCTGTCTCTGTTTTTTCGCACCAAATTTTTATTCACGATCAAACTTGGTACTTACGATTATAGTTATTTCTGGGCAACATATAGGCTACTTTTTATACAAGCTGATACCTACTTACCCGTGGCCTCGCCCGCGCTTCGTTTTTAGGTCGTTTTTGGTCATGTCTCCGGTTCTACTTAACCAATTGCAACCAACATACGGTAAATTTTTAGTCTAAGCAAGACCTTTCTAATAAAAAAAATCACATAAAAGTCCGTTTGATATTTTTTACGTCCATCGCCATAGCGACCTGCCCTGCATGCCTTTTTTTTATCGTGCGGAAATCCCCATGGATACCACCCCCGTCGGCCATCGGAGGTGGTTATGGCGGGATCGAACCGACTAAAACCGCACGCCGTATCGGGCCTTAATTACCGGGGTGTAAGGTTACCCAATGGGCATATCCCTCGCACCCCAGCTGACCCCGGGCCATCTACGGTCTAAGATGGCCCCCTCGATCCCCGAACCCCCACCCCCTTTCTGGGAGTCGAAGGGGCCATCTTAAAACCTTAGACGGAGAAAATGCCTTTGTACCTTAATCCCCGATAAGTGAGATCCGAGACAGCGTGTGGTTTTAGTCATCAATAAGGGAACGGTGTCCAAAGTACGTCTCTGTTCAGTGTGGTATTAGACATCTTGTGGAACAGACCGAATACCAAATTCGCTTCATGCGCGGTTGGCCCTGCGCAGGACCAGCCCCGCGTACCAAGGTGATAAGGCGTAACTTAAGACTAGGTTCCTACTTTTATTTAGGGAAAGAATTAGGGTCAGCGCAAAAAATTACAACCCAATTCTAAGTCGACGCGGACCAAGTCGCGGACACAACTAGTCAATTAAAAAAAACAACAAACCCATGCTTAAAGGTTCGGAAAATTGTCTACCTTCCTACCTATTCCTATAAGTAACGTAGGTTACGTAGGTTAGGTATTTCACTACCTCCATGGCACGGGTGCTGTAATAGATGACTGTGATAATTTTGACACGGGTTCCCGGGTCGGTCAAATTCTTAGTACTTAGTAGGTAAGGTAACCCAGAGTTAGTAAAGTGGGTACGAACCTACATTCAATTTCATAAGCAAATCTCCACAGTCTTCCCAATTACGAGTTACCTACTTACCAATATTTACATAATAATTACTTATCACTTCTCAGCGTCAAGGCAGTCAAGGCCGGTACAAAAAAAATAACCTTCGTACCTAGTTAGCATTGTCTATACACCTACAATTAACTTTTATCACATTTTCAGTGAGATGAAATCGTCAAATTCACAATTTAATCGCAACGTGTCTATTACGTATTGAGCAAAAGATAGGTGGCCAGGAACAGAAAGAGCTTCACCAGTTGTAACTATTTTATTTTTTAGCATTTTAATAACACTTAGGTAAGTTTGGTAACAACACACACAAAAACTCAAGCAAGAGTAAAGTTTTAATTTTAGGTAAGTACTTAGGTATACCTCGACTATCTCGCTATCTCGCGACTCGCGTCTAAATGACAACTAAAGTGATGTTTTGTAATCGAAGCGAGCAATAACGCGTTATAATAGAAATAGTGTATAATTTTAATTACCTATTTAATGTATTCACAAAATAAGCAGTGTTGCCATTTCGGCGACTTTATCTTTAAAGTCTTTAGGACGATCATTTTCGATTTATTCAATGATAGTAGGTACAGATGTTCTATTTCACGAAGGCGGTTTAGCTTCCATTGTAATAAAACATAATTATACCTATATATGTTGTGTATGTAAGTATAATCCGGCATTATATAGAATGCCTAGGCAATAGGCATTCTATATAATGTGCACTGTGTTGTGGTCTCACATCATACTTATACTCCGTTAAATATAGCATGATCTCAGGTGACATGTGTCAAACTGTGATTCCTAGGGTTGAAAAGTGGCGATAGTAATTATCGATGTTACGGACTAATGTCGATGCTAATGTAAACATATATTTGGGTTTAATTTAATTAAAAGCGTTACTAAATGAAACAAATACTTTAATATGAAATCTAGTAACAGGCCCATAAGCCAAACGCGGCGTCTTCTCCCAGGACGTTGATAGATGGAGTGTTGGATTTTATTTTACTCACTATTATTTTGGATCAAGTGTATTCACATATAA